>OZ017802.1:11904052-12650504 GCA_963969395.1 Pseudoscleropodium purum
TCTTGAGCAATGATAATGACTCACGAACACTTAAAACAGATGACATCCCCTTGAAAAGTTTAAAAAAATAATCTAGACATCAAATAAACTGACTTGTTCAAAAGACCATTGAACGTGGTTTTTGTCCGGGACAGAAAATCCTCGTTTGCAAGGATCAAACGTAGGTCAATTGTCGGAATTTATCAGAGAAGTTTATAATCAGTTCTAAAGATTCAAGTTAAATTTCCGAGCACTCCAGATTTCCAATCTGTTTCAGCTATGGCGAACACGATAGTGTGTTTACACCTGGAGGAATGGGCATTCTAAGAGAGTCTGGTTGAGGTTGCTACCAACCACGAACATACAAACTTTGGGGACCCGAGCATCATTATCTTGTTGAACAGTAATCAACAGGAGAACTAATCAAACTATAAGTCTAAGCACCTAAGAGATCATGAGGATCGAAAATGAGAGATGATGCACATCTTGATGTTCAATTCAACAGAGTACCATTACCAGAGTGACAGAGTTTAGAAACAAGTTGAGAGTTAAAGACTTCAGGTTCCACTCTCAACTTGCCACTTGGACATACACATTCACCGTGGAAAGCATTCATTACGAAATGCATCACATTCAACGAAGTCTGAAACCCACTACCCATCCAAACATTGACATTGCCCAATCAGTGGTGGCTATGGCTTTGCTTGCGATTTTGCCTACAATTCATGTGAGAAGGAAGATGGAGGACAGAAACGCACCCATGGTTGCTGTTAAAAACGTGGTGACATTACTCCCCACGACACTCTTGTTCCCCGTAATAACCGTGTTCCCCATCCCATCCCCAAACATCACCAGATTCTTCGCACTCTTCGGCACCACCACATACTCACTATACACCCCCGCCTTCACCTGAATCACCCATTTCCTCGCATTATTCTTCGGCGCCGCGTCAATCGCCGCTTGAATACTCTGATACTGTCCCGATCCATCTTGCGCCACCACCGCATCCACAATCGTCAAATTATTCGTCGCATCCTGCATTAATTTCCTCTCCGCTGGTCTCATCCACACGGGAAGCTTATCTTTCCCAAGCTCATACACATCACTGTCGTCCCTAAGCAAGCGGCGGCTATGGTCACCATTCACGCCAAAGCTACTGATCGCAGCAACTAACGAGACCGCGTTCGACAGCAATGTCGTCACCCCCACAGCTTTCGAATTCAACAGGGCGCCATTCGTGGTGCCCACTTTTTCACTCACGCCGTCAAGACAGGTTGTGTGATCCGTGAGTGCGGAGCTTAACCACGTCAAAGTGTCTGCCATCTGGTTCTTGAATTTCAAGGGGTTGAGAACTGCGAGTGTTCCCATAGAAAGCTGCATATTCTCTTGTGCGTCAAGGAGGATGGATTGACAGACCGCGAGAGCGGATTCTTCACCTGCGCCGTTGCTGGCTGAGCGTAAGCTCCCGGTGTAGGAGGAGAAGGAGCTCACTGAGAAGATCGCATTGTTGATGCCGATGGTGGCGAGGCCTCGGGGTCCTGCGGTTGCGGCCTCGGGATGGGATGCGAGAGAGGTAAGGCAGGAGTCGGGATCGTAAGCGTGAGTGCACATCTTGTGCATTGTCTCCGACGTTGCTGCAGATGCGGGAAGCAGGGATGCAGAGAGGCAGAGCGCCATGGCGAAGTAAAAGCCATAGCTGCGACCTTCAGAGCTTCGACTCAACATCGTCGCTCGGACCTCTCTAATCCTTGAGAGAGATCGATTCACACACCAGCAGACTCCCAGCTTGTGCTTCGGTGTCGATTCAATAGAAATCGAACCTACTTCGCTTCCTCTGTTTTCTTCAGGAGAATTTCACACCAGAACTGGTGCTTTGCGTCACGACATGAGCTTCATCAGAGCTCATATTTGGAGACTAGCTGCAATGGCTCAAAGAGTGTGGGCTGACTCAATAGAAACCGAACCTACTTCGCTTCCTCTCTAGTCTTCGGGAGAATTTCACACAAGAGCTCGCATTGTGCGTCACAACATGAGCTTCATATATATCAGAGTTCAAATTGGGAGACTGGAATGACTCAATGATTGTGAGACGACTCAGTAGAAATCGAAATTACAGCTGAGCTAGTATAGTACCATATTCACTTCAAAATAATCTTTCATATGAATGATACACAAGATGAATGATGCTTGTTTACATCATTCTGGCAATGAGCAAATTGCAGCAACAAGTTGATCGAAAAGGAGTTGCCGAAGCACTCAGCTTACCGCTAGCTAGAGCTCTAGATCTGCGTCTCTGTCTGTATTGACTCTGTGTGTCGCATCCCATCTTTCTAGTTGGTGGAAGATTGCTTCTGTCTGTGACAAACAGCTCAGTGACAGCTACCGTCATCAACGAGACTGACACACGAATTGCAGTTAGCAATTCTCCTGGTTACGATTCAAGGACGTGATGAGAAGCTTAATCTCTGGAGTGCCAGAAAATCATTGGGGTTCATGCGATCAGCAACAGACGGCTATCAGGATTGTTCTAACTTCTGAGCACAATTCCATCTCATTCTGTTTGGGATTGTGATGTGAAATGCTGGAAAACAAATCAATTTAGACTGATAACTGACTCATGAATCTTTGAGGGTTTAAGTAATACGCGTTGTACTGATAGAGTGTAGACTGCAGGATGTTAATGAAGTGTCAGAGACTAGAGGTGCAATAAATGCTACACTGCAGGCGGCGTTTTGCTAAAGTCATTCGCAGGATTGAAGGCTGCTTTGGAGATGTCCTGAGGGCATCCTCAGTGCACAACCTCAATGCACTTCTCTATAAATTGCTAATTTTTCACTGGTTTATAATTAGAACTTGAATTTTTTTTATCATACTGTAGTACATTTTAGGCAAGAATATGTAGGGGATGGCGACAGTGAGTATCTTCAACGCTGAATTTGGCATTAATATGGCCAATATTGTAGAATTTTCATTAGGTACGTAACAGTGAGAGCTTCTAAGCATAAGCTAGTTTTTAAGGCTGGTTTCTTTGAAACCCAACGTTGTACTTACAAGTAAGGACTCCAGAAATGGTGATCCTAACGTCTCTGTGACTGTTGACATGTGTTCACACAAAGGCAGATGAGCTTTTGCATTCTGTGACTCTTTCCTGGCTTTTGAATGCACTTTATGTGTTCACAACTTGACATGTATGTGGAAGCCTTGACTAATCATATTTACACGCAACAAGACAGACTGGGATTGGCAAGACATGGATTCAAGGACTGTGCAAATACTGACAGAGTGTTGCATTAAGGTAGGAGGTCCATAAACTGACCATTTAAGAGCTAGAACTGATTTTTGGGGACGTTAAACTTCTTCAAATATTTTTCAGTAAATTTTCCTTGAAAGACAAGTAGAATTGGCATCTAACCCAAGTCGTTTCATATTTTTTGGAGCTATGTGGAATTAGTTATGAAATTCTGAAGCTGAAGTGGTATAGGGCTCTAGAAGCATCCACCTCCTAAAATGTACACTGTTTATACATGGCTGAAGGCTACAAAAAAGCAACATGTACATGAAACATACATTTAAGGAGGTGGACACTTCTAGAGCTTGTGCGCTTTTAGAACCTCCTACCTTAAAGGATTTTAGTGTATTGTTTTTCTTCTCAATGAATCAAGAGATGCATTCAAGGAATGTGCAAATATAGAGTGTTCTATTAGAGGGGTTTAGTGTATTGTTTTTCTTCTGAATGAATCAAGACATGCATTCAAGGAATGTGCAAATATAGAGTGCTCCGTTAGAGGATTTTAGTGTATTGCTTTTCTTCTAAATGATTCAAAATATGTATTCAAGGAATGTGCAAATATAGAGTGTTCCATTAGAAGGGTTTAACCCCTAAAGGTCCAAACTGCGTTTTTTGGCAACATAGAAATTTTGGATAGCTCACCATGAATGGAGTTTTTCTTTTTTTTCACGGAAATTTTAACACAACATGTGCCCAAGGAGTAGCTTTAAGGCCCAACAATTTTCATAACTTTTGACTACATCATTAGGAAGTTATTGTATGATATGTACTTTCCATTGCTTAGCGAGCAACTCGGACTGAAAAAAACTTCTTCGAAAATCATTTTTTTTTTTAAATTAAAATTTGAAATTGGTTCTCTAGATTTATATGTACTTGGAAAGCTTTGAATCATTCCATTTTGATCAATGAGTCAAAAGTCATGAAGAGTTTTAGTTTGTGGCTTGTTATTGAATCTCTACTCTAAAACAAACTTTGAAATTCTTTATTTAACTCAATTTTCAATATTTTTGAAAATAAAATCAAAACAATGGGTGTAGATTGTTTATTAAAACATTACAACCATTGGAATTAGCATTTTTCAATTCCATAAATAAATTGTTAACAATTTAATATTTTGAATCATTCTCTACTCCTTTCTACTTACTATTTTTTTCCTATATGTTGTATGATTCCAAATGATTTGAAATTTTTCAAGAATGTAGCCAACTTGACTTGGAAAATGAATCCAAAGAGTAACAACCATTTTGGACATTTTTTCATATAAATGTGACCTTCTGAAGTGGAGCTGCCCGGATTTTCGCAGGGCCTAAAAAAAGAAATTTGTCACTTCAAATGGTAATATCTTGCAATCTACATGGCGGAATTTTCTGAAATTTTTTCCACACATCTTCAAATAAGTTTACTACAAGATCCTATGGTTAGATGTGTCCAGAAATGTTCTATTTTCTAAAATTTGATACTTGTACTACAAATGGCAGTTTTGGAGCGTTTTTGGTGAAAACATGGTCAAAATCATTTAGGGATTAATGTATTGCTTTTCTTCCAATTAAGACATGCATATAAGGAATGTGCAAATACATAGTGCTTTAAGGAAGGATTTTAGTATATTGCTTTTCTTCCAGCGAAGACATACATTCAAAAAATGAGTAAATACATAGTATTCTATTAAAAGATTTTAGTGTACTACTTCTCTTCCAATCAAAATATGCCATTATAGAAAATCTAGGGCCTTTGGAGGGTCATTTGATTTTTGGAAATAATGCAAATACAAGGAAATAAAAAATAATATTATATCTATATAATTTTTTTAAATTATTTTAAAATTATTTATCTACATCACCTCAAGTGATTTGGAAAAATAAACTTTATTTATTTATTTATTTTCTTATTCTTGCTTTTGTTGTATTTGCATTGTTGTTAAAAGTCAAACAACCTTCTAGAGGCTCTAGATTTTCTCTAATGCATTCAAAGCATGTACAAATACATAGTAAGTGTCTTTTCAGTGAGGTAGAGTGTATTTCTTCTTTACCAATTTGAACTTAAAGAATATATTCGTAAATGTGGCAATAAATTTAGTAAAACTTTTACCAATTGGTTCATATATTTGTCCAAAATGTGAAGATAAATATTAAATTCTCAGCACATTTAGCACATCCTTAGTCTTGACCTAGTATAGTAGCAATGTAATAGTACATTCTAGGCATATTCACACATACACTTTTTTAACAAGGCAAATCGCAATTGTATCATCTCAACCCTTTTACATTATCCAAATTCCTAAAAGCACATAATGTCCTACCTATGAATACTATTCATGTTGCTAATATTAGAGACAAAGACGGATGATTTATTGGGGGAGTTATACAATTGTTGTCATTGCTATGATCTTTTTTGACCACAATTCTTGGTTCACTTACCATGCTCTACATAAAAGCAAAAACTATTATATGGGAGCCAAATTAAAATTTAACATACCCTTGATATTGATGAGCCTAATAGAAGTTGCATTGGGTACATTTTTTTTTTTTTCATTTTTGACTCTCCTTATTATAATTGCATCAATATATTGTTTCTGTTGAGGATGCTCTTGGCAATGCCTTTAGCAACTTGTGCTCACCATGAAAATCACATCTAGAATTTAGAAATTTGAAACCAACGTATAGGAGATTTGGTAGCTAGTGTAAAACTAGCTGAGTGAAATAAAAAATTATTGTCTTAAATTCAATATTTTAGGTCACATAACCAAATGCAAAACTAGGAATATAGGAAATGAATTGCTAACTTATGAAAAATAAATGATGGCTTTTCATTCTTTTTCCATCAAGAACAAGTAGATATTAACTGCCCTAGTACACAAACTTCCATTGGTTTCTAATTGAGTACTTAGCGCAAGGATATAGCCAATTAGAATGTGTATTATATTCAAAATTTAGTTTTCAAGGACTATAATAGTTGGTATAGTTTTGATGTTTTAGGGAGTTGATTTAATGTTTTTGAGTTTTGTTTTGATGTTTTAGGTTGTTGTTTGATGTTTTTAGGTGTTCTTTTTATATAGATTTTTATTTTCATATTTTATTGCTTTAATATTTGTAGTTCTTTTCAAAGTATGATTTGAAATGATTTTTATTTTACATAGTATTCAATGTTGAATTAGTGTGCAAATTACCTTGAATTGAAGAATTGCCTTCATCTTAGTATTTGAACTTAGTTGTAATTTTATTTGTTGGTATTTTTAAACCCTAAAGGTTTTTTACTATGCTTTCACCAAAAATGCTCCAAAACTGTCATTTCTAGTATAAATATTATTTTAAAGAAAACCAATTTTGAACACATGTAACTATAGGATCTTGTTGTACACTAGTTTGAAAAGATATGGAAAAAATTTCAGAATTTTACACCGTGTAGATGGCAAGACATTAAGATTGAATAAGCAAAATTCATTTTTTTGACCCGGCAAAAAATAGGGCAGCTGCACTTGACAAGGTCATATTTGTATGATAAAATGTCTAAAATGGTGGTTACTTCTTAAATTCATTCTTCAAGTTAAGTTGGCTATGTCCTTGAGAAATTTCACATCAATTGGAATTGTACAACATATAGGAAAAAATAGTAAATAGAAAGAAGTAAAGAATGATTCATTATACTAAATTGTTAAGAATTTTATTATGGAATTGAAAAATGCCAATCCAATGGTTGTGATGTTGTAATAAAAAATTTACTTATTATGAATTTATTTATTTTCCAAAAAATTGAATTAAATAAAGAACTTCAAAGTTTATTTTAGAGTAGAGATTCCATAATTGCCCAAAAACCAAAATTCCTCACAACTTTCATCTCATTAATCAAAATGGAATGATTAAAAGATTTCTACATATACATAAATTTAGAAAATCAATTTTAAATTTTGATTTCTTAAGAAAAATATTTTTTTGAGAAATTTTTTGACTGCCTCCCGAGCAATAAAATGACATATTATTCTATGACTTTTAAAACCATGGAATCAAAAGTTATGAAAATTGTTGAACTTTGAAGGTACTTTTTGGGAAAATATTGTGTGAAAATTTCAACAAAAAATAATAAAAAATTTCATTTGTAGTAAACTATCCAAAATTGCTATAGGGGTTAACTTAGTGCTTTTGCAAACTTAAAAAAAAATGACTGGCATGCTAGATAAAAGACTAATGGTAGAACCACTCATTGTTGACCAAAGACCCATCCCAACTTGTAGGGTGCACTATTTCCAACCAAGCCTAAAATAAATGTTCAACCAAAACTTTAAATGTTTTTTTTTTTTTCTTTTTCAAAGGTTAAGACTATGAAGTCATGACACATGTTCTAAAGTAGTGAGTAGAAAGAAGTTCTTGAATGATTGGGATGGAAAACTCTACATGTTGGCTCTAGGTTTGGACTAGTTGTCTACTTCCAAAGTTCATAGCAATTTGAATTCAAAGAATAAAATTACAAAAATTTAGCAATCCCCATGATTTCTATCTTCCTACATGCTAGAGAATTTAACCCCTAAATGTTTTTGACTATGTTTTTACCAAAACCGCTTCCAAACTGCCATTTATAGTACATGTATCAAAATTTAGAAAAAAAACATTTTTGGATACATGTAACCATAGGATCTTGTATTAAGCTTGTTTGAGAACATGTGGAAAAAATTTCAGAAATTTCCACTATGTAGATTGCAAGATATTACCATTTGAAGTGACAAATTTCTTTTTTTAGGCCCTGCAAAAATCCAGGCAGCTGCACTTCAAAAGGTCACATTTGTATGAAAAAATGTCCAAAATGGTTTCAACTCTTTAGATTCATTTTTAAAGTCAAGTTGTCTACATGCTTGAAAGTTTTTAGATCATTTGGAAATATACAACATATAGGAAAAAAATAGTAAGTAGAAAAGAGTAGAAAATGATTCAAAATATTAAATTGTTAACAATTTATTTATGGAATTGAAAAATGCCAATCCTAATTGTTGTAATGTTGTGATAAACAATCTACACCCATTTTTTTAAAATTTTTTTTCAAAAATATTGAAAATTGAGTTAAATAAAAGGACTTCAAAGTTTGTCTTAGAGTAGAGATTCAATAACAATCTACAAACTCCCACAAACAAAAATTTCTCATAACTTTTGACTCGTTAATCAAAATGGAATTATTCAAAGCTTTCCAAGTATATATAAATCTAAAGAACCAATTTCAAATTTTAATTTAAAAAAAAAATGATTTTTAAAGAAGTTTTTTTTTGCCCGAGTTGCTTGTATCATACAATAACTTTTAACTGTGTAGTCAAAAGCTATGAAAATTTTTGGGCCTTAAAGCTACTCGAGCACATGTTGTGTTCAAATTTTCATGAAAAAAATAAAAACTCCATTCATGGTGAGCTGCCCAAAATTGCTATGTTGCCAAAAAACACAATTTGGGCCTTCAAGGGTTAACTTGCTTTCTATTACTCTAAAACATGCACAAATCACTTAAGTGGTCAACAATGAATGGTACTACCATAGCTTAGGCAACAACCAAATGACCTTGGAGAATCACCACCAATTACATGTGTGAAGAAGGGCAAAAAGCTTAGTCACCCACATAAATTCCCCATTCACATGTTGGGAACAGTGCTCAGGTGTTCAATTTCAGTTCCGAAACCCAAGCCACCTGCCCTAAACCCTAAACCCTGACAAGCATCAAATTTGTTCTTGTGATCTTTGCTATGAAACTTCCTCACGTTTCGTTTGTGTGAAAAGAAGAAAAGAAAAGAAAATAAGAAACTTCCTCACGTGCACCTCCGTCCACCAAACGACACTGAGAACGGTTGTCGACACAAGACTATAAGAGCACGGCCTGTCTGACAGAGGTTTAAGTGCTCCATGTGCAACAAAGTGTCAAAACCTCAAGAGTCTTGGTGAACGCGGTTTGCCATCAATGTCACCGTGTGTGATGGGGTAGCTTCACTGTGCCCATCAGTTCTTTGTTGGTAGGCACTCCCCATCAGTTCTTGTAAATGGAATCGTGCACCTCTTTCAAATTGAATCATTTGCTGCGTACGCTTTTAATCTTCGTTTACTTAAATCAACGACTTGTGAAACCAGGAGAACTACTTCCTTTCGACAGACTTGTTTGTTTGCTTGTTTTTGTTTTTATTATTCAATCAGGCTGGTCTTCGGAACAATTCTGCTTCGCTCAATGACACATGAATTACCTGAGGGATACCGTGCTGTAAGGCTCGAAGTAAGTTAGTAACACATAATCTGACTCACGGACGAAACACTTACATTCAAGCTCTTTCAGTTGCACTAAACAATGTATAACATTGCCTGCAATCTACAGGTCTTGAAAAGCTGTATTTCCTGAGCTTGGATTCTTTGAATCCTGTCAGAATCCCAGTCCTTGTCTCTTTCTCAACCACCTATGTACGAGCTTCCAACTTAAAGGCTGAGGTACATACATTGCACATAAGTATTTTATATGAAATAGACATTGAGCTACTTTGTTGCTTTGTAAACACTCACGAATAATCAAATATTCACAATACCTAGAGATTGCATTACATCAGGCTAGCTGCGAAGTGATCGCTCAAAAATTCCTGCATCACCATAACCTGAGCTTAAATGTGTTCTCGATACTCAAACCTCTTTCTTAGAGTCTTCTCTAAAATAACACTTGAAGAATATTGTGCACAATTGTCTCTCTTAGCACCCTTGTCAAGCATTCAAACACAGGAATAGTGAAAAAGTCGGGTCTCCAGGTGGTAAGATTCAAGAGATTTGAATGTACTCAAAAACCTCAGAGAACCCAGTTTTGCTATTAAAACAGTCAAATTAAACTGGACAGAAGAGGGAGCCCCCCAAAACAGGATTTCTGACTTGGTATCCAAAATTTTCCAGGTCATATTCTGGATGGTGAACAAAATGCTCCAGGTCAATGTTTTGTCCTGATAAATTCTCATTCATCCAAAGTTCAATATTTGAAAGGTAACCTCTTCCTACATGACCAGTATGAGGTAAAGAAGACATTTGTACAAATATGTAAGCAAAAATACGCAAAAACTCCCAAAAGGATTGAGGTCAATTAAAGGTCTCACTTGGTACCTGTTTTAGGCTTCATAGGGGATGACTGTGTGGGTTTTTCTGAACTCAGTTGGCATGGCAATCTGCTGATACCGGAGAGGAATAGTGTCATGAGCAGGTGATGGTTGCAGCGACAGAGGACGGATGGTGTTGCTGACGGCTGGGGTTCTGGAAGTGAAGTAGGCCACGAGTGGGTTGATGAACCTGGAGCGTAGTTTGGGTCCGAAATTTTCTGAAAATTTGATCATGGTGAAGAAAATGATTCTGTAGCCAATCACCATGCCCAACACAACAGCCAAATCTTGCCACTTAGATCGACGTGTGTCAATCTGGTAAAGCTGCTCTACAACATAGTCGCCACTTATAGGAGGCCCGGATGAAACGCCGTTCAAGACAAAGCTCTTGAAAGTCAATCCCAGGAAATCATTTTGGTACATACCCTGTCAGAATTAAAAAGATAATATATGTCAATGACCAGTTCGCTCAATTTCTTGGCTTTAGTCTTGGACAGCAGAAGGTAGTCAAGGTGATGAGGTTGAGACTGCTTAAACAATAGGGGCCTGATCCTGCCTCCTATTGACCGACACTATCAGCAAGGTCTTTCACACGTTTGCTTGGTCTTCAATTAGCAAGATGGGCGTGAGCATGACCTAAAGGAAATGTCTGGTCACTGATCATTAAATGGAAATCGAGTTTTCTGTTACTTAAAGTGTTTACAAACCTCTGAAACTGCATAAAAATTTCACATAATAATAAAAATTTGATCTCAACAGATTTGTCTCTAGAATGCAAATTGATCTCTCCAAAGCTTCATACGGATTTCATGATAAAATCAACACTCCTATTTTTTGGTAAAAATGCTTAAACTGACGGAAAGAGTATCCTCTCTACCTCGGTCTTTTTCACGCACCTGAAGGGCGTACATATGAAAGCCAATGTAAGACATGGGGTAGCGCCAGACTGCCTTGGGTAGATCATTTGGTAACCGAAAAAACCCAGCGACCAGCATGAAAATTCCCTGTTGCATCGCAATAGACAAAGAAAATTTCTAATTTTGTCATTCTTGATGTGGAAACTCAAACTTGTACTTCTATAGGTAAAATCAAATTTTGGTAATAGACAATGACTCAATTTCAACACTGTTTGCAAGGATGGAATGATACTTCAGTTAATAGGAACTCTTAAGCTGACTAGCATGCCAAAGACCAACATAACTAGTGTTTAAGAAACTGCCTGCGAGTTTGAAGATCTCAAACTGAATTTCAGAATTCAAACTACTTTTGATGCGCACGGGTCAAATCTAGACTTTGACGTTAACCGAGCTCCATTTTATTCAGATCTAAAATGGTGAGGCAGTGGCGGGAACAATTATTTTTCATCCATTTGTGTACGTACCTGAATGCCAGCTCCAGTGATGATGCCCATGAGGAAATTTGGAACGACGCTTGCCACAGCCATCATCAGACTTTCCACACAGGCAACGCAGGCAAATAACATGAGCACGAAGTAGACAAAATGGTCCCAGCCTGGATGGAGTTGCACCATGAAGTAGACGATCACTCCGGACACCACTGAGATGAGCAACAAGAAGGGCAGGGATGACAGTGAGTTCCCAATCACGAAAGCAGCCACGCCGTAGTGCCCATTTAACCTTTCTCGGGTGAAGACCTGTCACCACCAGCAACTTTCTTGTCTCAGTTGCATAATTGCATGATTCTTAGCCTGTCCCTTCACTTCTCACAACAAGAGAGATCGTGTCGCAAATTCTCAGTGGTCATTTCTATTAAAATCTCTTCCCAAGCATGCATATAGAGCAAAGAAATTCCATTCTTTGGTCGGCTATCACAGAAGGCCCAAACAAGAAATCTCTGCTTATGCTATAAAAACGATATGTGAGATGAAGATATGCACGGCAAGAAGACGAAAAACGAATTCGGTACTTGCTGGAATGCGTGTAGTTTGTGGAGAGAGTACTACAGTACTGGATTACCTTCATATCTTCGACGAAGGACGGGAACCCGCCTATGGACATGAACGTCAGGAACCCAGCAACGTAGGACATGCAACCTGCTCTTCCCTGAAGAGGTCACATTCAAGCAACTTTTCTATCAATTCATCTTTGAAAATTCCGTGATTTTAGCAAATCTCAAGTGTATTTTTGAGGTAAGTTGGAAATGGTGTTTACGGAACATTCTATGACTAGTGACTGTTTGTTATGTTATTATTGCCAAGACAATGCAAACATGCAAACTTTAGCTAAAGGATGTTATGTGGTTAATACCATGATTGCTGAAAACTCGTTCCCGACGTTGAAATAAATACTCCCAATGCAGACCGTCAGCATGACGTAAATTACAAGACGAAGCCAATAGTACCCCATGTCCCTCGACATGTTCACATAGGATCGTCGTGTTAAAGTGAAGCACTGGCGAAAAAACCCTGCTTGACTGCCCCCGGGCTCCAGGAGAGTACCTTGCTGGAATCAAAACAATTAGCAAAGGATCAGATCCAGGAATTCAAGAATTAAATGTTCTTGTCATAACAACAAGCAGCTATCCAACGAGAGTCTCTGTCCCCCTTTGAAATGCACCTACAAAGCCACGAGAGGCTCAATCTGTAGCTGATTCCATAGTCTGCGTAGCTGGACTAAAAATGTAGCTTATTTCATTGATGTTTTGAGACCAGGACTCCATTTTCAACTGGCAATAAAAACTATATATAAGAACCTTCTCAAACTTTCTCAGTTCACAATAGATTTAACTAATGTTGATGTCTTTGGCATCCTCCCCGTTGAGTCCAGAGCTAACATTGTTCATTAAAGAGTTGAAATTTTCTACATGAGTATTGTCAATGACCTACACAACCATAAAAAAGGGGGGAAGTTCACACTGGAGGCTATGCACATGCAAAAAGTACAGAGAGGTTTAGGGTTCCACATTCAGAGCAATACAGATGACTTGACTTAGCTATGCATATTGTTGGAGATCAACAGGGAGAACATTAATTGTTTCTAGCTGTGGCTTACAATATGATTTATTTCGTGCATTCGAGAGAGCGCCATTCCATAATACTCCGAGTTCAAGTATGATTCCACTAGTACTTTCACGGCCTGGTTGGCCGTCATGGAGGCTACAAGCTCATGACTCCGGGCTTCCAAATCCTGCAAAAATTAATTGAGATTTTCAGGTCACAGAATATCCCAATGGTTTGATCGCTAAACTGGTCTTTGGAATGGTGCTGCTAAGCATAACGGTGGGCTAGCTTATCAGGAGGAAGTCAGTGTTTATAAATCTCACCCTGTGTTTAAACGAACCCTTGATTTTCGACTTCACTCTATCGAAATCAGAGTTCACTGTTCGCAGAAAATGGTCGGAAGGGTTCCGAAGATGTGGGCAAGGAAACCCAGAAGCCGCAAAGTGCTGCGAACCAAAGAGATCAATCATCAGCACATTTCTCGAAAACTAGACTTAGACACGGGTGCGGTTTCAGAATTACCAATTCGATTGATCATATTGCGGAAAGCATAATTCATTTAAAACGAAGATTTATATCACCAGAATCGATGAAGACAATTGCATGTGTTGGTCGAAGAAAAGAAAAGATTGGACAAAAAGAAGTCAAATTAGGAAATAAAAGTCAAAACCGCTATATAAAACATAAGGCCTTAAACCCTAAACCCTACTCCGAAACTTGCAGGGGACGCTCTGATGTTTGGTATGTGTCATTCACCTCATGAGCAGAAGCAGCCGCACCGAAGAAAATGGTTTGACCACAAGATAGCAAAAACAAATTCTCGAACAAATCGAAGACTTCACTACTGGGCTGGTGAATCGATGCAATTACAGTACGACCATCCCGAGACAAATTCTTCAAAGTCGTAATAACAAAATAAGCTGAGGCACTGCAACAATTCACACCACCGAACAATGAATCCCCGAAATCGCAGAACACTTTCCCTGGAAACATTTACATGACCAATCCTGAACCCTAAAGAAACAAGGATTCATGATAATCATTAAACGACCTATTCGGACGGTTCCCAACGTTTAGAATTAGTGCAAAACACAGGTAATGTAAAGTCTCCATTCACCATACAAATCTAGAAACTTGGGCTATCTCAAATTTTGCACACTTACTTTAAGTTAAGCTAAAAAAAATTGCAAAAAAAACAAATGACAATAGCAAAAGTATTTTCTCACCGAGCACAGATCTAAATTCACTTGTATCGTGAATGGAACCTCCTCCTTACTGTATGTTGAATGGATACTTTACGTAATTAAACATAAACAAAACTGCACAAAAGTCGAGGGACTTTTCTCAATTTGGGATTGAAGTTCTCATTCTCACACACCTGTCAAGGCCGCTGGTAGGTTCATCGAGAAACAACATGCGAGGGCGCGTGAGAATTTCCAGAGCGATGCTCACGCGCCGCTTCTCCCCGCCACTCAGTCCCCGAATGTGCCAGTTGCCAATGGGCGTGTCGGCGCAATCCTGAAGCCCCATTTCTACAATCGTGCTCTCCACGATGGCTTTCTTGTCCGCAGGGGAAGTCGTGTTGCACAGTCGCAGATGCGCGGAGTAGTGAATGGTCTCGCGGACTGTGAGCGTGCCGATCAGATCGTCCGATTGGGTCACGTACGCCTGATCAATTCAATTAACGTTGCACAATGTCGTGATCAGGCTGAGATTGCAATGATTTTTGTAGTGGTTTTGCAATCACTGTCAGAGATCGTTTAACAATTTTGCGGTTCAACTTTGTGCAATGTGTTCGCAACTATTCGAGATTGGAATAGTTTTCGCAACAATTGAGGCAGAGAGATATGCATTAATTCCGTGCCCCAGACTTTTGTAACAATGTATGCAGCACTTTTGCAATGGTTCGCAATTGACCATGATTTTAAGTCAAGGTACGGAACCGCTACAGAACCATTGCAAAACATTTGATGATATGTTGCAACCGCTATTTCCTGTTGTAGAGCATGCGCTCGATCAAGACTAGCGACCATCTGATGAAATTCATTACATTGGCGAATCTTCAAGAGGTAGAATTGAAATGTACAAGCGCTGTTATCGTCAAAGTCTAAGAGTAGAACAAATTTCAGTCCATAGCTTCCCAAAATCACAGAAAATTGACAGTAATGAGAATTCCCGTATCCCGAAATGAATTCCGAAGTACATGAAGGTTGCAAGCGCTTACAGCCATGCCATACGAGAGCCGCCGCTTCTTCCCGTTCACGAGAATTTCGCCTTTCAAAGTCGCATTCGGCGCCAACCTCCCTACACCCATTAGCAACACAGAGATCGACATTCTTCGTCAGTAGTGACAAAGATTCATGGCTTTAACAGACCCAATTTGACTGATTGTGTTGCAGAACCAATACATGGCAGAAAAGACTAAATTGTCAAGAACCACACAAGAAAATCGCCTGCGTTGGTAAAATGCACACCCAATCTCGCCCATTCATTGGCAGCACAGAGACGTTCTTCGTGAGTAGTGACCGATTATAAGGCTATTAAATGACCCAATTTGACTGATCGTGTTGCGAAACAATACGTTGCCGAGAAGACTAAATCCTCCACAACCAGAATCTTGGAAGAAAATCGCATGCGTTCGTAAAAAACCCACACCCAAATTCGTCATTTCATAACGAATATGAAATTTTGAGATTACAGTCGAAATCCGCGTACCTGCAAGGGAATCGAGCAGCGTGGATTTCCCGGATCCCGAGGGCCCCATGATGGCGAGCATCTCCCCGGGCTCCGCATAGCCGGAGACGCCATGAAGCACCGTCAGGTGCTCGCCTTTGGCATTATGCACCGTCAACCGCAAATCCGACCACGTCAAACGCGCACAATTGTCCAGCTCGTCGTTCACAGCAGAAGCTCCGCGCACTACACTCGGTTGAACAATGTGCCGTTTGCCACCTCCAACTGGCGGGCGCGTCAAGGGAGACGGCAATTGCTGTTGTCCAGGGTAGAGAGCGTAACCAGGCCCCCGTGACAAGCCATTCCCTCCATAATACCTCGCGCCGCTAACATGACGATGATCCATCATCGGAATAGAATACATATCCTGCAACTAACTTCAACAATTCGGGACAACAACTTCAGCTCTAATCACCGCAAACTCACGCTAACCGTGAATTCCAGAGCTTCCCGACGATTGTCCAAGTGCAATTCCATCGTTGACGTGCGCTAAGATACAGTATATCCACACTACATCCAAAGTCACTGCAACTTGTTGCGATCGATTGTCAAATCAGACTAAAACTGGAGGAGTCTCAACTTTGGTGAAGCTAGTGAAGATCACTGCCGCTTGTTGTGATCGATTGACAAATTAGACTAAAACTGGAGGAGCCTCTACTTTTGTGCGCTAGCTAAGATCACGTACTGCCCCTCGTTGCGATGTTTAAAACTTAGTTCCAGTTTTGAAAGACCAAGACGAACTAACTTCAGGGAAATTCTACTTGCTCGAATGTTGGTGATGAGCTTGAAAATGTATGCATGGTGTGCTGCATGATCAGTTAGAGCCTTAGAGGACGCAGTCGTCATAATGGAGTTGTAGTGGTTATGCCTTATGAGAGCGGCACTAATGAAGACCTTATTATTGATAAGCAGCTACAGTTCATGGTGTTGACAGTACAATTAAGAGCTTTGCATTGATTAGGAAAAGAGAGTCGATGAGCGACTTCATGATCTTCATGTATCTGAGCTTACCTTTGTCTCATCCACCAAATTAATTACGTCATTAGGAGACTTTAGTGGAGGCGTAGGTACTGGGAAGTTGGAGTCTCATTTGTGATTTTCATAAGCTTATAATTAGCTCCAGTTGCTAAAATCTCTACGAAGCTTATAAATGTGCTAAAAACTCATTTTAACACTATGGTACAGTCTTTCTTTATTGCAGAGGAAAAAAAAAGCACCAGTGCAAAATTTGTTTTTTTAAATGCTAACTTACATTTCTTGTGAACTCGTCTTCTTAATGTCAAAACTTGCATCAATTGCACCATTTTCCATCTATTTTGAGTAATTTTCCATCCAATTTAACACCTTTCATCTACTGTCAACTACAAAACAATATCATTGCCATTGCCACTCTAGCTATATTCCGAAATTTGGAGAAGAAGCTCTGCTCTGGGAGTCGCAGTCCCTGTTTCTCGGGAGCACTTGTGCTAATTTCGAGACATTTGTTAACACTGCTGGGAACTTTGAAGTGTTCATTTGATCTAGTTATCGGTAATGTTGATTTTTTTGGCAGAAATGAAATGATTTATATTTCCATTTCTCAGTCCATTTGGAATTGCTGTGAAATTAATTTGTGTTGCAATTGCGTTGCAATTACGTTGCTGAGTGTTTCTAGTCAACGGCTGGTGATCTGGGTTCGATGTTAGTTGGTTGGGTTCGTTCATAGCTTTGAACATTCTTGGTAGAGGAGGTTCGAGCCGGGATAGTATCTTAGAAGCTGAACTCTTGGTAAGGTCAACCCCAAATGCAACAACCTGCATCAATAATAGGTAAGGTAGGAGGCTCGAATTCCCACAGGGTATCAAAAGCGAATGTGACGCAGAGGTACATTTTGCTTTCCTCAATGTACCAAGTATGCACATTTCAGGAGGTGGTCACTATGGATGACCACAAATGACCATTTTTTTTCCAACTTCAAAAATTTGTAACTAAATCTACAAAGGTTCAAAAAATAAGAATCAACTTGGATTGGATGTCAATTTCCCTTGTCTTTCAAGGAAAATTTAATGAACTTTTTTTGAAGATATTTAACCTCACCAAAATTCAGTTCCAGCCCTTAGATGGTCCATTTATGGACCTCCTACCTTGATTGCAAACAATGGTTGAATGATTTGGAAAATGTACTGTACAGTACAAAGCAGCCCACTGTTGGTTGGTTTGTAGAATCTACTTGAAATCAAGGTTTGAAAATCATGTGGTACTTGCGTGTTACTGACGCAGGACTTAGGCCAGTCACCAAATTAAAGTCCATGGTGTGCATATGCTGTCAGTACAGGACTGTACAAACAATGCGAATTTGAAAATTGATATCGTTCAAATAGGATGATAATTTTGGTAACACCAAATGGGGGAAAATCAAAGTTCATTCCTGATTGCGTAAGCTGAGCAGGGAGCACTCCAGTCCTGGCTTGGGCTTGGTTGTAACTCTTTCTTTGCAATGAAATGTTCTCTACAGCGGGCAACCCATTTCCGAACATACACCCATTTCCAAAGTATAACGTGCTCTATTTTCAATCATAGCTTTGTTTACATTACGGCTCATATATGGCAAGACCAGCAGGACCTGCAGAAATGTTCAAGAAGTGAACATTGAAAGCATAGAATGATCATGGCATGTACATAATTATCACTTCAATCAATTTTGTAACCAATCTATGGTTGGAATTACAGCAGCCTACATAAAAAGAATAGGTTGGACAAAATCTTTAGAAAAAAATTTAGAATAATTTCAATTTTGACCAAAAAAATGTAAATTTTTTTTAATCCTTCTTAAATCAATTTTCCTACAGGGAAAAAATATTTTTTTGAATACACCCATATAAGTTAGTAGCTATGCTCAATTCCTTAAGTGGTAGGAAATGGATCGTCATCCCATACGTTTGGATGAAAATGTCTTCAACCCCTAAAGTCCCATTGTCCTCTTGGGGGACGAATTAGATTTCAAGCAGATTCCTATGACCTCAATTTTTGGTGAATTGTTTTGAAACTTTCCTGTAAGATAGGAAAACTAATTATCTACATGGGAATATAAATTTTATTTCAATTGATGCCCGGGAGCAAAAGTTATTCCACAAAAAGCCTAAAATTGAGCTCGATGGGCAGCACAAAAAAAATCACAAAAAATCAAAATAAATTTAAATTTTTTTCCCCTAAAATGTTTTATTTTTGTCTACATGTGAAGCTTTGATTTGTTCTATTTGGACTAATAATGAGAAAGTTCAAGACAATCTTGTCTTTTGGGCAATTTCAACATCTTCTTGAAAAAATAACTCATAGGATTCATTTCTGAATGCAATTTTCACAATTTTCTACAATTTTCTTTTTGTAAATGTTGTGTTTACTTGCTAAAACAATGTCACCATTGGGATTATCGTCTTTCAATCCCATCTTGGAGTTATTAACAATTTAGTTTTTTTTCCAATCTTGGACCTACTTCTACTTAGCATTTTTTTGAAGAATGAAAATCAAATGTTTCTTATTGAGATTTTTTTTCCTAGATTTTCAACTCGATTATTCAACATAAATTTTTTTTTGTTCAAAGTCTGTTGAACAAAAAAATTCCACAATCGGCGGTCAAGGTCATTTGAAATTGCAAGCCAATGTTCAAAAAAACTTTCTTTTTCAAATTTGAATGCTAATATCTTCCAATCTATACGGTCAAACTTCATGAAATTTTACCACGTGAGCTAAGACAAGTGAAGTACAAGATCTTATGGTTAGATTCTCAAAAAAGATTTTTTTTTTTTCTTTTTTAATTTCTTGGATGAACACAACAAAAATGGCAGTTTTGAGTGATTTTTGACAGAAAAATGGCCTTGGGACTTTAGGGTTTTATCTTGTAAACATCCAGAGTCTTCTCTAGAATTGGTAATTTGAGAAAAATTGTTATACTTTAAAGTACTATAGTAGAACCTCTCTAAAGCCTCCCTCTATAAACAAATAAACCTTTGTAAGATAATATTGTCAAACCACTCCCAGACTTGTTCCCAATACATAGGTTATGCCTAAAAATGATCCTCTTTAACCTCTAATATAAATGCCCAAATTGTGTTTTTTGGCAACATAGCAATCAGTTAGGCAACTACGAATGAAGTTTTTCATTTTTGTCCTTTGAAATTTTAACACGACATATATCTGAGGAGTAGCTTTAAGACCCAAAAAATTCCATAACTTCTAACTACATGGTTAAATAGTTATGTATGATATGTACTTTTCATTGCTTGTTGAGTAGCCCATGCAACAAAAAATCTCTTTTTTAAGAAATTAAAATTTGAAATTGGTTCTCTAGATTTAAATGTACTTGGAAAGCTTTTAATCATTCCATTTTGATCAATGAGTCAAAAGTTATGAGGAGTTTTAGTTTGTATGAGTTTACAGGTTGTTATTGAATCTCTATTCTAAGACAAACTTTGAAGTCCTTTTTTTTAACTCGATCTTCAATATTTTTGAAAAAATAAAAATAAAAATAAGGTATAGATTGTTTATTACATTATAGGATTTCTGGGGGTCGGAGAGGGCCGTTCCAAAATAGTGTGTCATGACCCCCCCCCCCTCCCCTTGCAATTTTTGAGAATGATTGTTTCTAAAAAAAAATTCAAAAAAAATTAATCTTGAAATGAAGAAAAAAGTAGAAGAATAATTTCAATTTTTTTTAGATGTGGTAGTCGCTATATTACATCAACAAGTTGCCGCGCCCCTCTGTAGGGTTGTTCCCAAAGGTTGGGAATTCATAGCCCTCCTAAGGGAGAAAAACTCCTCTAATGCAACATTACAACCATTGGGATTGGCATTTTCCAATTCCATAAATAAATTATTAACAATATAGTATTTTGAATAATTCTTTACTTCTTGTTACATACTATTTTTTCCTATATGTTGTACAGTTTCAAATGATCTCAAATTTTTCAAGCATATAGCCAACTTCACTTGAATGAATTCAAATAGTAACCATCATTTTGTACATTTTTTCATACAAATGTGGCCTTATGAAGTGCATTTGCTTGGTTTTCTGCAAGTCCCAAAAAAAATTTGTCATTTCAAATGCTAATATCTTACAATCTACACAATGAAAATTTATGAATTTTTGTGCACATCTTTTCAAACCAACATACTACAATATTCTACGGTTACATGTGTCCAAAAATGTTTTTTTTCTTTCTAAAATTTGGTATTTGTACTAAAAATGGTAGTTTTAGAGTAATTTTGATGAAAATATAGTCAAAATCATTTATAGGATAAGCCTCTCTAATGCAATCATTCCTATTAGACCGGTCCTCGACTCATTTCTTTAGAGAAATTTCTATTATATTATGAAGAATAAATTAGAATTGATATACAAATCAAATTTGTTGACTTTGATTTTCAAATTTCATTTATATGAGCTCATAATTAGAAAGTCACAAAGCCACAGTTTCACACGATGACAATGAGCTCAAAAAAGACAATAACTGCCTTTTTATTTTAATTTGAAATTGTATAAGGTCTCTAAATATCTCTTTATATATCAATCATTAATAATACACTAATAATTAGTTAATATTTAACAATATATTGTAGTATAATTTATAAAATATACAACAGAATTTGGATAATTCTTTTCTAGGAGATCATAATAATGAAATTTAACTATTTGAGTTGACCTTTTTTATCTTGCAATAAGAATGTAAGTCAATGCTAGAGGCAAATATAAATGTAGTCGTTGATTGATACACACACAAATATTTAAAAAAATTAAAAAAAATTAAAAAATAATAATTATTATAATTATATATATATATAATTTTAGTTGTGAAATTCAATTCAATTTTTCTATTGAAAAAGATGTATACATACTTGGACTGAGTCACTAGAAAGTTTGGAATGTTTAATTTCACATTCAAAATTTTCCCATTGGGAGAAAAATCTTTGATCTCTATATGATTGTAAGCAGAAATAGGACATTGTACATGAACATTTCAACCATGTTTACACCAAATGGTGTTTCTTCCAATAAATTTTTTATTTATATTAAAGTTGGAGATTGAACTATAAAGGATTCTAAATTTTTTATAAAAGTGTCCATACTCAATTGGTAATCATCTCAGAGATACATGCATACTTATTATATATTTTAAGCATACATTTATGTCTTATAACAATCAACATGGGCATATAAATCCTTGTTGATTTTGCTTCTTTCAACCTTACTAGGAATAGAATATATTTCTTATTTTTCTTCTAATTGTCTTTTAGCTACTTCAACACTTGAGCAAAAATTGTCAATATTAATTAAAATGAATCTTTTGGGAAGTAAATTTTTTTTTTGTCCAGAAAGATATTGAAAACATTTCAATATGTGTTAATATTTATCCGCAAAATGACATTGGGGAGGATTGAATCCAACTCCTAAGATGGTTTCACCAAAAGTCAAATGCCTTCACTTCAACCCAAGTTATCTCCATACTAGTTTCCTTACAAATGTACTTAGATCTGTGGAAAGCAAGCACAATAGATTCAATTGCATTGTCTCACTTTTCAAATAAAGTAGAGACATAAACTTCCGAACCTCAAGTTTATAGACGTAAAGTCTCCTCTCCTTTTGGTTCCAAACCAATAAATAAATTTTAAAAATTGAAAGATAGATCAAAGATAGTCTAACTTGCACTATATGAAGTAAGCAATGCAAGCAACTTTTAAACATCATAGTTTTTGAAAATATACTATAAAGCAAGTTCAAACAGGGACTATGACATATTATGGGTTAAACATGAAACAATTTTAAGTTGAGTACAACAAAAATCTCAAGTATGAAGAGTTATGATTTTCATACATGCTATGGGAAATAAGTTAAATTTCCTCTATATTCACTAATCTTGCAAGGAAAATCCACAATGGTGTAAGTTGGTAACAATACTTGTTTTATATCAAAGTCAAGTGTTAAAAATACACATGATATGATGAAGTTAAGTACATAATATTGTGAAAATATAGTGTTTCATTAATAAGCAATATTAAAAAAGAACTTGGAGATGAAGGGATTAGGAAGGTAGATAATGGTTTAATTGATTCTTTATTACCACATTTGTATGCATGTCCTTACAATATAATAAAGAGCAAAAATTGAGAGTATAACTTTATACTTTACTATTTGGGGATGTAGTATTACAAAAAATTTAGATATGGAAGCTAGATTTCATTGGAGAAATTGATTTTGAGCAACAAAACTTAAAATTGACTATTCCCTTTGTTTGAAAATAGTGTATCCATTCTTGATAGTGAGTGCACTGAGACCGATGGTTACACTATTTCCAAATGGAGGTAGTATAATTCAATACCTCAAGGATGCTAATTGGGCACTCTTGGAATGTGAATAGCAGAAGTTACCCTCGAAGCTAACTTCAATGTCTCCAATTCTTCTTCAAGTTCATCACAAAACCTCGTGGACTTTTAGAACAGTCTGTCCAAATCCTCCTTATGTATTGTGATCATGGTGTGAAACTTGTTCTCTTGTACAAACAACAAATATGGATCTTAGCTTTTTGAAACTAATTAAGGTGGAGGTAACTATTTCGGACACTCCTCCTATGATAGCAATATAAGGTGACTTGTTGTGGACAACAATTGGAAGCATTGTTTATTGAAAAAGATTCTTTGTTTGTACCTTCTCATCTAATCATCTCTCTTCCTTCTTTGCTTAAGGAGAAGTGCCAAAGCTATCCATGATAGGCGAGTCTACAAGACTAGAATGGGACTGAATGAAAAATCCACATTTATATTGAATAAAATGTTCATTGTTGTGTAAAAAAATTGTTGTTTTTACATTCTTCCTCATCCTTTTGTTTGCACACATTGAGCTCAATTTCTCAATGAAATTCGCATATCCCACATGCTAAAAGGCTTGAGGAAGTATGCTTTTAAAGTGACCTTTTAAGAGTTGATTGCTTTGGAGGAAAGTTAAACTTCTTGAAACAATTTTCAGTAAATTTTTGTAGGAAGAAAAGTGAAATTAGCATTCAACCCAAGTTGTTTCATATTTTTTAAACCTTTGTGTAATTAGTTAAGAATTTTTGAAGTTGAAACACAATGGTCACTAAAAGTGATTCCCTCCTCAAATGTAAATTTATGGTACATTGTAGTAAACAAAATGTACCACTCGGTTAGAGGTTGCTTTTAGAGCACCCTACCGCAAACAGGTACTTCTACTAGACAGACACCTTCTCAAATCTCAAACAGAAAAAAATAAAAAATAAAAAAATCAGTGGAACTGCATTCCATTTACTTTGCAAAATCAAAGAGCTAGCAAATGCATACCACAGCTTCATTGGCATTGAAGTGGTTCATGTTGGAAGGCTCCCAGCCCCACACTTGGGTTTGCAAAACTTGCAGCTTTTGCTTATTTCGGGGGACGCGCCTACCTTCATCAATTCAAAAACATCAACTTCAGATATGCAGAATTTTTTCCAAATGCGCACAGGTTCTAAGGTAGATGGCTGTAAAAGCGACCCTTTAAGGGCTGATCCGCCTTTTTCATAGATTTACATGAACAGAAATATTTTTAGCTCATTTTTCAGAGAAAGGAAAATGGATGCCAAACGTAACACAAGTGGTTTCATATTTTTCGAAGCATTTTTGAATTAGTTATGAATTTTCAAAGATTTTTGTAGTAGGTACCTATTTGTGATCATAGGTGTCCCCAAATCTGTCCCCTTGCAAGTTCTAAAGCAATTTCTGAACCATGGAGGAAATGATTGGCTCTTGGAATAAAATGAATAATTTTTTCTCGATTCATTCAAGAGCAACAGTGGTCCATTTAAAGATCAGCTCCCATCCATTTTACAACCACCTATGGGGTGGTTGCAAGGAGAGGGTTGCTTTTACAACCATCTACCTTAAAAGCATCCACCTCCCTAAATGTACACTGCATATACATGTTTCTTTTTTGTAGCCTTCAGCCATGTACAAACAATGTACATTGCTGAAGGTGGTCACTATTAGAGCCCTATGTCATTTCGGCTTCAAAATTTAACAACTAATTTCACAAAGCTTAAAAAAATGAAACAATTTGGGTTAGATGCCAATTCTACTTGTCTTTCAAGGAAAAATTATTGAAAAATATTTGAAGAAGTTTCACTTCCCCCAAAATCAGTTCTAGCTCTTAAATGGGTGGACTATGGACCTCCTACCGTATATCCAGCTCACAAAGTGGGCTCAGTAGGATAATTTTGGACTTCATTAGGAGTAAAAGTTAAAAAAAGCCTCCTAATTTGAGTTGTGTCTAGGATATGTTTTAGAACCCTCCTAGCTAATTTCCTATCTCTAATTGCAAATATGAATTCAAAATTTGCAAATTTCTATTTTGTGAATAATAAAAAAATTCAGCATTTTTCCTAGGGGTAAAAAATCTTGTGTTTTCACCCTTTATAGGACAGATTTAGCATCTTGCTATTCAATTGGCTCTCAAGTAAAGGGGAGGAACAAAAGTTACATCTATAATGGTGATACAAGTGGAGGACACATTCAAGTGTTGGTGATAGGATAATAAAAGTTGCAAACACTTTTGCCCTTTAAGTTATTCCCAACAATAATTCTTTTATTCAAATGTATTGGATTGGACTTATTAGAAATTGGTGTAGTATAACTTGAAAAAAATGTTTATGTTGCATTGATGTGTTGAATGAAAATGGTGTTGTCCATTGACACTTATGGTCATCTGAGCTCTCTAATATTTGAAATTGCATGAGAAATTCATATGTAGTGATACAAATTTGGTTGCAACGAAGTTGACTTGTGCATCCAAAAAACTCTCTAGAAATCTAAACATCTCCCCTGAAAACATTTCTAAGTGTGTTATTTTGATCAAAGAAATGTAAATGGTACCTACCACCTTTCAATAAAGTCAAGAGATATAAGCATACCTAATTGTCATTTGAATTGTTGTTGCTCAAGAACTCAACCCTAGATTCTAAAATGAAGTTAGTTGTAGGGGATGACTTTTAACTTAGTAGTTGTATTAAAGTAGAACTTTGTTAAGTAAAATTAAAAATCCTATTTTGTTGAATTTAGATTTCAACCCCATTGTCCATGCAAGACTTGGCTACAAAATCCAAACAAATGAGTGGCCAAACCAAGTGGTCCCATTTCAAATTCAATCGATTGTGGAGGGAAGGGCTATATAACAAGTCATTTTAATCTCATACCAATTCAACACTAGATTCAAACTTGTGACCAAGACAATGAGAGTTCACCTTGGGAATGATGTTGAATGTAGGCATCCATGAGATGCGGGTAAAAGTCATGGCACAAAATACTAGCTTTCATAGTATCAAGTTGCGTTGCCATCCTGAATTCCGAGCCTTCTCCATCGTTTGATTGTATGTATCTTGTAGAGTTGCAATGACCATCGAGCTAGCTGCTACTAGAGTACTAGTTGGCCTAGTAGTATCACTACAAGTCCTCAATAAGCCATTTGTAATCCTCTCATCTATAGTTGAGAATTGGTTTGTATGAAGCCTTGGATGGCAATCCTTCCAAGCAGCATTTGCCATGTCGTACAACCCATAGTGACGGGGAGACAATTGATCCACATCCTCATAAGTAATATCCGAGGTAGCAACTCCTGTTGATTTGTAATATAAGTTTACATTAGAGGATTTTTGGAGATTGGGAGGGCCACTTCAAGCAAGTGTGTCGTGAACTTCTTCCTTGCAGTTTTTGGGGAACAATTATTCTCAACAAAAAAAAGTTTTAAATAAAAAAATGAACTCTTGAAATGAAGGAAAAAATTGGAAAAAAAAAATATTTTTTCTGGACATGGCAATCATTGTGCCAAGTTAGCGAGTTGCCGCGGCCCCCTACAGGGCAATCCCTACAGTCTAAGAACTCGCAACCCTCCCGGGGGTGAAAAACTCTTCTAACGTTTATGTTGTATTATACTTTGATTATTTGTAAAAAATAGATTGAATACCATCATAAACTTGAGACTTTCATACCAATAAGGTAACTACACCTCATTTCAACCACTTTCAAAATCCAACCAGTATAAGAATGGAAACCATGATTCTGAATTGCTTATTTGTGCGATTTTCGGTGTAGTTACCTTAGATCCATCATTCAATGTGACAAATGTGTATTATAGAGTGAATGATATTAACGCAAATATTGTATTATTGCCTCGTGATTCTTTTTTCTGTGGGTGTTCTGATGGTGGCGACAATTCAATGTCAACCTTGAGGCTTTGGGGAGACAATAGCGAGTCAAATGAGCTATGCGTCGATGACTCCAGTGAGAGGCATGGCAATGGTGGTGTCTGGATAACACCAGGGTTCATGGATTTGCCTCCTCCATGGCAGGATTGGGTTCTCAATTTTCCTGAATTGCAAACAATTTACATTATAATTTGTGTTCACTTTATTATCAATTTGAAACTAGGAATGTTTTCTGAAACTTCAAGTGGATTCATTTGGCTAAATTCATGTAATTTTTTTAACATTGAAAAAAGGAAACATTTTTCTCATTTGAATCAAAAAAATATTGAAGAGTTAAAGGTTTGTGTAGTAAATGAGTTCATGGATCTATGAGTCTTTGGAGTTGAATGATCATGGAATCTTTTCTAATGGCATAGCTCATTTTCTTATAAAGGAAATTAATTCAAACTCCATAACTTTGTATTATATGGTGAAAATTTTGAATTTAAACATATGGATGTGGTTTTGAACTTTAAATCCACAAGTTGTGTTCATGAGCTTTATATAAAAGATTCATTTTATCCTTAGTTTTAAATATATTTAACAACTAAGTAGAAAATCAAGATATGTGTAAGAAATTTAGCCTTTCTGCTATTTTATTTGAGAATATTTCAAGAGTAAGGATTTCTTTAATAATCAACCAATTGATGGTGAAAGTAGATTCCAATACCTACCCAAATGTTTTGAATCGGATTTTGAGACATGATGGTGAACTATCAAGAAATTAAATGCAATTCAACTACTAGAAAACTAAATGGAATTCAACTATTTCCAAATTGAATGGAACTTCATTAGGAAACAAAAATCTCTATAGTTCCTTTTCAATATATGAGCTAGCGAGGCAATGGGGTTGAAATTCATACGTGGTTGAATTCCTAAGAGATGGAATGACAAATCAAAGCACCCCTCTACTTGATCTTTAGATTGTCCAAGTTCCACCCCATCTTTGCAATCTTCCAAGTGATGTAATTTTTCATTGTCGTCATCAATAATGTCATATGGAATAGTTTCTTTTGTAGTTGTACTTTTAGAATTATTTTGGTTTGTGAGTTGATCTTTGTGCATCATTACATGTTTGAATTTGGTAGAGGCACAAAAGTAACCATCGTGACGCAAATAGCTAAGATCAACTCTACAATTTTCTTGTTCACCACCAAAGAAAAGCTTTGAGGATTCCATGCCAAGTTATGATTTACATGCAATACAATGATTATAATTAACAAGAATTCTTTCAAATGAAGTTGAGTGAAATTGGTGTCAAGTTGAAAACTCATATCTATAGTACTTGCTTTTAGAATTGTAAATACATGGAATCTTCAATTTTATAGCAAGAGACATTTAAAAGTCACAATTATGGCACTTTGAAATACATCATTTTAACAAAAATGGTCATCATTCATCTCCAAAATTAGATATAATCCTAGAAAAGAATGTCACTAAATGAAAGATTAGCTCATAGTTACAAAGAAAAACACCATTGTAGTGGAAAGAGTTTGTATTAGTTGAACAAAAATCCAAAGATTGCAAATGACAATGAGGTATTTTACAAATAAAGTGACTATAATTGATTGAAAGTTGAAGAGATTTGACAATTAGAAGCCAAGAATGCAATTGTTGGCACTCTAGCATAAGGGAGGTGATCCATTTCTAAGTACTTAAATAATTGTACATATTTAGAGGGCAAGTTTTTTGAATGTAAAATTTTCCCATGTTTCGTAAAACCACCCATTGTCAATTACTTGGTCAATTCTACACATGTTTTTGAGTAGTAGAAGGCAATATAGATTCTCTAACATATAGGAAGATAGAAATCACAAAGATTGCTAAATTTTCATAATTTTATATTTTGAAATCAAATTACTAAGAATTTTAGAAGTAGACATCTAGTCCAAAGCTATAACCAACACATAGAGTCTTCCAATCTCAATCATTCAAGAACTTCTTCCCACTTACTATTTTGGAACATGTGTCATGACTTTATTAATCTTAATTTTGCATAGATAAAAAAACACATTCAAAACTTTGGTTGGACATTTATTCCAATCTTGATTGGAAATGGTGCACCTTACAAATTAGAAATAGGTCACTAGTTGGCAATGGATAGTTCTACCATACATAAATAGAATTTGGAAGGATTGCATATTTTTCTAGAAATTATTACATAAAACATAATTTCTATGAACTTTTAATAGGAAGATTCTCTTTGACCTATAATAGTAATATAGACCTTTCTATTTGTGACCATAGACTAATTGCAAAATTAACCGATATCGAAAGCCTTGCAACCAATCATAATGCGTTGCAACTACTCCAAAAAGAGAATACCCTACAAATTGGAAGGGATGGGAGTGGGGGAGTATGATAAAAAATGGGTCAGCTATTTTAGTAGACAACCTTCAAGAACCAAGAAGTTTAACCCTGTAAGAATGGGCTAATCTCCACAAAAATCATCCTTTGTCATTCATCGGACACTTGGTAGCGTTACAGGGTTAAGAATGATATTGGACATAATTTAAGTTTAAGATTATGGGTTGTAAACCTTTTGAGACTACCGAAGAAGTGAAACTCAGCATTATGGATTATAGAAGTTGAAGAGAGGGGTTGCAACAGTAGCGTGATCTCAAACGGTTCGTACCCGTTTCTCATCAGAAACAATCCTATATGAATCAGCAAGAGGGATCACAGATACATATTCTAAATATAATTGTTCACGCAGTGGGTAATAGTCATGCACTATGATGCTCAATTCAATTCCCCCAAAGTTGTCCACAATTTCAACGCTTCTTTGTTACCCTGACGTACGTTGATTATAACTTTCATTCAGTCCCAAATGAACTCCTAAATTATTTAGTACTTCCTGAATACCTTCCAACAATCAACATGTCTAAGAAAATGGAAAAAAAGACAAAAAGGTTGATGCTTACATTGATACAGTAGTAACATTAATCTACCAACCACTCTTGATGCAAGGTCAGATTGCTGTGCTGCACAGAAACAGGTGCGTAAGTAGGTAATCCTCATTGGAATGATTCAGATATTCCCTACTCAAAACTGGAAGCAATTTCTCACACGTGTAGGGACCATTTTCCTCGCCTATCTCATCCGAACTACCCACGTTCTAAAGCGCAGATCGTGGCATTGCAGCATATCAACTCAAGAAATGGGGCACAATTAAAATGGGGTCAATGTAGGAAATGTCACTTCTTTGAGTGACTAGCAAGATACTCGTCAATTTTTCTCTTCAAATCGAGGTCGGGTATCAACATGTCAGCAGTTAAGAGCGAGCGGTTGAAAGGGTCCGTCTGCACGAAATGTGAAAAAGATCAGAGACAACTCAACAATTTGCCATTATACTCAAAAGCAGGAATGGTGTGCTACTGACTGATTTAGAGGATGTACCTAGCTTCAAAAATTACCTGGTCACTTAGAAGATGCCTCTGTATAACAGACCGGTCAACAGTGGTTTTCGATGAGGGAAGAATAACTGGATCCGTCATCAATGTGTACTGCAAAACAGAAGACAACTCACATGAATTGAAAAGCACCGACAACAGAAATTACACCAATCAGGCATGCCGGCTTGTAATTGCAATATACACTAATAGTAGATGGCTCAGCAGTTTGACTGCTTGGAAATACCTGGATAGGGTCAAGAAAATCATCAGGAATATCACCAAGCAAAGCTTCCTCATCCATCATTTCTCGTGAACTCGCTCTCGTTTTAGCACCTAGTGCTTCAAAATCTTCAAGCATTTGCATATTCAGGACACCAAGATTTTTGAGAACTCCAAGAGCTTCTGTAAACAACTGCAACAGAAGAGGTGAACTCAAGGAGGGAACTAGAATCGTTGACTTGCAGTTGAAGAGTACAGTTGCCCTTTCAAATAGCATCTTATCAAGCAATTAGATAACCTACAATTACATCTGATGGACAGAACCAAACAAAACCTAAAAGAGAGTAGCAGTACTCTCCAGTGTTTTTGTAAGAAAGAGCGTTTCTCAAGATTTCAAACTAACACGTCTCAGGAAAGCAGTTTTACCTCATCCCTGTATGAGCGACCGTCGCTGGAAATTGCTCTTGCAAAGACCCGCTGAGAATCGCCCCTATCCAGGTGCACATATATATTTACAATCTGCCACACAGCGAGCCCAACCAGACCATGCGTGATGAATATTTTTACACCAGCTCAGGTAAGCATAGAGACCAACCAAATAACTACCAAGCCTCTAATAACAAGAAACATTTTTTTCCAGGACATACTTGTGCTAGCAGCTCCTTAGGCCTGAATTCGTATTTCTCAGGATCTTTCAACCTCAGAGTCTTGCGTTGAGGCCCGACTAGTTGCAACAAGAAATAGTTTAACATAGCCGCTATCCTCTCAACCTGCAGAGCATAATTGTCCACTTCAATACGTCATTGTCTCAGATACGGGAATACACAAAAAGGAGAAGATCCACCTTCGAAATCTCAAGATGCCCAACAAGAGTTGAGAAGGATGAGCGTACCATTTCAGGAAGTAAGAATGGTGCTGTGATCTCAGCAGATGTATACTGAATCATTTTTACATCCTCATTTGCCAACATCATGTCTATCCGAACCGCCTAAATGCATCACAAAAGTTTGCTTATTAGCAAGACAATACGGAACATATAGGTATTAAAGAGCACTAAAATGAATGCAAACCACAATCAGAATAATATTGCTAGTTCAGAATCCAGTACAAGCATCCACACCAAGATCATACATTTTCTTGTTGATGATAATGGCGCTCCCTCTCCTGCCTTTCTTGAGCAGGTCGTCTACTCCATACAGATGTATCAGCCAGTTGCTCTTCCATTTCCTTTAGTTCCGGTATTTTCTTCAGGCTTTCATCCAGGAGAAAGATACTGTCGTTAATCAGTAGATTCAGGAACCTCAAATACGCGCCTTTCTCCTCTCTGGCGGCAACCTGTTCAGAGAAAAACACCATCCTCGGTTAGTACACGTCACATATCATAACAAAGAATAAAGCACTTCCACGAACCAGAAGAGAACAGCAGTGGTAAAACCAACAGCACCTGCTTCCAAGAGTTGTGATGACTAGGTACACCCCACAAATACTCCAGCAGCTCCGCAATGTTGTGACGAATATTAAATTTATCGTAAAACTGCGATACAAAACAGATGTACAAAGCAGGCCCCATAAGAAGAAGGGAAAAATGGCCACATACAGAACCATGACAACTTTTCCTCCACAACCAAAAGAGAATAAAACAAAATCAGAATAATTTGTGCACATCTGACAAATTTATGCACATCAACTGTGAAATCATGAGAGCTCTGCGGAGAGGAGAAACGACTATTTTAAAGTGAACCCTGAGAACAACAATCATGCACTAATTTTATTTCCTCTCCATCAAGCTATTTTAGGAAACTGATTCAGTCAAAACGGCACTCCTACCTGATTATGAGCTCCAGTAAACTCAATATCCGTATAAAGTCGGAGAAGATTCGGCACCAAATACTGCAAAGCCAGCTGATGTCCTTCAAAAAGAGATGACATGCTGCTGCTCAAGGTTGGAGAAATACTGCATAGGCAAATCGATACAATGAGGTTCACCCAAGGTAAACTGTTCATAAAAGTTGGAAGAAATTTTATCTAAGAATAAAGTTCTCTGCCTTGCTGTGATTTCAAAATTGGCTTTACCATTTTGAAGGCATCCATGCGCTTAATACTTCCACCATCTTAGCTCGTAGATACGGATTTTTAATGTGAAGTGGACTTCCCATAAACATAACAATGAAGCTCATAAACTCATCCTGCAAAAGAAGACCATGCACAGATGAACGATCAGACAAAGTGAGTAAGTTTTCTTAGTACGTGACTCACTGTCGTTCTATCCATATCTTTTTGTTGCATGAAAGTTAGAACCATTAGAACTACCAGGGCGAAACTATTGCCAATCAGCACGACATAAATTATACATAAAAAGCAATGTCATTGAAACCATTCGGACTACGAAGGGCTCTCATCACGTTTTTCACCTTGTCTAAATTCTCCAAAACTTGGCGGAGATTTTGTAATGCTTCTGATTTACCAAGTCCTCAGCTCTTAACAAACCCTTGCAAATATTAAATTAAAATGCAAGAGAAAATTCTGAAATAATATCTAGTCATAGTTTGAAAGTGATGCAAAGTTTAAGGGAATTGCACAGACTTATATTAGGATTACCGACTTCTACAGTTTCCAGACGTACCAAATAGGTACATACATTTTTTAAGCCACTTTCAAATTAAAAAATACTTGGCAATGGAATTAGACGTCTAAACTGCAACAAATAAATGCCATTAGACACTCTGCTAACCCCTGGGTCCACTTTCATTCAATAGACACAAGATGCTTACATAATCATGTTTTACGAGAAAAATTTGAAAAACATGACTTGCAAGCTCATTTTGGACCTCTTGGTAGTTTAAACTCACCAAATTCACACCATCGAGAGCCCTCGGAATGCGAGATGCAAACAGGAGCAATTCCATGGCGTCTTCCACAAAGTGCTCGGGCATGGAGGCAAATTCCATAGGGCACGGAGTTGGAAGCGGCATACGAAATCCACCAATTAGACTAGTGAGCCACACTATCATAAGCCTGTAGTAAGCCAAAGCTTCTTGCAGCAGATCAACGTCCTGCAACCATACAACCGCATGTCTCAGAAGCCATAAAAATGTTGATCTAAACAGAGAGATATCATGCCAAATATGAGTATACCCAGGCGTGTTGTGCATTATTCAGACTCTAACAATACAATTTCCATCAGCTCGTAATTATTGTTGCTGTCCAAATAGAGGAAAAAGCTTCAACCAAGCTAACTCAACATTTCAGATAAGCCAGATAGATCATACTTTGAAGAGCTGGGAATCATAACACAGACGATCCTGGGATAGTTGCTCAACGTTTGCCTCCAATTGGGAAATGTCTTGTTCTAACTGGGGTGGTGCTCCGTCACCACGCATATTCTTCAATGTCGTGAGTTCTTCCTTCCGCCTAGAGAGTTCCTACACCAAAACAGAATCTTGCCATTAGAAAGTCAACTATATAAATGTACTAGAAGAGCTAATTGCTGATCAATATTCAATACCATTAGTCAAGAACATGCGATTGAAGTTTTGGCAGGGATATGATAGCACTGATAAAATCTTCACAAAAAATTTAAGCTGTTTTGTGAGAGTTCATGGTAAAGCATTGTTTAGGTCCCCCGAAGAATTAGTTGATTCGGTTAGACTACGGATTTTAATTAAGAAGAGAATTCTCTAGTCCTCCAGAACCCCGTTCCTCTCCGCAGCAACAGCAAGACATCGGTGCTTTAATTGGCGACAAATCAAATTGTCTAAATAAGAAATCATTTCATTTCCAAAGTGAAAATAAAAAATCAGAACTAGGACAAATTCTCTGGTATGGTGTAATTTTTAGAATACAAGGCATACACTGCATAGTTCTCTACAACGTATCAGGTCAGAAAACCATGCGATAGTCCCCAAATTATCTTGAAATGGTATAAGCAATACTGAACACAGTAACAGAGCTACAGGAATATCTTAGAATCGTCATCTACAACAGCAACACTGCGTGCAATAGACTGCTTACTTGCATCATAGATTTGAATTCCGAAAGTGCCTTGACAAGTCCCAAATTGAGTACTCTTGCTGTAAGAAAGAAGCATTCGCAGATGAACGTAAACTTCACATTGTCCGACGATGCAGAGGCCATGGACTTCAGTGGATAAGATTGCAAACTATCTGTCATTGAAGTGGAAGCTTCCTCTGCTTGTAAACGTCGCATTTCTTCCTGCTCTCGAAGTTGCTGTACCTGGCGAAAACCTTCAGTACGAGCATGATTGCGACTGTCCACCCATTTCGCCAACTCCTCTGAAGTGGCGAGGATTGTCGTTAATCCACTGCCAGCAGAATTATATTAGATGCACGATCATCAATAGCACCTCGTTTACAAGATTGTGACCTCATGACTGCGGCAAAGCAAAATGGAACTTTCGCATAAACGATTACTTCAGCAAACTCCGTAGTTGTTGGAAATAGTTGACTCCTTCAAAGAGACAACGAGAAGTTCGAAATTTGCATCGCACATCAAGATAAACACGTCACCCCCCGCTCCATACCTGAAGTCCAGCCGACCTCCTTGAAGAACGTATCGAGCATCGAGTTTATCTCTCTTGCTTGAAGAAGCATCCAGGAACGGTTCACAAAGTTTGAGCATGACTGCGCTCAAGTTCACGAACATTCCACTGCTTGCAACATATAATGGATTTGCCTGAAAACATCGATCCAAATCCAGTTTACTAAATAGTCATTTGACTCCAGCACTGCATGAACTTGCACTGGTGCTCAACACCGAATACCAATTGTCATCAAAAGCACAGTGCTTGTAAGGTTACAGCCTAGGGTCTTCCGGTGCGAATAAATCATGATTGAAAGTCAGAGAAAACCTGAAGTTGACTACGGTTAGCATTCTTCTGGATAACATCCCCTAAGTATTGGAGCACAGATTCCCGTGTCTCAGGCGTCCGAAGCAGCTTCAATATCACTTCGTGTAAACCATCGTAAAGCTGGTGCATGACCGTTTTTATAGTGGCAAATGAAGACATTAAATCAGCTTGCCGGCGGTTCGCCACATCAGAGAAACATTGTTGTCTTCGGTAACCAGACACCCATCGTATTCAGAACCCCATTAGTATACTTGTCAAAGTGGAACGTAACCAACCTGTACCAATCCAATGAAGTAAAGCAACCCCAAACATAAATGGAAGAGATTACCTCACGTTAGGCTCTCCGGAAGGTAAAATATCTGGCAAAACGCTGACGTGAAAGAAGGGGCCCAGAATGCTGTTTATTTCTAAAGTCCGTCCACTGACATATGCCCCTTTAGGGTTCCACATTGGATGTTCCACCAACACTTTTGCTAAGGGAGGATTCGACACCAACATAAGCAAAGTCCGCACACATGGTAGAAAGGGGCCTAACGGAGACACCTTCGTCATAGCCGTTTGCAAATCCTTGAATACATGCTCAAAGACGAACTTGAATCCCTCCGGTTCATCCTCAAACCGCTTCAGCAATTGCTCAAAAAACCCGGACGGCAGCGGCTCCACGCCACTGCTGGTTGCATAAAACCCTGCGCTGGAGGATCCATCCGCCATCAGCGACGCAAGTAACAACGGATTAGGACCGACATGAGCCACGTCCAGAGGTTGAGGAAACATGCCATACTTGGCATGCACTAGCATGAGCACAGAGTACGACACTGTCAAATCTTTCACTTGCTGCAACGCGTCGTTCACCACAGCAAGACCTGCTTTGTCCCTCATGGTCTGTGCTTTCCGGCTCTCGTCAAAAGCGCGCCGGTAACAATTTACGAGGTAGAGAAAGGGCGCCTCCATGCCCTCATTGTAAATACTTAACCTATCCATCAACACGCGCTCCAGGAGATCGCGAGAGAGAAGCATGGGACGCCCTTCGCTCAGAAGCTCCGCAGAGAGCTGCTCTAAATAAATCGGCAAGCCCAGGCCCTCTTGGCTACCCGCTCGAACTGTCACTAGCAACACGCGGCGGAGCACTGCATCTTCCAGATCGGCTAACGTCCTCCCCGCCTTTGGCTGTGCCATAGCTCCTCCTCCAAAGCTCACACACACAATCAATGAAAACTCCCTTCTCTACTAAGCTTCGTTCTCAGTACTGGTGAAAGTCGATTACACGTTTCGTCATTCCTATAAAAATAAAAATAAATCTGTCAAAACCTTGTTGAATTTGAAAGTTTCGCAAAATCTGACCAAACCGCAAATTGGCCTCGAAGTAACCATCACGACGCCTCTTTCATCACAATTCTCAAGGTTGCATTATTCGTGGTGATCTTCAGTTCTAACCAAAAAACCCTAAAACCTAAGTATGTAAAACAAGAACAATAAAAGCAGACGCAATTTATTAACAAAACGTCCCTTTGATTGCAATTACTACCGACAGAAGCCCTAATTTCTGAGTATAGCTCAAAGAGATCGAAAGCAATCGCGAGATGCAACATCCCCTGGTAATCACGATACCCACAGTAATCATAAACAGAGTACCAATTACAAACCGAGTTACAAGCCGATTTCTGGATTCAAACTGCTTTACAACCAAGCATGACACAGACTGGAACAAAATGACAAAACAAACTTGCGGAATGAGATCGACCATATCAATTACTTCACATACAAAACACCATAAGCAGTATCAACCATGGAGAGAGATGAAACCTGCTATCAAGGGGAAAACCTTTGATTCTGCTTCTGCTCTCTCTTCTAATTTCTCAATTCTGCGTTACAAACAAGAAATTGCAGAGAGACGGACGATCTGCAGTGAGGAATCGGCTAGCCTTCATTTGGTCTTGTGTGTTTGTTGAAGAAGCTTGTAGAGCTTCGTTGTCGTCCTTCCGTTTGTTGTTCTGAATACGTACAATTCTACGTACAAGTCTCCTAGAGAGTATCGAAATACGTAATTTTGTTGTTATTCCACAATGATTTAACCAGTTGTATGAGGACATGTGGCATTTTTGTCAACATCAGAATTAATTTGTGCCAATTGTAATTTCTATTTACAGTAATTTGTATAACTGTAAAAGCTGAATCTGCTTCACATTTTCTTGAATAATTGTGAAAACTCGTTCTTTTTAGTGCAGATGAAAACCCAAATAGACTTAAAGATCTAGCTTGCACTATTTTGAGTATTAATCCTTAAAGTTCTTTGACTAAGGTAGGAGGCTCAAAAAGCGATCCTTTAAGGGCTGATCCACCTTTTTCATAAGTTTGCATGAACAAAAATATTTTTAGCTCATTTTTCAGAGAAAGAAAAATGAATGCGTAATGTGATACAAGTGGTTTCATATTTTTTTGAAGCATTTTTGAATTAATTATGAATTTTCAAAGATTTTTGTAGTAGGTACCTATTTGTGACCATAAGTCTCCCAAAATTTGTTTCCTTACAACTTCTAAAGCGATTTTTCAACCATGGAGGAAATGATTGGCTCCTGGAATAAAATAAATATTTTTTTTAAAATTTTTTTATTCATTCAATAGCAACAATGGTCAATTTAAAGATCACCTTCCATCCATTTTACAACCAGCTATGGGGCGGTTGTAAGGAGAGGGGTGCAATTACAACCTCCTACTTTATGCATTGTCAAAATGACATTTCTAGTTTGCTATACCTACATTGAAAAAAATAATAATATTCAAGTATACCAAATCAAAGTGCATTACTACATCTATGTCCTAAGAAAACTAAAAGTGTTCAATTTCACCACATAGATTGAAAGATTATGATGTTTCAAAATAGAAGAATTTTTTTTATAGACTTTGCCTTGCAAAATCAACACACTTTGACAGCTAATGGGCTCAATTTTTTGTACTATTGGAATGTGGGAATTCATGAAATTTTATACATTGTCACATTGTGTCTTTGAGTGCAAATTTTGAGAGCAATTGGAGACCTACAACTTACATTTATTTATTCCTTGCCATTACTATGCCTTTAGAAATTAAAATGCACTAGTCAATTTTGATTTAATTGATACAAACTTTGTTTTTCTACGAAACCACAATCAAAATGGTGAGTATGGAGACAAATACTTCTTCTTTAGGACCTTGCAAGATTTGACAACTCAATCAATGGAGAAACTAGTTGCCCAAATAGCAATGTTGGAAAATAAATAAATCCAAATAGGTATTAAAAAACTCCAATAATTCACTAAATTTTTTACAAATAATGTTGAAATTTGACTTTGTCATAGTAATAGATAATTTTTTAGTTAATAAACTTGTAGTACTTTGAAAAATAAAGTGAAATAGTTGTGATTATATGTTTAAAATGTATACAAAATGACAATCATTGCCATCTCTAACAACTAAAATAGAACAAATAGGGACTTCTTTGATGGAATCCTATAGCTCAGACTTTGAAGCACACTTCACAAAACAACAAAAAGGTTAAAAACATCCAACACAACATAGTGTGCCATGATTATGAAGCACACTAAGAGTAGCAACTCCTAAGATGAATTTTACATGTTGATGCAATAAAGGCCCTTTCTAAAGAGTAAAGGGCAATAAATTAGAAGTCTAAACTACTTTATAAATACAAATATGAGATCCAAATACCTAAAGAAAGTATCAAGAGATCTCAATATCTATTATTTCTTTATCTAGTCTAGTGGTTTGTTACCAATCCTATATCACTCTTGAATAAAGAAGGCTAGTGGACCTTCTACAATGGTACTATAACAAGAATTATATTGTGAACATGTACAAGTGGCATATATTTCATGTAACAAAGGTTTGGTTTAAAGTTTATGTTTTCCATTTGATTTATGGAAAGCAAGGGCTTAAACTTCATAAATGTTTTAGTCAAACCTTTCTCATTCTACCAATAATGGTCTTTAATTTAGAATTGATTTTTCTCATTTTTAAGGTGCTTTTTGGGATTTCTATATTAAGTTTCATTATTTTCAACCATAGGGGGTCTTTTAAAAAGAAATGAAGCTATAACAAAAATGGTAGAAATATGAAGCCAAGATGAAAATGGTAAAATGGAGCCAAGACAAAAATAATGGAATTTTGAAGTCTCAATACAAAATTTTTAGCCCATATTGTCTCTTCAATTGAAAGAGTTCAAAAGATTATGAAGGAACCGATAAGAATCTTTAGGGTTTAATTAATTTATGAGACAAACAAAGCCCAAAAAAATTTAGAATTAAAAAATAAAATATAAGTATAGAAAGTTTTTTGAGCCAACCAACAGGATTTTCATATTGACAAATATGGGGTCCTCTTTGCAACTATAGGGGCCATTTAAAGTCATGACTAAGAAAATGGTGGCATGAAACTATGATGAAAATAATGAAATTTCAAAGTTACATGACTAAAATTGAAGCCCACAATGTCTTTTCAATTGAAGGAATTTGAAAAGTATTTTAAAGGAACCAATTGGGAACCTTTGAGATTCAATTAATGTGAAGAATTTGAAATTTAAAGAGAAAAAATATGAAAGTTGAAAAGGTCCACTTTACATCCATAGAGTTTGAATCTTTGGAATTTCTATGTTGACAAATATAGAGTTCAAGGTTTGCTACTAGTTAACATACACTTTCAAAGTTCAACATACTAAATTCACACTTGCCAAGACTTCTATGTAAATGAAGTTAAACACAAATTTATACTATGTTGAGTAAATATTTTTCAAACTTTATTTTTCAAGTACCTTTGAATGTAATTTTTTGTATTTAAAAAATAATGTGATTATATGTCTTCTCTTGGTTTTTAAAATTTCACATTATTTTGGTAAATTTTTTAATTACCATGAATTTTAAAATAAAAAGTGAAATACTCACAATGTACATATCAAATGCAATTTATGCTCAAAATATCTGAAAATCTCAATAAGTTTATATTATTTATATTATGGAGTCAAACATGATGGTGCATATTTTTTTTTTTATCATGGCATTTAAAAACTTAAAAATTAGCATTCCTTTGTTGCAAATTAATTTTTCCAAATTTGGTCAATATTTTTGAAAATTTTATGTATTTTAAGTAGAATTACAGATTAATGAAAAACTAATTACCCAATGCAATCTAACAGTACTTTCAAGGATCCCATGACCGAGATAGACTCTACGACTTGGTACCCAAACCTGCGCCTCCAATTCAGTCACTCGAATCCGTCGTCACCTTTCGCAGAGCGTGTGAGTCTCTGCGCGCTTGCGATTCTTTCGAGGGATGCTTGGTTGTTTGGAAATCTGTTTAACAAATTTTGTTTGGAAATTTGTTCAATTTGCGGGCAAATCGGGTGGAGTGATGGGGTACGCCGACGCGCAGGAAGGCGCCGTCTCTCGAACTGCCTTCCGATCCGCCGAGAAGAAATACAAGCGTTACACGCATGTTTCGTCCGCCAAGTCTCGCCACCAGCGCTTTCGCCGGTAAGGATTGAGCCCTTTCGGAATTCCATGAGGCATTCACCCCTGGCTTTGCAAGTGTCTGGATTTTAGTGTTTTTGGGCTTCCAATTGGTTTTGAATGGAAATGTAAATCTGAAGGTGATGGTTTATTGATAGAGCACAAGTTCCTGAAACGCGTGTTAATTCCATGAGTTGCTTAGTGCCCTTAGTTTGTTGGTATTGGCATGTTTCTGAAATTTTAGGGTTTGGGGACTTCTACTTGTCTCGTTATTGGTTTTGAACCGACATTTAAATCTAAAGGTGGTGGTATGTTGACACGGTACAAGTCCCTGAAACCTGTCATAATTCCATGAGCTGCATGCCTCTATTCTGGGTATTTGCAAGTTTCTGGAATTTAGGGGTTTGGGGCATCCACTTGTCTCGTTGTTTGTGAACCGAAATCGAAAATGTGAAGGTGATCGTTTGTTGATAGGGCACAAGTTCCGAAAACCGATGTCTCGGAGGTTCTAGATTTCAGGAAGATTGCCGCCGACGGGAAGTGTGTTGTAGCTGGAGTTTCTCGTGTCGATGGGTATGACTGGCCCGTCTATAAAATTGACAAGCAGCCTGGTAAGTAATGCAGTACAGTCTTCCAGTGAAACGCAATATTGCATTCACAATTTTGCATTCGTTTTTGGTTGCGATTTCGCGATTTCGGTTTCAAAGACTCTGTTCTTTACTCTGTAATTACTCATACAAAGATTGAATAACGTTTAATTTTTGACTGAATTACAGTCCATAAAACGAGAATATATATATATATAAATTGAAACTGATGCAGATTTTTTTATGCTTTAAGGCTTGTGTTTCTGATGTACCGTGTTTGTGAAAAGCTTTTGGACGTCGCACTTATACAATATCAGTTCATTGATGAATTCTTTCGTGGTGGTAGCCTCGTTGTAGTCCCTGGGTTAGTGATGGGCTAGTCGTTCTGCCTGCTAATGGTTTAGTGATGAAATTGCAGGATTTTTCTTCATTCCTGAAGCGCTCACCAAAGCCGAGCAAGTGCATTGGGCTACTCAATCCTTGGCAACTTTCCCACAACCTCCGAATCGGACTAATCATAATGCTATGTATGGCCCTGTTGCCGATCTCTGGGCGGCTTTTCTAGAGAACAAAGTGTTGGTGGAGGTTGCTCAGGAATGCAAATTAGTTTCTAACCTACCAAACCCTGATGAGGCGATATGTGACACATTCCAACGGTCGAACGAAGACATCTCCGGGGATACGATGGAAGCTGATAGAAATAGATTTCATGATCATGAAACCTGCACCTCAGAAGTTGGTAATGCAAACAGACTCTTCTGAAATACATGTTTTTGACTAAGTAGATCGTGTGGATGCCTTCCCTCTGAATTGATTTTTTGCTTCAATTCCGCACAATTCTTGTTTATATAGCTGCTGTTGAAGTTTAAAACGGAGTTGGTGCTGGGTGTGTAAAATTGGTGGCAGCTGCTGGAAAGAGCTGGGAGTTTCACGACAACTTAATAGTTGCATCGGAAAGGTCTTTAAAAACGGTCTCAGCTGAAACCTTGGTGCGGAAGTTGAGATGGGCTACAGTAGGTGTGCAGTTTGATTGGTCGAAGGTAATTCCTGCTATTTTATCGCCACATTAAAGTCTCATCATTCGTCATTTTATATTTTTCTTATGTTTCAAATTTTTTTCTACTTTGGAGATCAATAAGTTCAGCTTCTGTTGAATTTCTGGCATGTACTTGTAGTAGGTTTGTGCATGCGTCTTTGAGGTCATTCAATGTTGAGCTTGCACATGGGAGGTGGAGAAACTAATTGGTCGCGTGTTTCGTTATGTGGCAGCGAGCATATAATGAAGCTCTTCCGTTCCAAGAGATCCCACCCAAGTTGGCTGGGTTGGCGGCAAGGCTTGCAAAACCAGCTATGGAGAATGAGGAATTTAAAGCAGAAGCAGCAATTGTAAATTTTTATGGTCCCGGTATGCTTCAGGAGAATTTTTAATTGTTCGGATTTTTAATTATCTGCAATTTCAAAATAGTGTTATTTTGAACAATAAATCATTGTGGAAGAATGTGTAGAATTGCAGTCTCAAGAGCAATCTGCTTCCTATTTGTTTGTGTAAATATCAAGGCCGTACCTAGGATTCACTTTGTTCCCGTCTATAGTTGAAGTTATCATTCTCAAAGGATCGTTGCAGCCAACTCTTTAAGAATCGTACTAAAGATTGGATAATGTGCAATTCACAGCTCCAACTTGGTTTTCATGAAAGATGATTGTCATGGATGGCAGATGACATGTTGGGAGGTCACGTTGACGACATGGAGGCGGACATGAGTAAGCCTATCGTCAGCATCAGGTATTTCCGATTCGTGTTAATCGTTGAGAGCAACTCCCCTTGAATATATTCGTTTCAAACTTTATACGGTTGTATAGGTAAATAGTTTTGTTAGACTGAGATAGTTAGTTCGGTTCTGTCATTATCATCATGTACTGTTCATATTGAATAGTAATGCACCTCGTAAGGTGGTCATTTTAGCATATTATTTCTGAGAAGAAAGATCAAGTCTTGTTGCAAGACTCTGGTTTTAAACTCTGGTTGCCGTTTTGTATCGATGCTGATGTCTTCGACTCTTTGTGGTTGACAGCTTGGGTTGCAAAGCTGTATTTTTACTAGGAGGCTCAACTCGGGATGAACCTCCATTGGCAATGTTTTTAAGAAGTGGAGATGTAGTGCTTATGGCTGGTCCTGCCCGACATTGTTTCCATGGTACAACTATTCTCTTGCTTCTTTGGTTTCAGACGTAGAAATTAATTAATGAGTTCCATAATAGCGTGGTAGGGAGTGCAAATTTTCTGATTACAATTGTGGCCTATTCTTGTCCAGGTGTACCTCGTATATTTGGCGATGAGAAGGAAGCAGAGTTGCCAGAATTCACATCTGTAACAGGCATAGACGGAGTTCATGTGAGCCCTGTTCTGAAGTATTTTGAAAACTCGCGTATTAATGTAAACATTCGACAAGTTCATTAAAAGTGCTATCTCATGTACATATGCCACCTGATTGCAGTCCACCTACAACAGACTTCGTCACGTTTGTGAATTTGTTGAGTGGATGCCATTTGGGTTAAAGAATCTCCTTGCCTGACTTTTCATTTGATTCTCAAAGATCAAGAAGTATTGTCATGTTTACAAAAGTGATCATTCTGCTTGTTGAAAGGAAGAGTGTAGTGTGATTGTTGGTGTTTTTGTGCGGATGCTCCTCCATCAGGATCTTTGAACGCTCATGTATCAATGTAAATATTCGACAAGTTTATTGGCTTGTACTATCTCAAGGACATATGCTACAGTCACTCTTGTGTAAAATTGTGGAACCAATGCAATGTATGTCAGGGACCTAGCATTTGACGCACACAGGTAAGGAAGCAGCATCACATTTACAAAAACGACCAAGTGATCAGCTGAAATGAAGAGTGCAGCAACGCTGATGTCTTCGAACTCTTTGCAAAGGAATGTCCTAAGATTACATCGGCTCAGATAAAACACAAAAATCTCACCCGTAACTGACAGCACTCTAACTAAAAGTTCATGAGGACTAGCACTAGCCAGCAAAACACTGTGTGTCATTCGGATCATTTGCACATTGACCTGAACGTAATGTAAATAATCTTCGGACATTGATGAAATTCTTCATGCTTGAGAGCTGTAGCCGATCCTCAAAGAGCTGCACTGGAAGAATACGATTCATTTGCTCCGTTTCTGGACACGGTAAATGCAGGTCAAGTCAATCTCCTAATTCCGCTGCACAGTCTAGAAGAAAATGGAGTTTTACTTCTTTTCTTGTTCGGCTAAAGTGGCAGCGTACGATGGCGGAGGTCTGATGACAATGTTCCTCTTCCACTCCCTATCAAGCTTCCTGGATTCCCGAAGACCAATTCCTCTCTCAATTTCCCTCTCCCGCTTGACCGTCAACATCCTTGCAATCTGCCAATGCAACCAACAAATAGGGTTAACTTCGAGCAACACAACTGGCTAAGTTCAACTCTCCTCAAAATAGTGGGTTTCAGACCTTGCGGAACGGGCTTGGAAAGACAATGTGGTTACACTTGCTACTAAACCATCACACATTTCAACATGATGGAAACTTTAAGGACCCTATGCAGTCCTTATCATGATTAACCTTAACATGATTAACAATAGAGCTAATTTCCTTCGTCACCTAAAAGATGATGAACAACGTGAGAGATGACACGCAGCTTGATATTCAATTGAACACAGTGCCATTACGGGCGAGGTGAGTAAACAAGACCAAGAATTCGGTGCCCACTCTAAAATTGCATATTTCCACATTCACGCTCCCTGTTGCAAGCATCCACTGCGGACTACCCCGCATTCAACCAACTCTAAACCCCTCATGATTTTAAGAATCGCAATGCTAAATTTATTCATACAGTACACTTCAACTTCACCATGTCCATTGCCCCACTTGCCAAAATTCCATCACAGAACGAGAATTGACAGATTCAGAGAAAAAAGGTGCAACCAACAAACCACTCACATTCTTACGGATCCTTCGAAACTCGCTGCTCTTGAACTCCTGCCGCGTCGCCTGCTTGGTCCGCAACAAGAAGAGCTCTCCCTTCAAGTCCATCACGGTAAGATTAATATCCTCGTCGCTCATCTTCCGCACTTCCACGAGCTCCTCCTCGCGCTTGGCCATGTTGACCACCAAAGAAGCCCCATTACGCACCTGAGTCTTTGGAATCTGCGACACGGACAGCGACTTCACTCCTTGGTTGAAGAACGGGGACGCAAGCGAAACGCGCGCATTGCGAGTGACGGAGCCGGACACTTATGGTGCCGAGATGCAGACCGCCGCGGGAGCGCCGATTGCGTCGGCCAAACACGCCATTGTGGGCAAATTGACGCAACCCAAGATTGCGTAGCGATGGAGTGAAGGAAGAAGGAAGAGAGTGCGAGTAGGGGAATTGGTGGAAGCGCAATTGGGGATACGGGACGCAACTCTCCGTTGCGTCTAAGGTTGGGGATGGCAATTCCCACCGGCAAGACGACAGCCACCCCGCCCAAGGCGAGGCCGAGAGATGGCGTTTGGATGACTTTATGCACTTCTAGAAGCTCGGAAATTAACAATTTTACATCCAACTTTGGGGGGAGTTGCTAGTATGCATTTGTAGGGGATGTTGTTGGAAATTCCTTCATCGTGATAATATTGATTTATCTCCAGTAGACAAGATGCTTAAACCTCATAAGGATGGACTCATCACTGTCTAAATCATCATGTTTGGTACCTCATGAATGATCTACTTAAAAATACTCAAAAATGCTTATTAAAGGTCAAACTACTCTACAAGACCTTCCCTTTTCACACAAAATTTCTAGTATGAATATTTGCATTTTTGTCTTATGTAGAAGGATTTTTTGTATCCATTAGAAGCTTTTAGGTCATTATGTTGTTATAGGGTTAATTCCTAACTTAGTCTTTCACCTAAAGATAATAAGATCATTTTTATAAATTTATAATAAAAAGTTGTAATATCTCCAAAATGTTGACATCATTGATTTATGTAAGACATTCTTTCTTCTTTTGGTTGTCTATTTAATTTTAGAATACCCTTTCAAGTTTTTCTATGGCCTAAATATCTACTTCCATGTTCATAGGCATTGAAATTAATCATATATCATTTTGTTTTGCAAAAAGCAAAATTCAAATAGTTGATCTTCAATTTGTATTGAGTTTTCTTTGTATTGCAATATAAATTGCTTCAATATCTTGTCCATAATCATAAAGCATTCAATGACCAAATTTGTCACTTTATAGGAAAATAGACAAAGTTGTGTTTTTTCATCATATTTAGATGTACTTCATTCATTTTACATAACTCCTATATTCTCAATAATGCAAACCTTCTATCCATTGGATGTCCACTTTTATAAGAAACATTTATAACAAAGATAAATATCATATACTCTATATAGAACAAAATAGTCCCATTCAAATCTATAATTCAAAATAACTATACAATTGGTTCACCTCTAAGTCATTCCAATATAGTTGTGGTTATTTCATTCTTTCGTAGATTTGAGCTATGCTCCTTTGGTGTGAATGAATTTGTATGGGCTACTTATTTAATTAGTTATTACGGTTGGTATTTTCAATGCCAAATATGAGTCAATCATTAAAAAAATTTCAACCTTTAGGAGGTTTGCAAATTTTGAAACCTTTGTTGTAATTAAAGAGGAATTAAAATTATTTTTTATTTTTTATTATTTTTTAATGAAAGCATTTGATGTGGCACTATTTATACCACATTAGTACCACATCATGTTTCAATATTTTTTAATTTTTTGTACTTGCATTGTGGAGTGCCGAAAAACAAAACCTTAACAGCCCTCACAGGGGTTCAAATTTTTCCTCATGTAAAGTTAAGAAAATCAATTTGTTAGATGCTAAAAATAGCTATATACTTCAAAAATTCTTGTTTTGTCCATACCATTTTTAAATAAACAAAAATTCCTAAAAACCTATTTTTTGCTGACACTGATACCAGATATGGTGGTGCTCACTAGTGCTAAAAATAGCACTTAGTTGTGCTCATTCCCATAATTTCGTTTTCGGAGTGACACTAATTATGCACCCTCACTAATACGACAACCCAGTGTGCCCTTACGAGGAACCCAAGCTCTGGCAATGCGAAACTTCCCTTCACCCCCCTGCTTTGACAATGTTGAGCTTGAATGCCGATCCCATTGAACGAAGTTGCGATCGAACCAGTCCATCCCCACCATCACCATCTCCACCGTCACTCTCGCCATCACTCACCATTTCCAGCCCAAATTCGCCCTCGATTTTGCCGCATTCAAAGTCTCTGAGCCCTCCAATCCGCCACCATTTCACCATTCCCCAGACTGAATCTCGCACATCATTTCATGGAGGAGCTCCCCATCAGCTCTGTGGTTTTCAAACACGCAAGTGACACTGCGCAAGAGGCGAATTGCAGAGAGGTAGTATAGTGATGGTGATGATGTGAGGGATTTGGAGAAGTGGAGGTGGGGATGGCGCAATGGTGGCTGCTCGGGGCGTATCTCAGCTTCTGCCCCTTGCTGCTCATGGTGCTCCTGTGCGGAGATCGCCCTGTTTTCTACGGAACCTTCGTGCAACGCGTCCATGATTTTCTCATGGGGGGAGCTTGCGATTATGGCCAGTAAGTTTCGCATTGTCGATCGGGGATCGTGTGTGTGTGGTTTGCAATTCTCCGGCGATTGGTTTTGTAAGGGTAGGGTTTCAGGGTTTAGGGTTGATGGCGTGGGGGATTGGCAATTTGGGTGAGTGATGGAGTTTCTCGAGGGTTTCACTGATGGTAACGGTTTTTGAAAGAGAATCGATGTGTGGTGCTGTGCGTGCAGGAGATTGGTAGGTTTGTGTTGTGGTGCGAAAGGGACAAATGCTTGTGCTGCAGCGGAGAGTTATTGTTGCGAGAAACCGAACCCTGCATTACAGGTGCGAATAAGCCTAACCCTGAAAGTCTTTTTTATGCAAAAGCTTATTCCTTAGTCAGCTTTGCACGAGGGAGACGTTTTATTATAGGGTATCCTTTTGATTGCATCCCTTAAACTGGGAAAATACGGATATGATCTTCAAGGATTTAATTTTGATTTATGTTTTTTGGATTGTTTCCAAGAGCAAATGGAACCCAGTGCAATTGATTTTGTGATTTTTGAAGTTGTATAGAATTAGTTTGAATTTTTAGAGTCACCATGGTGTGTTTCCAAATCTATGCTCTAGATTGTGCGTACTCTGACCTTCCCGACTCCTTAAATCCTTGCCTGCGAACGTTTAACCAAGGTGCTTTCCACAAATGGGATCTTAAGCATGGCAGATGGTATTGGTAGAAGGTTGCTACTTGAATGACATTGAGTGAAATCATGAGAATATGGTTTAATGAACTAGGGGAATTACGACATCTACCATATGCAGTACAAAACTTTGTCTTAGTCAGCTTGAATATATGTGAAGTACCTGTTGTTTTGATAAATTTATTAATTCGGTGGTTCAATCACAGAAGTAAGTTCTTAATGTCATTGAACCACTGCTTTAGAAAGGTCATTTTAATGTGATTTACGATCCGTCTGTTGCCATCATGTTATGAAACCAGTTCGCTTTGAATGTTTTTTGCAGTTGTTCTACTTGGGCTTACTTGGTGGTTGCTATTTTACACTGACGTACACTTCACTGCAATATATCCCCGGTCCTTACATATCCGCATACCACAGGTGCCACTACATACACCGCAGTGCAATGATGTATACTGAGTATCTGGATGTCGCTCTCTAGTTTTATGTTAGAAAATCAGAGATCAAATGACCTTTTTAAAGCAGTGGTTCAATCACAAAAGAAAGTTCTTAATGTTAAGCTAATTGGAGAATATTGGATTCATATAGTCTTCATGTTGAAGTAATGTCATTGTAATGCAAATGGTGTTAGGTTCATGTTAGGGTGATGTCAGTGTCACTGGGCATTACCTGTTACATTGGCAGCTATTAAGTCAACTGTGGTTCAACATTGATTTAACATTATCTGATTAACATTATCTGATTAACATTATCTGATTAACATTATCTGAATATTGATCTAATGCTCTATTAAATTAACTTACCGCAAATAACTTTGTGAATCTAATTGGGGATCTTTGGATGTTTGTTTGATTGGCGCTCTGCAGATACGTTGGTCCAGTTGCTGCATCCCTTGGACTGTGCTTGTTCCTTCTGACGAGCTTCACAGATCCGGGAGTGATCAATAAGTCCACAGTGAAGTCTCATCTCGGGGTGTACCCTTTTGACAATGTTCTCTATGAGAAAAAATCCTGCTCTACTTGCAATATTTCTCGGTGCGTGTATTGGGCATTCTCTGAATTATCTCTGTAGTCTGAAAGTGTTGGGTTTAGGGTTGCAAGGCATATTTAAAAGATTTCTGTTATTTCCTAAATCTTGGTCTCCTGTATTGTGCAGACCAGCTAGATCAAAGCATTGTAGCATCTGCAATAGATGTGTCGCTCGCTTTGATCACCATTGTGCCTGGATGGTTAGTAGTTCAATTCACAGTTCTTTGTATCTCCGTCTTCAAAATTCATGGTGTTAACCATACGGTGTTCTACTTGCATGCTTCGACTGGAGGTGAAACTGCTATTTAATGATATTTTGATGCAATTTTAATAATATTGGGACACAATTTTAAATTGTCTGTGTTGGCAGAACAACTGTATTGGAGAGAGCAACCTGCGTTATTTTTTGTCATTTCTTGGCTGGTGAGTTCTATCTTGAATCTTCTTGGTGTTTTAAGGCTCTGCCTTTTGTCACTTAAGGATCACTTAAACCAAATTTTAGTATCACATCTAAGAGTTTCACTAGACCCCTAAGATCCCAATCTGAAAATAAAAATTCCACTTTGGAAGGTTAAAGTTAATTATAGTAAGTTACGTTTGTTACCTTCCTTGAAACTTTCTAAATGCTTTATTTTAAACTCCTATGGAAATGTTATAAACCTCTTTGGCCATTTGTGCAACTAAGGGTTTAGATTCCTCTTAGGCATCTCTATTTTAATCTTATATGCATCTCAAAATCATTGCAGTTCAATCCACCATCCTCTTCAAACCGCATATCTATACTCTATGGAAATGATTATTTTAACATTTTTAGTGTATACTCAGGCATGTACTATTGTTGTGGTACGGAGTTTGGGTGCTTGTAATGATTCTATGGGGTCGGATTGAAGAACGAGGTGTCGTTCGGGCAATAAGATGTAAGATTCGTTTTACTCCCGAAGCAGGGTTCTGTGTCTGGCGGAACTGGATTTTATTTAAATTTGTGATTTCTGGTGTTAGATGGTCAATTTTTTACGGTCTTGCTGGATTAATCAAGCTTTATTAGACATCAACTTTTTTTCGGTTTCAGGGTATATTGGCAGGCCGGCAACGTTCCACGACATATATCCACATGTTGTGCAGGTATGTGCTGGTTTTGACCTAGTTACCAATATACCTAGGCAACTCGCTATGTGCATTTGCATGATTATATCTTCGTGCTACAGGAGTATTTCTGTTGCTCACTGTAGGAGTAATTTGAATCAGCAGCTGTCTAGAAGGTCGTGTGAATAGGTTTAATGATTTTGGTTTCTTAGCAAATGTCGTGAAGGACATGAATTGGATTCCAAAGAGTGTTTCATCACTTGCTACATGTTTTGGTGACTAAAGCGAACCTAATTTGGGACATGGTGGGTTGGAGCAGTGGTTATTGGCCTACTATTCAACGCAAGTGTTGTTGCTGGTATTTATGCTGGTGATATCCTTTCTAATTTTGGTTTTCTTTGGTTACCACCTGAACCTTGTGATATACAATACAACGACAAATGAGGTAGTGTTTCTTTCCTTTCTATTGCTGTTTGGTGCAGTTGAATTTGCTAGGATGGTTAAGTAATCCATTTGCAGAAGACAGCTTTATCCCTTTGTGCCAGAATGGCCAAAAGTGACTGCTCTCATATCTTTAAAAGTTGTGATAAATCGTCTACGAAGCTGTAACAAAATTTATCACTCGAAAGAAAAAGAAATCATACCCTAGAATATTGAATGATAGAATTATGTTTTAAAGTTTATTTACTTGACAATGAACCTTTTTATACTGAGATTAATTTCAGAGTCCAGCAGGATTTAAGGTTACCACACCTAATTGCAACACCTATCTAAATTTTGAACAATGAGTACATGTTGGCTTTGAGAATGTACAGTACAACTTACCTCAACATCAAAACTGGCATCAATTTCAGATGATCTACTTATTAGACTTTGTATATGGTATCCAAGTCATGCATTCTTTGGTGCCTTAAAGTCCTCTTCAATTTGCTAATTTGAACATTTTAAAGTCTGAGCATTTTAAAGAATAGCAACTATGCTCTTCAATATAGTGTTGCAATGAGATGCGGTTATTTTTGTGTGGTCGTAGAGCATCATCTGTTGATTCCTGATGATCGTGTGATTGTTACATGCAGACGTACAAGTGGGATAGGATGCGGCATTGGCAAGCAGAAGTGGAAGAGGCTAAGCAAGCTAGTGAAGTGAGCAACTCTCCATCCAAGGAGCCAAGTCCAGCTAAGTGTGGTTGGTTACGTTATAACAGTTGTTGGGGAACTAGTCCCAAGTTAGAAGAGAAAAATATCTACGATAGAGGTATTTGGAAGAATTTTGTCGAGGTTTTCAATCCTCGCGGATTCAAACGTTCAGTCAAACGTATACAAAGGAAACGACAGTAGCCATTTTCTACTGTGTTTCGGAAGGATCAATATTTATTTTTAAAATTTTTCTTTGTAAGGTCATAGGAGGACCGCATTCTCGTCCTGGAAGTTCCATTATGATTCTTTCATTTCTTGCACACCAAACTTGCTCAGGTTCGATACTTTTTTTGAATTCCAAGGGTGCCTACTTATTCGGAGAATTAGTCAATCCCGGAACTTGGTACATGCTGATCTCTTTTGAAATCTGAGACTGGGTTTTAGAGGTTTTGTCTAAATGGAAAGCTTTGATTCATTCCATTTGGATTAGTAATGTGAAAGTCATGGAGCTTCTTGTTTTGTGGGCAATTATAGAAACCTATGGATAATATTACTTTACTGGATTCATTTTTTTAACTCAATTTTCTCAATTTTCCCAAAAAAAGTTCCACAAGGTTAAATATGCTTGCTAGAACAATCTAGCTATTGAGATTTAGTGTGTTTCAATCCCATCCTAGAGCTAATAATGGTTTAGTTTATCCTTCAATCTTGCACCAAATTTTATTTAACAATTTAGGAAAAAATGAAAATCAAGTTATTGTTGAGTTTTTTTATTCTACAATGTCAACTCTAATCTTCAATACGAAATTTCCTTAAATCAAAATGTTGAGTGCAATAATTTTCAATTGAGAAGATTTAAAATCAAATAATGTAGTCACAAAACATGCATATAAAAACATTTTTTTTTGGTTTTAAATGCAAGGATCTTGCAATCTATATGGTGAAAGTTTCTAAAAAATTTTCCACACATTTTCATATTAGTTTAGTGCAAGATCCTAGTTATGTTTAAATATGTGAAAAAATCAATTTGTAAAGTTTTTTTAATCTTTGCAATAAAAATGGCAATTTTTATTGTTTTTTGATGAAAAAAAGCCTTAAAATTTTTGAAGTTAAGGTAAATAAACCCATTAAGGTTAGCAATCCAATTCAAAGTTTTATTTTTGAATCCAATTCAACTATGTTGCATTCTAGTGTATTCTTATTACGTTGAGTGTACAATTGGGGCTTAAAGGTTTAGAATTGGAGATAAAAAGGTTGGAATTGGGTTAAAAAATTCACCATTAATGAATTCAATGAGCACACTCATGTGACTTCTATAGATGGCAAGAGATTCAATCATTATTTCATTGTAGATAAAGATGTCTTTTAGATTTTTATTGGAATAATGTATAAAATTAAAAGAGTCAAATAAGAATTCAAAAAGACAATAATAGTTCCCATAGAGTCCACTATAAGAAGCTATATGTTGTTTTTTTGACCATTTATAATGTATCAAATTTTTTTTGTAAATGAGTTGATTGAAATACATGTGAAATAAACTTGATTTGCCTTCCTTTTGCAAATAAGTAATTGTGAATCCAATAACTGCATCTGTATTCAATGACTAAACACTACACAATGGACTTCCTACCTTACGTATTGATCATACACTCTAAATATTCAACCAACCATGTTTACCTTCAAACCATCTATTATATAGTAAACAACTCAAGTGATGAGGGACTCAAATCCAACCATACTTGCACAAGATAGCGAAGGTTGATTTCAATATTGATTCAATATTCAAAAGAGATTAGATTTAGGTAGAGAAAGTAGGCTTGAAGTTGAGCTCAAAGCTCATTGTTGGAATTCTAATGGACAATAAAGTCCCAATGGTTTTGAGACTAGCTAAAAGGCCATTGATATCTTGTTGATGGTAATTATATTTATTTTTTGTATCTTGTTTTTGTTGAAAAATTCCATTCACTTGTCTCAGAGAAGGTTGGGCCTTCAGATTGGAAAGGCAACATAGGAGCCCTCATTTCAAGAGATTTACAAACATGAAAGTTGACATTCATAAATGGTAATATGAATATGCTGCCATAATTAGTCAAATTATTGTGAATATCTAAGTGCATGTGCTCACCAACTTGGTGAGTATTAACTTTAAAGTTACTATAAAAGAGTTTGAAGTAGTCTTGGATTTGCCATATTGGGAAGTGATCTAACCTCATGAGCTTGCCAAACTAGGAACAACAACAAAAAGTCTTCAAATTTTGCTCCTTGAAGATTTAATGAACATCTTGTGCACATCACTTCAAGTACTACTAATTATACCCAAACTTGTAGACATGTGGTTCTTTGGTGGCCTTGCTAGTGTAGGGTATCTCTAGAGTCATGTAACTAAGAATCCATATTGCCAAAGCCATTACCTCTACCTTCTGATGATGCATTAAATGAGCAAGTCCAATGTCAACCAAGTGATTTAGGATGCCAAGAGTGGTTGCCATTCATTCCACACCTCCATTGGACATGACTTCAACTTTGTTAAATTGGTGATTTTCCATTATTTTGGTGTGGCAATTCAAGTAGCTCAGTCTTAACCCGAAATCTATACCTATCCTAGTTTGTGGCCTGAAATTACACCTTTACAAAGATATATGTCACAATTATTGACTTCTGAAATATCGCCAATTTATTGAATTGACATGGCATGTAGTCATAGTCATGAAGCAACAGCAATACCCAACTCAAAAGTATCACCAGATCTTGTAGAGGACGTATCACCAGATCGAGCAACAAAGGTTTCCAAAACTCCTACTGAAATATCAACCCATGTGCTTGGGATCCAGGGATATTAGCCTTTGGGATTCCATTACTGTAGAAGCTCCAGGACTGAAGAGCTCATAATCACGGGCATAGTTGGCATCCGAGCTCCCCCAGAACGTGAGATACACGTCATCTCCAAGCACCTTCGCCATTTAATTGTAATTGGGAATTTGCAACAGAGGTTGCATTGGCTTGGGATCCGACCCGTTGGCTAGCCGCACTTCCAGTGTCTGTGATGAACTAAAGAAATCAATCCAACCCGTGAGCACTCTCCCATTGGAGAAGTGCGAGCACCGGGAGGTACTATTGTCACAGAGGTTGAAGGAATACGCTGGCACATCATACTCGTTGTGATTGTTATTCGTGACTTTGATCAAACTCTTTCCGGGCTCGTTGTGATTCGGATGGTAATCAGTGTCAAAAGCGAAGGTAAAGGTGGAGTAAATTCCCAGTTGAACTCGCTGCGAATGCTTTTGCAACTGTTTGAGTAACCCGATTGAGACACAAGCTCTTGCAGCGTAGGTTGCATCACGCTCTGTGCAATTACAAAGACAAGACTACTCCCGGTAAGTAGGGAACGGATGGTGTCGCCAGGCAAGCCGTGCGTGGTGTACTTAAATGAGAAAGAGGTGCTGAAAGAAGTCACTCTCCCTGCAGTTGCTGCAGTCTGAATATTGTGGACCTTTTACTTCTACACCAACTCTCCACATTTCCTTGAGGAGTGAAATCTAGAGCCTGCATTGGTGATGTAGGAACGATTGGCAGGGTTGTAGGCCACATCTCCAAAAGTGACATGAAATCGTCGTCTGTTATCGAGGGGAAGGTGATGTGCGCGTTTTCTTCCCTACCAACTGACATCTGAAAGAATGCAAACAGGCACACGAGTCGCAAGGAGAAGAGTATCGTACTTCCGCTACTGGAATTCACCCGCTACAGGAACGTTTGTAGCAACGATTGAATGTTGCTTGGTAACATTAAAACATGATTCCAAACTGACATTCGACTTTGCTACTTAACTTTCTCCAAAGTGAACAATGTGGATTGGCATTGCAGGCCCGCGCATCCTAAAATTTCATGTGCCTAAAGGAGTGAAATGCCGCCGATTCAAAGAAATTGACTTTCGAACATATATTAGCCACTCATGTATAGATCAAAACGAAACTAATGATGATATGAACTCTCCGGATCGGAGTAGCTAGCTCGCCATTGCTTCGATCCACGTACAGTCTACAAACTGAAAATAACTCGCAGCCCAATGGTTGTGGAACTTCAGAGCAACCGAGCTCCTTGCCTTGAAAATAAACTCGTCAACCTCCAATCCCAGCTAGTGGGTCCTGTTTTTGTGTTGGGATTTCTCTCAATTCCTGCACGTACGTTGCTCCTGCAACCCCTTGTTTGATCTCGTTTGCAGTATATGTGGCGTAATCATCGTCAGAAGTGAGCCCGATGCAACTCATGAGTACTAGCTAGGTGGCAATATAGGGAATTTCGTTAAAATGGCGGTATTCTGGTAAAATGACGGGAAACTATTTTGACGGAAGGTTGAAAATCTCAGCAAAAATGGGATTGCTTTTGGAAAAGAAAGGTGGCAAAGTTGTGAATTCTGTTGGTTTTGTGAGAGGTTCGACACGCTTATGCCTTCCATACGCACATATGGTAGTGTTTCGTGGCCCCGGGCAGTAAAAGCATTGTACAAATGGCATCCAGAATACCGCCATTTTAACGAAATTGCCCATCAATATGCTCCGTCCATGCAGCTTCGTGTTGTGGAAGTAAGAACTTCACCAGCTTGAGCAAAAGGAACTGGATCAAAACATGTAAGCTTATGCATGATCGAGTGATGAGGTAACTTGGTCATGTCATGTTTTCTAATGACTTGAAACTAGAGGTCCATTACTGCAGTACTATAGCTCACCATTCTGGCCCTCCGAAACACGCCATTGTAAAGAATATATGACTGACTGACTGTTTCTCTCATACATATCGTGGACCTGGTATGCCTTCGACGTGAATGATAACGTAGGCGGTTATATATTCTCAAAATTTCCGAATTTGAGTTCTGAACTTCACCAGCAAGTCTGGGTTATGGAGAGCAGAATTAACAGAATTAACAAGGGCCTGGAATTTTTGTTCAACAGATCACTTGGAGATTGGTGTCGCTTCTTATCAAGTGCTGCGGAGACAGAACGTCAAAAGCAAAAGCAGTGAGGCAGCTTGGTCACATAGTCCAAAACTCCCCACACTCGCAGCTGGTGGTTTAGCGACGCCTTTAAATTGCTCCGAGTGGACTCACCTTGTTGCAGTCAAGAAATTGTCGCAAGAAGTGAGAAAGAACTAGCTATGGTATAACTTACAACCTGCATCATAATTAAAGCATATCATCAATGTCGCTTTACTTGGCAGTTGGCACCACTTCAGAGCCAAAATTTGTGTCAATACATCATTCTACAAAATGCTCTATAAGATAGGTATAGGGTTATGTCTTGAAAAGTGCCAATGAACATTTCTCCCCTGGCTCATGTTTCCAACTGATTTCAGAACTTAACTCCATATTTCTTAAAATGCCACTGCTTGCCTCCCAAAATTGAAGGCAGATTCTTCGCAATACTATTCTACAGACTCAATTACTCACTCCAAGAGACCACACCAATTTCACCCTTTGTCATATCCCTTCCTGTCGCAGTGAAAATGAAATATGAAGTTAGGTGTGCTGTGGAAATGGATGACAAATAGGGGACTTTCAAACTCTCAATGAGATTGAAGGTAGTAGGAGACCCTATTTGTGCCACTTTCTGGTCACAATGTAGCAATTAAAAGCGTTTGAAAGTTTGAAATGTACACTAAGCAAAATAATAGTTGCACAAATAGGAAGGCATGTGAATATTGGCACAAATAGGGTCTCCTCCATTAGTAGGCTTGTTTGGTAGTGGCTAAGCAATCACACATGAAATCAATGCTACATATGTGTTAGTTTTGGGATAAATTTTGGATGGTTCATTGATACTTATTTATAGGCCATAGGTGAAATTGATAAAAGTGAAATTGACCCTTAGCTATAGAAGGTGCCTTCACAAGCTTAGTGTTCCAACTCACAATATTGACAACTTGTATAACACTATATAGTCACACCAAACATAACACTATATATTTTGAAAAAAATATGTGAATTGTAACACTAAGCTAGTCAAGTGCCTTCACAAGTAGAAGGTGCTATAGAAGGTGCCTTCACAAGTGATATTCTTGTTATATTGTGATAGAAGATGCGAGCACCTATTTAAGCATTCATTTAAGCATCCATTCAAGCATATTTAAGTAAAATTATGTTTTTCAACAAAAATTGTAACTTCAATGAATTTTCTTAGTGATATGCCCTTAATATAAACAACCGTCCCTTGATATGGGTCATGAGCATCTCAAACAAAATCCACAATCAAATTAAAATAGTGAATTGGCAGCTACGGTACTATAGTCGAACCCATGCCCAACCAAACACCATATCCAGCTTGAGACTCTTCCTTTTAGGGTACCACTTCAAGTCTTTTATCAACTAAAACAAGAGCGATGATCGACTTATATGACAACGCACGACATTCAAGACTACTAATTGAAAGTCCGACACTGCACCCACAAATTCATGGTGAAAGAAGTGCTTGCTGCAACCAAAACCAGAGAATCTAAAACTCCAATTGCTCTTTTGCTTTGTCACCAAAACGTTACAAGATACAGCAGCAAATTCTATAAAGCCTGAATAGTCTAAGCTACAAAGTCTCTTCCTGAGTAAACATTCAAAAGAGCAGAAGTTCAATCCGCAGCAGCAACAGCAGAAGCGTGATAACTCCCAATCATCTTACAAGCGCTAGCTATACCTCAACACTAATAGTGATAAAAAAAAAAGTTCACGAGGACGGAGTGACAGTCCAACGCTTCACCTCATCTCACCCACATTCTCTTGAACCTAATAAAAATACACCTCTTTACCAAAACTGGACCGACCCCTGCAAAGTCATGACCAAAAAGGGAGCTCACCTGGGACACACACACACACTAGGTGATCACCGTGGGCTTCTCCCGGCCAGTAAACTCTTTCAACTTGGAGAACGAGAGCGCTATCTCTATCAACTCCTTCAGAGCTTCCTGAGCATCGACTTCATGCTTCCCAGAGTCAGCTTCAAACTTCTCAACATACAACCGGATGGTAGCCCCTGCTGAGCCCGTTCCTGACAACCGGAAAATAATCCGGGAGCCATCCGTGAACACAAACCGAATGCCCTGCTTTGCAGCCACACTTCCATCCACGGGATCCGTGTAAGTGAAATCGTCTGCCACTTTGAGCGTGTACTCCCCGTACTTGTCACCCTCCTTGCTCTTGGCCAGAATCTCTCGCAGATGTGCAACCATCTTGTTGGCTCCCTCCGACTCACAATTTTCGTAGTCGTAACGAACGAAGAAGTTGCGACCATAAGTCGCCCAGTGGCTCTTCACAACGTCGGCAACGGAGACGAGCGTGGCATCAGCAGGGACGTTGCGGTTCTTGTGTGCGAGAATGTTGAGCCAGGCCAAGACCGCCCAAATGCCGTCCTTCTCCCGAATGTGGTCACTGCCAGTGCCGAAGCTCTCCTCTCCGCACACTGAAAGCTGTCCTGCGTCCATCAAGTTGCCGAAGAACTTCCATCCGGTGGGAACCTCAAAAAACGGAAGGTTGAGCTTGTTGGCAACAGAATCCAAGGCGCCACTCGTAGGCATGGACCTGGCTAACCCCTTCAATCCCGTTTTGAAGTACGGAATGGCTTCCTGCGCGTTCGCAGCGATGAGAGCGACGGAGTCCGAGGGCGTGACGAAGAAATGGTCGCCGAGGATCATGTTACGGTCGCCATCGCCATCACTTGCTGCACCAAAATTATAAGAGTCGGAGCCGTACATGATGTCGACAAGTTCATGGGCGTAGGTCAAGTTGGGATCCGGATGGCCGCCTCCGAAATCCTCTTTCGGCACGCCGTTGAGGATGCTGTCTTCCGAAGCGCCCAATGCGTCGATGAAAATGGGCTTGGCATACGCGCCCGTCACGGCGTGCATGGCGTCGAACTTAAACCTAAAGTTGGGCCTCGCGATTAGCGATCTTATGAGGTCGAAGTCGAAAAGCTCTCTCAGTAATGTGAGATAATCCTCCACTGGGTCGATGACTTCGACTGTGAAGCTGCCGAGATCCGTGGTTCCGATTGTGGAGAGGTCGACATCGGGAAATTCCGCCATTTTGATGGCGCTAATGCTCATGGTGTTGTCGTAGATTTTGTCAGTAATGGACTCCGGTGCGGGTTGCCCGCTCTTGTAGTTGTACTTGATGCCCCAATCTTCATTTGGGCCGGCGGGGTTGTGGCTGGCGCTCATGATAAACCCGCCGTCCGCCTTGCGCTTGCGGATGATGGCGGACACGGCGGGCGTGGAGATAATGCCGTCTTTCCCAACAAGTATCCTCCCGACGCCGTTCGCGGCTGCGATCTTGATGATGATCTGGGAAGCCTCTTTGTTGAAGAAGCGGCCGTCGCCGCCGAGGACGATCGTGCTGCCTTGGACATCTTCCGCAGGGATGGAATCAAACAGAGATTGGATCCAATTCGCGAGGTAATTCTCCTGCTGGAACACCTTCACCTTCTTGCGCAAGCCGCTCGTGCCAGTCTTCTGCCCCTCGATCGGCGTCGTGGGCACGCTGCGAACCACGAAGTCTGTTTTGCTGCTCGCCGCATGAGTAATGTGGCTATCGGCGCGTCTGCAGGGTTGAGAGAGAAACGAGTTGCCCCAGGATAATGAAGGCAGGGACGCAGCGGGAATGCTTAGGGAAGCAGGGGAAGGGCGCGCCTGGTGGAAGGAGAGAGACAAGTGCTGTTGGGGTGTGCACGTCCGAGCCGCTCCTAACGTCGCCATTGCAATTGCTGTAATGCAATTTTGACCTAAAGTGCTCCTGTTCAATGACAAACGTCAATTCGCGTGCACGAAAACCACAGGAACCATCATCATCTCTCAAACATAACCCCACATTGAATCCCAAGAAACTACAAAGCGCAATACCTTAATCCAAACCTCAAAAAGAAGCACCGAATGAGAATGCCTCCACTCCAGATTCTCTAAGAAGCCAACAACACAAACCAAGTACTCCAAATGCTCCACAATCACAAAAAATCACATTACAACACAAAAAGCGCTCGAAATGCTCCGAGCGCTCCAAAATCACCAACAATTCACAGAAAAGTTCACAACATCCTCCATATGCCCCAAATACTCCAAAATCATCGAAAATCAAGGAAGAACCCAGAAGATTCCAAATGCGAGGATAATCACCCAGAATCAAATTAGGAACAACCCACAACTGAAATGATCCTACGTACTCCACATGCTCCAAAATCATCATCAACCCTCACATTGTATTCCGGAAATCCAACACGCCATAAAAACCACACTACCATAATCCAAACTACTCAAGACTCTCTAAGACGCAACCAAATCAACCCCAAATCGCTAAAAATCGCCCCAAATCACAGAAGGTCCCACCAAATGCTGCAAATGCGAAAAAGTCCCCCCCCCGCCCCCCACAATCATAACACAACTGAATGCACGGAGATCGACAGCCGTGAGTGCAGAGTGAGCTCCCGTACCTGCGAACGCGTGACGGCCCCCAACGAATTGCTGCAGAAACTCTGAGTTGTTGAGTGTGTGTTGTCGAAGTGTGTCGAGGACTGATGCGGCTGATCCCAGCCGCTGGCAAGCAATGCCACCTGCGAAGGAATTGATGCGTTGTGTGTAATTATTTGGGAAGCGGAGCTTTGTTGCAAGAATATAACTTCAGCGGCACAGAGAGCTCGGTGCAGGAGCACCCCACACAGGAAGATTCGAGCCGATTCGTCGAGACGCGCACGGCCAACTGGGATGTTCACGTGCCGAACGGACAAGGAGAGAGGGACACTCAGGGAGCAACGATGGGTCCCTGTTTTTCTGACCATTTTCTTATTTTATTTTAATTCTCTTGTGAAATATGAAGTTGGTGGGTTCTATCCTCTATGAACACGAACTCTGTTATGGCACATTCCCTGTATATTCTCTGTACGGTGGTCTCTGTAATGGCACTTCCCTATTCATTCTTAGCACTACCTCTAACCCATTTCTGACCACTTAAGCAGTTACACATATCTACAAGGTAAGGTGGGTTTCGTCAGGGGAATTTTTACCCATGTTCAAAAATGAAGTTTAGAAGGTTTACATAATTTTATAGATTTTTTTTTCTCAAAACAAAATTATCATGAATTTTTCATGATGATATAGGTCATGCTACATTGATCAAAGATTGGTTGCAAAATCAAGAGTCTTGTAGACCAATCATAATGCTTCATTCTTGATCACATATTCATCTCATAATTGATTGGAAATAGACCACCCTACACTATGAGAATAGAGGGGTGATCAAAAACGGGTTCTAACCAATACTTAGAATACTATGAAATTTATTGATAGTGAAATAGAGAGAATGTAGGGAAATGATTGATGTAGAGAATTCAAAAATAAATAAATTGTCAAGAGTCTATTTGAAATGCCTTTTGTTAAGTCTTTTCTTCAACAATTGGTTACTTGGTGCTTCATGGTTTTAATGCAAGGTTCTAAATCATTTCACATAGAAATGAGATGAGAAGAAAAAAGAAACGTAAGAAAAAAAAATCTTTTGATTGAAGTTGTCATAAGTCTTAATTCATTTTGTCCTAAAAACACTAATTTAAATTTGAATTTCCCTTCTTGTAGAACTTTCTTTGCTCACCAAGATATGTATTTTGGTCCTTATTATGGTCATCTATACTATGATACACACATGGTGATAATTTTAGTTTGTTTGAGCTTATTTTGTATTTGATATATGAATGTTCTTCACATCATTTTCTTAAAAAATTCACAATAATTTCAAATTTTTACAAAAAATTCTAAATTTCTTATTATCTATAGAAGACAAGTGATTTCATTTTGAAAAATAAAAATGAAAGATTTCATTTCATATAAAGTTGCAAAATTAAAGCATATAAAATGAAAGATTTGGAGCTTTAACTTTATGGTCTCACAGGAAAGCTTTTTCTTCACAATTCAAGTCTATCACCTTGCTTTTTCAATGATTGTGTTCAAATCCAATTCATTAAAGATTGAGGTGCATTACAAAAATTTCAGCCCTCAAAAAGGTTACGAGTTTTGAACTGCCTGGAACTACCCCAATACAATTAGGGAGGAATTCAACTGTTTTTTATTTTTTAATGAACGCAATTGATGTGGCACTACTTGTGCCACATCAGCTCCACATCAAATTTTTAATAAATAGATTAAAAAAAATTTAATTTAAAAAAATAATTATTTATATATATATATATATTTTTTATTTTTTTTTTTTTTTATTTTTTTTTTTTTTATTTTTTTTTTTTTGTACTTGCATTGCAAGGTGCCGAAAATTGAATCCTTAACGGCCCTCCGCAAAGTTCATATTTATTATAATGATAGAAATTGCATATATACTGACTTAATTTCTACCAAGTGACCAATGAATAAAAACTAAACTTACACCCCCGAGGAGATCACTATCAATTTTTAGAAAACTACGTAAGTTAAAAGATAGGGTCTATTTAATTTGAAAAGACAAAAATTTATATAATATGTAGGGTTACTATAGGATCCATGAAATGCTATATAGTCTATTATATATAAATTAGGCTATGTAAAAACATCATGTAGTAGGAAATTTTATTATTAAGCTAGCTTTAACATATAGGGGTGGTGCAAATTTTTAATAGTATAGTAAATATAGATGTGGATAGATAATTTCATGTGAATGTTAAAATGGATACAATCAAAGGAATATACAATGAAGGATAATTGATTGAGATTGTACCACGGTACAAATAGTATATGGTATTTATAAAAGAAAAACTGTAATCATAAGACATTGACCACAAATATAAAAAAATTGTTACATTGCACAAGTAGGAAGATTTACCTTAGCAGTTCAACAAACTGAAAAATTTTGCAATACAAGGATAGAGTTTATATTCCATTTTAACTTGAATCTTTAAAACTATATGTATTACACATTGATATTGAATGGATTGTTTATGGAATAGATTCAAGTGGGGCTTTTGAAGTGTTCAATGGTAAACTCATTATTAATCTATATAAGAAAGAAATCTAAGTAGTAGAAAAAATAGAGAAAAACATTTGGAATAGAAGGAAAAAATTTCAAAAACTTTGACATTGTAAATTGCAAGATAATAGGGCTTGAAGTTAGAAGAAAATGTTTTTATTCTTGAAGTCTCTTTTGTATAGCTAACAAAGTTTGACTACTCTTAGAATGTGATTTGAAATTTCAATTTTTTAGACCATTGTATGCCATATTTTTTTAGTGACATATGACATACATGGCAAATTTCAAAAGATTATAAGCATTTTTGCAAAAGATGCCTAAAAGATGTCCAAATTGTTGACGTTGCTAAAAAAATTTGGAGAGCATAACTTTCGATTTGGGAACCCAATTAGAAAAAAGTTATATTCAAACAACTAAAGGAATACGTATTCACATTTTGTGTCAAAATTCCGTAAACATCTAACCAAAATAGACTTTGTAGAACCTACGCAAATTTTCAATTATCCATTTAATAGACAATTGGCCTTTAGGAATTAAAACCTACCACTTGGTCAATGGTACTTGAATTGAATTGCTTGTTGTTGGTTTCAAGGTATAACTCTATACATGTATATAGTAGAGGGAAAGAAAAATTTGTTAGGAAGTGTGGGTGCATGAAAAATTAGACATTTAAATTTGTATGTAACATAGCCCCACTTTAAAGACCACATGAATGAATTTATAAAAAATATAGGGTATTGGAAATATGCCCCCCGTAGCTTTTTATGTAAAAATATGGTCATCTTAAATACAAAAATTAAGGTAAACAATCCCACATTAAATATCCTCTTAATGCATGTGTATACCTTAAATTACAAGGAGTGATCTCCTTGGGCTTGCACCAAACCATTGTTTTGATTTTAATGGTGATAAATTCAAGCAACTACAACTTTGTTCAAAAGACTTGAATATCCAAGTTGTTGGTAACATTCAACATGGCAATCAATAGTTTTGAAGAATACTAGTAGAATACTTTGCAATAAAGTCCTCTAAACGACTTCTAGGTTTCACAATATCTTTGAAGGCAAGTTCATACAATGTTGAAAATTTCGCTAACTTTTTTTTGTAAAGGTGGATGAATTTTTAGAAATCTAAATTAATAGTCTATTTGCAATGAAATACTGTTGTTTGAGTTGCCAAGCATCACGTAGATTCAAAAAAATGAAAGAAGAAAAACTTTGACTTTTTGGTAAATTATCTTGACAAAGTTCTTTAAATTTACAATCAAAGCCACTTTAGATTGCATATACTTAATAAGTTGTTTTGGAAATGCTAGTCATTCAACTCAATAATTTTGAACAATCAATAAAATGTCTAAATAGACTAAGTTTTTATATCCCAAACCGGTCTGACTCATTAGAAAAAGACAAAATAGAGGAATTATACATCTTCAAGTTTCATCTACTCAATGAGGTATTTTACTATGAGATAAAGACAAGTAATTTTAATTTCAATTCTAAAATCAATCCATCAAATTCTTATTCTTGCCAAAATTGCAAGCTTCCAAACATCATGATAGAGTAGGATCAATTTTGGATGCATATATAATCAACACTTTGAAAATTAAAAATTTATGCACATGGGCATTAGTTTCTTGGTTTCTTGTGGATACTTAGCCTTTCCACATAAAAGGGCTTTACTCTTCGATTTATGGAGCTTTTGTTCATTCTAAAGATATTAAGTGAATTCCTTCACTTATAGGGACCAATATCAAAGATGAGCAAAATGTTGCAAATAATATGAAGAATTGGTTTTGAAAATCAATGCCTTCATTTCTAAATTTTTTGAAGAAATGTCCCTATAGATAACTATCCACTAAAAAAAAGTTGCACACTTATGTTCCTCCGTTTCCTCCCTCCCTTGGCCTGAAAATTTGAAAATCGTTGATTTTTTTAAAATCCTCCCCCTGATGTCATTGATCATGAATATGGTATGCATACATGTATGTGTACAAGATATGGATATACATATACAAGATACAAGATACATATATGAGATACAAGATATAGACATGGTAGAAGTGTGTGTAAGAATATAAATATGGGATACAAGATAGGGATACAAAAACAAGATACAAGATATATCCCATATCAATTGCCAATCCTATCCCCACCTTGAAATTACAAAGAGGTGGAAGAATAAAAATTTTAATTTTTTTTTTAATGAAATGGAGGGAGGGAAGGGGGTTAAATGAAATTTAAATAAAAACAAACCTGGAATTTTGAGTATATAGTTTGTCACTATGCACTCAAAAGAGGTAATTACTATCTACCTTCAAAAACTATTGTTGCTAAACATGATGTGGAATTAATTTGCAAGCTAAATTTGGGTGGTATGAAGGATACTTTGAAAGTCACATATTTCAATAGTCATTTTACTTGCAAGCTTGAAAGAAATTCTTTTGTGGACAAAGGGATACTCTCCTTACTTGAAGGAAATATGTGAAGCACCCAACAGCTTCATAAAGCATTGCTTGTTGAATAGAGCTCGCCTCACCAAATTGCAAACTGGATGCCTCCTTGCCTGGACTTATCAAGGGGAATTTTCTCAATAGATTTAATTTATAGTGAAGATGAGTGCAACTCCTAGTATATACAAATTGTAGAAATTCTAGAAAGTGCGTTACACAAGACACATACCTTGAACAGTTTAGGTATTACCGGTGTTTGGGAAACAAGCATAGATTCCACACCTATTGAAGGATACAATGGAAAAATTAGTGGCATTTTTCAAAGTTACCCATACCTTCAAGAGCTTCAATATTGGTAGAATGACAGGAATACTTGGAGGAATGGAAGCAAGTGTATCTAGCTTATGCTTCATCACAGTACTTCACGAATAATCCTTAATTCATACTCTACATTCTAGAGTTTCAAAGTACAGGAATGCCATTATGTCTCCTTTCCATTCTGTACCCCACAGGGGTGCTGCAATGCCTTTGATTATAAGCTGCGACCCAGGATTCCTCGACCGACATCCAACGCAATTTTACCCTAACATTGCAAAATTATATAGTATCAGAAGAATGAAACGTTGACCGAAAATTGACTTGAAGAAAAAGTGGGACCATGCTATCACATATTCACATATAGATAACGTCGATATTCCAATCGTAGTCCACTTGATTTCATAGCATGGACTCAAACGAAACCCTTGCTTGCTTCTGGATAATGTGAACTCACGAAGGCAATTTCAGATTCACATTTCAAAATTCTACTTGGTGAAGTAACTTGAAGAAAGCACAATCACACTGCGTCCAGTTTGGAAACAAATATGCAAACCACATCACAGGAATCATTAGGTTTAACTCCCCTCGTAGCATCTGATGAATTCACTGAACACAAGACAGTGTATGATCTAACTTTGCAGTTTGCACGATTCAGCTCTGCCTGTGCCATTGCCAAGCACTCAGACATTAAACACAGTACTCACTGGATTGGCAATTCTTCAATCGCCAAAACTCAATTGCAACACAATTGCCATTGTGGTAGAAAATTGCTAATCTGATGGAAATTCCCTTGCCAGCTGCTGCACAAACAATTCGTTCACGAGAGATTTGATTATAGCTTACATGCCTCGTCACAAATAGAAGCTCGATAATACATTGCCATCAATGCACCAGAAATCACACAACTACATACAAATCAAGGAAACTATCTCTCCTCGCTTGCGGAAAGGTCGACTGGTCAGATTGCACAGGTTCCATTCTAGAACTGGGGGTTGTAGCCGTTGTTGAAGGTGGCCAAGACGAAGAAGCCGATGGCGTGACCCAAAGCTCCCCATGCGAGCACATCCACGATGGTGAAGCCAGCGGGGTCGTTGGTCTTGAGGAAGCTGACGGCCTCCTGTGCCCGGGTGTCACCGGCCTCGAAATGCGTCACGCCGTTCTGCTCGGGCAAACCCTGCTTTGCGACCTGCAGGAGCACAACGAATAGTAAGAAAGTGAATTGCATTTGGATCACAACTCAAAATCGTCATCTTCAATATTCTCGTCTTCAATTCCAGTAGTGTGAAACACTAGTGTGAAACCCTTTGGGACAACAATGTTGTTGGAACCAACTGGGAGACATAAACAACATCCCATTGCTGTAATTTTCTATGCAGTGAGGACGAAGCATTTGCACTACCGTGCAGAACAATTAGCAGACAGATTCGGGACACAAGTCACAAAGCATCTCACTTATGACATTATTCATCTTCAGCTAAGATGTCAACAATGATCGTGTCATGGGAACTCAAAGTTAGGGCGACAGATGAAATGAAACAAATCACCCTCTGCAAACCCCAAAATTTCCCTTGCATAATAAATGACGTGGGATCCTGTTCACGTGAGTTCCCCGCCTGAAGTTAAGTAAATGTAAATTGAGAGTACATCCACATCATCTAATAATTAAGCCAATGCTCAGCAGGTGAAGAGTCGGAGCCAACCCACAGTTGTACAGAGAGAAAAACGTAAAAGATCTTAACGATATCCAAAAATTGTACAATTTGGAGCGCATTGGAAAATCCTCATCAAATAGGGAATTGATCACCAAGATTCATTCATTCTAGAAATAGTGAACAAAATTCACATCTGACACTCCCTACTTAATCTTAAAGGTCAAATTACACTCTATTTTTCTTTACAACCTGGCAAGATTACATCCCAAGCAACGCAAGCAAAGATTAGCACAGAAGACTTACATTATCCCTCTGGAAGGGCAGGAACACGAAGCGTCCCAAGGCGAGAACAGCCCCAGTGCTAAGTGTGATGATCACCGGCGTGCTCACGTCGCATGTAATCTTGGCCGCGGATTTCGCCACCGCAGTCTGGCTGGCGAACGACGAGCAGCGGTTCACTGCGAGCGAGTCCACCTTGGTTCCACGCCTGAGCCCGGCGAAGCTAGCCTGGGGTGCAGAGGCTCTCACTGCCTTGCTCCTCGTGAGGGAGAGGCTCGCCACTCCTGATGACATAGTTGCAGCAGCGCAGGAAGCCATTTTCACTACGAAAAAAACTGTCGCTCAGGTTCGAGATAAGGGGATGCAAACCTGAAAGAAAGGGATCTCTAAGCTTACGGAAGCATGTGCGAGAGAAGTATTGGTGCGAGGAGTGTGGCGATGGCGAGCAGCGTGTGTGGCTGTTACATTGGGGCGTGAGGAAGACGATGGTGAGTAAAGGGTGACCCGGGGAATCGATGGGTGGGGGAAGCCTCTTGGTGCCAAATGGGCCAATGAGTGGCCGTCTCTTATCTTCGGAGGGGCCAATCGCCCCGGGGTCTTATCCTCTCCCGGGATGCAGTGGATAGCGGCCGGACCGGAGGATGGACATGCAGCAAATTAAAGCTTCAGAACGCGCATTCAAATTTCCAAGCCTCATTAGAAGGGAGCAATTGAATTTTTACTTTTTTGAGTATGAATTTGTTGAGTGTGGTACCCAATTGGCCTAAAATTGTGTACATAGTATTCCCAAATCAACAAAAATTGTATTCATAATAGTCATCTAAACTCTTAAACAATGTTGAAGCTGAAAAATGTTTTATGAATGACTTGATTATTCATTGTACAAACAAAAAATGCACTAATTGGTTCAATAATCAAAGCATTTCGATAATTACCTTGGTCATTGGAGGCCATGTCCTAAAGTAAACACAATATTTCCTAACATGGCTACAACATAAGGCTTAAGAAAGTCACTTCTTGTGATGAATTTACACTTAGAAGGTAGAGGTTCTTAATGCAATTACAAATTTTTTTTCAATCACTACAAGAAAAAGGGGTGTTTTCAGTGAATTTTTTAAGTAAAGTTTTAAACATAAGATTATAAGTAATCACCTTTACAAAGATTTTCAATAAAATTTTACTAGAAACTCATATATTTCTAGTAAAATTTTGTTGAAAATCTTCATAAAGGCGATTACTTATAATCTTATGTATAAGACTATTTAAAAACTCACTTATAACACCTTTTTCTTTTGTAGTGAATAAATGAGATTTGAGCTACATTAAATAGATATTAGTGGCCACAATCAATATCTTCAATGATAGTGATGGAGTAATTAGTCACCAATTGATACAAGATTGCAATAGGTCATTCCCTAGGTGTTTGTGATGAATCCTTTGTATGTCTTAGACTAGTTTACATTAGTGCAATACATACTTTGAAATGCACATATGTAGGAACAAAAATGGATTTAACCTCAACATAAATAATTCATAAGTAGTAATTATGTACCTTTAATAAAAATATTTTCAAAGGTAATATTCTTTAGAGAAAAAAAAAAAGCGAATATATTTATACATTATTTTTAGTGTTAAGGTAACCAATGCTAAAATGAGGACAAATTTTGGGTAAAATTTGTCACTTTAAAATGGCTTTATTGTAAAGGAATCTATTCATAGGCCAACCAAAAATAATTAAAAATTGTCATTCTAATACTAAAGAGTGCTAATATAGATTATCTCCTATAATCCTCCTTTAGTCTTTTTGCATTATGATTTTTTATAGGATGCAAAATAATTACCAAGGCATGTGATCACGATTATTGAATCATTATATTTGTGATTCTTAAAACAAAAATTTCATTATATCCACAAAATTCTACAACTTTAGCATACTACCAATATTGATGAAGCATGACATGAAAAGTAATCTATACCAATGCTATTTTTTAAAGCAAGTGAAGGTTACAATTTTTTACTCACAATTGTTGATACCAATTTAACAAAATTGATTGTATATACTTTCATTTAATTATTAATGCAAAGTTGTTCAATCCCATTTGCTTCCATAGTGATTCTATTATACCTTTTCAGAAGTCCTTGAATATGGTTTCAAATTTTGTATGTTCGTTTGAACATGCACCAAGTTTAAGTGGTTTGTTCATTGAATGTGAACTATGTTCATTAGTAGTCTATCATTACATGATAGAAAATTATGATACAGTCAAGGTAAAATGCCAACTACCACAATTTCTGCATAACTACCATAACTTTAATTTGATTCTCAATCTAGAATCGTGTAGTCTTAACTCATGAAGATGTACATTGGGTGGTGAGTATTGCTCTAGGTCCTCAATGTTCCTAAATGATTGAACCACATTCAGCTCATTCCCATAAAACCCTAAACCCTACGAATGCAAAACAGGGAAACAAATTTACGAGGCAAAGTTGAAAAGGGGATTTGGATGGATATCGAAGTAGGGTGAGGCAAAGCACATCTTAACAAATGCTCTTACGATTAAGGGTTAATATCGATCGCTATTAAAGCAATTGAAATATTGATATCGAAGAATACTCACTCAAAGCATGGCCACCAGTGTCTGTTTCGTGTTATGAACCTCAAGATCACAGAAGTGTAAATTGTAAAATGGTTACAAGGAATCGCTATCAGAGTGTAAAGAACACTTGAAGGAACTTGCTAATAACACAGATAAAACCAGGCAAAGCGTGTGAGATTTCATTAGAATGTAATATACAACGAGCAGAGCCAACGTGAACTCCAGAACAACAAAATTGCCAAGCAAGATGCGGTTAACACTGGAATGCATGAGATCGCAGTATGGGCACACCTAGAGAGTGAAAAACTGCAACAATCGCAAAAATAATACTTGATTAAAACTACTTCTTAGACAGTTTCCTGGAGGGCCTCTTAGCCGATGGTCCAGCGTTGGCAGCACCTTCTGGAGCCTTGACTAATCGTAATTGAGCTCCTTCTTTGACCGCCTTGGTCGCTGCCTTGGTTTCATTGGCAGCGTTGATGAACTTTGTAACTTCCTGCGAGCAAACAATCGATGAAGAAAATTCTCCACAGTACATGTACGATTGCAGGAAGAATTACAGTCTAGAATGCTAAATACCTCTTCGTTACAGGCTGGCTAGGCTCTACATGATAACGCTAGGAAAAAACAGCTAGAAATGAGATGGGAAATCACCTTATTTGAGTCAAGATCCTTATCCTTCTTCAGAGTTGCCTTGAACTGTCTACCTGCACCCCGGAGAATGCACAAAGTCAGACATCAGAAACGAATTTTATGGCATACACAAGTGGCCTTCATTAAACCACTACACTAGATGTTGCCTCTATTTGCCTAGTTCATGCAACTCTTTTCGCTCGTGTGCTTCAAAGAAAATTTTCACGAGTCTCAATTCAGATGGAGATCTAAGCAACACTGTACAGATATAACATGCCGGCATTTAGAGATGTCTAGAAGATAGGAACTGCGAGGTACTCTACACAAATGAAAACACATCCCTTAACTGAATGAGTACAGAACATGCCTTCGAAACCAGCTGATTTCTAGCAATTCGCGGCGAAACTGACTAACCCAGATGAGATAACATATACAAGATACTTTACTACAAGTTCCCTCTACTGTCTAGTTCGAGCGTGTTCTGCAAAGCAAATTTTCATGTGTTTCCATTTAAATCGGTACGACAGCCTCGCATTTAAAAACAATTCGAAGGAAGGAAGTTCGAGCTTGTCTGAAAAAGTCTGTTGAAACACATCCCTCAAAAGGAAGCGCACAAATACATGACTTCGAAACCACCGATTCCTAGCGATTTTCAGCAAAAACAAAACTAAGCGATCAGATAATGTCGGATACCTTTACGTATGTGAATTTCCTTGCCGTGGCGGTTTGGTGCCGCGTTCTTCTTCTTCTGGCCTTTGAAAAGCCCACTCTTTTGCGTCATTTCCTCCCTGTGCGGCAAACTTAAATTCGATCCGGTCCCGTCTCTCCTTCTTCACCTCAGCAACTCGAACGGAGGAGCTTCACACTAATTCCAAAATGAACAATAAAATTCAAATGCAAGGTGACACAGTCGAACTGAAAACGGAAAAAGGCTAGTCCTCCAACGCGGGAAATACGACGAGAGCAAAGAGATCGGAGACACAAGGGAACTCGGTGAAAATTAGGGTTGGCAGTTAGGGTTTCTGCGTAGGTATGTGCGTAGGTGGCATCGGCACACTTGAGGTCAGAAGAAAAGCCTCGCAGCACGTTGGCCGTCGGATGTCTTGGCCACAAGAGCAAGGAGAACCCTTGATCTTGTGGCTTGAAACTTGATAGGTTAGGCAAGCCTACCATTGGCACTATCTCCCACCGGACAGTGTTTTTTTTTCACTTTGGAGAAGGAGCCAGTTGTTCCTTCAATACTCATGTGATACTTGGATAATACCTGGTGATATCTATATAAAAAGTCAAAGAAATCTAGGTAAATTTGGTCATTGGTCTCAAAATGTAACAATATTTTGACTATTTTGACCCCCCAAAATGAAAGTTTCCTTTCAAAAAAAAAGTTAACATCTTTTGGTTGTATTCAATTGGTAAAAAATTGTGCATAAAAAAATATTGCACCTTTGAGCTTGTTTATCTTCTAAGCCATGCTATACTGCTTTTAGTTTGCTTATCTTCCATACTGTATTGTACTTCCTTATTGAGTATAAGGTTCCTTGATCGTGACATGTCGAAGCCACACCATATTATATTTTGAAAGATCATATGATTTGGTTTCTTGAACCGAGATGATCAAAGTTGTCCTATAGTGCAAATTAAATTAGCAATTGTATGGTTTAGATAATAAATAGAAATAATCATATAGATGATAAATAGGATAAAGATTAGAGGATATAATAGATTTGAAATTGAAGGCTTTCAAACCTTGTTTTGTCTACATAACTTCTCATTAATCCAAAATAATGATGTAATCTTTAATATACAAGCTTTTGTTCAAATTAAATTGAGGTACATAAGTTTTTTATACTAGCACGTATGTAACAATTGGCAAAATTTCAAGAAATGACAATGTGTTTTAAGAATTCATTAGTGTCACTTTAAATTCTTTGAACTTGGTTTTTCTTCTTTGCATGTTCACTTGGTATTCTTTGGTGTCTACTAATACCATACTAATAGGATAGGATTGGCACTTTAATGAAAAATAATGAATGAAAAATTTCAATGCAAATTAGGCACTTTAATGTTAATTTTGAATTTTCAACATTATATTCATAAAAAGTTCATAATATTTGGCTACTAGCTTCAAAAGTCACTTATTTTGATGGTCTTTCTACGAGAGGACAAGCTCTTTATTCAAGTGGAGTGATAGGGGATAAAACAATCTATGTGGGATATATAAATTAGAATTAGTAGGAGCTCAATTACTTATAGTTAATCAAAAGCAAGAATTGTGTTTGAAGTAGAATTTTAGATGTCATTTAGGCATAGTAAAATGATTTTCTTGAAAAACTTTGAACTAATTAATATGGAAAAAAAAAGAATTTTCATCTTCAAAAATTCTTTTGAGATTTAGAGCCTCCAATCAAAAGTTATAGACAAATTTTGGAGAGGGGTTGGAAGGAATTTTTTTGACATATTTGAACATCCTCTCTAAATTTTATCCATAAATTTTTTTGGAGATTCAAAATCACAAACAGGATTTTAGGAATGAAATTTATTTTCATTTGACAATTTTTTTTAGTTCAAAGATTTTTTTTAAAAAAAAATTCTACTATGCAAAAATGAGGTTTGGAATTCTATTGTGAACACAATTTCTATGTTTTGACAAGGAGTGGTCAAGCTCTCATATTCAAATTGTCCTAAATCCTCTAAGGATTCTTGATAGATAATGAATTTCATTTTTTAAATGACTTCTTTATCCTTTATTCTCACTACATATCAATGAAGTCATTTCTTAACATTGCCATCAAGAAAATTCTTGTAGGTAGATGGCAATTGGACTATATTTTGGACTTTCTATAAATGTGAGAAATTTATGAATACATTTGTTTGTTTGTTGTGTGAATAGAGTCCAAATAAGACTTGATTTTAGGAATATATGGTGATAGGAGCTTAAATGTTAGTGATTAGAAGAATTGCCATGGGATTCCAAGAGTGTGAAAGTGTTGAGTTCTTAACGGTTTTTACTGAGTTGGATTTAGAAGGATGCTTCAAGTTGGAAGTATTAAAAGCCTAGAGGCTCACTTTTTTCTCTCTCTCTACTTCTTGTTTTCTAAGTGTGCTAAGTTTTCTAGTTTTATTGATGTTCAGTGAACAATTTTTGATGTAATAAAGCTTTAAGTATATATTTGTAAATTGTGTATATCAAGTTCCAACAATTGGGCATCTTTTTTGTTTATTTAGATTGAATTTGAAGACCCAATGATTGGGCAATTGTTTGTGTTTGATTCAATTTCAAAGTCCCAATGATTGGGTATTGATTGTGGTTGTATAATTTTGTGTGAAGGAAATTCTTATTTTTTTAAGCTTAAAGTAGTGACTATATATATGAATTGAATCATTTTGGTTGTTGTATAAGCTTGGAGTAGTGTGTGACTGTGATGAGGCTTGAAGCAATTGTTGCATGGAAGGATTGTAGCTTAAAGCTAGTGTATGATGTTTGAATGATTGAACCAGTTTGTGTCTACTAAAGCATATAGATTCTTGAATATGCTTTAAGCAATTTATATTGAGTCTACAATTGTAAGTCAACTTCAAGTGTTTGTACTAGAATAGATTCATAGTTTGAAGTTGGATATTGTATGTGTCTATCAAGAAATTCTTAGACTGTGAGTGCATGTTGTGTAGAAATTCTAGTGATTGCAACACGAAATGAAGACTCGTATGCTTCAAGCTATATGTTATATTGTCCCTCACTTAAGTGTGCTTCTTGTTTAAGTCAATATACTAAAATAAAATGGAGACTACATTCTTGTATTGTTGCATCTATATGTGTCAAATAGAAACTAATTATTGGATAAACAAAGGATTTTTATTTCTAGAACTAATGGGATATTTTAACTCTATTTTTCATTTAGAATTGAAATTGTAAGTTATTTTTGTTCATAAATGTCACTTTAGCCACAATACATTAAATTATTTGATCAATCTTTGGATATTGAACTCCTATACTATATTCATGGATGTTTGCAAAGTAGGTAAAATCTAGATTACACTTTCTATCTAAGTTTGGACATCTTTTGGTTCAAAATAACTTCTTCATTTTCTCCTTGTTGAAATTTGATAATTTTTCTTGTTCATTTTATTTTTCTTTGGCATTCTCAACTCCTAAATACCCAAATTGCATTTTTTGGCAATAGAGCAATTTTGGATAGCTCACTACAAATGGAATTTTTATTTTTATTTTTTGAACTTTTAACACAATATGTGCCCAAAAAGTATCTTGAAGACCCAATAATATTCATAACATTTGACTACATAGTTAAAAAGTAATTGTATGATATGTACTTTTCATTGTTCAGTGGATAGTCTAGGCAACAAAAAAACTTCTTTAAAAATCATTTTTTTAAGAAATGAAAATTTGAAATTGGTTCTCTATATTATATATACTTAGAAAGCTTTAAATCATTCCATTTTGATCAATGAGTAAAATATAATAAGGAGTCTTAGTTTGTGGGAGTTTGTCAGTTGCTATTGAATCTCTACTTTAAGACAAACTTTGAAATCCTTTATTTAACTCAATTTTCAATATTTTTGGAAAAAAATAAAAACATCACATGTAGATTATTTATTGTAACATTAAACCTATTGCAATTGGAATTTTTCAATTCCATAAATAAATTGTTAACAATTTAGTATTTTGAATTATTTTCTATTATTGTCTACTTACTATTTTTTTTCTATATATTGTACAATTCCAAATGATCTGAATTTTTTCAAGCATGTATCCAATTTCCGATCCAACTTGACTTAAAGAATGAATTCAAAGAATAACTACTATTTTGGATATTTTTTCATATAAACTATGACTTTGTGAAGTACAATTGCCCAATTTTTGTAGGGTCAAAAAATAGATTTTTGTCACTTCAAATACTAATATCTTGCAATCTACTTAGTAGAAATTTTTGAAATTTTTTGCACACCTTTTCAAACCAGCATACTACAAGATCCTATGGTTATATGTGTCTAAAAATGATTTTTCTCCTAAAATTTGGTACTTGTATTAAAAATGACAATTTTGGAGTGTTTTTGGTGAAAACATAGTTAAAATTATTTACGGGTTAAAAGGGTTGTTGCAAGAAAAATTGGTTGTTTTGCACAGCGTTTTGAAAAACCAATTTGTGTCCAATGCTATAATTTTTGAATTATGAATCCAATGTCCAATATAAAAATCTATCTCTTAAATTTTTTATTATAATTGTATCCCATATTTTTCAAAATTAAAAAAAAAATCGTTTTATATTTAAAAATCAATTTTATTAAGTAGTCATGCTTTGGGATTCAAGAGTTTTTATACTAAAAACCAATTTAAATTAATTATTTTTGGTTGAAATTTTTGTAGTGTATTTCTATAGTAGATAGACATGTCTCTACCAAAGGTCATCTAAAAAACATTATTTTATGTCTTCCTCATTTGTACAAAGAGGATTCTTTCCCATGCGCACTTGTAAATATTAGAAATGGTTTTGACCTCATTTTTTGGTCAAATATTATCACCAAAATATTCTTACAAATGTCTATTCTTTTAGTTTTGTTGAAAATTGATCTTACTTTTTTTTACAAATTAACCCCTAAAGGACCAAGCTACATTTTTTAGCAACATAGCGAACTTGGGCAACTCGCTACAAATGGAGTTTTAATTATTTTGTGCTGAAATTTTCATTAAACATGTATCCAAGGAGTAGCTTCAAGGCTTGATAATTTTCGTAACTTTCGACTAAATGGTCAAAAAGTTATTGCATGATATGCAATTTTCTTTATTCTACAAGTAGCTTGGGGAGCTCAAAAAACTTCTTTAAAAATCACTTTTCAAAAAAATAAAAATTTGAAATTGGTTCTTTAGATTTATATATACGTGGAAAGCTTTGAATCTGTCCATTTGGATTAATGAGTCAAAAGTTATGAGGATTCTTAGTTTGAAGGTAGTTATGGAATCTCTACTCTAAAATAAACTTTGAAAGTCCTTGATTTAACTCAATTTTTAATATTTAGAAAAAAAATGAAATCCTTGGGTGTAGATTGTTTATTGCAACATTACAACCATTGGGATTGGCATTTTTCAATTCTATATCTAGATTCTTAATAATTTAGTGTTTTGAATCATTCCCTCCTTCTTTCTACTTACTATTTTTTTCCTATATGTTTTACAATTCTAAATGATCTAAAAAATTTTAAGCATGTAGCCAACTTACCTTGAAGAATGAATTCAAAGAGTTTCAACTATTTTGGACATTTTTCTCATAAAGATGTGACCTTGTGAAGTACAGTTGGCCGGATTTTTGTAGGGACAAAATAAGAATATTTGTCAATTCAAACACTATTATCTTGCAATCCACATAGTGGAAATTTCTGAAATTTTTTCCACAACCTCTCAAACTAGTTCACTACAAAATCTTATGGTTATATTTTTCTAAAAATGTTTTTTTTCTAAAATTAGGTACTTGTATTAGAAATGATAGTTTGGGAGTAGTTTTGGTGAAAATATAGTCTTGGTCCTTCAGGGGTTTATTAGACGAGAATGATGATCAAATGCTCCACCAAATGTATGGCATTGGAAACGGGCAAGTGGACATTTCTTAAATTCTTGCCTTTGGGAATAAATTGGAAATGAATCCAAGTGGATGCTAACAAGGTTCTGCTTGTAGTTTCTAATCATTTTTATTGATCATGAGATCTCCCGACAAGACTAGAGATTGGGTGGTTGCACAATCTTTCTTGTGGATCATGGTTTGTCATTTTGATTCTTTCCTTTTCTCAAACTGATGCTCACGCTTAATTGTTGTAAATGCGTAGTTGAATGCAGATTATGACCTCCCGACCATTAGCCAATCCACTATTAGTAGACTCAAGAAGGAACACTTCAACAATGTGTCTATTAAACCTGTTGGAAGTTCCTTTGCAAAATGCACCATGTGTAATGATCTACAATAGTTTATCTTGAAGTCTCTGTTAAAAAGCGCCTAGTATGTAGAATTCATGAAGTAGAAAACTCATCATCTCAATTACCAAGCCTCTTGTGATTGGTTGTATGCGTCTTGACGTGAAGAATTCAAATGAGATCCTTACAAAATTTTATGTATAATTCACGACAAGATGAATACAACCAAGATAGCTCTACCTAAAATGCAGGTCACAATGAAGGCCACAATGGGTTTGGGCTAGTTTCTGATGAACGTAACTAGAATGGTAGTACATGGTCATGCTGACAATGCGTACACTCATTATATTCCTTCATGCTAGCCAACAAACTCCAACTTGACCATTTCATCATTGAAGAGATTGTTGCGCAAATTGGAGGGCCCATCGATTCAAGAGGTACACAACTTCTTTTCATATCCATTGGCTAATTCAATGTTCGAGGAACTATTTAGAGGAAAGTCTAGATGTATGGACAACTTAACATTCATTGAACCAAGAGCTTAGGCTGAAAGTACTCCCCTTTCTAAAAAAATTTATCTTTAGCTTGACAACTCTGTTAAGGATAATAAAAACAAATATCTTATGGCTTTCTTGTTGTTTCTCATTGCATGAGGTGTCTTCAAAGAAATTCAATTCAGATTTCTACTAGTCGGACACACTCACAAGGACATCGATGCATATTTCAGCCACCTCTCCAAGGCCCTAAAGACCTACAATACTTTTGTTGTCGTTGATCCATGAAAGCTTTCATGCAATCCTAAAAATTGTCATTTATATCAGAGTTTATATAAGAGGTAGGGGATTTCAAATTGTTTGTGGAGGATTACAAGATGAGAAGCTTGGAAAGATTAATTGGATTGGGGGGGATGCACTTTCTTAGGTTGTATATGGACACTAATGGAGTCCTCGTCATAAATTTTAAAAGGTCAGCAATTGATTCAAAGTGGCTGCTATTTGACAAACCTTCTCAATGCATTTGGAAGAGAGACAACAATGGTTGGTTGATGCTCCCTCACAAGTGTCCAAAGCGTGTTCCATTTAAGCCCATGTGGGCCATTGAGGTTCCTATACCGACCAAAAATCAAGAAAAGGCAAAGTACATGCCACATAAAGCTATCATAAACAAGGGTTTTATGATGGTAGGACTTGAGAAATACATTCAATACTAGAAAAATAGAATGTCAAAATGCGAGGGATTTGCCACTGCATTCGATCCTTATGTAGAATATTGGAAGCAGAAGTTGTATGAACTGAAGAAAATACTACTTGAGTGTCCTCTAGAGCTTGTGAAAGGCTTATGGCCTCTATACAATTAGAGGGTGGCATGTACTAGAGTCCCTCACTTTGGATTGACAATTAATCTTATGGATGTGATTCCAAAGGAAGAAGGGAGTTTGAGCCTTATTGTGGCCCCACAAATGAAGTGCCAAAGGAATGCTTCAATCCTTGGTTGGACATACGATTGGGCTCATGGATACTTCTTAGGCCTAAAGTCTTGGAAGCATGTGTTGTTTGGTAAGGAAGAGCATTGTCTATGATAGGTAGATTAGAAAGAAATGTGAATAACAAAAAGTTCTTGCTTTAGTACGAGAGACCAGATAATTCTGAAAGTATGATGGAATTGAGGTACTGAAATTGTTGGTATAGTAAATGGATTGTCAAAAATACTCCTTCCATGTGGGTAGATGCAACTTGTATAGTGTATACAAATTGATCCAGGGTAGTAGATCCAAAGTCACAGACAATTACCAAGAAGAGTAGAGAAGCTATCTTAGCAAATTTGAATCAATGGAATGTCGTAGATCCATAATTGAGTACCTACTCCGTGGTCGCCACCACTATCATCAGATGTTCTAACGCAATATACAAGTTGTCATAGCCATTGTGAGACCCCACAATGCTTTATTGGGATCGACATAGGCATTATGCAATCTTACAATGCATTCTACATCTAGTTAGCGCAATCTTGTATTAGGTTTTTAAAGTACACTGCCCTATTTGATTGTTGCACAATTAATTTCTCAGAGCTATTGTTTGTGAAATGAATTAGCAAAATAAATCTTCATGACTATATAAATATGTTTAGGGTGGGTTTTTTTGTATAGAGCACATGGGCAATGACTTGATACCTAAAGTGCGGGTTGTTTTTTCTCTCATGAGCTGAAATTATAGAATTGGTTCAAAACCTAAATATAGTGTTTGGATTATACATGTAATAAGATTAGTCATAATATGCATTTCTTTTCTTTCACAATGAATCTGTATTGTAATTATACTCTTTTGGATTTTATATCTTCACAATTAATTTGAGGACAACAAAAATGGATCTATTTCAAAGTGAAAGAACCTCGATGTTCTTTATACAAACTAAAATTCATGTCATTATTTTTGATGGAATATTATATTAGCTATTATTCATCTCCAGATCTTTATTGAATGTCTGAGCACTTGTGACTTAGTTGTCCACAATCCTTCAAATTTCATTGTAAGTACTATGATATGACAGTACTGTCACTTCATCATATTCTAAACACTTTGCTCAAGAATGTTAACACTTGATCCAGGGATCTTCCATTGGAATCTAATCAGTCTCCTTGTTACAAAGAGCAACCACTCTTTTGATAATTTGGAACTAATGATAGTGTCTTATAAATTCACCTTTGTATACTTCCATTGAACTCTTGGGAAGCCTTATCTTTGAAACAATTACCTACATCTTCTCTAAGTGTGAATTATATATTATTCTTGATGAATTTAGATATGAGTCATATCATTTGCACTAAAGCAAAAGAATCTAATTGTATTGCTTTGACACCATGATTGCTAATCATTAGAAGATTTTTGGAAGGTTGAGAAGGCCCTTTCAAACCTATTCCCTTGATCCTATTCTCGTTGTCGGGTTTTGTTTTTTTAAATAATTAAAAAATTAAAAAATCTAGAATGGAAAAAATAAAATTTTAATTCTTTTTGGTGACGTGGCAATCACCGTGCTACGTCAAGCAACAATTGCGAGGTTGTTCCCCTGACATTGGCATCCCGGGGAACTTGCAGCCCTTCAAAGTTGCTGAAAATCTTCTAATGAAAGCCAATGCATTTTCCAGATCCATGTCAAAGAATTTTCCAATGCAATAATCCTAAACACATTGCTTAGTGAGGGATAAATAAAGGGGATGGGAGCCATCTATGCTTCATATGGTTGTCATTAGGAGACCTTTTGATAGGTTCCAAGATGTTAGTTTTGTTGTAAATTGGATGCCAGAATCATGGAAATCCGGTCCACAACTCTCCCAAACCAATCATCTGAACTATAGCACAGTGAATTGTAGAACAATAACTGTATGATTTCTTTCATTTTGAAGTACATGAAGCACTCCTTCAATTACTAATGGATGCAAAATTTAATGCATTCAATGTATTCCTGTTTGGCGAGATCTCGAGATAACCCTAAATCCATCAGGGGATTTTACTGCCTCTTTAATTTTGGACTTTTGATAGTCTAGAAGTAGTTAAATATAACATTCTTTCCAAATGGTTTGATTTCATTATTCAAACTTTTTATCCAAAATTTTGTAATTCATACAACTTGCAATTTTTTATAATGTTTTGAAGAAATATATTGGGAAAACATATGAAAAAACTCAATAAAAATGTTTTATATTCATACTTGAAAAAAAAATAAGTAAGAAAAAATAGATAATGATCTAAAATACTAAATTTATTAGGAATTTAGTATTAGAAATTTAGAATTGAAAAAAGTCAATTCCAAAGGTTGTAATGAGCATTGTATTATACAATCTATATCTTATGATTTTATTATATTTCAAAAATAATGAAAATTGAGTTAAGTAAAGGACATCAAAGTTTGTAATAGATTAAAGATTCTATAACTGTTGGCAAACTAAAACTCCTCATAACTTTCATCTCATTAATCAAAACAGGACAATTAAAAGCCTTTTAGGTATATATAAATTTTAGAAAACCAATTTCAAATTTTTATTTCCTAAAAAAGTGATTTTTTTTTAGTTGCTTAGGTTATCCAACTCCAAAGAGAACCACATATTATATAATAACTTTTTAATCTTGTAGTCAAAAAACTATGAAAATTGTTATGCATTAAGTCTATTCTTCAATAACATGTGTGAAAATTTCAAAGAAAAAAAAATTCCATTAGTAAATGGATGACTGAAATGCTATATTGCCAAGAAATGCAACTTTGTTCTTCAGGGTTTAAGATAGAAAATACATTTGCTTTTAGGAATATAATTTGATTAAAATTGGTGCTAGGGGAAAAAAGGTACTATATGAAGCTCAAAAATCTAAATTTTAGAGAAATAAAATTTATTCAATTAGTTTTTCTTAGTAACTTTTGATATATTCATTTAGATTATTGATGTGAAAGTTATAAAGAGACTTTTTTTGGAGGCAATCATATCTTTAAAAAATATATATATATGAATATATATAAACTCAATTTTTATAATTAAAAAAAGGTTCATAGGGTTTAGTGCCCTTGCTAGAACAATTCACTATTGGAATTGTTGTATTTCAATTCCACCTTTGAACAATTAATAATTTAGTTTTTTCTTCCATTATGTACCCATTTCTACTATGAAATGTTTTATGGAATGAAAACCAAGTCACCCCTATCCCCACTTGAACTCTCAATTCAATTTTTTAATATAAATAATTACAAAATCAAAATTCACATTGCAAAAACAATATGTTATCTCTTAAAGTCCCAAGGCCTTTTTTTCATCAAACTTCACCCAAAAACTTAATTAGAACCCTAAAAAATTTCAATTGTCAATGTAATAAAAATAGTCATAGGTGTTTATTCTATCCCAAAGCATGTGGATTTGCTTAAGGTGTTGGTTATAGGTGCTTCTCCTTTTATTTGTCAAAATAATTGTTTAAACTAGTCAAATCTTTCATACTTTCTTGTTGGCAATTGAAATGAGGTTCCAAGACACTAAAAAATGCAACATTTGGATACTACATGCAAAAATTATGAAGGAATAAAGTTTGATTCTAAAATTTTTTCTTCTATATAAATACATAATTGATTTTGGAGATGCACAAAGAATAAAGATGATGATTTAGGGTCACTAGCACATTTTTGGTGTCCACCTTAACCTCTAAGTTCCATAATTATGTTTTCACAAAAAATGCTCAAAAATTGCCATTTATAGTACAAGTACCAAATTTTTTGAATTCTTTTGACATATGTAATCATAGGATCTTGTAGTATGCTACCTTGAGAACATGTGGTAAAAATTTCAGAAATTTTCACCACGTGGATTGCAAGATATAAGCATTCAAATTCATCAAAAATCATTTTGTTGGCCTTGCTAATAATAGGGTAGGTGCATAAGCTCACTTTTCTATGAAAAATTGTCAAAAATAGTAGTGCTTCTTTAAATTCTTATTCTTAGATAAGTTGGCCACATGCTTGAAAAATTTCAAATTAATTGGAATTGTACAATATATAGGAAAAAAATAGTAAATAGAAAGTGATTCAAAAGACTAAATTGTTAAGAATTCAATTATGGAATTGAAAAATGCCAATGCCCTTGGTTGCAATGTTATAATAATCAATCTACATCTTATGGTTTTATGTTTTTCAAAAATATTGAAAATTGAGTAAGACAGAGGACTTCAAAGTTTGTTTCAAAGAAGAGGATCCATAATTTACATAATTTAGCCCGCAAACAAAAAATCCTCATAAATTTTGACTCATTGATCAAAATGAAATGATTCAAAGCTTTACACATATAAATAATTCTTAAAAACCAATTTCAAATTTTTGTTTCTTCAAAAGTGATTTTTTCTGATTTGCCTAAACTACCCATTTAAGATAAAATGTAACATATTAGGCCATAACTTTTTACTCATATTTCCAAATGTTGTAAAATTTAGTGCACACAAAAGATAAGCCTTGTCCAAACCTTCTATAAAAATTTGGGCCAAAAATATAGAAATCTCTAGTCACATGTACTTGTCCAAAGTTGTGTAGCTGAAAAATACATGCTAGTCCTTTAGGGATTAATCCATAAATGATGCATTGGACATTTTTGGGTGGATAAAAACAAAGAATCTCTCCATGTAGGACAGAAGTACAACTATTCATCCTCATAATTTTATGTGAAAAGGGGTCACTTAGAGTAGTTTGACTTCCAATGAGTACTTCTGCATGTTTATAAGCCAACAATTCACAAAGTGCCCAAACAGATGATTTCGATGGTGACTAGCTTGACATTTAAGGGTTAACCCTTGAACAATGTGGGGTAAGGGGTGTCTTTGTGGAAATTATCTATTTTGATATCATGTACATTTTTGGACTAAAAACATACCAAAATACTCATTGGAAGTCAAACTACTCTAAATGGCTCTTTTTCACATAAAATTTCAAGGATGAATAGTTGAACTTCTATCCTACACAACAAGACTCTCTATCATTCATTGACCAGATATGGCCGTGGCATTGTTTATGGGTTAACCATTATTTGGCACCTCTGCAGCTAACATCCTTCAGAAATAATATTTTCCTCTAAAACAATGGGTTACTTCTTACCAGCAGTAGGTGTACAGTACTGCATTTTCAATAGCAACATGCACTTGCGTCACTGTAGGTTGTCCACTTGCTCATCTCCGAAGGGCCCATCAACCTTAGAGGTGAAGGTTCTTTGGTTTGGGGCTGCTGTGAAGCAACTGCCAACTTCAATGGGGACAATGTTGTTGCTTCCAAGCTCAGCAAAGTGATGAGTGACACTAATGCCTTCTTTCTAAGGATTTTTCTTTGGATTAGTTTCTCAAGTGGCAACAACTAAATTCATTTTGTAACCATGTTTGGATATTAGATTGAAATCCTTTTTCATCTGTGTACTTGTACTTCACTTGTTCAATTTTGATGATTTCATTGAGTGTTCATAAATGTATTTTTATATTTGTGAATTCAATGAAAGAAAAATATGAGAATTTCTTAGGTTCGAGTCATGTCATATTTATCATTGCATCCATCATGAATTTCATGGTACAATTGTCATCATAGAGACCTTGTGATGTTAAAATTGTGTATTATGACACAATAGAATAAGTTGTTAACAATTACTAGTATTGCTTAAACCAATCCATATGGCATGAAAAATAAATAAATAGAAATATGATTGTATATCTATTCCACATCTACTAAGTAATTGTGCTCAAAATAATAAAACTTGCTTCTTCATTGTTATGATAATTTTTCATAATTATGCCTCATTAATAGGATGCCCAAACTGAAAAATGAACTTAATCTTTTGAATGTTTCCTCTAAATACTCTACCAGATGAATCACACCCCTCTACTTCTGATTGCCTTTCCTGTAATTTTCCTCTAATGTAGTGAACATCCTTTAATTCAAGAAGAATCCAATGCATCTTAGCATGTACTAATATTTTTGAATACTATGAACAAACTACACATTTTCAAAGTGGTCATCATAGGTGTATCCAAAATTGACCTAATTCTCTCATGTGCTCAAATTATATACAATTTTGGCAAGAATCTATGTGACCACCTTTGGGGTAAGGATTCCAATCAGGTGTACTTACGTTATTTGAACTTTGATCTCATTCTAGACCTCAAACACACATTCTACAGCACGTTTACAGAATTAGCTTGGTTCACAAGTGTGAGGAGATGATGTCATGAAAGTAGCTCTTCCCTATTCATGCTAATAACCATCCACTATCAGTAAGAGAAATCTCTCATTTAGTGAAAAGAATGTCTCTGTTTTCCAGAATCCGCACTAGCACTACAGTCCTAGCCCTGTTTATATGACCTCGGGATTGAATTACTGTTTCTCGGAGATCCTCCAATTGCTCTATGAAGGCTGCTTGTTTTCTCCTTATTGCCTCAACAGCCACTTGGAGTGAATAAGGATCATGCTTTCGGTCCTCCCCAAATCGAATGTTTCGTGTTATGGCCGCAGTTTCATTCTGCAAACCGATGGAACAAAATCACATTCAGAACATCGTCGTCACTTAAGTTAGAGGAGCATGAAAAGTGATGTCCTTCAGCATAAAGAATCCAATCTCTTTCCTTGAGCAATGAAAAAATATGTTTGATTGAGACGTTCTTCCCAAATAATTTACTATTATCTCCTGCAGTGAAAATTGCTATTATTAGTTTGAGGTTAACCAAGAACAATCCATAAGGGACCTTGCAAGGAATCGTGATAGAATTTCAAAGGAAAGAAGAGTATTAAGAAAAACTCTTTTCTAGAGACCACCGTGAATGAAGAGTCTGCTAGAGTGTTTCTACTAGCTATGCTTCAAGGACATTGCACTAGTAGAAAAGTGGTTGTGGAGCATCAAGCAACAATGTCAGAGCTTGGTGCTCCAAAACCTCTTTTTCTACTGTAGGTGGTGAGAGGAAATGGTACCTTCAGGCGCTCTACTGAAGCTTTGATATTGTTCAAGTCCTCAATGGCGACGAAAGTGCCTTTGGAGGCATTGTCAGTGATGGCCACCTGCGCTCGGATTTGCTCATAGCGTCGACACAGCGGCTTCAGCCAGCTTCCCATCCCTCTGCCGGGCTTCCGACTCTCCTCAGCCAGGTCCATGGCCACTTTGGGAGCGGCGATGGCGTCGGCAATCACTCGGCACAGCAGCACTGCGGCACAAGTGGCGCCCACAATGATGTTCGACACTTTCATCCACCCTCGCACACTTCGCAGTTTCGTGTCCAGCTTCTTCTTCTTCGCTTGAAGGTTGTTCTGCATTTCCAAGTGCCGGTGATACACCGTCATGAATTGCTTGCTGAAATCCTCGGAGAACGGGTTCGCTGCGTGTACGAAGCCCTGCAGCTCCTTCAAGACATTCTGAGATTGCTCTTTATTGGGTTCCCCGTCCGACGGCATGTGGTTGATGGCAACCTATAGTACATTTTACCACTGTCGTCAATGACAAGTAGAAAACCCCCTTTTTAGACAAATTAACTGTGATGATGCTTGCCAATTGTGACTCCAATTAAGGAAGATTCAAAGGTAAACCCTGCCAATTGAAACTCAATTAGGTTAAATTTGTTTAACACGTACGTTTGCACTTTGGGAGTAGGTAGTGTCAATTATGCCATTCTTCCTCGCAAGCCTATCTTAATTTAGATTTGTGATCCAAGAATGAGAAGAGTATTGTGACATGCATGTCACTCCTAGTCTAATATTTTCTTCTTACTAGAGTTGTATATCCTTAATATAACTTTTATTTCAGGTTTGTAATTAAACCACAGAAAAAAGTTTGCCACACCGATTCATGGAATTATTCATTAGATTTACCGATAATTGTGCAACAAAACAAAGTGAGCAGCCCCACTTTATCCAAAACAAGGATTAATAAGAAAAAACGGGCCCTAATTAGATTTCACGAAATATCAATGACACAACAGCAACCAGTCATTCTTGTAATTGCTCATTTGGAAAGTACATGTGATTTTCATGTACCTGAAGGTGCAGCTCTAGGTTGTCGCGTGTCTGCTGCACACAATTCTCCAGAACACCGCAGAAATCCAACGCTTCCAGGCTCGTATTCAGATACTCCGTCACCAAGTCCATCAACTCCTTATTAGCCCATGCATCTTCCTTATAAGCCAGAATGACATGAACGACCTCGTTATCGACCTCAAGCAAGCTTGTGGTAACGTCTTTCAGCGACTTGAAGGATACGCCCTGTCCTAGCCTCTCTACTCCTTCCGCGAGGCTCGAGAGCGCTTCCTGTGTCCGGGTATGGAGCTTATCATCGAACCTCTTCACGTCTGGATCCGCCTTGCAAGCTGCCTCATAACCCTCGAGGTTCAATTGGGGTAGTGGCTCTATCCAGGAGCTTGTTCTACTAAACCTAGGGTTAGAAGATTTGCTCGTCTTCTTCCCAGATCTTCGACTTGACGCGTTTCCCATGGCTGGATATATCCTTCTACTTGAACAATCTGTGCATGTAAAAGAATTTCTAATTGATGATCTATACCATTAAACGCAAAATTTGCATAGTCTAAGATAATCAGTAGATTATCAGTATAGGCGTTTAGGTATAAGTGCGTAATCTTGATCCAATCCCAGATGCTTTCAATTCCTTGAAGGTATTGAAAACTACGGAGGAGAGTTACTCTACCCTTTCCCGTCGCCAGGGTTGTCCCTCCAGCGTCGATCACTTGCATAGACGGGGCACATTGCCAGAGCCACCTCCGATTGAAGGTTTAAGCGATAAAGATACCTGGCTTCCACAATAGAAGAAAGGTTCCTGCAGAGGAGCTTAATATGTCAATCCCTCTAACCCTCGCTGGCATTACGAGATGAAGTCCTGAAGAGAACTTTATAATAAGTACTATGCAAGAAACCTTGCGTCTATGTACGCAGTTACGTTTTGATATAAAAAATAAACCCTCTCACCAAAACCCTTCAATACCGAAACAACCTAATCAATATAACTAGTACGTCATCCCCAATTCGACTATTCATCTCAACATTATCAGTCCATACCCGAGTTTTCAATTTCCAAAATCCACCGATATATAATGAGCCCAAACTCACCTCAATCAAGAACGCATGAATTAAGTTATTTCCACCTCGACTGTATCCTCTTTCACCACCTTTTCAATGTCGATCTCCAAATTATTCTTGCTCGAACTGTCCACTCGAGATCCGATCGATGCAGCAAGTGCTTACCAATCGAGTCTAGCTACCACTCCACTAAGCCCCTTAGCTTCCTCACAAGCACTCCTAGCAGACCAACGACGGCTTACAAAACCCCTGGACTCGAGCACAAAACCTACATTTGATCAATCAGAACCTCGGCCTTCTAAGCGACACTCAAATTATGACATGACCGGAGACAACCACAGCCAATCGCGCGCGGACTACCCAAGAAAGGAAAAAACGAACTGCAGGACGCGCTTGTCGCCCTTCTTCCAACACAGACTACAGTTGCTCTGACACATCTGACATAAAATTCCACTTCTTAATGACAATTAATAATGACTGACCTTCATATGCTTCAGCACATCCACCGTGATGACAGCCGCCCTACACCTGAAGCAACAAAAACAAATCAATGCCGGCGCGGGCCCCCAAAAACCACAATGCACTACAACAGAAGCAATGTCTCACTGTCTGAGGAAAAACTGACCGCCGCGCGCAGCCAATGTAACGGATCCGGAAGCAGCGAAATGAAGCACGAAAGCAGATAAACTCACACTCAAATAATCATTCCCACGCAAACAAGGACTCCCGGCTACAACTAATAAGGCTTATTGCGCTAGCTAGCAGAGACATGGATCGATCGTTTGCTTGGAAGAAAGCGGGCTTAGGCTTGCATTGTGGAGCAGCTAGCTAGAGCTGCCCGGCGCTCAGGAAGTCCGGCTAGTGAAGCCACTCAAGACCCACTGCTGGTGGCGGCGGAAGAATATGCTTCTCCGTCAAGTCAGGGCCAGCTAACCTTCTACAAGCTGTTGGTTGCTCGCCTTTGAAGAATGATGTCCGAGTGTGCCTCCCAGTTCAATTTTTGAAAAAGTAACTCCAACTAGACTCCATCACTCCATTACGTGGCTTCTGGTTTAAGTTTAATTAAGATAGGTACTCCCAAAACCACCACTTTCTGCTACTTAGCCTATTTTCTATTTGCTATTATTAGACTGGTCAGATTTTCATATGTTCTTGTTGGCAAGTGAAAGGAGGTTCCAACACACCAGATAATGTGGCATTTGGATATTGTATGCAAAAGTCACTAAGAAACAAAGTTTGGTTCTAAAAGTGATTCTTCCATAGAGGTATAGAACAAAATTTAGGGATGTATACATAGTACAGATGGCGGTTTAAGGTCAGTGGCACATTTGGATGTACCTACCTTAAGGTAGAAGGTTCATAAACCAACCATTTACGAGTTGGAACTAATTTTGGGGGAGGTGAAACTTCTTCAAATATTTTTCAATAAATTTTTCTTGAAAAACAAGTAGAACAGCATTTAATCCAAGTCATTTCATATTTTTTGGAGCTTTGTGAAATTAGTTACGAAATTTTGAAGTTGAAGTGGTATAGGGCTCTAATAGCGTCCACCTCCTAAAATGTACATTGTTTGTACATGGATGGAGGCTACAAAAAAAAGCAACATGTACATGCAATGTACATTTAAGGAGGTGGATGCTTTTAGAACCTGTGCACTTCTAGAACCTCCTACCTTAAAGTGATTAAATAATTATGCCCCAATTGCCCAATTGGCCCCAATCTACATTCAACTGTGTGACTAAGGCTTTGGAGCTGAAATTTTTTGTGTAGCGCAATCACTGAGGTAGAGGGAATTTTGAAGAAGAAAAAAAGAAAAAAAGACTAACAAAGAATGCATGTTTTTTTGTTAGAATTCCTAACAATGAGGATATTCCCTAAAGTAAATGTTTGTCTAGAAATAGATGAAATATGTGATCAATGAATGAAAAATCATGTGATCACCAGTTACACAAATTTCACACATCAAGAAGAGATTATAGAAAATAATTTGCCCCCTTCTGAATCAGACATTTCTTAGCAAGGATTTATGTGTGTGAATAAGGATGTTATTGGGTAGGCGACGTTTTCAGGTATACTCATTAACCTTCCAATGTGTCCATATCATTGGGGATGTGAAGGTAAGGTAAAGCTCCCTTAAGTTTCCTTGTGTGCCACTTGGAGAGTTCTGGTTCGTTGATGAATAATCCCGTGGATTAAAGAATGACTGTTGATTTTCGTATGGTGGAAATGAGTTCAGTTCACCATTTGCAAGACCTAACTTAATTGTATTTGACTTGACTTTTGCAGTTTGTATTGTGCCCATGTCACTTGAATTTTGGAGGTAACTGCTTCCTGTTTTGCCACTTGGAGAGTTCTCATTCATTGATGAATGATCATGTGGATCATTACAAACGAAATGGGAGCAAACCTACTCTGGACAAAACCTATTGTGGACAAAACTGTATTGGTGATGTATATTTCAAAATTTGAATGTACATCACAATAATTACAGTTTTGTCTGTAATGGGTTAGTTTACCTTCATTGAGCTCACTGTTTTTGCAATATTCTTGAACATAATTGTTGCACTCTTTGCTTCGTATGTATTGGAGCTGAGTCAAACCACACTCAAAAGTATTATTGGGATTACTTTACCATGACAAGATTTAAGTCTTTTTCAAAAATTTTAAAGCCTGAAATTACTTTAATGTTATCATTTTTTAATAAAATTATGGATGAATAGTATTGCAATGCTCCCCTTTAATAAGTTGGAGAAAAATTTCATAGAAAAAATTGGCAGAAGGATGTAAATCACCAACAACAAGGCTAAATTTAATGTATGTATTACAATATAGCACTTTCTTAGGATATTTTTATCCAAATTATTTATTCTTCACAAGCATGCAACTATTCAAAAGTATTTTTAGTGATTAAATTTTGAACTATAATTGGAACTTTTAAAACCCTAAACCAACAAGACCCCACAAAATTTCAATATAATATTGGGAACCATACTAAATTACTTATTTTTACAATTTTAGATGTAGCTATATTAACACTTTCATACTTGAATCCCTTTCTGAACTTATGTAAATTATTTTTTATTTGTATCTTTGTATAGATATATTATTCATATTAGTTTCATCAAATTAGTCAAAAAAAGAAAGGTGTCTTTAAAGGATTTGAGAATTACTTGGATGCATGAGGAATTATTTGGGTAAAACATCACTTTGAAGTCCTCTATGTATCAATTAAAATATAAACTTCCACTAATAGAAACATAGTCTGCATAGACATAAGACTTATTTATACCATTGTCCATGTAGATGTAATATTTATTTATATAAGACTCATTTACACTAAAAGACACTTCTTACCCACACTCTAATGACTAAATTTATTTTGTACTAGCCTTGTATCATGATTGATGAGTAAGCAAACACTTTACAAATTTAAATGGTTTGATGTACTACACTACTAATAAAACAAAATAATTAGAAGATCATTATATATTCTTATAATACTTTAGCTTTGTCCTAAAAAAAAAAAATCATTAAGCTTTAGAATTCTTTTCATAATCTAATTTAATAGTTTTTGGAAAAAAAATATAATGATATTTTTCTTCAATTCTTGACGAACTAGGCATCTACTTTATGATATTTACAAAAATTATGGTGGCCTAATTGTGTATGACAAGTCTACTTCCTTTTGAATTTCACAATGAAGAATTGAATGTCAAGTAAATTTGTACATTTAAAAAAAATTGTAATTGCTTAGTCAAAAGCATTTACAAATTTCTTAAACTAATTTGAAATACAATCTAGTTGGTAATTGTTTGCATTACTCATGAAGAACCAGCTAGCATGATGGATGAATGCAAGGTAGGGTGACATATTTTTTGTATCCTCATGCACTAGTTCTAGTACTTTTGAAAACTTCAAATAAATTGTGGATGAACATAGAAAATTAATTTGGATATAAAATAAAATTTACATAGTTTGATAATGTTAATCTTGTATAATCATCTCCCAAAATTCATAAAATAGATAATATATATTTACAAATTCATTAAAATTCTTTCAAAAGACTAAATGTTCTATTTGCAAGAGTGTATCCTAAATTTCATGAAAAAGAGGGTTCTTGATGGGTGTTTGCAAGAAACACTAGTCCTCAATCATGTCACATGTAGCATGATGGACTTGTAATCCACTTTAGTTCTTGAAGTATAAACTTGATGAATTTGAAATTTTTATTGGTGATAGATGTTTCAATTATAATTATATACCTTATTTTTCAAAATAAATTCAAAATAATTTTATATTTAGAAGTCAATTTTGCTAATTTGTCATTCTTTCAGGTTTTGTGGTCTTTGGGAATTTCAAGTGCCCAAAATTAATGATCTAGAGCTAAAATTCTTGTAGTATATTTCTACTATAGGTGGTCAAATTTCATATTTCTTAGTTATTTAAAAATTATTTTATCTCATCTACATTTGTAAAAATAGGTCTCTTTAATATACAAACTTTTGAACATTGAAGATGGTTTCAAGGTCATTCTTGTGGTAAAATATCATCACCATCAAGTCCTCAAAAATTTCCAATATTTTTTCCTATGGTAGTTTCATTATAAATAAAAATCTCAACATATTTCTATTTTGTAAAAAATTAGAACATAGTATTGGTTTATACAACTAAGTATCGTGCAATAGTTACAAAAGACACTTGTTGATTGTGCAACAACTTCATAGTATAATCAACAACCCAAAATCAATGTAAGAGTTGTCCCTTGTAGTACTTATAGTTTTTATTGTTGGAACTGCATTCAATTTTTTACTAAAATGCTACAAAATTGACTAGTCTTTTTTGTAAGCGTCATGAGAGAATTATGAACTATTAATTTTTTACACATTTAGAAATGTAAAAATAAGAAAGCTTTGAAATTTTTCATACTATTTTAAAAATTATACATTAATAAACTAAATATTTTTATAATTTATAATTCATTATTGAAATTAATCTATTTTAAAATAATTTTATGAATTTTATTTGAACATATTTCAAAATGTAACTTTGGAAGTGATAATTTTATAGAATTTTGAAATCTAAAATTAAATTTAGAAAAATCTTACAACAAAAGTTTGGATAGAAATTGGCCATCTTATTATCTTTAGAATCATCAATATTAAATTTGAGAATAAATTTGTCTATATTGCCAAGAAGTCTTAACCCCTAAAAGACTAAACTACATTTTTTGGCAATATAGAAATTTTGGGAAGGTGCGTGTGACTAGAGATTTCCATGTTTTGGGCCCAAATTTTGATAGAAGGTGTAGATAAGGAATATCTTTCATAAGCACTAAATTTTAGGACATTTGGAAATACGAGTCAAAAGTTATATTCTAATATGTAGTTTGAGTCTCAACTCAAGTAGTCCAAGCAGATCTAGAAAAATCATTTTTTTCAAAAGTCCAAATTTGAAATTGGTTTCCTAGATTTATATATAAATTAAAATCTTTGAATCATTCTATTTTGATCAATGAGTCAAAAGTTATAAGGTGTTTTAGTTTGTGGGTAATTATAGATTTTCTACTCCAAAATAAACTTTGAAGTCCTTTATTGAACTCAATTTTCAATATTTTTTGGAAAAAAATAAAAGCATTAGGTAAAGATTGTTTATTACAACATTACCACCATTGGAATTGGCATTTTTCATTTCCATAAATAAATTGTTAATAATTTAGTATTTTGAACCATTCTCTACATCTTTCTACTTACTATTTTTTTCCTATATGTTGTACAATTTCAAATGATCTAAAATTTTTCAAGCATGTAGCCAACATGCCTTGAAAAATGAATCTAAAGAATTGCAACCATTGTGAACATTTTTTCGTGCAAATGTGACCTTGTGAAGTTCAGCTGCCCTGTTTTTTGTAGGGACAAAAAAATGATTTTTGTTACTTCAAATGCTAATATCTTGCAATCTATATAGCGGAAATTTTTGAAATTTGTACCATATCTTTAACAAAATAGTGTACTATAAGATTTTACAGTTACATCACGTACATGTGTCAAAAAATGTTTTTTTTTTTCTAAATTTTGAAACTTGTATAAGAAATGGCAATTTTGGAGCATTTTTGGCAAAAACATAGTTAAGGAACTTTAGAGGTTAATAGTATAAGAAAATCCATGTACAAACTTATCAAATAATTAAGTTCTAGTTATTGATTGTGAATTTTTTTCCTATAACCTACAAAACAAAGCATAAGACCATAGTTGTCATAGTGGATGAACGTCCGGTTCGCCCGTCCGTTAGAAGTCCCGCCCGTCCGATACAGTCAACACATAGTTGACTTTCTGATAACGGAAAAATAGGTCACGTGGATGCTATGTGGATTAAGGAACATGCTGGGCGTGGACGAGATCGTCCGCGCCCTGGATTTCGCATTCCGAGGTGACGTGTCATTCTGCAAAATTGCACAAGTTACAAAATTAAAGCCGTTCGGTCCAATTTGCCCGTCCGTCCGTCCCGTCTGATGACCCTAACTCGCCCGTTATGACGACCATGCATAAGACCTTGATGGACATTCAACCTTTTTACCTTTGACGAATTATATTCCTACTAGTAAGGTATGTACACCTATAATCATTGTTGCCTAAAATGTGATGCCTATTTTAGACTTTAAACTTCATATTTTTCCCTTACATATTGATTACAAAAGATATATTTAATCAAAAAATGAAATTTATAAAAAAATTTTGTTGATTTTTGTTGAACCTTAACACCATACTTTGAAAATGCATAACTTATTTATATGGTGTCTAAATAATGCATGCTAAAGTATGTTGGAATCCTCTTTCAATGGCTTGTAAGATCAAATGGAAAAACATTTATGTTTTTGTCCAAGATGACCCTAAACTACTAGGTGATAGTGGTGAAGTACCCAAACTAGCATGGTTTGGGGTTTGATACCTAGCAGCAACATATTCTTTATCTTGTGTGAAATTAGCCTCTCTTCCTAATAATCCCCCCCTATAGTGTGTATTTTGAATACGCTTGTTCAAAAATCCCACAATTCTTATAAAGTATGCTCACCTACTATCGGCTAGGGAGGATTGACCCCTCTATTGCCTCGCCAAAGGGTAAATGTCAAAATTACCCCCTATTTTGTGCCGCTTAAATTTTGTAATTCATCATGTCCCTTTGATAATTTAGGGTCTCTAATTGCAAATATGAATTCAGAATTTGCAAATTTTATCCATTAGAGGATTTCTAGGCTTAGAAAGGGCCGCTTCAAGCAGGTGCGTTGGGAACTGCCCTCTCCTACAGTTTTGAAGAATGGATGTTCTTAACAAAAAAATTAAAAAAACAAAACAAAACAAAAACAAAAACAAATTTTACTCTTGAATTGTAGAAAAAAGAATTATTTTTTTTGGACGTGGCAGTTGCCATGCCATGTTAGTGAGCTACCGTGGTCCCCTGTGGGACTGTTCCCACTATATGAGAACCCACAGCCCTCCTAAGGGTGAAAAAATTCTCTAATGATATGTGGCAAATAAAAAATTTCAGGATTTTCTACAAAGGTAAAACATGGGATAATAGAGGGATCAATCCTCCCTTGGCCACCTCCTATCGTCACTAATTTCACTAATTACAATTGAGCATAGTAATTATTATTAAATAAAAATAAAAATAAAAATAAAAATTCATTCTTTTATTTTTAAACTGGGATGAGAAATTCCCCACTCCCACTCCCGCCCCCGCCGTTAACATTCTCTGAAAGCTTTGAGCCACATGTCAATTTCAACAAAAGCCATCATTCTGACTGGGACAACCTGCGGGACCGCCTCGCCTTGCCCGCTTCGTCTTCTCCAATACAATCCTCGCTAGCTGTCCAGGAAGCAACGCGAATCTGCTGTTGCAATCCTCCCGAATGAAAACACAAAACCAAGCGTACATACGGGACATGCTTCAAAAACACGGTCACGCAAGGAGTGGATAATAATTACACTAGCTTCTGGTTATGCTAAGTAAGCAAAAACAGACGACTCGCACCAGCCGGAGCGTCCAGCTAGCTGTGTTTTCATTTCAATTGAACTCTTGCATTCCTCTGTTGCTTAATTGATTAGTTTCATTAAGCACATGGGAGATTGTTTTAGGTGGACATGAAATCCTCTAATTGCGATCCTGTTTTGCTTGCCTGATCAGTTACTTGTATCACATGGGAGAATAATTGCTTAACTGCATTCCTCTCTTAGTTTGCTTGCTTGCTTGCTTACTTTCTTTCTTGAGGTGCATGGGAGATTGCTTTAGTTGGAATTGAGCTCTTTGAATTGCACTCCTCTGTCGTTTGCTTGCTTAGTTTAATTTCTTGAGGCACTTGGGAGATTCCGAGGATTGGAGGAAAGTTAGTACGATTCACTTAAATGATTAGTGGTTTCACGTTGAGCTTGATTGATGGCTGCGCCAGCTCGTTTGACTCAAAAACTATTCAGGGGCATAGCCGTACAGCACTGGCAGCTTAAGAAGCAAGAAGCGCATCCTTTGTGTTACTTAGTTGCAGATTGATCTCTTTTGCATTCCTGTGTTTGCTTTGTCGATTAGTTGCAAGAGGCGCATCGGGGATTCTGCTCAAAGAAGGCAATGTAAGTACTGATTGCTACGGTACAATGCTTTGTTGTTTCACGTTGTGGTTGATCAAGTGCTGTGCCAGATCTGTTGACTGAAATATTATTCAGGGGAATAGCAGCGGGAGAACCTTAAGTAAAGTACTAATTAAGAAGTGCTAAAGTAGATGGCCGGTCTCTCGGACTGATTTAGCAGTCTTGATTTTGTGCCCGCTACAATTGTAAAATACTTCCTGAAGAGACAGAATTGAGATTGGTTGGATTATTTAGTAATTTCTAGGTCGAAGTAAATGTGGTGAACTGTGCTCGATGAATTGGTGCGATGGTGAGTTACCGGTGCACAGTATTGAGGGCACTTCTTGAGTTTTTTGAAAGATCTGGAGGGGAAAGTTGATTAATCTGGTGCCTGCACGAGCTGGTGAATTGGAGACTTGCGAGAGAGCGTGAAGTGATTGGGCATGACAATCAACAGACCGTTGTTGAGTTTCACAGCTCTTAGTTTGCCGATGAACGTTATATTAGTTATACGAAGCACTTGAGAGATCATTCCGCTGATTGGAGTTAGTACCTGTCACTACAAATGTTTTGTGGTTTCACGTTAAGGTTGGTTAAATACTGCACCAGCTCTGTAGAGTGAAACGCGATCTACGGTTACAACACAGGGAGTGGATAAGTATAGCAACGTCGACATTGCTACTATTCTATCAATGCTGCTGGAAGGTGAACACTTATTACTCTTAATGAACATAGCAGTGCCTGCCGCTCGCGGTCCATCTAATTTGAATGAGTAACTTCCGTACACGAACGACGGAGTTGTGCTTGAAGATAGTGAACTACAATACAGCAGTGGCCGGGTTCGGTCACAGGGACTATCTTTTGGTAAAGTTATTCCAGCTGTTGCAATTGTGGCATATATGCCTGTCACACATATATGCTGGTCAGATGGGTTGAATGTTCATTGGAACTGGTCACCATCAGCGTGAGGAACTTGCTCGGTACCTGAAAATGTGTTATTGTGAGTTTATTGTCAGTGCTAGCTAAACGAGTGATGCCATTATTGAGCTGGAATGAGGTACTAACAATCATGGTCTTCGAAGCTGTTTACTCAATTTCGGTCTGTGTGTAATCCAGAACGCGCTGAGAAAGAATCATACAGGTTGAATATTTGGGTCAAGGTTGATACAAATTATTTTGGAAACTAACTGATCGATCAGTTCAGAGGTCCCTATGGAGCCGAGTGGTGGTTGTCGACCGAAAGGAGTTCCTGGAAGGAAGAAATGCATTCTCAGTTTTGATGGCGGTGGCGTACGGGGCATCATAAGTTCGGTCATTCTTGAGCGCCTCGAAAGCCATCTGCAGGTAATGCTCCATCCGTAGGAGATTTAAGAAAGTTCCCTTCCCTGTCTGTCTCTCGGCAACAAGATCAGCTCAAAATTAGTTCCAATATACGAGTACTGAAGGACTGTCAACTAGAATTTTTACTTGAATGGAATCTTTCCTTTCGGCCCTATCTCTTCATCAAGTCACTGCTCTTTGATCTGGCTCTCGATCTGGACAGAGTGAGTTCGATTTGGTGAGAAAGTGAGCGCTGGATAATAATTTTGTAGACATGAATTTCAGACACTAAATTAACATATAATCCACCAGAGCTGAGTGTTTCTTTTCCACAAAGGTGATAAATCCTTGAGTCTTATCGAATGCGATGATAAGAGAACTTTTGGAAGCGGAATTTTTCGTCTTTTCATTTCCCTTATCCTTCAACAAGCTCCCAAATCCGTTCCCGAATCTTGGATTGGATTGGTTTCTATTTCGAATGAGACCTAGATAGACTTTGAAGTCATAATTGATACAGAGTACTTTTCTTGTATATAGAATTTAGAAGGGGAGGACGTAAGGATTGCAGATTACTTCGATGGAATAGCAGGGACAAGCACAGGTGCTGTCATTGCCTGCCTCCTCGTCGTTCCTGACCCCGTGACCATGCGGCCAAAATATTCTGCCAAGGATGCCATCAACTTTTATCTACAAAATTCAGCGAAAGTCTTCCGTCATAAAAGGTTGTAATTATGGTTGACCTCACGTTCCCTCATCCTCATCCTCATGCGGAAGTCGATGTTCTTCTTGCTATCAAGCAATACTGTCGCACTTGGTTTGAATTAAGAAATTCAAAACTGAACGTGTTAAGATAATTGAAGAAAAATATACAATTTTGAGGTGGAAACTGGAAATTAAGTGTAAATCTTATAGGAAATCTAGGGGTTTCATGTTCCTTTCTTCATACTACCATGATCATGTGACATGGAATTTATTTGCATCCCTCCAATTGGTGCAATAACTTCCTGTCTAGCATTAGCAATTTTGCTTTCTCAGATGCTCAGAATGATTGATCACTATCTTGTGACATGTTCTCATTCACTCAAGGAAACTCAATAACATAGTGCATACAATTTGATAACATGAGACTGAAGCTTGTGCATACCGGTACCGTTTTTATCTGCAGTGGGTGCTTCGGGAGTCTCCAAAGCTTGATCAATCGCCTAATAGGTCCATTGTATAGCTCAACTTCTCTTGAAAAGCTATTGAAGGAGGTATTTGGAGACCTGAAGCTTTCGGATACCGTCAAGCCTATCATTGTACCCTCTTACGACATCAAAGACGAGATTTCTGTCCAGTTCTCAACAGCGCAGGTAAAACGCAAGTGATACAACAGTATTTAGAAGAGTGACTTCATGAATACTGAAATAGGTGCACACCTACATTTTCTTACAATGAATTGGTTGAGGATTTAAAATACAGAGCTTGCTTGCCATATATCCTTATTAGGCCCTACCACCAAAATTATTTGTGGTTTGTCTCTGCACCAAGGTCGAATCGAAGGAGATCCCAGATTGCTTCATTCGTGACGTTTGTCGAGCAACCTCAGCAGCGCCAACATATTTTGCACCCTATTACTTCAGCGCAACGACTGATGATGGAGTAAAGAGAGAGTTCAACATGGTGGATGGGGGAATTTGTGCAAACAATCCTGTGGGTCTCTCATGCTCATACTTATGTTTTTCGATGTCAATTCATGAGTGCTGAATGCCACGATATGATGTCCGAAATGCCGTTTATTGATGATGCACATTGTTTTTGCGACATTCAGACTCTCATAGCCGTCAGCGAGCTTCTGAGAGATGATTCCAACAGACCCGAAAACGAACCACCGGTACAGACTCTTCAGTCTTCACTACTTTTTCCTATGTTTTTCGTTGAAGGTTAGGAATATTACGTTGCAATGCTTCAATATTTCCCACAGCACGTAATGTTTTTGGTCTAAGATGTCATTCATTTTAGTTTCCAAATGTTCTCATTCTGGTTCATTTACGCTGGAGTTGTAGCGACTTCTGTCCATCAAAAAGAAACTTCAAAGAACGACGATCGAGATTTCAATCTCTGCTAGAAATTTGCTTTGAGCCGACGGTTATAGCACTTGACTCATCTCTTGAATTGTGGAATGTGTGTAGAACTATGACGACCTCTTGGTTCTCTCTCTAGGCACGGGAGATACAACTGTGAGCTATAGTGCAAAGACTGCTGCCACATGGGGGACTCTTTCTTGGATATATAACAAAGGGAACGTCCCAATACTTGACATGCTGCTGATGGCCTCACAAGACATTGTGGACTATAACCTTTCCAACACCTTCTATGAGCAATGTTGTCATGATAATTACTTGCGTATACAGGTGAGTATGAATACCAACTGCTTTCAAATTGCAACAGGTGAATCAGATTAGTCTACTATCTCAAATGGAGCCTGGCAAAAGTTGGTGGATTCTCATACAGTTTTTCTTTTCTTACATTTGCCTCATGCCATCAATTGAGATAGAAGAGGATATTGTTTTCTCTGTTTTGCATTTGCAGCAGTTCGCAGCACTGTTTGAGTAATGGTCTCGGCTCTTGAGGTTTATGGGAGTAAGCCGGAATCTTACTAAAGTAAAGCACGGAGGTCTGATTAATCAAACCAAGAGCTTTGCAATTGTGCTGAGTTCGTTCAAGAATTTTGATGTGCCAGACAAGTGAGCTTACGGCAAGCGAGAAGGAAATGGACAACTCCTCCTCATCCAACCTAGAATCTCTTGTAGCCACTGCGAAGCGGCTGCTGCAATCTAAAGCGCAGATGCGTAACAAGTTGGGCCAATCTGTCCCAGACCCTCGATGGACAACTTATGATGCAGCACTCAAACAGTATGATCTGAACTAATCCAGAGCTTCTATGAATATCCTTACGAAGTTCAATAATTTCCGTTTGCTTCTCCGTTTGCTTATGTGATGCATCTTCGTTCCCTTGAACCGAAAAGATGTTTAATACTGGGTAGTTGCAAGAAAGACTTCCCGTTTTATGCGTCACAAGTGAAGTTACAGAGTTTAAATTGGCCATAACTTTTGGAGAATCAAGTCAATGTACTTGAAGTTATTTTTACTAAAGATGACTAACTTGGTCACGAAGGTAAAATCTATTTTTAAATTTAAAAAAAAATTAATTTATAATTAAATTTCAATTTAGGTAATTTGTCACATTTTGCATTTTAATGGGTTTTTTGGTATTGTGGAGTATTCAAAATTAATGATTTAGAGCTGAAATTTTTGTGGTCTATTTTCACACTAGGTAGGCATGTGACTACCAATAAAAAAGCACTATTTTTTGTTATTCACATGCATGCGAATAGGGGCATCTTGTGCATGCCTTCTTGAACAATGAAAATGGTTATAAGATCATTCTTTTGGTGAAATTTCTTCATCTTATAGTTCTCCCAAATTGACAATTTTTAGTTTTTAATAAATATATTTTTCCTATTTTTTACAAATTAAATTGTCAAAACACCTATTTTCATGACATTTTGCACTTTTTTTAATTCTCCTATTTAGAAAAAATTTCTATGCTTTTCTTTCCTAAGATATCTTCTTCTTAAAGTTATGGGTATTAAATATATTTTTAACATTAGTTTTTTTTTTAATTATTAAGTACTTCTAAAAAAATCAGCACTATAATGCAATATGCTGCAAAATGAGAAGTCTTTCTTGCAACTACCCTTCTGCTAGTTTTGGGATTGTAACATTGCCCAGCATGATAGACTAACTATTTTAGGTTTCCAGATTTGCATCCTGGCTTGTGGAAGAGAAGGAAGCTCGATGCCGTTCGGATCAACTGAGTTTCACGGTACAGGTTTTGATGTGAAGTGCATAATTATGCACTCCACTCAATTTTCAGAACTGCTTTCAAGAATAAGTTATTTGCTTTCCAAGATAGTATTGTAGTATTGAAGTATCAAGAACCATAGACATCAGCTACTTAGGCTTCCAGTTTGTACAGTACAGGGCATGTAGGAACAATGTATTTGTGCAGCTTCAAATTTATCATGGTAAAATCTTCCAACATCATCATTTTTGCTAGTGTGCCCTGTGCTATTGCCACAGTCAAAATAAAAATAAAGTAATTTTTTAATTTTTTTAATTCATAATTTTTTTGAAATCAATAATTTTCACGCCATGACACAGTAGGTCCAAATGTCACAAATCAAAGCCTAAGCACTCCTCTTCACAAAGCACTTTTTGATAGTACCAAGAACATAACCAAGAAATGCACAATGTAGGAGATCTCATCATATTAATCAAACAAAAAAATAATAGCCTAATTTAATGAATGGATGCCCGTAGCATATTCTATGTGGCTTTTCTTTACACAAAAGGAAATTATGAAATTCTATTTAGATTTATGCCTCTAAATCTAATTTTAATATAGATTTTAGTGTATGCAATTAACGTCATTTATAGATTTTGGTGGCCCAAATCTAACTACTATGTAGATTTTGAAATTCCGGTTTCATTGAATTGAAGATCTAGCCGGCCTCTTATCTAGATTTTAAAATTCCAAATATTAATCATTTATAAATTTTAATTGTTTAAAAAAAATTAAATTTTAAAGATTTTTAGAATCTACAGGCTCTAGAATTAATAGAATTTTGTCAATAAAATTCATCACCTAAGAATGTGACAATTTACAACCTTATTTGTCTAACCTCATAGTCCCTATGACAATCAATTTGTGACAATTGCATCTTATAAAATCTACCAAAGATTAGATGAAAACAACATTAGAATACACTATGTATCAATGTTTTGTAATATCTATCAATTTGGATTGTACATAGGGATTCGGGGAGAATTTACATATAGAAAAAAACCTCACTCAAAAGATTTCTAAACTTCCATATGAAAATAGGGGGACCTTTGGAGTTCCCCTAATTTCACAAGGGCAAATAATAAAACTTCCCTATTCTAGCTCAATCTACTAGGTGATTGACACCATACACTTAATAAACGATTTTTAAGAGTGCCAAATTTGAACATTTCTATTACAAATTTGATATACCTTTTTACATACAAAAATACTAAATGGGAGGAATCAAATGGTTTTGGGCAGTTGCATAGTATAATGTTTTAGTTTTTATGTTGCAGTATATTAATATTTGTTGTTTTTCATGATTTTTGAAGGTTCAAGATGTCACCTATTAACCCCTAAAGGTCAAAACTCCGTTTTTTTTGGCAACATAGTGATTTTGGGTAGCTCACTACAAATGGAATTTTAATATTTTTTGCTGAAATTTTCACACAATATGTGCCTAAGGAGTAGCTTGAAGGCCCAACAATTTTCATAACTTTTGACTACATGGTCAAAAAGTTATTGCATGATATGTCATTTTCATTGCTTGGTAGGCAACCCAGGTAGCTCAAAAAACTTCTTTAAAAATCACTTTGAAAAAAAATGAAAATTTGAAATTCTTTCTTTACATTTATATAAGAGTGGGAAGCTTTGAATCATTCCATTTTGATTAATGAGATGAAAGTTATGAGGAGTTTTAGTTTGCGGGTAGTTATGGATTTCAAAGACTCCATACCTACCCATAAACTAAAACTCCTCATAACTTTCATCTCATTAATCAAAATGGAATGATTCAAAGCTTCCCACTCTTATATAAATGTAAAGAAACAATTTCAAATTTTCATTTTTTTTCAAAGTGATTTTCAAAGAATTTTTCTGAGCTACCCGAGTTGCCTGTTGAGAAATGAAAATGACATATCATGCAATAACTTTTTGAACATGTAGTCAAAAGTTATGAAAATTGTTGGGCCTTCAAGCTACTCCTTGGGCACATGTTGTGTGAAAATTTCAGCAAAAAATATTAAAAATTCCATTTGTAGTGAGCTGCCCAAAATCATTATGTTGCCAAAAAAACACAGTTTTGACCTTCAAGGGTTAAATTGTGACTTACAACTTTGAAGAAGACAATCATATTTATATAGATAAAAGATCATATCCTTTAATTCTAGAAATTCAAAATTTTGACAAAAAAAATATTTTAATAGTTGAAATGAGGTATTCATAAAAAAGACTAATAGCTAATTAGCATTTGGCTATATGGTCATTGATGGTTCAAGTAAATTATGTGTAATAACCTCAGTAGAAACTACAAGGCATGCTTTCATTGATTTTCAAGAGGTCAGTAGAGCATGGATCCAATTTAATAACCTCAGAGACAGGTACAATCTCTCCAAACTTCAACTAATGCCAATTGACATCATCGAAAGAGCTATGTTATCACAAGGAGAACTGAAAGTTAGGAAATTCACCAATACTTTAGAATCATGCAGGACACCGTAGGACATTTTCAGATGTATGATGCTTTGCGACATCAATGCCAAAGATATAACAAGGTCATAAAAAATGAGGCATTTCATCTAGAAAGAGAATTGTGCAGTTCCTAGAAAACCACCATCCAAATTAGCATCACCTTGAGGAGAAACATCTGGAAGGCCTTACAAACTGCACTAGAACCAGTCAAGATTCTTAAGGCAACATAGGCTAGAACTTCAGCATTCTGCTTGTTCAACAAAACTCCAGCATGGAATTTCATCCTTAATACTAACTTCTTCTCCTATTCTCTTGCTATACAACCATTGCTTGTTGCATCCAATTACAAGATTCCAAGTTCCCAACCATCAATTCTACTCCAATGGTATCACACGTGGAGATTGAAGACAACAAATCCAGACCTTTAATAATTAGACCACTGTCAACTTAGCGGCCCTTTACACACCCATCTCACCCATAAGGATGATCTTTTGAGCTTTAATAATTAGACCACTGTCAACTTAGCTGTCCTTTACACACCCATCTCACCCATAAGGATGATCTTTTGAGCTTTAATAATTAGGCCACTATCAACTTAGCTGTCCTTTACACACCCATCTCACCCATAAGGATGATCTTTTGAGCTTTAATAATTAGGCCACTATCAACTTAGCCGCCCTTTACACGGACTGGATACCAACAATACACTCAGAGGATGAATTGGACACTACTATATGAGGAACTTCAGGGCATGTGAATAGGGTGTCATATTGACATCAAAACAATGGACAATTAAGTTAGTGTGGGGATTAATGTCAATGTGATGTCATGTTAACATGTATTGGATTAATGCAAGCTAGATCCTAGAAAGGATTATCATTCTATTGTTAAAATAGCACTTAAATGACTAGATATAGTTTTGATGTTAGAATAGGTCAAGATTAATACTAGATAATTTTCAATTGTTGTAAAAATTGTACCATTTGTGTTCTGAAGTGATAGTATGCAACTTAGACTATCATAGTACACCATATATTTCAAAGATGAAATGACTCCACAATTATACTAATTTGGTGCTAAAATGTAACAATCTTAGATTGTTGAAAATTCTAACATGATGATTTCTGATGTTAAAATGGCAGTACAATTGTATTAAAAGCGAACTATATTTTTTCAGTAAAATGACACTCATCAATGTATTTTGGATGTTCAAATAGCTATAAAATAGCAATATGATAGCAACATGTAATTGTTGCACTAGTACCATATCGTCATATATTTTTAATGTTGAAATGATGCCAAAACTGCATTAAAATGGGATATGCCAACATCTTGAACTTTTGGTGTTGAATTATCATACAAAATAATACTAAAAAACATTCAATGCTAATGCTATAGTGGTACAAATAGAGTAGTAAACAATGCACTATCAAAGTAAGTTTCTTGTTCAAACATTTTCTATGCAAATGTCAAAATGGCATTCAACAAATCATTAACAAAACATTAATACACCAAGTTCTAGTAGTGATGATAGTAAAAAATTTGATATTTATATATAGTAAGTACCTAAGTATTTACAATTGCAATCATGTGATACAAAGCTAAACCTATTCAATTGTCTTCATCATTACAATGAAATATAGTGGTTTGTATGAGTGGCAAGTCACTTTTCAAAGGTTGAATCTCAATTTAAAAATACTACCTCCATCTAAATTTGATATACCATGGATCCTTGGTCATATTGAATCCGAAAAAACACATTTACTTGTCTCCATGTGCCACCATCAATTCCTAACACTTCCAACTATGCTTTTGTTCTCACCTGCAAGAAATTGATACTTTATCAATCTATAGTATCTACATACAAGATATAGAAGAATGCAATTGTTGATGGACCTACTATTATTTGGAAAGAAGTGACAAATATATTAAATGAAAATTTCATGAATAAATAATTGAATAAGAATTTCAATTCTAAAATTAAATATTTCCAAAGTTCTTGCGTTAAACACCTTAGGTTAGGTTTAGAATTATCTGGCCTAATGTAAGATATATAGAACATCAAAGTAAGCTTTGAAATAGTTGAAGTCTATTGCATTCAACAATCCACGCATTATTTATAGTAGAGCCACTTAACACTTTACTTCAAAGAAAAAATGAAATGTGAGGAACATTGGTATTTAGAACAAGCAACATTTCCAATATGCAATTGTATACAAACTTAATACTAGATTTAGTACATAACAAAGATATAGGTCAAAGTGAATACATCTTCAATACAAGCAACAAAACATATCAATACACAATATAATTTAATTCTTACATTTTGGATCTTCCTTAACTTTTCTCCGCTCTCACACTCTATTTTTTTTGCCTTAAACTTGATCTTCTTCCACATCCTATATAACAAAATAAAACACATGGATTAAAATATTATTACAACAAACATGAATTAAGAGAAAAATTCTAAACTTTCTACATGTGCATATAGAGAGCTCAATTCTAAAAGTATGAAAAAGGGAAATGCATCAAAGCATCTTGTAATGCTCCTAGGCTAAGTAGGAACACCGCACAACTAACACATTAACTCCTCTTCTCATACTTGAACAATGTTTTCATTTCAAAAGAGCCTCAAAGCATCCTATGGTATTACAAGGCTAAGTTGTAGAAACAATATAGCCAAGATCCCTAAGAATGTATGGCCATTGTCCTGAAAGAGCAAGAGCAAGGTATATATAACAATAGCTACAAGGTTTGAATTGAATCAATGGATGGCAATCTATTTAGCAAACAAATCCAAATTTTGTAAACCATTAATTCACATCAGGACATACCTCAATGTAGAACATAGAAGAGTATATGTGGTGAAGAATGGTATACCCTGCAAATCTAAGAGAAGCCATGGTATAATATCTGTCCTTAAAAGCCCATCCAAAAACAAGGGATCAAATACTATGTGAAAAGGTTAAAAAAAGATAGTTTTCAACAAATTCCAAAGTCAAAAAATATATTACAGATATATCTTAGGTGTTAAACCTTGCACATCCTTGTAAAGGCAGATGACAACAACTTGAACTACAATCACTACAAGAAAAAATAATATCCAATTCAATATGATAATCAACTCATACATGTACGTTAAAATAGTTGATTAGGACATTTTAGCTTGGACAAACATCAACACTAACTTCTATGTTGTTTTATATCTTGGTTTGGTCAAATTAAGAAATTATTATTATTATTATTCAATAATTTGTCACCTAAGCTGCCACGCATGTAAGGTTGCCACATCACTAGATATACCAAGCAGATTGGATTGCCACATCAACGCCAAACAAATTCATGCCGATTAATTAATTCAAGTTTTCCAAATAGATTCTTAGTTTTAAAATGTAACTTTGAAAAATCCTGCATTATATTCAAATTAATTCAATATATAAAACATACGAGTTTTGATTGCCAAAATCAACCACTACAATCAAAATAATCCATAAAATGTATTGCAAATGAACTTTTAATGTCTCATACCATATAGATTGAAATTCTGGAATCACAAAGCCTATATACAACTGAGGTGGTAGGAGGTAGGACAACCCATATGGGATTTGTAAAGAGTGAGGATTTAGTAAGAGCTCAACCACTCATACTTTACCTTCAAGTAGAAATTGTGGTTTAAGTAGAATTTCATACCTCATTTAGGCATTGTAGATTACTTTTTTTCAAAAAACTTTGAACTAAGTTGCTGTGGAAAATGAAGCTAACTTTCATCTTCAAAAATTTGTTTGGAATTTTAAATCTTCAATAAAAAGTTACAAACAAATTTGCAAGAGGTTGGAAGGGACATTTTTTTTTTGACAAATTTCAAACATATACTTTGAAATTTTTTCATAACTTTTGATTGGAGGCTCAAAAAATCAAACGGATTTTTGGAGATGAAATTTGGCTTGATTTCACAATTTCTTTTAGTTCAAAATGATTTGAAGTTTTTTATTCTACTATGCCAAAATGAGGTCTAAAATTCTACTTTGCACATAATTCCTACATTTGGACTGTGAGCAGTTAAGTTCTCATCTTCAAATTATCTCATTCTCTTTGAGAATTCATGATGAACAATGGATTTTATAAAAACAACCTCTCCATCCATCCTTATCACTAAATTTCAATGAAGTACAGTCACTTCCAAAAGTAGTTGGGGCCACTATATAAATTGTTCTCATAAATCAAAAAACTAAAATTATAAAGAGAAAATTGCCTTCATATTGTTGAACAAAAGGAATTCTACCTTCATGCACAATTTCACTTGGAATGAACTATATTTAGACCTATTATTATTTGAATGAAATTTCTCTACATATTCTTTTTGTGAAAAATCAAAATGTCTCATTTCTTAAAATAGGAAGAATATACATCTTGACTAGAATCATATATTATAAGTTCCATAAATTTTAGATTTTTATTGATTGAAATCTTATTCATTAAAATCTTATTAATTAAATTTTTTACCTCAAAATTTTCATTTATTTATTTTCCATACCATGAATTACAAAAAAATAAAATGAAATGAAAAAATGAATTTGCAATTTATTTATTTGCAATTTATAGAGTGAAAATTTAAAAAGTCAAAATTTTGAGTTCAAATTTTAATGAATAAGATTATAATCAATAAAAATTTAAAACTCATGAAACTTGCAATATGTGGTTCTAGTTAAGATGCACATTTTTTCTATAAAAAAATGAGCCATTTTTACATTGAAATTTCATTCAAAGAATAATAGGTCTAAATATAATCCATTCCTAATGAAATTGTACATGAAGGTAGAGTCCTTTTCAAAATATAAGTGTAAAGGATCTTAAATTAGTAACAAAACCTATAGAGTTCACCCCCTTAGAATAGTCAATGATTAGCAAAGTGAATTCACTAAGCAAAATCTTAGGTTTAGAAGTGGATAGAAGTAATTTAGAGAAGATTAGATCTAATTCAAACTTAAGGAAGTATTTAGATAAGTACTTAGAAAAATCAATGAAGGATGAAGTTTAGACTAAGGAATGAATGAAAATAGATAGGATCCATCCATGGTCAAATGTAGATTTTAGGATATAAACCCTAGTGTAGATCCGTATATAACAATCTTAAGTCAAATTGAAATTAGGAGCATTTAGAAAAACGTGGATGAAGTTTAAAGTATCAATTAACAATCAAACTTCAACCACGCATAACTTTTGCTAAGACTATTAGATTCTTATGAATTCTATATTTTTGAAAATGGCATGAGCTCTTTACAATCTGATATTGCTAAATTTAGAATGTCTCTATTTTTATTAAAAAATCACCTAGTTAGTTATCTTGTCCAAATCAATTCTTGCACTTAGGTGTAGGTTGGGACTCTTTTTGCAAGTAGTAGTATGCATTTAGGTACTTAGGAAAAAAAATACATTGCTTAGAAGGCACAATGAACCAATGTTAGCCCCTAGTTTGTATAGGATTTTCACTTTAATTTAAGAGCTTGGTTGTGAACATCTAATTATCAATGGTAGATAATTAAACGTCCACAATATGCTAATTAGTATCCAAACTTCATTCACCTAAATTCTACATACTATATAATTATAATGCAATACAAACTATTTATTAACTAAGTCTATATCTTAGCAATTGTTAATTTTAGATGCTCTTTTAATAATTTATGATCAATTTTTGTGATTGTTCCTAAAGTAAACTAAAATCCATCTATATTCATTGAATTTCAAATACTACAATACAAAAGATGATACAAGCCTATGAAGAATAACACTACAATAAGCTACTATTAGGAAATTATCTATCAAAGTACAATAATTTGTACCAATATGACATTTATTTTTTTTAGTTTAAAAATGAAAGTGTCAAAATGATAGTTAATTAACTCTAAAATGTCCCAATGAATATGTGAACATCAAAATGATGAAAAAATGACATTAAAATATTGTTAAGTACTATGTCTTTTAAAGTAGCATTGAAATTGTGCATAGAAAAATTGTAGTGCAATGGCACCAAATAGGCATTGAAGAAAAGGATGTCAAAATTGTGCCCTTATAAAGTTAAAGTATTATTGTCATGATGCAAAAATGGCATGACATTTGCTAAAATGAATACAAAAATAATTCACAATAGAAATATGTCAATACAACATTCAAATAGTGTTAGCTAAATTGGCATTAACATGGCATTGAAAATGTGCATGTCAACAATGCTCTAATATGGCAGTACAATGGAGTGAAGATGAAAAAAGAATGGTGCATATAGAGAGTTGCATTAAAGTAGCATGAAATTGACATTGAAAATATACATTGTAAATTGACATGAAAATAATAGTCAAATATTTCAATCACTATGGAATAGAAATGGTAAAAAATTTGCATTGAAATGGCATGTACATAACATTGCATTACTAGGTGCCTTATTATTGCTACAATAATATTAGAATACTTCATGTGAACTGGGCATCAAAATCACACAAAAATGGTGTATGTTCAATTTTGCATCATTTTGACCCTTAAACTAATGCCTATTTGACATTGAATTAATGTTCTGCAAAATGATGTTAAAATGGCTCTATAATAATGTCAGGATGACAATGCTAACTTTGCATTGAAATGATATTAAGATAATTTGGTGCCACCTTGATATTAAAGTAAATCTCAAAATGACACTTAGTTTGACTCTATATTAAATTGCTACCAAAAAGGCATCCAAATAATCTTGCCCAATTTTTCTGATGCGCCCCTTTCTTCTAGCCCCATCTCAACCCTAAACCAATGATGCAATGCACTAAAAGAAAAACATGTTTTTTCTCTATTAGCACCAAATCTAATGTAATTGATTTATGTTGTTGTTCTACAACATTCATACATTGTTTTAGTTGCAAAATTAATTAGTCATTCTATAGTTGCAAAGTAGTCATTCTATAATTGCAAAAAACAACTAGGAAACAACTAGTGTCCTATACAACTATCATGCAATTAGAAAATGACTATAGTTGCACACTAGTTGCACACTAGTTGTTTCTTAGATGTTTTCAAAGTTCATTTCCATTTGTCTTATATCAATTGTCCCATATCAATTGTAAAGAGTACCATTAGATTGAACGTATTAGACTTGTAAGTTGTTGTAGTCCTATACAATGAAGTTTTTGGATACAATTTGTAGATTTCTACAATTTTTAGAAATTCAAAAATAATTAAAATTCAAAAGAATTGAAAATCTAGGAAGTTGAAATTTAAAAATCTAGGAAGAAGGTAGATCTAAAATTTTGAATCTAAAAAAAGGTAGATCTGAAATTTAAAAATCTAGAATAATGTTAGATATGAAAATTTTAAATTTACAAATCATTGAGATTAATATTTTAAAATCTACAAGTTGCACATTAGGATGAAATTCTTTGCATACTGTCGGATGACAAAAAAAACCCAACTAGGTTGCAACTAATGCAACTTGTTCACTACAACTATGTGCTCTAGATTGTCACCTAGTTGTAAACATCCTAAGCAACTACAAAACGAATTGTACATTGTAGTTGCAAAATCCCTCGTTTTCTTCTAGTGATGCGGCCATTCAAGCAAATGATATTCTAAGGATCATCCTCAAAGACCCCGACTTCAACTCGGAACATTTCTATAGAAACCAAAATATTGAGGAATTAGGAGACTCATAGGTGGTGGATTTTGAGTTGCAATAGACATTCAAGTCCATCTACAACGGCTTAATTAGTCCTTGACTTGGCATCCATGGCAAATTATGACAACACCTTCCAAGCCCTTCATGTATTTTTTTTTGCAACTTCCTTTGCTTCTCATTAGAATTAATTGTCTTATTAGGGCTTACCTCTAAAGCCCTAAACCCCATTTTTTGGTAACATAGCAATTTTGAACAACTCACTACAGATGGAGTTTTTTTTTTTTTCCTTAGAAATTGTAACACAACATGTGCCTAAGGAGTAGATTTAAGGCCCCAAATTCTTTTTTATAAATTTTGACTACATGCATAAAAAGTTATTGTATGAAATGTAATTTTCAGCATTTAGCAAGCAGTCCAAGTAGCAAAAACAATTCTTCAAAAATCATTCTTTTTCAAAAATTAAAATTTGAAATTGATTCTTTAAATTTATATCTATATGGAAAGCTTTGAATCATTCCATATGGATGGAAGAATCAAAAGTTATGAGGATTTTTAGTTTGTGTTAGTTTGTGGATAGTTATGGAATCTCTACTCTGAAATAAACTTTGAAGTTTTTTATTTTATTCAATTTTAAATTCTTTTGAAAAGCAAAAAAAAAATTTAGGTGTACATTATCTATTACAGCATTGAAACTAGTGGGATTGGCATTTTTTAATTCTATAAAGAAATTATTAACAACTAAGTATTTTGAATCATTTTCTACTTCATTCTACTTACTATTTTTTTCCTATATGTTGTACAATTCCAAATGATCTAAAAATTTTCAAGCATGTAGTCAACTTGATTTGAAGGATGAATTTTAAGAGTTACCACCATTTTGGACATTTTTTCATGCTAATGTGACCTTGGAAAGTGCAGCTGCCTGGATTTTTACAGGGAAAAAAAAGGGTTTTTGTGAATTCAAACACTAATATCTTGCAATCGACAAGGTGAAAATTTCTAAAACTTTTACCACATCTTTTCAAAATAGTTTACTACAAGATCCTATGGTAGCTTATGTCCAAATATATATCTTTTTAAAAAAAAAATTTGGTACTTGCACTAGAAATGGCAATTTTAGAGCGTTTTTGGTGAAAACATAGTCAAAAACCTTTAGAGGTTAACTCGTCTTAGGGTAGGATTCATGTCACTTGTGCTTGATCATGACTAACCTTGGACTATTCCTTGACTTTGCTAGAATCTAGGGTGTTTAGATTGCTTTCGTGATTTGTTCTTGGTTTTAAAGTTTGGATTTGTTTTTCACTATTTAGTCTTTTAGGTGGGGTCTTATACTCATGCTTGTTTTAGTTTGCCCCCCGCTGTGGGGTCTCACTCTTGGATAGGCCAAAGTAAGCCAATCACTTTAAAGTGATGAACAAGAATGAGGAACTAGTGGGTTTAGAGTCTAGAAATGAAATCAAGCATCTTGGAATGTGATTAACTTAATCACATTAATACACTCAAGTATTACCACCTTCAAGGGTGCCTAATGTTACCTTATAGAATGGCCAGGTATGTTAAGCAGAATGCTTGGTTTGCAATGTTTTTATTTTTGAAAAAAAAAATTCCATTTAAAAATAAACATGAGAAATGCAGAGAGTAGTTGAAGCTTCATTTTACTTTGACAAATTATCAATTTTTGTTATGAATTTTTGAAGTGTGCCGTCCTATTGGCCCACAATAATTTGTAGACTACCTCCAAAATCACCATAGAATGTACCCATAATGGTCACTTGATCACCTAAAATAATCTCAAAATTTCTTAACATGGTGACAATATTTTCTAAAATGGCCATGATATAAAAAAAATAAAAGTTTAGCTGTTGTAATGAATTTATATATACTAAAAAGGTAGAAGGTCCTAAAGTAATCACTAATGATTCCATCACATCACCCAAGGCATTGATTTCAACTACTACCTACCCCAATAAAGTCTTAATCTCATTTATTAGCAAAAATCTGTCATAGATTGATGTAAGCTTGTAATGGGTGGTTTTTTAGGTGTCTACATTGGACAATTTGCGTGTCATGGGTTGATTTACCTTATACAACAACTTCATATCTTATACAAGAAGCACAAGTTATACAAGATATTTGTGCATCACATGTCATTCATAAAGAAGAAAATATAAACATTCTTAATATTATTGGTATTCCTTCTATGGCAAATGTTCTAGATCCAACTTCACGATTCTCTACTTTATTACCAAATGAAATACTATTGGCAATGGGCAAAGATGGGCAAATTGTATCAAAATTAGTTGTTGGATTTAAGTTTCTATAATGCCCCAATGGAATGCTTTGACATCCAACATGGAAGATGCTATAAGTATTGCAAACTCAACTTTTGATCCTATCATCTTCTAATTCTGATGCTGTAGGTGATATTTATCAAGATATTACTAAAAAGGTTGTGGCACAAGCCAAACTTGAAATCATAGCAGATTTATCCATCATTGCCTTTGATTGATTTCGATTCTTTATATATATCAAGATTAGGATCTACATACAACCTTCCACTTTGTATTCAACTTCCACATCTTAAAGACATTGACTTAGCAATTGTACCATCTGTAGCCAAAAGGTACTCTACATTTTGAAGAAGAGACTCAATTGTTTTTCATATTTATTTCATCATCATGAATAAAAAGAAACATATCAAACCAAACAATTATACAATGCTTAATTGGAAAAAGTTTGCAATATAAAGGAAATATTATTGTCAAGTAGAAAATTGTCATGGAAATTCTAATTTCATTATTCAAGATCATTTTCAAATTTTCAATTTGAAACAAAAGAAGAAAAATGAAGACAAAAAAGGAAAAGAGAAAATGTAGGTACATATGATATACGCTCTTGTTAGAACCCATGTGTATTTCATTTAATACATAAATTTACAATGATTTGAAGAATGGAATTGTCATATCAATACTTTTTATAAAGCATTGGTATTCATTCACGTTTGTTCATATTAAAACACTTGTTTTTCTCTGTACAAATAAAATGACTACACTTCACTAAATGATTTTATTTATTTTCACTTCATTTTAGTTGATTTCATTTGTTGAATAGAATTTATAATTGATCTATCATTATTGATTTTTTTTTCCTTCAATAATGTTAAAAGATTTAATATTTTATTTTAATTTGTAAATATCCAAATAAGTGATAAGAAGAAGAAAGCCAGAAAAACATTTACCACTAAATTAAAAGATATACATTGCATTGAATATTGTTTAAAATATTTATTTTTTGTCTTTTTAAATCATGTTAAAGATTTATTGAATTATTTAGAGAATATTAAAATTAATTTATGAGTTGAATTGAAAACTTACCTTCTTCTTCAATACAAAGACTCTTTTGTTGTTCTCTTTTTTAAAATTTGACTAACAAACAATTTTTGTAGTGTTGTGCACTTGTCCAAGTTGTTGTTTTGTGATTTTCCTATGTATTCTTTTAATTTTTTTTAGAACAACTTATTTGTAATTAAATTTTATTTATTGAAACAAAATGCAATTGAAAACCCTTAATTTTTACATTTACGAATCAAAAGTGCAAAACAATTTTGATACATTTCTATTCATTTAAGGGTTTTTTGTGGTGCCAATTATGACGTCAAAAATCCCTATGCTCCATTTTCCATGATTTAATTCAATGCTTTTAGATGTATAATGGTCTTCAAAATTGTTCACAAATCTATCATGCATCCAAAAGTAATGATATGACTTTAGTACAACCTTGTCAAGTCAAGCTCTTCAATGGTATAAAGAAAATGACAGGTGAGTGCACAACCAAGGATATCTCAACTTTACATACAAAACAACTAAAACAAATCTTACCATTGTGTATTTACTTTTATTTGTATTCAACTTTTACTTTGCATACACAAGTAAATAAAAGGTGCAAAGCCTCTATGTTTTTGATTGATAATGAATCAAGAGGTCAAACTCTCTTCTTTAACCTCTAACTACCTAAAGCACTAGAATCTGGTGTTTGCAAAACTTTGAAGTTAAATAAAAAATAACCAAGTTGCTATTTTTAGTAGTTTTTATTTTTGGAAAGTTCTTCATGAAGTCTAGTTTTAGTATCAAAAATCTAATCTTGATAGTAAATGATAGTGATTTTTCTATCCAAGGTTTTGTGCAAGGATATCCATTGCAATCTTTATTTCTTATAGTGTTGAAAGCTCTTGTAAATGAGCTTCAAATACACTAGGACTTGAAGAAAAAATCACATTCAAAACTCATTTAAAAAAATTATAGAGTAGATTTTGAGAAGCCATAAATTGATTGGGGTTATTCATGTTAGGCCCTTAAACCTCATATTCTTTTGGTCACCAACTTTTAAGGTTTGACTTGTGAAAAGTGAATTGAAAATTTTTCATAGTTTTAACACCCTCATGGTCAAACGTTATAATCTTTCAACTTATAAGTGATATTGTTGTGTTTTTTCTTCCTATGTGATCTCTAACATGTCTAGTTTGAATTTGTACGATTACAATTCACAAAAATTTGATACAATGTATCAAAATGTTGTCTCTTTGTTCAATTTAGAGCAAATTTCTAGAGGCTCAAAATAGGACTTGGGCGTTTAGGGGTTAAGGTACGGATGTTCAACTTTTGTTTTTAATTGATTTAAAAGCTCAATTCTTCTTCTTCTTCTCTTCCCCCCCCCCCCCCCCCCCCCAGTCTGGAAATGAATCAGGTTAGAATCAACTTGAAATGTGATTAATCAAATTAGTTCATTCAAGTATTATCACCTTTCGAGGGTATTTGACATTAGCTTACAGAATGGCTGGTTTGACATGTTCATATTTTTGAAAAAAAAAAAATTTTGTTTTGTTTAAAAATAAACATGAGAAATGCAAAGAGTAGTTGAAGCTTCATTTTACTTTGACAGATTATCAATTTGTTATGAATTCTTGGAGAGTAATGAAAATTGTATTTTTTTGACAAATTATCAATTTTTGTTATCAATTTTTGAAGTGTGCTGTCCTATTGGCCCACAACAATCTTTAGACTATCTCCAAAATCACCACAGAGTGTACCCATAATGGTCACCTAATCACCTAAAATAGTTTCAAAATTTCCTAACATTGTTACAATATTTTCTAAAAATGGCCATGATATAAAAAAAATAAAATAGTTAGTTTTTGTAATGAATTTGCATATACTAAAAAGGTAGAAGTTCTTAAAGTAATCACTAATAATTCCATCACACCACCCAAGGCATTGATTTTGGCCACTAACTAACCTAATAAAGTCTTAATCTCATTTACTAGCAAAAATCTGCCTTGGATTGATGTAAGCCTATAATGGATGGTTTCTTAGGTGTCTACATTGGGCAATTTGTGTATCATAGGCTGTTTTACATTATACAACAACTTCATATCTTGCACAAGTCATACAAGATATTCATGCATCACATGTCATTCATGAAGAAGAAAATATAAACATTCTTAATATTATTGGTATTCCTTCTATGGCAAATGTTCTAGGTTCAACTTCACAATACTCTACATTATTACTAGATGAAGCACTATTGACTATGGTAAAAGATAGGCAAATTGTATTAAAATTAGATCATTGCATTTAAGTTTCTATAATGCCCTTAATGGAATGCTTTAGCATCCAAGGGTATTTGGGACTTTATACGTATTCACATGAACAACTTAAAAGACGCTATAAGTATTTGCAAACTCAACTTTCAATTCTATTGTCTTCTAATTTTGATGTTGTAGGTGATATTTATCAAGATATTACTAAAGAGGTTGTGACAGAAGCCAAATTTGAAATCATAGCATATTTACCCATAGTTGTGTTTGATTGATTTAGATTCTTTATATGTATTAAGATTAGAATCTACATACTAACTTCTAATTTGTAATCAACTTTCAAGTCTTAAAGACATCGACTTAGCAATTGTACCATCTGTAGTCAAAAGGCACTTTATATTTTGAAAAAGAGATTCAATTGTTTTTCATATTTATTTCATCATCAAAATGAAATGAAACATATCAATCCAAACAATTGTACAATGCTTAATTGAAAAATGTTGGCAATATGATGGAAATATTATTGTCAAGTAGAAAGTTGTTCTGGAAAGTTCTAATTTCTTTATCCAAGATCAATTTCAAATTTTCAATTTGAAACAAAAGAAGAAAGATGAAGACAAAAGAGGAAAAGAGAAAAGGTAGTAGATATGATATATATTCATATTGGAACCTATGTGTATTTTGTTTAATATATAGATTTATCATACATGTAAAACTCTGATGATTTAGAAAATGGAGTTGTCTTATCAATGCTTTTTATGAAGCATTGGTTGTCATTCGCATTTGTTCTTATTGGAACATATGTTTTTCTTGTACAAATAAAATGACAACACTTCACTAAATGATTTCATTTATTTTCACTTCATTTTAGATGATTTCATTTGTTGTATAGATTTTATAATCAATTTATCATTATTGATTTTTTTCTTCAATAATGTTAAAGGATTTAATATTTTATTTTAATTTTTAAATATCCAAATAAATGATAAGAAGAAGAAAGAAAGAAAAACATTTACCATTGAATTGAAATATACACATTGCATTGAACATTGTTTAGAATATTTATTTTTTGTATTTGTAAATCATGTTAAAGATTTATTGAATTATTTAGAGAATATTAAACTAATTTATGAATTGAATTGAAAACTTTTCTTCTTCTTCTTCGATGCAAAGACTTTTTTGTCATTATCTTTTTAAAAGTTTGACTTACAAACAATTTGTGTAGTGTTGTACACTTGTCCAAGTTGGTTTTTTTATGATTTTCCTATGCATTCTTTTAATTTTTTTAAAACAACTTATTTGTAATTAAATTTCATTTATTGAAACAAAATTCAATTGAAAACCTATCATTTTTACACTTAAGAATCAAAAGTGCAAAAGAACTTTGATACATTTCTACTCATTGAAGGTTTCAACTTTTACTTTGCATACACATGGATGCAAAGGATGCAAAACCTCTACACTCTTGATGGATAATGAATGAAGAGGTCAAACTCTCTTCTTCAAGATATAGATGTTTAAGTTTTGTTCTTAATCAATTCAAAAACTCGATATGTCTTCTTCTTCTTTTCATCACTTTTTTTCCTTTTTTCTTCTCCCCCTCCCCCTCTTTTTACCTTTTTATCTAAGAGTAGGTCCCAGCGACCCCCCCCCTCCCCCCAGGACTTGGCCCTATGCCTCTTTCAAAGCCTTAGGGACAAATACCTACTTTCAGGCATTCTTTTTATCCGTAAAGCACCACCCTTGAATGGATTTCTCTCTGAAATGAAATTTACAAATTTTGTGGATTTGTTGATGAGAGGTGAAGCAGAAGCCATCATCTTCAAATCATCTCTCGAGCTCTACTGCTCGTGCATGACCAACCTCATCTGCTATAAACCCTGTGTGTGAAAAGGAAATTTATGAATCTTCAAGCAATCGCTTCCATGCATTTCGAGGCATTAGTTTTAGGGCCGCTTCACACATGGGTCCAAGGTTGAGAATCCGTCAGCCTCCACCAATCAAATTTCAGAAAATCCCAACTTTGGCCTCTCGACCCTTCACACAAAATGGAACAATCCAAAGTCTGTCGCCCTCCAAAGTGCCTACATGGAAGCCCCAGCTCCTATGTGGCAATGGCCTCACGACGAACTCTCGATCAAAGTTTGGGTCGCCACTTTGTAGTGACCCAAACTTTGGTCGAGAGTCCGTCGAATTGTCCATTTATTGCTCATTTCTTTGGACTCTCGCACAAAGTTTGGCTTCTCGATTTGGTCGGCCCATGTGTGAAGTGCCCCTTAGAAGCATGTGGCGATGGTTAGAAAAGAACAAAATTTAATGCACCACTCCCTAACAGCAAGCCTATGGTCTCAACGTCAGTTTGCCGCACAAGAAGTGAATCCTAACGGAACTTGCATTTCAAACAACTAGAGGAAGGTGCCACGTGGGACCATCAGCTAGGGCACATAACTTACTTGGAAGAAACCTCGCCACTTGCCATCCGCCAAGACACGTGGCAAGGTGTAAGTGGTTGGCGGGAGGACATTGTCTTAGCACTGTGTGGGGGCAGACCTCCGTCTCCAGCGCACATGCTGGAGCGCCACGCCTCGGAAAGGCAATCAGTTTTTAAATGCTCGCTTTTACAGCAAAGTAATTTAGAATTCAAAGGGATTCCATTACAAAAATTCTAAACCCTGCATAGGGTCGTTAAGGATTCCTTTTTTGGCACCTCGTAGTGTAATTACAGAAAAAGTAAAAAAATAATTTTTTTTAGTTTAAGAAAATAAATCTTATGTGATGTTGATGTATCACAAGTAGTGCCACATCAACAACATTCATTATAAAATATAAAACAGTGAAATTCCTCTCTAATTACACCAAGGGTGTGTGTGTGTGTCAAAATTCACAACCCTTTTGAGGCTTAATCCTTCTACCAAACCCTCTCAGTACACTTCAATACCATAACTAATTGTTGGTTTATAATTAGATTAGTTCAAAATGAAGTTGTATCCATTCTATCAAATTAGCTTTTAAAATAACCCTACCAATTTTCCAAATACACTCTCCATAGACTAGAGACAAAAATTTAGGATTTAGGAATCATTTTCCAAACATAGTTCATACTCTTTGATAATCCGATGATATACAACAATAGAATGAATACATGCTAAACTATTTGTGAAGATTCATTCTTTGAATTTAGTGTAAGACTAAATTAGCACATGCTAACAATAAAAATGAAATTCCAAAATTAATAACTTGTAACGAACTTGTTACTTGAAAATCAAATTGAACACAAAGGCATTTTATGTTGAATAAACCATTTATTGTTGCAATGCAAAGTGGCAAGGACTTGAACATTTAATAGACATGAAATCAAACATACTTGCATTCAAGGGAAAAACATAAATATAATGGAATGAAATCAGGATTGAGAAGGCATTTAGATGTTCGTTAGATGTGAACACTAGGTCCGTAGTGTCATGTGACATTCGCAAACAAAAATAAAAAAATGATTTCTTTTTTTGTAGTTTGCCCCATCCGTGACACCATTTGCTATGCCATCTATGAGATTTGACGGTTTGCATCCACCGTCTACAAGATTTGATGGACTAAATCTATCCACAAAAAAAAAATTGCCATCCACCTCATCCACCTTCTAATAGAGTTGTGAATGTAGAGTCTAGATGTCCTATTTTTGGATGTGATTTTGCCCGAGATATTGGACTTTGTCAACCCTGAATGAAATGTCAATAAGTATGTAACTATTTTTCATTTTTTTAATGAATTAGAAAACGAAATGAAATTATCTTTTATTTTGAAAAATTTGTAACCACCGCATCGCATGTCTAAATGCCACAAAACAAAGTATTTGCACTCCTTTATGCATAAAGCTTTCTATTCGAATCATAAACACAACCTCTCACACTATAATGTGAAGGTTATTGAATTTCAAATTTTAATTGAATTAAAAAATTAGAATTTTATTTTATTTACTATGGCAACAATAGATGATATATTAGTTTCTAATAAAAATTAACTAAAAAATGTTTGAAAGAGTTCAACTTCCACAAAAAGACAATCAGCTTTTAAATGGTTGCTTCCAAAGCAAAGTGTATTTAATTTGTTTCCTAATCCCTCTAAAGAAAGACCCCAAACCTAAATTGATCACAACGAAAAGTTACAATTTCACACCCTCATCCTACCATCAATTACTTCATGAACTTGCACTAGGGTGGCCACAGAGGATTGACCCCTCTATTATCCTTATTTTACCGTTGTAGAATACATTTGAAATTTTTTATTTGCCACATATGATAAAATTTACAAAATTGCAAATTCATATTTGCAATCAAAGATTCCAAATCAACTAGGAGATTTGATGAAATTCGAAATTTAAGTGGCACAAAATTGGGGGTAATTTTGACATTTACCCTCTGTTGGAGCAATATGGGATGACGACCCACATCCGACTACTTAAGGAATTCAACATACTTGCACTCATGGTGTATTTAGGGAAATATTTTTCTTCTGTAGGGAAATTGATTTAAGGAGGATTTAGAAAAAATTTACAGTTTTTTGGTCAAAAATGAAATTATTGTGAATTTTTTTCTTAAAGATTATGTCAAACCTATTCTCGTTATATAGGCCACTATAATTCCACCCATAAGCTGGTTACAAAATTGATGTAAGTGATAATTAGTACATGCCATGATCATTCTATACTTTCAAGTGAACACTACTTGAACATTTCTACAGCTCTTGTAGGTCCTGCCTTGACTTGTAATGTAAACAAAGCTATATTTGGAAATAGAGCAACCTATCCTATGCAAATGGGGGAGGTCGGAAATGGGCCGCTCTAGAGGGATCAATTTTCCCTGGCCCACTAGGGGGGGCACTATCGGGGCTCAATTCCGCCAAGGCTATTTCCATGAGGCTGCTAGCAGCATCATGGTTGTCATAACGGGCGAGTTAGGGTCATCGGATAGGACGGACGGACGGGCAAACCGAACCGGACGGTCCAGACGGCTTTAATTTTGTAACTTATGCAATTTTGCGGAATGACACGTCACCTCATCTGCGCCTTGACAATCTCGTCCACACCCAACATGTTCCTTAATCCACATGGCATCCATGTGGCCTATTTTTCCGTTATCAGAAAGTCAACTATATGTTGACTGTATCGGACGGGCGGGACCTCTAACGGACGGGCGAACCGGACGTCCATCCACTATGACAACCATGAGCAGCATGTGCGTGGGAGTGAGAAGGGCATTGTGACTACAAAGAAACTGGCTATGGCAGTCTCCACCTCTACTTCCCCTAATGAAAATCTCCTAGACCGATTTCATCCACTACTTTGATCCACCCCCCACTAAGGTAAACCTACCTATGACTAACAAATCACCCATAACAGGCACCTAGGGAACTCCCCCATTACAGTCTTCCTTCAACCCATGAGAAACTTTTTCTTAAAAATGGAATTAAGACTACATTAGGTTGATTTGTAGTTGTCATCAAAGCCTTGGAATATAGTTATGGAGTTATTAATAACTGTGATAGAACATTGACACCTTTCTAGTGTAAACTATTAGTAAAAAGTTATTTTTTTATTTCTTTATGTCATATCCATGTTAGGAAATCTTGTAACCATATTAAAGAATGTTATGATTGCTTTGGGTGGTAAGATGACCATCATGGAAACACTTTTCTGCTGATTTTGGGTAGTCTACAGACTTTTTTGGGCAAACTGGACAGCAAACTTCGAAAATTCATAAAAAATTCATATTTTCTCGAAAAAATAAAATTCTAGTTGCTTCCTTCATTTCTCATATTTGCCTTTGTATTAAAAAAAAAAATCAGATTTTTTTTGTTAATGGCAATAGGACAGATCAGCCATTCTGCCTGTCATAGGCAGGTTTACCTTAATGGCCATCCGTGAAGTGAAAAGGCAAGCCCGAGGTTCTCGTCTGCATTTTGAAGTGTTTCTCCTGGTTCTTGAAGTTGGATTCTTAAGTTGGGTTCCCATGATCGTCAATCCATTGTAGACTGCAACTTCACCATGTCGTACTGTACGTGATGGATTTGCTGTCTTCAATTCTTTGAGTGTGTGGTCATTAGCCGTAGAGTTCATTGCAGCAGGAAAGTGCATGAAATGGTGGACGCAGAGAACATGCAGATTCAAAGCACTGCAACTGACATGAAATTTTCAAGTAAAGCAAGCGAGTTCTGTGCTAACACATACCTCACTACCATTTGTCGCGAATCACTTGCACAGTTCAAGAACCAAGCCTGGAAACTTAGAAGATGAACTTCCACATCGATTATCACGAAACGAAGGAAATGATAAGCATTTGCGCCATCACTTAAGCCAGGGTGTAGTCATTATTGCAGGCCAACTCCAGGCCCCGCAACTATTGCTCCAGCTGCTGCTGCGGAGGAGGAGCTCGTGTTCTACATCACTGTTCACTGTTCACTGCGGAGGAGCTCCTGTTCGACATGGCGTGAACAGTGATTTATTCCCAATGTCCAACATTGCATGTCGAACAGTGCACAGCCCACGTTTTTCCAGCTGTGACCAGTCCGTTTAAGGGTTAAGCGTACAGGGGCGTGGGATTTTGAACTGTGATTAGAAATTCGAATACCTCCACTCCCGCCCCCGTCAGTAATATTCTCGCAGCCACATGTCAAATACAAAAAAAGCCATCATTCCGACTGGGACAACCTGCGGGACCCCCTCGCCTTTCCCGCTTCGTCTTCTCCAATACTATCCATGTATCACATGGGAGAATAATTTATCTATTTAGTTGCGATTGAACTCTTGTATTCACTGCATTCCCCTCTTAGTTTGCTGGCTTGCTTACTTTCTTGAGGTGTATGGGAGATTGCTTTAGTTGGAATTGAACTCTTCGAATTGCACCCCTCTGTTGTTTGCTTGCTTAATTACTTAGTTTATTTTCTTTCAGGCACATGGGAGATTCTACGGATTAATTGAAGGAAAGTTAGTACGATTCACTTAATGATTTGTGGTCTCACGTTGAGCTTGATTGATGGCTGCGCCAGCTCGTTTGACTCAAATACTATTTCGGGGCACAGCCGTACAGCACTGGCAGCTTAAGAAGTAAGAAGCGCATCCTTTCTGTTAATTGCAATTTGATCTCTTTTGCATTCCTGTGTTTGCTTTGTCGATTAGTTGCAAGAGGCGCATCGGGGATTCTGCTCAAAGAAGGCAAACTAAGTGCCGGTTGCTACAATGTCTTGTTGTCACGTTGAGGTTGATCAAGTGTTGTGCCAGATCTGTTGACTGAAAGATTTATCCAGGGGTATAGCAGCGGGAGAACGTTAAGGAAGTACTAATTAAGAAGTGCCAAAGTACATGGCCGGTCTCTCGGACTGATTTAGCAGTCTTGATTTTGTGCCCGCTACAATTGTAAAATACTTCCTGAAGAGACAGAATTGAGATTGGTTGGATTATTTAGTGATTTCTAGGTCGAAGTAAATGTGGTGAACTGTGCTCGATGAATTGGTGCGATAGTGAGTTACCGGTGCACAGTATTGAGGGCACTTCTTGAACTTTTTGAAAGATCTAGAGGGGAGAGTTGATTAATCTGGTGCCTGTACGAGTTGGTGACTTGGAGACTTGCGAGAGAGCGTGAAGTGATTGGGCATGACAATCAACAGACCATTGTTGAGTTTCACAGCTCTTAGTTTGCCGGTGAACGTTATATTAGTTATACGAAGCACTTGAACGGATATTTCATTAAAATGGCGGTATTCCAGAAACTTGGCACTTTTAGGTTCAGAACGTGCTGCCTGAACTGTATACCTGTCCTAGATTTCAGGGCTTTAGGGTCTGAAATCTATACCAGTCTTAGAAAATTAATGAAAAAGTGGCGGAAAATGGCGCCATTGTAACGAAATATCTGTTCTTGAGAGATCATTCCGCTAATTGAAGTAGAGTTAGTACCTGTCACTACAAATGTTTTGTGGTTTCACGTTAAGGTTGGTTACCAGCTCTGTAGAGTGAAACGCTATTCTAGGTTACAACACGGGGACTGGATAAGTATAGCAACGTTGACGTTGCTACTATTCTAACAATGCTGCTCGTATTTTAGTCTAACACTAGCAATTCATCGGGATCTTGCTGCTGGAAGGTGAACACTTACTTTTCTTAATTAACATAGCAGTGCCTGCCGCTCGCAGTCCATCTGATTTGAATGAGTAACTTCCGTGACGAACGACTGAGTTGTGCTAGAAGATAGTGAATTACAATACAGCAGTGGCCGGGTTGGGTTCGGTCACAGGGACTATCTTTTGGTAAAGTTCTTCCAGCTGCTGTGGCATATATGCCTGTCACACATATAAGCTGATTAGATGGGCTGAATGTTTATTGCAAGTGGTCACCATAAGCGTGAGGAACTTGCTCGGTACCTGAAAATGTGCTATTGTAAGTTTATTGTCAGTGCTAGCGAATAAACGAGTCATGTCATTATTGAGGACTGGTGGAATGAGGTACATGGTCTTCGAAGCTGTTTACTCAATTTCGGTCTGTATGAAATCCAGAACGTGCGAGTTGTGAAAGAATCTCGGAAAGAATCATACAGGTTGAATGTTCGGGTCGAGGTTGATGCGAAGTATTGCGGAAACTAGCTGATCGATACATCGGTTCAGAGTTCCGAATATATGGAGCCGAGTGGTGGTTATCAACCAAAAGGAATTCCTGGAAGGAAGAAATGCATTCTCAGTTTTGATGGCGGTGGCGTGCGGGGCATCATAAGTTCGGTCATTCTTGAGCGCCTCGAAAGCTATCTACAGGTAATGCTCCATCCGTAGGGGATTTAAGAAAGTTCCCTTCCTTGTCTGTCTCTCGGCAGCAGGATCAGCTCTAAATTAGCTCCAATTCACGAGTACTGAAGGACTGTCAATTAGAATTTTACTTGAATGGAATCTTTCCTTTAGGCCCTATCTGTTCATCAAGTCACTGCTCTTTGATCTGGCTCTCGATCCGGACGGAGTGAGTTCGATTTGGTGAGAAAGTGAGCGCTGGATTACAATTTTCTAAACATGAATTTGAGACATTAAATTAACATATATATTAACCGGCTAGAGCTGAGTACGTGTTTCATTTCCTCATGGTGACAAGGGTGATTAATCCTTGAGACTTATTGAATGCGATGGACCAAAATTTCGATATAATGGCTGTATTCCACAAACTTGGCACTTTTATGTTTAGACCGTGTTCTAAAATCTATACCTGGCCTTGACTTTAGAGGTAGAAGTAAATGAATGGAATAATGGTGTATGGAATACCACCATTTTCACCAAATTTCTCATGATGAATATATGAGTACTTGAATGCCTATTTTCCGTCTTTTAATTTTCCTTAAGATCATTCTATAAGGTCCCAAATTCACTCCCGAACTGAGAAGATATTTTCAAGTTTAAGCTAACCCAGGTCTACCTTAATGGAGAACTTCACTTTCTTGGATTGGATTGGTTTTCTATTTAGAATGAGCCCTGGATAGAAGAGATATTTCGTTAGATTGGGGCCATTGTATCCGCCATTTTTCTTTTCATTTTCTGGGACTAGTATCGATTTCAAACTATATGATCTGAAATCTTAGAGGACATGTATACATTTCAGACCGCACGGTCTGAACCTAAAAGTGTCAAGTTTGTGCCATTTTAACGAAATATCCATCCTGGATTTGAAGTTATAATTGATATATTTCTTGTGTGCAGAATTTAGACGGGGAGGACGCAAGGGTTGCGGATTACTTCGATGGAATAGCAGGGACAAGCACAGGTGCTCTCATCGCCTGCTTCCTTGTCGTACCTGACCCCGTGATCAAGCGGCCGAAATATTCTGCCAAAGATGCCGTCAACTTTTATCTACAGAATTCAGTGAAAGTCTTCCCTCCCGAAAGGTTGTAATGGTTGACCTCACGTTCCCTCATCCCCATGCTGAAGTCGATGTTCTTATTGCTGTCAACCAATACTTTTGCACTTGTTTTGAGTTAAGAAAATTAACAAGGTGTTCAGACAATTTAAGAGAAATATACAATTTTGAAGTGAAAACTGAAAATTAAGTGTAACTCTTAGTGGGAATCTAGAGGTTTCGTGTTACTGTCTTCATAAATGCACCATGATCATGCCACCTGGATTTTATTTGCATCCCTCCAATGGGTGCAATAAATTTAGATTCCTGTCTAGCATTAGAATGATTGATCACTATCTTGTCGCATGTTCTCAACTACTCAAGGAAACTCAATTACACTAGAGAACAACCAAATCCCTGCATAGTGCATACAATTTGATGCATACAATAACATGAGACTAAAGCTTGTGCATACCGGTACCGGATTTTATCTGCAGTGGGTGTTTGGGGGGTCTCCGAAGCTTGATCAATCGATTCATAGGTCCCGAGTATAGCTCAACTTCTCTTGAAAAGCTATTGAAGGAGGTATTTGGAGACCTGAAGCTTTCGGATACCGTCAAGCCTGTCATTGTACCCTCTTACGACATCAAAGACGAGATTTCTGTCCAGTTCTCAACAGCGCAGGTAAAATGCACGTGATACAACAGTATTTAGAAGAGTGACCTCATGAATACTGAAATAGGTGCACACCTACATTTTCTTACAATGAATTGGTTGAGGATTTAAAATACAGAGCTTGCTTGCCATATATCCTTAGGCCCTACCACCAAAATTATTTGTGGTTTGTCTCTGCACCAAGGTCGAATCGAAGGAGATCCCAGATTGCTTCATTCGTGACGTTTGTCGAGCCACCTCAGCAGCGCCAACATATTTTGCACCCTATTACTTCAGCGCAACGACTGATGATGGAGTGAAGAGAGAGTTCAACATGGTGGATGGGGGAATTTGCGCAAACAATCCTGTGGGTCTCTCATGCTCATACTTATGTTTTTCGATGTCAATTCATGAGTGCTGAATGTCACGATATGATGTCCGAAATGCCGTTTATTGATGATGCACATTGTTTTTGCGACATTCAGACTCTCATAGCTGTCAGCGAGCTTCTGAGAGAAGATTCCAACAGACCCGAAAACGAACCACCGGTACAGACTCTTCAGTCTTCACTACTTTTTCCTACGTTCTTTGTTGAAGGTTAGGAATATTACGTTGCAATGCTTAAATATTTCCCACAGCACGTAATGTTTTTGGTCTAAGATGTCATCCATTTTAGTTTCCAAATGTTCTCATTCTGGTTCATTTACGCTGGAGTTGTAGCAACTTCTGTCCATCGAAAAGAAACTTCAAAGAACGACGATTATAATCTCTGCTAGAAATTTGCTTTGAGCCGACGGTTATAGCACTTGACTCATCTCTTGAATTGTGGAATGTGTGTAGAACTATGACGACCTCTTGGTTCTCTCTCTAGGCACGGGAGATACAACTGTGAGCTTTAGTGCAAAGACTGCTGCCACATGGGGGACTCTTTCTTGGATATATAACAAAGGGAACGTCCCAATACTTGACATGCTGATGACGGCCTCACAAGACATTGTGGACTATAACCTTTCCAACACCTTTTATGAGCAAGGTAGTCATGATAATTACTTGCGTGTACAGGTGAGTATGAATACCAACTGCTTTCAAATTGCAACAGGTGAACCAGATTAGTCTACAATCTCAAATGGAGCCTGGCAAAAGTTGGTGGATTCTCATACAGTTTTTCTTTTCTCACATTTGCCTCATGCCATCAATTGAGATAGAAGAGGATATTGTTTTCAGTGTTTTGCATTTGCAGCAGTTTGCAGCATTATTTGAATAATGGTCGCGGTTCTTGAGGTTTATGGGAGTAAGCCGGAATCTTACTAAACTAAAGCACGGAGGTCTGATTAATCAAACCACTGATTGAGGCTGAGTTCATTCAAGAATTTTGATGTGCCAGACAAGTGAGCTTACGGCAAGCGAGAAGGAAATGGACAACTCCTCCGCATCCAACTTGAAAGCACTTGTAGCCACTGCGAATCGTCTACTGGAAGAACCACCACGGATGCGTAACATGATGGGCCGATATGTTCCAGACCCTCGATGGCCAACTTATGACGCAGCACTCAAACAGTATGATCTGAACTAATCCAGAGCTTCTATGAATATCCTTACGAAGTTCAATAATTTCCATTTGCATCCATTTACTTCTTCGTTTGCTTATGTGATGCATCTTCGTTCCCTTGAACCGAGAAGATGTTTAATACTGCTAGTTTTGGGATCGTAACCTTGCCCAGTCTGATGGACTAACTATCCTACGTTTCCAGATTTGCACAGTGGCTTGTGGACGTGAAGAAAGCTAAAAGCCTTTTGGGTCAACCGAGTTTCACGCCGCTAGGTTCGAGTATGCATTAGAGAAATTCTCAGCCCTCCGAAGCGCTGCTCCAGAGCAGCTGAAAGGACCCCACTATTGCATTTAACTTTGCTTAGTGATTTTTTTTTCCCTATAGTCGTTTACTTGCAGTCGCGATGTCTGATGACTGTCAGTCTGTGGTTCAAAATCCAAGTATAATTAGTTAGATAATCAAGGTTGAGATATTATAATGCACTTTGACCCTGATTATTGCATACCTTATTTTGTAATCAAATTATGAAAAAAAAAAGAAAAGAAGGAAATGTCGATCATAGTTGAATGACATCTACCATGAAAAGTTTTTTTATGGCATTGCAATAGATTTCATTCATGGATATTTGTTGTGGATGAGAAGAGAAGTGTGTTTTTATAGAAAAATCAATTGTCTATGGTGAATCTTCAATGGGTATGGGATATCTTAAAGATAGATCACTCATTGTCAAATGCAGGAATTGTATTCAAAGTCAAATTTGAGACTTCATTTAGGTATAATATAATGGTTTTTTTCAAAAAAATTTGAACTAAATAAAGTTAAAAGATCAAGATCATAGTTTTCATGTCCAAGAATTTGTTTGAAGTTTGGAGTCTCTAGTAAAAAGTTAGGGAAAAATTTCTAAAGAGGGTTGCAAGAGAAACTTTCGTTAATGTTTTTGAACACCCTCTCCAATTTTTGTCCATAATTTTTTATTGAAGACTTTAAATCTCAAACGGATTTTGTTATATTAAAACTATATTTTTTCTTCAACACTGTTTAGTTCAAAGTTTTTTGAAAAAATCATTTTACTATGCTTAAATGAAGTCTAAAATCCAACTTTGAGCATAATTTCTACTTTTGACTTGACTATGGGCAATTATGCTCCTATTAATCCTAATTTACATATCCCACATACATTGTTTTACCTACTACTATCCCACTTGTATAGATAACTTTTCTTCTCATCTTTTTCATCCTAATTGAAATGGATTTTGAAGCTAATTGAAGTATGTAAGAATTCTCTAATTGTTTAGGTAACTAGCTAGAAACATTAGAAAAAAAGCATGTTGACTCCAACAAAAAACTTCATTTGAAATTTTTTGAAAACCTTGTTTCTAGTGTGTTCCAATACATTCCACATGCTAGAAATAGGGTTTTCAAAAAATTTCAAATGACATTTTTGTTGGAGTTGACATGCTTTTCTTTTAGTGAAATTCACTTCAATTTGCTTAATTTGCTAATTAATCAAATTTTGTGAAAGTATAAAACTCTAGCAATTGATTATTAAATAGGTTATTACTACTAGTGCACCCTCATTACTTTGAGTACTTTGAATTCTAACATCTTTCATGAAGTTCACATACTCTGATCATGCATTGTGGCTATATGCTCCTATTAATTTCTCAGGTAATTAATAGACTAGTTTTGTCACTCTAGAAGTGTCCTCTAAAGGACTAAGAATTTTTCTAATGTAAGCACTCCAATCAATTTTCAAGCTCGCTTGAATATTTGCTTTCTAAGATAGTATTGTAGTATTGCTACTAGATGGTAGTATTACATAACCATAGCCATCAATTACTTATGCTTTGTGTTTTTATAGGGTAGGGCATGTAGGAACATCGTATCTAAGTAACTTTGATTAAATTATGTATTAGATAATCAATCAACTATGATGAGCCCTAAAACCAATAATTGATAAACCGTAAATAGGTTATCAAACATAACCAATTATACATTTTTTAATCACAACCTTTGATCTTTATGATCCAAGGGTGTAGGAAGCAAATTTAAAGGAAAGAAGGTTAGGTGTTGCAACTTGTAATGGCAATAATGAGGGGTTGTCAATGGAATGGTGCTACATTAGCATTGAAAAGTCAACAATTGGTTAATATGGTAAATTTTCACATCATCATCAACTTGCCCATAGCACATTCTATGCAAGTTTTTTTTATTACATAAAGTAGGTACACCCAAATGTGCCTTTGACCTTAAACCACCATCTACATTGTGTGTACATCTCCAAAGTCAATTTTGTTTCTATGTGGAAGAAACGCTATTAGAACCAAACTTTGTTCCTCAATAACTTTTTCATGCAATATCCAAATGCCACATTCTTTGGTGTGTTGGAACCTCCTTTCACTTGCCAACAAGAACATATGAAAATCTGACTAGTTTAAGAATAATAAATAGGCTTAGTAGCAAAAAATGGTTGTTTGGGGAATACTCACCTTATATCACTTCCCTCGTGCATGAAATGCACAAATTATTTCTTCTCCTTCCTTCTAGGTGACTTAAATTATTTTTTTCACAAGGGAGATTTTGAGGTTTGAGGCAAAAAGAGAGGTCACACTCGATTTTGCTTCTTTTTTCCCGGGTAATTTGCACATTTTTCAATGTTTTAAGAAAACGTCTTCACCTCCAAATCAACTCAATTTATGAAATTCACTCTAGATTTTTGCTTCTAAATCTAACTTTCATATATATTCTAGTATACATAATAAATGTCATTCATAAATTTTGGTGGCCGAAATCTTACTAATATATAGATTTTGAAATTCCAATCTCATTGATTATTAGATTTCAAAACTTCAAATCTAGCTTTTTGTGTAGATTTTGAAAATTCAAATATTAGTAATTTGCAAAGTTTTATATTTATTATAATTTCATAGATTTTCAAAATCTACAAACTCAAAAAATAATAGAATTCTATCATCTCTATGAATACAATTCATCACCTCATAGTGTAACAATTTTCAAGTCTTGCCTCTATCCTACCTCATGGTCCCCTTAACAATTGCATCTTGTAAAATCTACCATGGATAAAGTAGAAACAACATTGAAATATAAATATATCAATGTGTTGTAATATCTACTAATTTGATCTGCACATGGGAGATTAGGGGAAAATTTGCGAAGAGAGGAAAGCTAGCAAAAGATTTCTAAATGTCATTGTAATATGACTTTAGAGTTTACCTAATTCACAAGGAGACTAATAAAACTTCCTCATACTAGCTCAGCCTACTAGGTGACACCATGCTCCTAGTAAACTATCTATAAGAGTGCCAAATTTGAGCATTTCTATTATAAGTTTGAAAGACTTTTCCACATATAAAAATGCTAAGTGAGAAGAATCAACTAGTGTTGGACAATTGCATAGTACAATGCATTAGTTTTTATGTTGCAATACACTATTCTCTATTGTTTTTTAAGATTTTTAAACTTTCAAGGTGTCGTCCATTAAAATGTAACTAAATTTTTTGCAAAAATACATTTCAATCAATAAAATATCATATCATTTAATAGAAAAAATTTTAAATTTATAAAAAAAAAATGCATTGTCACATTGCATGCATTCACAAAATCAAATAAATCAAAAAAGAATGTTGTAGTTAGATTTCTTAGCTATACAATTCTTCTATAGACAAATATGTCAAATTCAATCCACAATATATTTTATTTATATTTTTAAATAAGTATTTTTTATATTAGTCTTGTTCACTTGATTGATTATTTTTCTTTATTGAAAGTTATTTTGATGATTTTAACTTTGAATGTGGTTTTGAGTGAGAATATTTAGGTGGAAGTGATAAAAAATTTCTAATATAGAATTGAAAATGGACCTTTTTTAACCTTTAAAGTATGACTTGTCATTGTTTAATCAAAGAATTATTAAATAAAGGGTCCTAAAATTCTATATTGTCAAGATAATTTGTTTTGAAAAACTAAAATCTTGATCGTCTCTTTGTGTGTAGAAAAAATAAATGTTGGGACTTTGAATTTTGTAACTATCTAGTGCTAAATTTATTTTTTAAAGGTTTAAAAATAAAAATTCTACCAATATAGACAAATGTGCACATTAAGTACTCATGATTCTACAAAAATCTTGATTTAGAATTAGTGGACCATAGCTGGTAACCACTATGTCAAATTATATAATAGATTGAAATATCTTTAAATATTGAATATATTTAGATATCTTCACTATATAAAAGTTTTGAACTCATGTGGACATCAATCATTTATTTAGGATGATTGTAGACACCTTCTATTTGTAATTAGGTGCAAAGTGCACTAAAAGAAAATTTGTAAAGTAGATTTTAATGTAAATTCATATCATAAGGCAAATTATGGCAATATTTTGTTGATAGTTGTAAGGAAATTTAGGATGTTGATATAAGCCCCTACGTGCCCGAGGACAATGTTGATCTTTTTGAAATGTATCATATTCTAAACAAAAAATCAAATCTTTCATATTTTTTAAGAATTTTTTTTTATTTGTATCTATAGGATCTTGAACATTTCACTATATGAAAAATACATTTTTTTCACATTTGAACTTGATTGATTACATATTTGATGTACATTAATGAATCTTTAGTCATATTTTAGCATAGTCAAGTTTGCTTGTCAAAACTCATAAAAATCAAAACCTTTGCATGTATGCTAATAAGAATATATTTCATAGGTGATGGGAAATTCAATATAGTCCTAAAATTCAACATGATTATTGTTAGTTAAGGCTACAATAGTGCATTGAAATTCCATTCTATATTAATATTAATACTATTATTTATTTACTTTTAGGCTTTTAGCTCATTATATTACTTTTTTGGTCTTTCTGATTGTTATTCCATTCTTCATCTTCTTCTTTTGTTCTCAATTTTTTGTTGATGTTGTATAGTTACAATTTTAATATCCTTGCTTTTTTCTAAAGTTGTTGCTTGTATATCAGTAAGCAAAATCTTGATTTCTAGTCAAAATTTGGAAACATTGACCATGATTTAGGCAATTGTAACTGTAGCTGAATTTGATATTCATAAATTTTAATATCATTTTAGCTTTATTTAGGCTTTAGGCTTCTAAAAGTATAATTGATAATGTATTCTTAGGATTTGAGTTTATTATGGCATAATCATGCAAGGTTTTCATTGTTTTGCAATTGTGTGGAATCTCACCACTAAATCAAGTCCATTGCTTGCAATGAAGACTTGGGAGTTTTCATATCAAATTAGCATAGCAAAAGATTTGAGTTTATAACAATAGCTAATAGGTGAGTAGATCATAATTTGAATATGTAAAATGTAAATTATAATGTTATATTTTGTTTTATATTTTAGCTTTCTTTTTCTATTGTTGCAATTCTTTGAATTGTTTCCTTTTAGAATCCAATAGCATTGGTTCTATGAAATATGTTGATATCAAGTTACCAAAATAGTATGGGAAAATTTAAGTTTTATCAACATTGTTTGTTTTTGCTAGTTATTAGTTAACTTGATGTAGTGTTCACTAGATAAATTTGTAGATTTGACTTTTTTTTTTATATTTTTCTTTAGATGTAAATTATATTAGAATGTAGTTGTAGGGTCCACATGCTTAAAGGAGTTTTACATAAATTTAGAAAAGTTTCTTAGATTGAAAGATAATTTCAATAGTTTAGCAAGAATTTATGTACTATAGATTGAACAATTTTTTATAAACTTAGGATTTCTTAAGATTTAAGTTATTTATATAGATTCAAAGGTCTAGTAGATTTATATATTGATGATATCATAAATGCTAAACCATGATTGTATATAACACAATCTATTCAATTATCAAAATGTACTATGAATATAGATTTCAAATTTTTTTTATTTCATTTGAATTGTTATTTATTATTAATATATGTTTCAAAAATCTTTCAGAAAGGTACATTTCAAAATCTTCTAGTTGCGGAGTTTCTACATACACAAGGAAGACAATTCATCCTAATAATATGCACAAAAGATATTACTCCTCCTAGTCAAGTACACAATGGTGACTACATTAAGTGAAATGCACTCATATAATAGCTTATAAATCAGCACAACTTGAAACAATAGAATTGACAACTATTGAATGATTAAAGATGAGTACGAATAGTCATCTTCATGTGACTAACTCTTAGTCAAATAAATTGAAGTAGTAGCAGGTCTTAAACCAAGGTTTTAAATCCCACTAAAAATGTGTAATCAGAATCAAAACAATTCTCAAAATGATTTGATGAATGTCAAGTGATTTATTCATTGTAAACACATTCATGATAGCAAAAGTTGCTAGTCAACCTAGCTATGGTAGTGTTTTCCTAGTAGTCTTTTCTTGATATTGTTTGAATTGTATTTATGGAGGAAAAAATCACAACAAGATTTCATATGGATTGAAAAGTTCTTTTTCTTTTTTTTTATCACAAAGGGATATGAATTTGAAAGTGAATTTATGTTTCAATTTTCAATCACATCTAAAATCTAAAATCATGCTAAAAGATTCTAAAATCATGCTAAAAGATTATAATGTTGGATCACAAGGGAATTATAAATTATAAATTGATTTTCAATCTCAATCCTTTTTACATCTCAAATCTAAAAATTGTGGTCAAATTAAAAGTAATCCTAAGGGTCAAAGAAATATGATGTAAAACAATTTACCCAATCTCAAAAATCTCCTCAATGTGTTTTTAACCAAAATCTGAGATAGTGTACTTGAGGCTTATCTCCAAGAACAATTGAGACTAGAAAATCAAGTACTCCAACAAACACCCTTGCACAAAAACTTGAAAAGGAAATTTCAGAAATACATATTTAAAAAAATAATAATCTTTGGCAATTATTTGCCTTAAAAATAAAATAAAAATTATAAATAAAAATTTGGTAAGATTTTAATGAACTGCAAAGTGTTGTTGACACCAAAATGTGGTGCCTCATAGTTAGGAATCAAATTGCAATGAACTTAAATATGAGGGATTTTATTGAGGAAGAACCCTTGCCATAATCAAAAGGCAAAAGGTTCACACTTTGTACACACTAACAAAACTCATTCTAAGCATGTCAGCAACAAAATTGTCCGTAACCACAACCATTCTCAAGTTGCCGGAAATGAAAATTCTGAAAGGGCCTGATCCTTGGTAACTACCGCATGAGAATGTTAATTTCAACATCGATGTATCACCACACCTGATAATGCATCTCCAGCTCAACAAAGCAACCCATACTCGAACCTTCCTGTGAGAATGGCCGCCTCTTCAGTTTCCTAGAAACATACAATTTTCTTCTCATTCCTTCTGCTGCACACAACCTTTTCAACTAATGCTTATTGCAACCTCTTCTTGAGGAGCCGGAATTCCACTAGGAGATACTAAAAATTGTAATATACAAAAGCAACTGAAACCTGAATGTCCTATTCAATGCATTGTTCAACCCTACTGCTGAGTGAACTCAGGTCTTCCACCTAAATCTTATGTTCGTTGACCCCATCATGGTGGTTCGGCACCTGAAAAAATCCCACAAATAAGTCTAATATTATAAAATCTAAGAACAAGGTCATCACAAACAATCAGATCTGGCTTCCTTACTTTTCTTGTCCTTAACAAGGGGAGGCCAAACTAAGTCATGAATGCTTAGTCTCGACAGCACATTCTTCGAGCATCTAAGATCATGCCGTGCAAGTTCAAAAGTGCATATACTCCAAAAAATTAAAGTGTGATAAACATAAAGTCAAGATGAAAAGCTGCTAAAGATGAAAAAGAAAAGAAGAGAAGGAAAAATACTTACTAACTGGACTGATCCTTGTTTGCAAATGGGAAGATAAATTGCCCATCATGGACGCCAAAGCAATCACAACGAGAATGAATGCTGCAAATACAAAACAGACGATTAAAATTTTAAGGCCAGAGAGTTAAAGCTCTGTCTCCAAGAGTGATAAAATCCTTATGAATTCAGTTTCTTCTTCGTTCTAGTTTCTTGGTTATATCACCCCGAATAAGGTAGAGGTTACTCCAACCGTTGAACTGATCCTGTCTCTTCTTGATGGATCCCTGTTGCCAACAGCAACTCATATCTTCCAATTACCACTTCGTGATTTCTATTAAGTGATCTCCCAATGAATGCAAACTCCTACATATTGGTTAAAACGCTTAACATGACGGAAAGAGAATCTCTACCTGAAGCGAATTCCTACAACAACAGACTAGAAGATGCGCAGACTAGCAAACGAGACAATACTCGGCAAAACCCTAAGAACACAAACATCTTCAAAAGTTTTTCAATAAAATCGGGACCTACACCGATGAATTCACATATGCACATCAGACCCCAAAGGATGTCACGCACAGTTGTGTTAAAATAGCTGTTGCGAACTTCCTTTTTAGACTATGATTAAACAGAAACTGAAAGGAAGTGACATTCACGGACTGTCCACCCCAGCAACCCTAGCGCCTAAAAATCTTCTTAAACCCGCTTGCAGAAATATTAGAAAACTCCGCAAAGCAAGTGCACACGTACCAAGAAGAACAAGCAGCGGCGCCACTCGACTTGGCTGTTTCGACGATTCCAGCGTCCCGAGAAGCGGAGCCTCCAAATCAGGTTCTATCTCAACGCCCATGGCAGACATCGTCCGCGCGGGAACCCTATCTTCCCTTTCATCACCATCACTCATGTCCATCTAATATACCCCAAAACACCTCCAAACGCGAAAATAAAATAAGTACTTGCAATTCACGGCAGACCCTAATGGTTCACTGCGAACGTTCCGAATCACGAATCTTCTTCTGCTTCTTCTGCAACCCTTTCAAACTCGACTCCTGTTGCCAAATTCGATGTCGGAGGTCTGATAGCCACACCTGGGCTAAGTGATTCTAAAATCGCGATCAATCGCAGAGTCAAATCGAAGTCCTCGTGCAACAGGTCCAATTCGGAGTGTTCCTGGGAATGAAGAAGCTTCGCGTGTCAGCGGAGAGGAAGGACTCGAAAGACTCCGAGGTGGCTGTGTGAACGGGGTAAGTTTTGGACTCCTGAATTCGCTGTGTGAATGAAACAATTTGGGTCGGATACGTGGAGATCAATGAGCAGTGGGTTTAGTTCCGAAACTTCTGAAGCTTCTGCCGTGTTGCTGACAGTGATTTTTTATTTGATTTTTCTCAAAATTAGCAAAATTGCTACCTTCTAGGACACCGAAATGTTTATTTAGTGTGGGTGAATAATTGCCTAGTCTGAAAATTAGCATGACCAATCTAAGAATGTCACCCTGCTCCACAAATGCAACAACACCATTATTACAATTGATGTTGAATAATATGTCCTTGTAATAAATAGTTTAAACTAACTAAATAACCATTTGGTGTAGCCGTTTTTAATTAAATGTTTTTTATTCTCTTAAAAGTTGTATTTAGCTACCAATGTTTTTTTCATTTTTGAGAAGTGTTCATTTATTTACTCACATGATATGTATATAAACTATTGTATTTAGATAAATAATACCTAGATAATAACTAGGTAAAACTTGTCTTCTAGTTCATTTCAAAATACATTAGGTTATGACTATATGTGAGATAAGGTCAATCGATTTGAGCCATCTTAAAGTAAAAATTTTGCTCTACACATAATTGAGCCTCTAAATACTTGAATATTATAACTATCTTGTTAGGTGTATAAATACAAAATTTTAGAAAAAAATGGAAGGTTCAACTTCCTATAAATTATTCTACAATAGAAAAACGTTAAGTATGATACCAATACATTTGATATTTTTTGATGATTTCTTACACAATAAAGGATTTTTTTTATTGAAATCCAAATGGCGAAAGATTAGAGACAAAACACTTGGAGTATGTGAAGAAAAATTGTGAACTTTGAGAGTGTAGATTCTAAGATAATAGTATTTGTAATTAGAAGAAAATATTTGTATATGTAAAACTAAGTTGTCACTACTCTTGGACTGAGAGTTTTTCACTAGAGCTAATATTTTTTTGACAATTGCACATTATATCATGTTAGTTATACACATGCCAAATTTTGGAAGTAGATGACGAATTCAACAAAGGATGCCAAAATTGCTTGAATTGCCCATATTTAACTTTGGGTTGGGGCATTTGATTGAATTTTTTTAATTCCTACGAAAGGAATACTAATGTCCCCATCTTGAATCAAATTTTTAAAGACATTTGTACATTTTTTACTTCATCATCACCTACCCGAATTTTAATTGTACCTTGAACAAAGACTTGGTTTTTTGGAGGTTAAACAATTTTCGGCAAACAACTACAATATTGGTTATTTGATTATGTGGTGATAAATTTTCATATTTTCAAATATATCAAAGATTGTAGCTCAAAATTTTATCAAAGAACTTCTTTTCAAGAAACTTGGGTACACTTTAATTGCCCACATTTGATACATTGAGGCACACAAATGTATATGACCCACTATGCATTTGTTAAAAATAAGAATTCATAAATAAACTAAAAAAATAATATATTGTTTATTTTTTAATTTTCCTTGTAAAAATTGATTATTTTATTTTAAATTTAAATTTTATAAGAGATCATGTGGAATTTAACCCCTAAGCACCCAACTCAAAATCAGCAAACTGGAAGCGGTCAAGACCACCTTCCATTTGCAAGACTCTAGTGTTTAGTTAAATAACATCCGTGGAAGTTAGCCATTGAAATTGGCAAAGCCTTTCGTCCCAGAGGTGCATAGAGAGTTTTGAGGATTTTGACCATGTTGATAAGAAGATTATAATGGTCAAAAAGGAGTTGAAATTCTATAGAAGCCCTAAATTTTGAGGCATATTGTAATTTGGGTTGCTACATAGTTGTAAAAACTTGGAATTTTGCCCTGAAATTTTGCAGATCTTTAGGTGAATAAATTTTGACTTCCTCTTGGCTTTTAAGTAAAATATGGCTACCCTCAAAATCCCTAAATTTTTTTACAACTGTAGCACCTCAAAATTTGACATTGAATGCACAAGTGCCTACATATGTCACCAAGAGCAATATATGGTTGCTAACTAATGGCAAGGATGTGCTACAGATAGTATAGTATTAGACAGATGCTAGGTAGAATCTCCCACATACCCTTGTCAATTATCGAGGCTAGTTAAACCAAAATGTTGTGTTGATTTTTAGAATGCCTACCTAGGAAAAATAACACTATAGAAGAGTAATTGTGAGAGTATTGCATTCAGATTTGGAGTAGAGATTATGAAAGAAGGTTGACATTGTCGAATTGGGCATGTGCACATCATAAAGTGAGGGGTGCTCAATGTGTAAAATTAGTCGATTGAAAAGAAAAAACTAAAGAGTACCAATAGTCCCATTTTGATTGCCATATACACTACTCTTTGAAAATAACATTTGTAACTAAAAAAACTATACCATGCATCATTATTGCTATTCACAAAAGACTACAATTTGAGCAACCTCATTGAAACCACTTTAACATGGTCCCTAATCACTTGGCTAAGTTGAGATCACTAAGAAGAGAATTCTGACCTAAAATGTTTGTAATAGAAAATGATTTTACAGTAACACATTCCTCATTATCCAACATAGACTACGAGTTTGTTGCCGCTATCATGTAGAGAGCGTTTGCCTCGAGAAATCACAAACATTTTGGCTATGATCAGAAATGGTTTGAGAATGAAAGAAGTTGAAAGATAATAAAAACAAGTAAACTCGTTATTCATAGATTCATCCTACTAACAACCAATAAAGTAATAAAGAAGATGAATATGAGTGAACTTGTCATAACAAATTCACCCACTAAATTATTATGGTTCAAAACTGAAAGTCGTAATTGTGTTGAACTTTTAAGCTTGAATGTTGAATCTTTTAAACCGCCATCGAATTGCTCTCTATTAACCTATTTTGTATTGGCTAGTTCTAAATGGGTATAAGGGTTAAAGTGTATGATAAGATTCCACGGCTTCGGATGGGTAAAACGGGACAATCAATCAATGAACTGACCATCCAAAAATTGACTCCTAAACTTCAAACTCTCGGTGACCAGTTTTAAAAATCAAGCTTCACCGTAAGAATAAGCAAGTCTCACCTATGTGGGTCATTAATCTTACTTCATCACTATACATAAAATGAAGCTAAGCATTGGTACAAGCCAAGCCACTTGCTAAAACAAATGTTTACAAAACCACAAGTCACAACACACAACACACAAATCTTCTTTGTCTTCAACTTCAATTCTAATCGCAACTTCAATTTCAAAGCTGAACTTTGAATGAGTAACATCATTGTTCTACAACTTCAAATGTAGTCAGTGATAATTTTTTAGAAGTTTAACAAAAATTCTACTCTCCCCGAAAATCTCAAGTCATTTTAACATTTTGTCCAACATCTATGGCTGCTTAAAGTTTTACCTCTAAAATTGAGGGCAGTAGATCCTCTTTCACCTCAATGCTCACCAATCACTCATATAAATTCTAAATAGAATGTGTAATGTGTTCACACAAAGCTAATAATATCTTCTACACTCCCTCAAAGTTTCATAAAAAACAGAAGAACTCTCTGTCTTTTATGGACGTTCAAAGTCTCTGCCCCTTTCCATAAGAGGCAACAAACCTTTCTTCACTCAAACTAGTACAATTTTTGAATGCTAACTTCAAATTAAGTAAATGAGAGCTTTATAGAATCACAGCACTATAATATATAACTTTTCAAATTTTCATTTTCAAATTCTCCATAACCAATAGACAATAAGCCTACAAACATAAGGGTTCCCCAAAACTAACAATGAGAGAGAAGATGAGTTGTATTCACCTTTTCCTCAACTTTTTCAACACTCCTACCCCATAAATAAGTAGACATCAGTCCCTAATTTGCTTACAAAGCTACAACATCAATAATTAATCAACAAATTGACTTCACAACTATCTTTTTATCTTTATCTTTGAAAGAAATTCACTTCAAAGTTCACCTAGAAGACAAACTAACTCCATATCTCCCTTCTACAATTATAATTACACTATAAAATTTTAATAAAATACTTTAAGCATAAATTTGAAGACTAACATTAAACAAATGCTTGATAGAGGTAAAAAATTAGAGTTTCAATCAAAAAATCACTTCATCTTTAAGAATTTGAGGATGCGGTTGATAGTAGTAACAATATAATCGACACGATTTACCTTAGTTAAAGGGTTAACTAGCCTTTCTAACCATTGTTGATGACTTTGACTCCCTTCAATAAACTTAATCATGCAATAATATTAATTGTCATTTAAACCTTCAAAACACCTTTCAAATGTAACTTCATGGCTATCAAGCTTAATACATTCAACCTGCAACAAAATCACCAATGCTCGAGCATTACGTTGAAGATTTTCGTACTATCATTTTTGTACGCGAAGTTGTTTTCGTGGTCAAAATGGTTCAGCTTTGTCTTGTGATTGCCCATGCTACAATGAAAGACCCAATGGCTGTTAAAGTTGATTCGGTAGTTGCAATAAGGAAACTCAAACTCTTGCTCATGTTAAGATTCGTTATCTTGAGACTTAAAAACCCCCTTCCAATTTGACATAATAATCTAAATGAAAAACAAATAGAATAACATTAAAATGATGAAGCTGTCAACAAAATCCTTCTCTTTATAGTTGCTTATAAAGGCAAAAAGAAGGTGTCACCATAAAACCACTTCAAATAACATCATCTTCCTTAATATGTTATAATATTGAAACCTATTTAAATAATAGAAATATACATATTTTACATAATATCTACATTTGCAGCATGACACCACCTAAGCCTCGCATTCCATGTTTGGAAGGAAAAAAATAATTCAATATGGCCAAGTTAATACAATATAAAGCAGATCGCAAGTAATAAGGACTTGTTTAGAGACCACCCAAGCTATGCACTCTATCAAAGGATCAATAAGGACGCACCACCAAAACAATTTATAGTTGCCAAGAAACAAAGGTGTAAAGAAAATCAATCTAACAACGGATATATCAAGTCACCACCCAAAACTTATCTTTTATGAATGAAATGGTGAATGTTACCAGCCATAGCAAAACTATTCATAGCCATGATACAATCATACTCTAAACCCTAGAGAGCTCTTCATGTCTAATTAGCAAGGATTGACAAGTAAAGGAGCCAAGTGTGAATGTAAGTTATCTAGCTATCTTGTGCCAAATCCACCAATAGTATGCAACCAACCTTAAACAATGACTCTAGTCACTCCCTTACATCAAAAACCACTCTAAAAGCCATTTTTTCCCATCAAATCCGTCAATCTTGAATATAAGATCATAATTCTTCTGAAACACCCTCATCTCATACTTGTGTCCTTGATACACTCGACATTATGACAATTTGCAGGATAGTACAATCCCATCTAGCCGCACAGTACCCCAAATTAAATCTGTTGAGGCTAGATTTGAGACACTAAGGTGTTTAGGGGTTAAATATTCTCAAATATTTGTAATGTTTTTTTTCTCAAATTTTAATATTCAAAAATTTTATTCTAGTGTAAATTATTTGATTTTTTATGGTAGAAAAACAAGCATTTCAATTGTGTCCAAAATTTTAACAACTTTTTAGGAATGCTAAAAACAATAGAAGGTTAGTTTTTATAATGATAAAAAAAATCATCAATTTTTAGGAACTGAAATAGTTTTATAATTTTAAAAATCAAAATTTAAAAATATATAAAAATTTATAGCCTCTTGAATTCACCAAGATATTACAATATACTTTGTAAGAGATTATTGAAGATAGTGAATTTATATAAAAATCTTGATTTTTGTTTAATCAATACTCCTAATTTTATTCTAATTACAAATCTTGACATGTTGAAGTTAGTGTGTTTTTTACATTAATGTATATATAGGGTGTATTTGTCAATGTTGACATAGAGTGGCTATAGATCTTGTGTTGATGAGGTAATTACATGGTATTCCCTTAGGCAAGACAAACAATACCATTTAATAGTGAAGTTTAGATCTAGTTTAGTGGGTGTCCTTTCATTTACATGTAGTTGTATTTTGAATTTGTATACCATTTTGTACGTAATTCCATCCATGATCCAATAGGTGCTTCCACAAGTAGTCCTTTCAACTTTATTGTTCTCATCTACAAAAAGCTAAATCATTAGACATTCAAAGGCCATAGCATTATGGTAAATCCAAAATCTTCAATTGCTAACAATGTGGAGAGAAGTAGAATCCTATAATTTATTGATAAAATAATCAATCTTTTTCTAATTTTGATGAACAATTGAAACTACAAACTTTTGACAATTTTTTTTATAAATTTAACTAAGTATTTGATTCATTTTGTTTTTAAGTTATAAAATTCTATCATTCTATCAAAGTCAATAAAAAGTAATAGTTGCAATACATACAAATGCAAAGATGCAATTGCTTATAATATTGACTAGAGTGTTGCAAGTAGAAATGACAAATGGTACCTAAGCCCAGAATAATCTTTATTTTTTCCCATATAAAAAAATAGTCTTTTTTTGTCCCAAATTTTTTTCTTTTATTTAAAATTGTAGATGAAATTTTGAAGTTTGTATGGAAAAGTGCATAAATATAGTGGAAATTAGTTTTTGGTTTTAAAATGGATAAATGTAAAAAGATTGTGCTTCACCAAATTTTAAGTGATTGCCATCCTAAAACTTCCTTAAAAAGTTAAAAAAATGGTTTGATCACCACTCTTCACTTCTTTGCTTATGGAATTTGATCATGTACATGTTCTCTAAATTTTTTCCAACAATGTTGACTTCAGATTGAACTTAACAAGAGTTGGCAAATAGTTGATTTTTACATATTTAAAATAGAAACAAAGAAAATTCGTATATTTTTATTTATTTTAAAATTATATTAAATTTGTGTTATTTTATTATATAACATGTATAAGATGTACATGGGATGTATAGTAAAGAAACAAAAAAAAAAATTATCTATATTTGACAAACAGTGTAAGTGTAGAACTTTGTCCACATATAATTTTTGTGATAAATGTAACATAGATATTCATGTAGATATATCAATCCAAATCCTCCTATCAATGTAATTGTTGTAAAGTAGACATAAATCCTTCTATTTGACCAAGTTTGAGATGCTTCTACATTTTTGAATTGGCAATTTGTATTCATTTAACCCCTTAAGGACCAAGGTGCATTTTTTGGCAATATAATTTTTTTGGGCAAGTGCATGTGAGTGGAGATCTCCATATTTTTGGCCCAAATTTTAATAGAAGGTGTGAACAAGGAACATCTTTCATGTGCACAAATTTCAGGACATTTGGAAATATGAGTCAAAAGTTATGGCCTAATATGTAGTTTGTTTTTCAACTCAGGCAATCCGGGTATATCTAAAAAAATCAGTTTTTTCAAAAACAAAAATTTGAAATTAACTTTATAGATTTATATATACCTAGAAAAATTTGAATCATTCCATTTTGATTAATGAGTCAAAAGCTATGAGGTGTTTTAATTTGCAAGCAATTATAAATTTTGTACTCTAAAATAAACTTTGAAGTTTTTTATTGAACTCAATTTTCAATATTTTTGGAAAAAAATTAAAATATTAGGTGAAGATTGTTTATTACAACAATAAAACCATTGGGATTGGAATTTTTCAATTCTATAACTAAATTATTAACAATTTAGTGTTTTGATTCATTCTCTATTTCTTTCTACTTACTATTTTTTCCCTATATGATGTACAATTCCAAATGATTTGAAATTTTTCAAGCATGTAGCCAACTTGTCTTAAAGAATGAATCCAAGTTGCAACCGTTTTGGAATTTTTTTTCATACAAATGAGACCTTGTGAAGTGCAACTGCCCAATTTTTTGTAGGGCCAAAAAAAGGCTTTTTGTTACTTTAAATGCTAATATCTTGCAATCTACACGGTGACAATTTCTGAAATTCTTTTCACATCTTTTCAAATTATCATTATACAAGATCCTACAGTTGGATGTGTCCAAAAATGTTTCTAAATTCTTTTGGATACTTGTCCTAAAAATGCCAATTTTGGAGAGTTTTGGTGAAAACATAGTCAAGGAACTTTAGGGATTAAAATCTAACAACCTTTCTAGTCTCTACTCAATTGGGAACTTCTGAATCTTCATACCATAGAGTTCCTTGTAGCCACTTTCATTGTTAAAGACTATATTCTTTGGATGGAACTTGCCATGCAATTTAATCATATTTTTGAGTGACTCTTTCAAAGTTGGAAGTTGTCATTACTCTACTATAAGGTGGTAAGTTAGAATTTATCAATATTAAAAATTCATTTGATTGGAGACCACCTCTTGGGGGTGTAGTCTGTGAAAAAAATAAGGATACACATGCAAACACCCACTAATTTATAGGGGGATATTATTTTTTATCTACTATTTTTTTGGCACTTTATGATTATATACTTTTAAATTTGATTCATTAAAAAAGGGGGCATACATTTATTTTAATTTTCAAATGCCATGAATATATCATACATTGTTTCACTATAAATTTTTCTTCATGTTACATTTAACTACTTTTGGACTTTTGAAAGTCTAGAATTAATAATAGTGACTTTAGTTCGCATTTTGCTTACTTCACAAAACACCCAGAACTATAGTATAGAGGTTCAATCTTTAAGGAATGATCAAATAGTCTAACGTAGTATGACTAGAGTCACTTGTATTAATAAGACTAATCGTTCAATGTCGATTTTAAAGGGAAATAACATTAATATAACCCATTGTTTCTAGGAATTGGGATCACTCAATTATCCAATAACTAATTTTTGTCCGACACACATTGATGCACAATACAAGTATGAAGTCTTAGTCTTATCCTAGTGTGTTGGTTCAAACAAGAAGCACGCTTAAGCGAAGGAAAACATTAACATATAGCTTTAAGTAACAAATCTTCAATTCCCTGTTGCATTCGCTTAAAGCGTAGGCTCACAATATCCGCTTATAGCGTCACTTATCATTCATCAAACCACAAGTTAGTATAACAATTCATCACACTTTAGTGTCTCAATACTTTGCTTATAGCATCCTTCAATTAAAGTGCTTAAAGCCATTCTAACACCACAATTAAACTATACACTCCTTCAACCAGTCAGTGCACTGTAACATTCTCTCATAGCTTTAAGCATTATATAATTCATTACAAATGCTTCAAAACAATTTTTTAACAATAGTCTCCTACAGTTGTTTAAGCATATATCACTCCCCGATTAGCTTAAAACAACTACACATTAATCATCATACAACACTCAGCTTTAAGCCATAATGTAATTCAGTCTATATGTTTAAAGCGGACTTCTAATCAATAAACACAAGGTACATCGCTTAAGCAGCCATCACTGCACCGTAACATTATACGCTTAAGCGAACACATATTGATTCAATCAATCAGCCAAAACATCACATTAGACTGCTTAAAACTACAACTCAACTTCCACTCAATTGATTTGCTTCAAGCCTCAATGAAATCACACAATGCTAAAGCAATCCAACAATTATAATTTATAAAATCAAAGTTAGATTACAACAGCAACAACAACTTTAAACACACAGGCATACAAATTCCTCTTCACAAGAGATTACACAGCAATCAACTATACCCAATCACTGAAACTTACACACAATTATCAAATATATGCTTAAAGCTTTATTACAAAAATACTGAACAACAGTTCAACTGGAACACATACTCACACAAACACACACACACATACGACTAAACACAACAGTGAGAAGTGAATGAAGAAGAAGATCTTCAAGCCATATAATGCCAGCCGAAGCATCCCTTCAAATTAAACTCGGTTAAACCGTTAATAACTAAAAAATTTTGCACTTTCTAGAATCCCACGGCAATACTAAAAATCAATAACAATTGATCACCTATCACCATGAGTTTCTATAACCAAGTCTAATTTGATCTCCATTCACACATAAAACCAAAAAAAAATTGTTTATTGAACAAATTTACATGCTTACATAGCCCCCTACTTAAGCTTTTGGCGTCCCCGTTAAAACTAACGCCTTGGTCTGACTTGGTTTGTATTACGCTTTCGCTCCCATTCCTGTACTTACTGTAGACACTGAAACATGTATTCATCCGCTTTAAGCGTTCTATAGTTATACCGCGCTTGATGAGCTAAAAAGTGTTGACATGGCTGATACAAGTTAGTCTACTCATCCATCAAAGAATGATGCACTCCAACAATAAAATTGGAAATAGCCATGGCTTCAAGCAAACGGGTAAACTTGGAGCTTGAATAGTGCAACCTCATGAAAAACCAAAATTCACATCTACCTAAGGTTGATAGGACAGTCGGACGTCTGGGACGTCCGGACGCGGACGCTGTGTTTGCAGCGTTCGCTGACATTCGCGGATGCTGTCCGCCCGTCTGCCCTGCCCCACCCTGTCCACCCCGTCCGCTCCGCCCCGTCCACCCCCGCCTGTTCGCCCGTCCGCCCCGTTTGCCCCCGTCTACCCGTCCGCCTTCCGACGGAGGGAGGGACGCTATGTCTGCTGGTGCTTGTGCGTCTGAACGTCCGGGTTACGGATGCTATTTTAGGACGGACGTAGAGATTCGTCAACCCTGCGCCTACCAGCCTCATAGTAGTTGATGTCAATAGCTATATGCTTAGAGCAACACCAATACGCTAAAATGGCTGAATAAACCGCCGCTCTAAAACATACAGGATCATGATGATGCCGGTGTTGCTCGAAGAACTTGCTATAAGCTGTTGTACATTCCTTTGGTGAGTAGAATGGTCCCGGAATTCTGAGCCAGTTATACTCCACGCTATTAATCGTGGAAGCAGGATCCCAACGGTACCTCCTCTCACATGAGCAAAACCTTGGATCACGCACCACCGCAATAGGAGGTTGCACCGTCCAAGTCGTATTCTCCTCGTCGCTTTTCTCACGCAACACCTTATCCAGAGGCGACTCCAATCTTTTCACCATCCCTACATCCTTCAACATCCATTCAACTGCTTTCCAGCTGATGAAAGGAGGTTCACTTAAGCGGTCAAATAGAGCATCATAATTTCCCAAATATTGTTGATCATCTACTCGCTCCTCCGTTGTTGGCTGCACTACTACCTCTCTAGGTAACGGTTGCACCTCCTTAGTCGCTTTAAGCGTAGACTAAACTTCATAACCTTATGGCTTCCTATTCGCTTTAAGTGGCCCAATGACCTGGTAAATCCTGTTCAAAGTTGACGCAAAGCTACGCTCATAGTCTTTTGCAGTAAACTCCTTCATCTCGCTTAAGCGTTGTTGATCAGTGGAGTTTACTACTAACGCTTGAAGCGTCCTATCATCGCTCAACAGGGTTGACACGATGTCCGGGACGTCCGGACGCGGAAGCTGTGTCCGCAGCGTCCGCTGGGATCGCCCCGTCCGCCCCGTCCATCCGCCCTGCCCGTCTGCCCCATCCGCCCAGACGGCCTATTTCCCCCGACCGCCCTATCCAAACTACCCCGCGGTCACTCCCTTAATCTTTAAACAATTAAATGTTAAATGAAGTACAATGGTTCGCGATTTGTTATTAAAACAATGTCTCTCATAAGTTGAAAGATTATAAAGTTTGACCACGAGTCCATGATAGTCTTGAAACTATGAAAAAATTCCAATTCATTTTCAAAAGGCAAACTAAAAAAATTTGTGACTTCAAATATATATATATATATATATATATATATATATATATATATATATATATACTATTTAAAAAATCAAGATCAACACAAATACAAACATAATCAATATGGGCAAAATGTATTCAATTTAATGCAGAATACCATACATTGTGCACATTTGGCTAATTGCACATATAATTTTTTTCATTCCAACTCTATATTTCTAAACTAATTTTTAATGCCTATATAACCTATTCAAGTATTCAACTACTACTTCTGCACTACCAATCTAATATAAATGGCGGAAATGTTCATTTGGCATCAGCCAACGATATGTATTAGAAAATCGCGTAATCACATGGGCCAAATTAGTATTTTCATCGTCAGTCTTCGAAGAAATGTGCTTCAAGTAAGCATAAAACACTTTTGCAAAGTCATGAAAGGCAAATTATGTTGCACTAGGTGTTTTTCCTAGTATGTTGAAATACGCCTCTGACATGTTGTTTCCATTCATCCGCCGAGCAATTTTTCGAACGGCATACTCTTTCGACTTACGTGAATACATCGGAATGACTTCTACATCTGCACCTGCTTTATGCAAATATGCAATATGTGGATCCACCTACCATCTCCTCTGCAAAGTTTGTTTCATCTCATCTACTGATGTGAATGTGTATAAAAACTTTATTGGTTGAGAAGCTGAGGTGGTCATGCCCCAATCGCAAACTCCAATATACACACGTGACTCATCCTCTGGAAAATGCAACAAGATGTTGTCCGGAGAAAGATCATTGTGCAAATGTCCAGCAAGATGTACTGCATACATTATATGCATAAACGCCCATGTCAACTCCGTGCGCTTCTTCTGATATCGCCCTAAACGGTGAGCTTTTACAACCTCCTCTTCGGTTGGATTTGTATACATCAAACGGATTTGAATGTTGTCTGGATAGTCCTTATCCATATTCAACATTTGTCGAAGAATTCCACCATTCCACCAATACGCATAACCTTCACACATCGTTCCGTGCACTGCAGCCAATCGTATCACACCCGCGTGTGGAATTCGAACAGCCATTGATTCGTTTTGATGTTCTAACTTTGCAAGATCGGGTCGAGTTTGGTGGTGAATGGATTTCTTTGCCGCAAACTCCCAATAAGGAAGTATTCCTGGACATTCTTCAATACGGACCTTTCGAATCGTTGCATATCCACCTCTCATCGTTCTATCATCAACAGCAATCACGCGTGCTGTATCTGGAAGTGTTATGAGGTGCCGTTTGGTTCTTTCCGCTTTAGCAACTCCATCATTGCTTTTCCACCAACCAATTGAACCAACTCGATTGTGCTTTTTGGCGAATGGAGCACATCGTCCCCTAAACAAGTCCGCTTTCAGAATCACTTCTTCAAACTGGGTGTCATTGGGTCGATATTCCTTGCCATATTTAACCAAAATGACTTTGGAATTCCACAAAGCGTCATGAACCTTGTTCTCCAAACATTTGGTGAAGTACGTTTTATGCATTTCGTCATGCCACTTCGCCACATTCAATGCATCCAACAACATCTGTGTCATGTCTACCTTGAATTTAGACACGCACTCCTCTTGATATCTGATGTACTTATTGTCTAAAGACAATGTTGTTTCCGATTCATAAAATTGAATGATGCGCTCAATCATGAATTTCTTGCATTCTTCCGAAGGACTTTGGCGAGCTACTTCCAAGTTCGATGGTCCCTCTCCATGTTTAAGCTTCGCAACCTTCTTCTTCCCCTTCGGCATCGTGACAAATGAAATTGATATAGATCAAATTTTTTAATTTGAAATTAAATTCACGTGCAAGTGTCCAAAAAATTGGCAACAAGGGGACCCCAATAAACCACTCTTGCCTTGCCTCGGAAAGGAGCCAATGGAGGATGAACCACCAAGCTCTCCGCTCTACCTTGCATTCACAAGGGGCAAATCAAAAGTGACAATGCGGATGGTCCGTCCGCCCATCTTATTGGGGCGCGGACGGCCCCAAACCGTCCGCCCGATCGAACGGCCCGGGGGTGGCGGACGCATCGGCCGTCCACCTCCCCGAAACCCTCGAGCCCTATCCGCCCGATCGGACGGCCCCAAACTGTCCGCTTGATTGGACGGGCCGTGGCTGGCGAACACATCAGCCGTCCGCCTCCCCGAAACCCTACAACCGCGTCCGCCCGATCGGACGGCCACGGGCGGACAAATTCTGGCGTCCGCTCGATCCGACGGGTCGCGGCGGATGGCCCGTCCGCCCCATCAGACGGCCCCAAACCGTCCGCCCGATCGGACGGGCACGGGCGGACAAATCAAGCGTCCGCCCTATCCGATTTATTTTTCATATTTGAAAATAGAATCTAAAGAAGAACCACTAATTGTCTAATTTGGGCATTTCTTCATACGAATAAGAAATCATTTTAGTTTTTAGCAATCGTTGAATGAAAAATAAAAAAATTTCAAATATTCAAATAATTTAATCTTTCATAAATTAATTAGAAATACATTTATATCATTTATGAGTTTCTAAATGTAATAAACACACAACAATAATTTCAAAATACACACCATGCTAGTACATATTTAACCTCGAATGCTAAATTCAAAAATAGACATAATATGCAGGGTTGACGAATTTGAACGTCCGCCCTAAAATAGCGCCCATTTTCCGGACGTCCGGACGTCCGGATACACGGACGCTAGCGGACGCAGCGTCTCGACCGCCGTCGGAAAGCAGACGGGCGGGGCGGACGGACGGGGTGGATGGCCCGAGGCGGACGCCCAGATCGTGCGGACCAGATCAGTCCGCGCGTCGATCGGATGGCCGTAATCGGGCAGACGGGCGGACAAGCGGACGGGGGATTGGCGGACGCTGCGTCCGCCAGGACGCGAATGTCAGTAGACGCTGCGGACACAGCGTCCGCGTTCTGACGTCTTGACAACCGTGATAATATGGCTCTTACAAAATTACATTTCTTCTTCATATTTTTATTATTTATCAAAGTCGCTTATAGCCGTATACATCAACGCTATTATAAAATAATACAATGATGTCTTCAACAATATGCTTGCCTACATACATACTTGGTGTACACTATTACACAACACTTTTTGAAAAAGTGAACAAAATTGTTGTTCAAAATTGTTCTATTCATTTAAAAGTTTGTACTACTTCTACCAATCTAGTGCTCCATACTTGTCGTGAGAGTAAAAATGAGAAAATCGAGCAAACACATGCTCACTATATACTTGCATGTTTTTTTATTCGGAATTTGAATCGGACTCAAATTGTTGACCGCTGCCTCTTCTTTGTACTCCAATGAACGGACCACCTCCGTAGTTTTCGTGATATCCACTCGGTGCACCTCCTTGTCCATAATTTGAACCTCCAAAAGTGGGAGGAGGAACCGGAGTAGTAGGCTCTGATCCTCTTTCATTTGAAGCCCCGTAATAAGAGGCCCCATGATGCCCGTATGAATCACTTCTAGTTGATTCTGGATAGTATTGGGCGCTTCCGTGAAGAGAGCAACTATACTGCGGGGTTACATGGTTTCCTCCACTACCTTCGGAGCCCACTTGAGTGGGCGTCGTATAATATGAACCAGATTCAGTAGACCTACCATAGTGCGTGTTGCCATAGCTACATGTCCCACCTAGAGAGCCAATTTCAGGGGGAGTGCCATAACGAGAACCAACTGCACTTGAACCACCATAATGCGTGGATCCATAGCTCCCTCTTCCACCTTCATATCTATTTTGAGGATCGTAACCAAAGTATGAACCACCTCTTCCATGTTCAAATTCTCGCGTTCCATGTTCATGTCCGTAGGACCCACCATGCCTATCTTGCCGTCCACGATCTTGAAGGCTTCTGCGTGTTGCCTCTTGCATTTGTTGTTCGAATTCAATCCGTTCTCGTTCTTCTACCCGCTCGTGTCTAACTCCAAATGTGACAGGCGCTTGCATATCATCGTCATCATCGTCATCTGTCCACGCATCTTCAGCATCTCGTAGAACAACTGAAGGTTGTTGTAGATAACCTCGATTAGACCACTCTGGCATGCAATCGCTTGCGCCCCTCCATTGTGTATCTATAACGGCATCCGTGCGCGTATAGTTTTCTACATTGCGACTTGTAGTAGTACGCTAGTCCACGTCCTTGTGGAGTACAATCTCTGCCCAAACCATTGCCATAACATTATAATTCATTATATTTGGTTTGGCGCTTTTAATGCCAAGAACTCGATGCACTTGTGTGTATCGTTGTTTGAAGTGCTCACTTTGGCACGTAGACATTTGTCCTTCCCAACGTGGCGCTTGGTGCTCTACACATTCACGTGGCCAAAGTTTTTGAATGTGAGTCATTTTTACATACTTCTTGCACATTGAGCAATCCCACACTCTTGTTGGTTCTTCTTCCCATCCCGGTTCACCCACGCACAATGGATCGACCCAAGCATCCCAATCGAACAATTTGGGTCTTCCCTTTCGATTATTTTTTTTGGGTGTTCTATCTTTCGGCATGATGAAGCTGAAGCAAAAGCAAAGAAAATGAAACAATTAGAAAGCTTAAGAACCAAAATTTTGATTTAATTAATTAATTAAAATTTTACAAGCGTGAACTTTGTGAAAATTTGTAACAATGCCACAACAATCGTTCACTCAAAGTGGAAGGGGCGTGCAGAGCTTCCAATGCACTGGTCCACCCACTCCAAAAGAGAACGATTGTTCGGAATGAGCCGTCCGCCTCCCCATATATATATGCGGATGCCCCGAGGCGGACGTTCAGATCATGCGGACCACATCAGTCCGCGTGTCAATCGGACAGCCGTACCGGGGCGGATGGGTATCGGGGCGGATAGGGCGGATGCCCGATCGGATGGACAGGGCGGACGGGGCGGTCGGGCCGGACAGGGCGGACTCCAGATTGGGCGAACAGGGCGGATGGATATCGCAGCGGACGGGGTGGACAGGGCGGACGGGTATCGGGGCGGACAAGGCGGACAAGGCGGACGCCGGATCGGTCCGACAAGGTGGACGGCTCATCTTAAACCCTAAACCTAATGAAGGAAATTGTTCTTTTTTCAAAATCTCACGGTATAGATGTTTAACCCGTAAAGTTCTTTTCACTAAAAACACTTCAAAACTGCCAAATGTAGTGCAAATATCAAGTCTTAGAAGAAAAATACTTTGGGGCATATGTAACCGTAGGATCTTGTAGTAAATTAGTTGGAAAAAATGTGGAAAAAATTTTAGACAAATCCACCATTTGGATTGTAAGATATTAGATATTGAATGTTTCATTTAAGGGGACTACTCAATTATGTCTATTAATGAATAATTGGTAGGCTAACAAACCTAACTTAGCATGTATTTTAATATTTGTTGCAATTGTTTTAGGAATATTATAACATAACACTATTATAATATTTTTATAAATGATATAATACTAAATCATTTCAAAATCAACAATATTTGAACACAATCTGTCAATCTTGTCTTTCATACTCCTTTAATGATATATATATATATACATACATAAAATATATTAGATAAATCAACATGAACAAATCAATGATTATATATTTCATAGATCTATTCTTCATCAATCAAATAAGAGTGCATGTGCAAATATAGACAAAGATGGTTTCTCCATTTGTTACCAAAAAATAGATAAACAAATAGAGAAAGATATGAAGTGAATGTTACTTAGAGAATTGAAAAGAAAAAAATTGAAGTACTCAATTGCATTTTATTAAATTGAAAAATTGCATGTGGATGACATGAATTAATCTTCATAGATGCTAAACTTATACGAGTTGCATTTCAACATTTATGATTTATGCAATTGATTGAATTGAAAGCTCTTGTAATTACATTTTCAAATTTTCGATTCAATCATTTAAATTTGCAAGAGTGATTTATGATAGATTTATAACTTTAAATGTGAAAGCATTCAATGCCTTTATGCATTTGTTCATCAATATATTAATTTTAGATAAATAATATATATTTTTTATAACATATGCATAAACCATTACATTAAAAAAAAAAACCAACTAAGAGCCAAGCCAAATAGGCTAGTCAAATGAAGAGAACAAGATAATAAGAGCCCTACGAGACAGAAAAAAAAGGAAAAAAAAGAAAATATCAAAAGGATTCAAAGGAAGAAACAAGATGCATTCTTGCAAGACTGTAGAATACATAATGATTTCAAAATCCAAACACAAATATATTTTCTATTTCAATGAGAGCCAAAAATGAACTACCTTGCTCTCAAAGATTGTATAATGTACACATTATACAAAACGAACATATAACAGAAAGAGTAGAAGACATCGTTTATCATGATTGAAAACTGAACTGATTTTTTTTTTCTATGTAGAATATTTTATGAAATGTAACAATGTATTTAATTATCATAATAATTGGTAGAAATCTTTGTGCAATACATAGAAACATTTCATTCATGTGGAATTTTTTCATTTGTTTAGGATTAAAATGGAAATATTATACTCTACAAAGTACAAACCAAAAACAATACCATATACCTAAGTTCAAAAGTTTGCAATTGTTTCGTGAATTCATTTTGAAAACTCAAACAAAGAAATATTTTATAATCAATATCTTGTTCATTTGAATCATTTCAAAAATCAAATTCCGAATTCAATTCCTATTTATAATAGAAATTATATTTGTCAACTTTTTAGATCTTTAAACAATGAACCCTCTTTTTTAAAATTAATATTTAAAAACATCTGAAATAAGAATATTGGAATTACCCTTCAAAATAAATATAGCACAGTGTATAATGTATTCTACTCCACCAACTCAAGTAACGAATTTTTCTATGTTTTTAAGGAAAAATATAGCCATACATGATTTGAAAGTTAAAACATTGATTCTTTTTCTTTGTTTTCAAATCTAATCAAAATTTCGTTAAAAAATATGAAAGACTCGATGTTCATTTGAAGATCGTGATACACTTTTAATGAGAAATCACAACCTTTCATTAAATATCATGAGGTTGAAATCCATTTAATTGTTATTCTAATTATGTATTGGGGCCTTTTTTTAAAATTTCATTTGCTTACAATGAAAATGGAATTGATTATTTTTGCAAAATATTTGATTTCCTAATGAACTTTAAAAAAATCCCCACCATCTTCAGATCTTTTCAAAACCTATTTAGAGGAATAATATCAGTAAATAATTCAAACATATTCAACTTAACCACATTCCCCTCATTCGTAAAACAATTTAGGGGAGAAAAGAAAAGGTTTAGGGTAATTAGGGTATAAGGTTTAACATTATATTCACTATTTTGGGAGTTTTCCAAGGAAATGAGAGTATTTATTCCAGAACCTTGCAACTTTTGACGCGCACAAGTGACAAACAAAGAGGCCTCTAGGCCTTCAATCACCTAGGAATCCAATGCCATGACATTCAAAACCAGTGCGCACATAAAGATTTCAGAAATACCATGCATTTATGAGGCACGTATTACTATTAATAGAATTACTTCAATACTTACAAATGTAACTCTAGGATGAATCCATCCAAAATGTTTTTTTTACATCTAGAATCAAGACCTAACAACTACGAGATGAATTCTTCATCTTCTCCAAGGCCTTCAGAATTTCCGGTCCGCGACTATACCCTCCCTTATTGATTGTCCCACACTGTCGAATGAATTCCCAGCTCTGTGCTCTTAACGACCTCTCCTCCCACGCGTCCCAAGTACGAGTCGACGAATGACTACCCGATGGCGTAAGGACTTTCCTCTTCAGTCTTCCTGCTTGAGTTTGAGCACGGCAACGTGGGAGTGCGAGCGTAAGAACAGGGAGAGCATCATTTCTTGGATGTTGTCCAACAGGCACAAATTTCTTTACTTCTGGTGTGGATACCAAGTAATTAGCATCTTCGTACAGCTTCCTTTGCGTCCCTTTCTCCGAAACAGTTGGTGACATTAACTTCTCCCGAACCTCCCTAGAACGCAACGGAGACGGCGAGCACGACACGGGCAGGCGCACCTTTTTGTTGGGAGGACTATTTACCACGCCGTCCTCAATGTTCTTGACGGAGAAGTCCATGGACGAATTCAGTGTAGGCACCGAGCAAAGGAAATTTCCCGTACTGAGAATAACGTACTGTCCATAGTCAAGGATGGAGTCCTCCGACGCTTGACAAGGCATGTCCGCATTGAGCCTAGTTCCGCTCGGGATATTTTGCATGGAACAGAAATGGAAACCAAATTAGCATGAGAAACACTCCACAGTTGCATCACCCAAAATCACTACAGACACCTAAGAGCATGCCGCTTCTAGTAACACATGAACAAAGGGACTCCGGACTACTGAAACGAAGATTATAACATGCTACACATTAGCGCGACCCGCGCTGAAGTGTAACTGCGGCATACATATGACCTGATAACTGCTGCACATGCAGCATAATCGCCAAAATAAAAATGAGTTGCATACCTCGGGAAGCAACACTAAATAAGAACACTAGGTGACCCCCGGACCACTGCCATCAGTTTGTCGTACTCTCGATGACCCCTCTCCTCGCACAACATTTTTTTTCCAATCTTCCGTTTTACATTTTGGCGGAAGGACTTGAGCCCGACGTCCCGGCTGCCGTACAATTGTCGGAACCAGGGAAGTAGGACCCCTAGAAGAAACGTGTCCCTGTCTCCATTCCCTCAATTACTCCATGAATCCACTAATATGACATTCTCTGGGCTATTCATGACATGCTTGCGAGGACTGTCGTCGACAATGATTGTATTATCCAGCGAGAAGGATCCTTGGAAGCCAGTAGTGAGGAATTCAACATTTTTGAGGAACAAGTCCTTATTGGATCCAGGTTCCTTATAAGTGGTCATCCTTCCAAACTTATCCTTGCACTTGACCGTCTTACATGAGTCCTGCCCAAGAACTAGGAATGGGAGGCTTCCTTCTCTGAAAAGGTATGCACAGATTTCCTCCGTGGTAGACTTTTTCATGGAGCTCCACACGGAGATGATTGCTATTTTTTCTAACTCCTTCAAGAAGTGAGCGCAATCTGGATGGACGTAGATGGCTTTGGGCCCAACTACTGCAGCCACTACGGTAGAGTGAGGCTCTGAGTCCCTGTTAAATTGCAACCTTGACCCCTGTGACTTCCAATCCTCGCAGAGGCACAGAACGCCATTAAGGTCTAGGACGACGTTAATCCACTTGTCTGCCACCCCTGACCTCAATGAACGGCGCACTCCCTTGGATTCCTCCTCACGAGCTAGTGCAAGATCGGATTCCTGACAAGAAACGTAGGAGTTTGAGGCCAGTTACGATCGTGAAACTGGCCGAGATGGGGAACTACGTAAAATCAACTAGGAAAGTATGCCACACGACCGGCAAAACCATGACTGACTATATCCACTGAAGTCATGAGAAGATGAGAGAACCGTCATACCTTCGGTACTTGAGAATGTGAAGGCTTCTCATGTCCTTCACGACACGTTAGCGAATGATCCCGCAATGCAATGTCATCACCGATTTCCGAAGACACGGGATGATTCAAAGGTTCAGCGTCCTCAATCGGGAGGGATGATTCCGCTGGCAACTGACAGTGATCGACAGGATACTCAGACTCTGGAAGCGATTCTCTAAGATTTGGAAGGCTTGCGATTTCAAGTGGAGGCAAGAATACATGTAAGTGATATATTACACTGTCGCAAACAACAGATTTACAATTTGGAAAACGCGTCCACTTTGGTTGACGCTGTTCAGACTAGAAGTACATAAAAAATGAGCACTGTATCTGAAATGAAAACTACAGGTACTCTTCTACGATACAGATTAGCACGATCTGCGCTAAAACTACAACATAAAACACTAAGTTTTCATTGGGAAGAACCTGCTGGTGGATCTTCGGTGGGCAGGGCATCACTTCCAGGCGCCACCTCGAAAGCATCCATGGGCAGGTTCTGCCCAAGGCCTATCAATGACGTCTCCCCCTGCGCTTCTGCTCTGGATTCGAGGTGCTTCTCCTCTGCTCCGACAGCCTCAGGATTTGTTGAAGAAGACGGGTAGGCTACATCACCCTCACACGGGGGAGGGGGTGTCGGCGTGGGCGCTTCCGCAGGAAGAGGCGCAGCATCCTTGAGCGGATTGGAAGGATTGGAGGCATTGCTAATATTGGAACCAGATGGTTGTCCCTGCAACTGCAAAATTGGCTCTCCAGAGGCAGGCGGCAGCGTCGCAACGGGCTCGATACCGATCTTCTTGATCAGTATTTGGAGCATGTCCTTGTTCTGTTGGGAGAGCTCCTTGTTTGCCTTCGACTCCTCTCGCATCCACGCTTGAGTACTCTTGTGGATTTCTATGTTCGCCAGCCTTTCCTTTGCATTGTCCGCCCTCATTTGCGCCAGAGCCAGTTCAGTCTGTTGTTGCACTAACTCGGTCTGTCTCTGCATGCTGGCTAGGGAGATGGCATTTTGCTGCTGGATCTCCACCAGTTGCTTAGCAATACTGGTGATCGTATCCCGCTTCCTCTTCTTGTCTGGCCGTCCCGATGCAATTGGAGTCCGCGGTGTTTGAGAGAGAGGAGGCAACATAGAGCTTGCAGACGACCCCGGAATATCTGTGGACGGACGACTGGTTGGTGTAGTCATCTCGTCCAGTCCCTCAATCCCGTCCTCTTCAAGCTCTTCTTCTTCTTCTTCTTCTTCCTCCTCCTCCTCCTCGGAATCATACAGGACTTCATGAGAGACATGAGTCTGCCTATTCCTCTGCTGACTCAATGGGGAATTTTGAACGGACCTCAGCTTCTTCCTAGAGGAGGAAGGGACATCGGCAGAGTGGGTGGAGTAGCTGCTGTCCAAGAAGTCTGCAATGTCCAACGTCAATGCCTTGGTACAGATATCTTCCCACCACTGCGACAACTCCGATGTACCCGTGACATAGACGTCCACCCCACTCATCTGTCAAAGACAAACAAAGGAGTTATGACCGTCATATCTTGCAACATGCATTTCAGCGCGACCCGCGCTGAACTGACATAGCACATACACACAACAAATAAAAATACATATCACAGAATAAATGAAATCAGGAATTGCTATTCAGAGCGACTCGCGCTAAACTGAGGCCGCGGTGCTCACCACCGAAGCGCAAGTCAACTTCCCCCCTGTGAAGGCAGAAAAGACTACCGTGCCCGCCCTTGCGAATGCCTTCACCAGCCAGAGATAGAATTCCATACACAGTTCTGTGTTATAAATTCTATACTCTGGCTCACTGTAAGCACGGGCCTTCATATAGCGAGCTGTTTCGGGACAGTTGAACTCCGACGGAATGGTGACTTGATTGGTGTTCTCAGGGTGCTGCAAGAACATAAGGAACACCTTCTTTGGTGTCTTCGCGGCCGCAAGATCCCCAATCCTGTCATTTTTTCCTACACAGTACAAGGAGTAGTGAACCAAGTATTTGTTCAACTCCTTGTTAGACTTCACGAAGATCGTCACTTGGGCCTCCTCTTTCTCGTCCCCACATATGAAGAGCCACGACTTGACTTCTTCGAGTGCGGGCTTCTTGCTCTTCTGAAGTGAAGACAGAACTTCAAAGAAAAAAGGATTCACCATCGTAGAGCTCTCCTTCTTCTCCACCCCTGGCACTGACCGGAAGTCTATAACCCCGAGAGATAAACGATTACTTGTCTCCGCAGTCCAGGACTTCACCGGCCAGTCCTTGTACTCGTTTCGGGCCACCTCATATGCCTGATAGTATGCCTTTGCAGATGGCCTTTCGAATTTGGCTTTGTGGTCAAGAAATGATTTAAAAAAATCATATGCGTCTTGAGACAACTCAGAGCATGTCTTATGCTTCGCATGCGTGCTCTTCGCTTTGCCAAAGTAGGCTTCACCAGGTCTCTCAAGGAGGATGTCCATTGTCGCGCTCGAGAAGAGGCGCTCCTTCTTAAATGCCTTCCAATTCTCACTGATCACCTCGTTCCCTGAGTTGAGAAGGCCAAGGTTGGGATCAATCGCGTGAAGCTCCTTGATGACGAGATTCTTCCGCTTACGGCACTCTACCCACTCCTTGGTGCTGTAACAATTATCCTGCACTGTAGAGATTGCCTTCACTGTCACCTTAGAATATAAATGCCTGCGCTTTCCACCCGTTTGATTCAGAAGGTGTTTCGCAAGCTTAGATAGTTCCTCATAGCTGAGATTGCCCAAGTGCTTGAAGAACTCTCGATTAAGTAGACAATTCTCGGGGCTCCAGCCCGCCCGTGCGTTAAACATCTTGTCGATGTCAGGGTTAATCAGTTCCCCATGCGCGGCTGCAGAGATCACTTCACTCCACAGTTTATAGACGTCATCAGGTGCAGTAATCAGCTGCAACTCATTCGTCAGCTTCAGCTTCTCCTCCCTCCCCTTAGTCTTGGAAATTTTCAGGCTCTTCACAACCTCGATCAGTGAAAATCTTACGTACATGGCCTTCTCAAACGCCTACAGAATAACATGAAAATCAGTTATATTATGCACTCGATCCAGATATTGAGAGATTGCAATATAACATAATCAACTCAAGGAGGAACACTTCAACGCGACTCGCGCTAAACTGCATACCTGGAAAATTTCGCGGTTCTTCTTGTTCTCAACTGTCCGCCGACTGATGGTAACAGCTCCCACAGATTTTGCTGGAGTGGGATTCTTCGGTCTTCCCATTGCCTCCCATACCGATCGAGCTCCTAAAATATTAGTCGCCCACGACGGCTGCACTGCCACAAAGTGATTGGTTCGATTGTAGTAGGCAGAGATACATCTGAGCGTCTCCGCATCCTTCGACCAAACAACGAAGCAGTTCCACCTACGGAAGTGCTCTCTTTCTTCCGCGTTCACCTTGTTCCTCTCGTCCAGCATAAATTTGCTAGCTGCAACATTGTGCTGTCCGTTTATAATATAGAATTGGCCATTTTCAATATCCTCCCAGTTCTTGGGCATTGTCTCGTGCCCAACAGGCATAACGCAAAGTGTCTACTTCGTGCTTTTGTCGGGGATATTGAGCAGATAATTGACCATATCTTCGACAATGTTGTCCTGCTTGGAGCGTATATTGAAAGTTGCCGGTGGATCTATCAATTGGGAGACGTCAATCACTTTCTTCTCCCCAACCTTGAAGATGTATGGGTCCTCGCAGGTCGTCCAAAATTTCTTATAGATCTGGCTCACTTGCTCGTAGTTAGGTTTCTTCTCTGTTGCCCGTGAGTGAGGAACATTGGACATCTCGTCCGCATAGCTCCCTTCAACGACCTCGGACACTTCAGAGTCCCGAGTGATCGGTTTCCGCTCTAATGAAGATGGAGCATCCTTCTTGCCTTTCTTCTGTGGAGTTTTCTGTACACTTTTCCTCTGCCCCCGGCTGGTACCTGACTGTTGACCCACGTTCAGTTTTGAACCTTGACTTACGCCTTGGTTCATTATCTCCTTTGACACAGTGCGTGGTTGGTTCATTTCATTCTGCTTTTCCATCTTCCCCTTTAGCATGTAGAAGTCGTTGAATAGGAGCCGGATTTTGCTACACAACTTTTTCCAGGACAACGGAGTTCCGTTCGCGTTCTTCCACTCGTTATTGTCCAATTTCTTCTCGAGCTCTTTCACTTCGTCTCTGTATGGAGTTGGCTCGAGGCTGCTCAGGAATGGACTTAAGTTGAAGGGAATTAATACCAAGTCGAGGCAGATAGCAAAGTGGTATTGGTCCCTTCTTGACTCGCCGGGTACTGTTGTCATGCACTTGATTTTGATCATTGGGTGGGCGTCAGCCTCGATGTCTTTGATCTTCTCGTGGAAAGAGAGTTGTAGGAAGCATTGCGATTTCTTGAATTTGTGGGAAAAGCAGAACTGGTTGATGAAAGGGATCGTGAATAAACTCCATGCTTCTACTTCTTCTGGATCTTTGAAGACCTAGTACTCCCCTTCAATCAAGTGGTCTTCAGCAGCCTTGTCGTCATCTATGAATTGCACATCTGATCTCTTGAAGTACATCTCAAGCGCCTCCAGTTGGTTTTCCATTCTGCAACGTAAGAAAATTCCGGACTTCAGTCAGACTGGCAAAACACAAACCGAAGTCTCTGCAGTTCTTGAAAATAATGATGTATTTCAACGCGACTCGCGCTGAAATGACATTTATAGTGTTCCATTATGGTCTGACTATTATAGACTTTCTGTAAATATTATAGAAATTTTATAGTGGATGAATTTACGTACATATTTTTGAGTCTCTCATTCAACCACTGTTTTCTGTGGCGGCGACTGTTAGATTCATATTTGTTTTTGGTGACACTGAGAGTAATTTCATCCGATAGAATAACTTTTCATCATTTTCTCCAATTGCATATTAGCGCGACTCGCGCTGAACTGCTTTATACGTCGTTATCGTTGTTTATTATTTGGTTTCTGAAACTTCCTTTACTTTGCTTTTAAGATCATAGAATGTCGTTTCAGAGCGGCTCGCTCTGAATTGTATCCTATTTGTATGCGGATGGACTTCTATAGTAATGTATTTCTTGGAATCATTTCTGTTCTTCTACCTGAGAAATGAATTGGTAATGTAATGCATTTAGTGCATAGTTATGAATTTGTCATATTCTATCTCTAGAGAATTTGATAGGAAATGGAATGAGTTTTATGAATATATTATGTCGTAGGAATGGTGATAATTGACAGTTTAGCGCAAGTTGCGCTAAACTGCCTTATTGTTTAGTTTTTTACTATTGTATGAATCTCTATTCTCTGGGATGCCTTGGTATCGATGATTGACAGTTTAGCGCGACTCGCGCTGAACTGTCGTGCATCTTATATACAGCATGTCATATCTGTGCAACCGCTGTTCGTGAGTTCCAGTGAAGTTTATAAACTAACGCCTGCGACGTTAGTTAATAGTGGAGCATGTGTCGTTTCAGCGCGAGCCGCGCTGAAATGACAAATGCTAGGATTCAGAATGGATTCAGGTTTGGTAAATTCTTTTTTCATTGCTTTCATTTTAGGGTTTGCCCATATTCATTTGAAGGTTTAGGGCTCGGGTGACTACTTCTATCACAAGGCGTACTTCTCTATCTAAAAAGTAACACCAACATTGTAACTACAGAAAAGCATTGCAGATCATACTGCAGAAGGGAAAAAAAAACGGATGACGCCAAGTACCTGGAATGAAAGTTCGGATTTGCACTGGAGATTTGCTCTACAGAATTGCACAGGTCACACACGAACGAGCACTAAGAGCCAGCAACATTACAGTAAGAGAAATGAGCACAACATCAAGGCTCGCACGGAAACTTCTACAACTCTTGATCAACCTGATGCGAAGCCACAACGAGCATCTTCCACGAAGTAGAATAGAATTCCACAAAAGAAACTACCGTGCATACCTTTCGTTTAGTTATTCACGGCCGAAATTTTCAAACTTGGAAGTCGCTCCTCGTTCTCCTATAGAACCTGCATCACGAAGGAAACAGAATTCAAGCTGCAGCTTTGAATGAGGACAAGCCAAACTTTGAAACCCTATAGAAGAACACAAATGAGCTGCAAATCCATTCAACACAAAACCTAAAACACTAAACACAAGCATGATCTAAGCACAAACAGAAAGTCTGAGAAGTATACAATAAAAAGTTGAACTAGCAGCAGAAGGAGAAGGAACCAACCTGAAAACACATCGCGCGCACTCCAGAGCCAGCCACTGAACCTCCAAGCCGGCGCTCCACCTTCGAAAACTAGGTGACACAAACCGCAAGACAATCGAGACCTTCAACTACACCAACACAGAAACAGACGAGGGCGGCAACACAGGAGCGCAAGAATCATACCGAGCCAACAAAACCGCAATCAGCCACAACACGAGCGCAAGAATGAGTCCGCGCAACACAGGAGCGCAGGAATGAGTCTGCGCCGACAAATACAAAATTAACCTAAACCCTATTGCAATGAGCCAGTGCACTGCTCGCCATCCGCCCCGCCACCCGCCACCCGCCTGGCCACGTGGCAGGGCGCCACTAGCTGTGGTTTGGGGGGATTGGGTTGTGCGGTTTTAGAGTTTAGGGTTTAAGGGTTTAGGGTTGTGCCATAAATTGATTGGGGTTATTCATGTTAGGTCCTTAAACCTCATAGTTTTTTTGTCACCAGCTTCTTAGGTTTGACTTGTGAAAAGTGAATTGAAAATTTTTCATAGTTTTAACACCCTCATGGTCAAATGTTATAATCTTCCAACTTATAAGTAATATTGTTGTATTTTTTCTTCCTATGTGATCTCTAACATGTCGAGTTTGAATTTGAACAATTACAATTCAAAAAAAGTTGATACAACTTATCAAAATGTTGACTTTTTGTTCAATTTAGAGCAAATTTCTAAAGGCTCAAAATAGGCCTTGGGCATTTAGAAGTTAATGTTCTTGTTGTGAGTTTAAGGTGATTGTTGCAAAGAGATTGTACCTCTTTCATTCCTTTTTTTTTTTTCAAAGAGTATTTGACATTGTATCTAAAACTTTGTAGAAATGGTGAACCACACCCTTCTTCTATTTCTTCAATAGTTTATTAGAAATTGTTTGAAAGATTTCAAGTCGTTTAGAATTCAACATGGTAGTGTGAAAAAATATTTTGTTTATGCTCCAAGTACATAAAAGAGCAAAGAACCCAAATATTATTGGTGACAAAGATCCCATTATTATTTATGGAAAATATTCAGAAATGGATTATTGCAATTCTATTTATCTAGTTCAACAATTGGTTTCGTAGAAGTTCATGAATGGCTAGAAGTGCACTGGTATTATAATCAATTTTAGAACTATTTATTTATATTTGGGCAGTAAGGAAGCTCTTCATTTAATTTGCAAAAACGAAACTGCTCTCCATCTACAATACTACATGAACATGAGTAAAATAAGTGTTCATTTCTTTACAAATATGCTTCAAATGTTTGAAACCAATTTTAATTTGCTTATGTACACCACATAGACTCAAAAAAAACAATAATGCCATAATATATAAGTTCTGGTTATCCTTCATAATTTAATGAAGTTGAAAATGAAAGTACTTCATGGAAAAGTTGGATCTTAGTTGACTTCATATCAAGGTAAATACATTCATATACTGAATGCTTAAAACATTGGATTATTCTATTGGCAGATATGGAGAGAAGCCACTTGACATGTCTTCTTAATTGATGACCTTATTATTGTCAAAATAATTTGGCCAACAATCAAATTAATGAGTATAACAATCTCTTCGCTAGCGTAACATTGCATAATCATGGGCACACGCATTGTCAATTTAACAAAAAAGTAGCATTCCTGTTTTTATAATTTTTAATTTGCCCTGGAACTTGTGTAGTATTTTCTATTGCATGCATCTTTTATAGATTTTGTTTGAAGTACCCATCTTATTGTAAATAATATACAGTATGTTCCATGAAATTTTTGGAAACCTTCATGGACAAAGCATAGCAAGTGAGGCAAAAAGCTTGCTGATTGTAATGTTGAATTTATAAGTCCCTAAACTGTCCAAACTGAAGAGTTTCTAAGGCAATTTTGATAAAAATTGTTTCAATTTGTTACTCGTACTATACATTGTAAATAAACTAGCAACAAATTTAGTAGATAAATTATTAAAGACTTCCTCTTGAAATTGAATTGATTAAACTTGAATTCACTTGCAGAACGTTGCAATACTTTGTATAATATAAAAGTTTTTTAGTACAATTTTAATGAGAAATGCAAAGCATAGCAAGTGCCAAGAATTTGAAATTTCAGTTCAAGTTTTGGAATTTTGAAAGGAACAACAAAGTCTTTGCAATTTGAGAAATTTACATTTTGAATCTTTAATATTGTGTCCCCATAGGTTATGGAGGAAAAAATTAAGTAAGTAATAATGTTTCATGTAAGAATTCCTTGAAACTAAAAGTGTTCTTCTACATATTCAAAAGAGAAGCTTGTACTTACATTTTTGCTTCATTAATTTTTTTATTTCAATGTTTTCATCGTTGCAAAGGATTTTGTGCTTTAAATTATGATACAATAGTTTTCTTTAATTGCTTTCAAGTGCAATGTCTATGTATATTGCAATTGCAAATGTAATATATGAGGATGTCAATATTTTCATATAAGAATTAGACATACATTTTTCATCTACATTTTGTTACATGCAAAATTGATGAAAGTAATATACATATTGTGTAGCAAACCTAGCGCCAACTACATTTGAGAAAATAAGAATGTGAAAATATAAAATTTCATGAATAAAACTATCCTAATAAACAGGGAAGGTAAATCATACAAATTTTTCATGTCTTCAATTTCAATTTCATTTACATCATCCTAAACAGAAAATTGTACGGATCAACAGTATGTACAAATTTCCTCTTTTCCTGCATGTGGCAGTGCATTCCAATATTCTGAAACAAATGAACATCTAAAGTAGAACAAACAAAAACTCTCCAATTTTTTTGGCACCCATATAATGTTGACCTTTTGAAAGATTGAAATGAAAATCTCATAGATTGCAACAGAAAATGAATGTAGAACTTGATGAAAGAATTGTCTCTTGCATGTGGTAGTGAATTTTATTTTGTGGGGGCACGCAAACATCTAAAGTGCAACGAATCAATGTTCTCCTATTCTATTACACCAATTCATTTTCAACCTTCCACAAAAATAGAATGAGGAATTCAAGAATTGTACTCACTTAATACAGAAATGTAGAACTTGATGCAATGTGGTGGTGCATGCAGTATCTTTTTTTTTGATATGTAAACATTTCAAGTATATGAAACAATTACTCCCTATTTTTTGGTACCATTTGAAATTGACCTCATTCAACATTGTTATAGATATTATTACTAAGATCTATGAAACCCTAAATTGTAATGCAAAATATGATCTTCAAGAAAACATAACCTTAAAATTGATCTATTTTGAAAAAAATTCGAAGTCATATTCCTTACCGCAAAGTACGAATTTACTATAGGTTGAATGGGTACGGTTCTTTTTTCTGGCGATTTGGAGCAAAATTGCACCAAAATTATTTTCTCTACACCAAGCCTATCAAAAACAATTAGTAAGATTTTGGATGAAATCGTCAGAAAATTTCGAATTTAAAAGCTCCAGTACTACAAACTAATATCGCGACTTCTGCATTTCAGGAGAAATGAAACCAGAAGACCTAGAGAAGGGATCTCCCCAGTCGTACTCAATATAAGAAAAAAACAGTAATTCCGACTTCGAAAAGAACTCCAAAATCTTTGCAACAAAGTTCCATTCCTCTATAAATAATGAAAAGTTTTTAGTATGTGTTTTTTAAGTAGTCCATGTAAGACAAAATACGGTAAGGGCATCGTACTTGGAGAATCAAATTGACAGTTATCTTGCTAATAACACCCTTTAGTCATTTTAGTCAGAGTGCTAAAAAACGAAAATAAAAAAATGCACTGTATGCATTGCAATTGCGCCTTCTGTTGTGGACAATGTCCCAATGACAAAAAGACACATCACTTGCTGGAAGTCAACGACCATTAATAATCAGAATCTTGGAAAGGCAGCTCACCCACTACCAATTGTGGGGACTGTGGTTTAATCTAGAATTAGAAGACGCTTTACAATGTACAGTTGTTATAGGCATGAGGAATCTCGGGACATCTAAATTTAGAAGGAATGTGTTCAAAATCTTGGATACGGTTGGCGCACTTTCGTTCCCGCCAGGATGTACAATGTGCGTTGCTAACCCAGCTGCAAACATCTCCTTCTACCTTTTCCCTCCACTGAAAGGACTTCAGTGAGCGTTGCATAGTTCGTGTGCGTCTTTCCCTTGCGTTGTTTGGTTTAGTGGAGAAGTTTAGAAGTTCGGAATTGTCTCTGTATTACTATCACGTTGTTCTCGTCGGCCGCCTTCAACGAGGAAGCACTGCATCGCACACCTTCGCCTGTAATGCACTCCACCTTCTTCGTCAGTATAGAAGTTTTTGTAACTTATTTAGCATAGACGAGGTTTATGTCATCTGTCACTCCTCTCCCTACAATTACAATGCGCATGTCTTCACTTGTCATATACGCTTTCCATATTCTGTCAATTGCATTGCAAAGAATTTTCAATTTCGAAGCTTGATCTGAGATTGCAAATGGTCAGAGACTATTATTGTCCGATGGGAATTTTCCTTAAATTTCGGAATTACTAAAAATAGGAGGTTTACACGTTTGAAATTTACGATGTCGAAGTGCCAAATCGGAAGTGATATATGAGTAATTCTCTTACTTGTAGTTTAGCTCGGGCCACGCTGAAATGCGGTCAAGCAGGGTCTTTTTCAATTTCATTTCTACACGTTCCTATAAGTCTTCCCATTATGAAACTAGATTGCATAATGCACTTCAGCGCGACTCGCGCTGAAGTGCAAGTCCTGATTTTTAAATGAAGTAAATTGAGATTAGAGATGAAGTCAGGCTCGCCACTAATTTAGAAAACAGCATATCAGTTTAGAGCGAGTCGCGCTGAAGTGTATTCAACGAATTCTATTTTGAAATGGATCAAGAATCCAGTCTTGATAAAACGCAGTATATTTCATGATTTGGACTAGAAATGCACTTCAGCGCGACTCGCACTGAAATGCATTACCGTGTCCCAATTTTGTTGTCATGTTTGGGAAATCCAATATATGTCTTGATATTGAGTTTTATGGTAGTGGAATGAAATGCACATTAGTGCGACTCGCACTAATGTGCACTTATGTATGTCTAGATTTACGTGCATTTTGAAGTGTCCGAAGATGACTAGGAATTCAGATTCATATTTGGAAAATAATGTTACTTAATAGCTAATACAACGAAAATGATGTTATTGATCTTCATTATAGAATATAATACGGCCTCCATTCTCATGCACGCTGTTGTCGGAAAAAGATCATTGAATTGCACTTCAGCGCGACTCGCGCTGAAATGCATTCTACTATACTCATTTAATACAAAATTTCTGGATGCCTGCAGGTGTGATGTGTAAAGTCGTCATGTGTTTTTACTTAATCAGTACTATGTCATTGTTCCACTTCCGCGCATTCTCTCTAAATTCATACGATTGTTCATTAATCCATTCAAAATTCTGGAGAATTCATTCAAAATTTAAATTCACTATGATGCACGGGAAATTGTTATCTCCCTGTTGTCCTCTACAGTTGTGGTGGACAAATGTTTTATAGATAAATGATTTTCATTTCCTCCAAATTCAAAATGAAAATCGATAGAAATTTATGTGATTTTCTTTTTGGTTTGTATTCTACTAAATTCCAGTATATGGAAGTAGATATTACTTTTTAACTGAACTCTATAAAAGTAATATGAAAATCAATGTTATTGGAATGTGTATGTATTATTTGTGTTGTTCTTTGTGGAATTGTATTTTAGCGCGAACCGCGCTGAAATGCATTTCTTTACTTCACTGAATGTACTCCTCCTGAAATTGTAAAATTCTTTCAAGTCACTTTTCCTTGTTCCGTTCTTCGTCTTACTCTGGTGATATATCTTCGACTGGCATGCTAGTCGGGGAGATGGATGAATCAGATGAGGAGTTCCATGTTCATGAGGAAATGATGGAGGACTTACCTGACTGCGAAGGGCTTCCGCGTTCGTTATGGAACATGAAATGTGTCACCCTATTCAATGAAGACGGAGTACTTGTTGGTGAAGGTACTTGCCATAATGTAAATTCGGACCTTGTCAGCGGAGCAGGTGGTCCCCTTGGTGACACTCATGTAGCAGTGTTTATTTCCAAGTCACATTCCGATGTCGATATCTCAAGAGAGAAAATTTATTCACTCATAGCTTGGCCTATTAAACTCGTTCACTATCGAGGAGCAAGTTTTCATGACCACGAAGTCCGAGATAGGTACAACTCTCTCCGAGCGAGAGCCTTGAACTCAAACTCTTCTACATCAACACGACAATATTCAAGCACGTCAAGAAACCCGCCTCGTGAAACCTCTTTGAAGTCGAAGGCTCTGCTTACAGAACAATCCATCAATGCAGTGTCTAGCAAAGTTTGTTGTAGTCGAAATTGTGTTCAACTGTTTCCTAGAGAGAAGATTCGGGCTTTCCGTGAGCGTATGTATCATAATTCCACATTCAAGCATAGATCCTTCATGAAGCTGGATGTCCACAGACAATATCATTACGATTCCCGTGGGAAAAGGATGGTCACAGTTGAAGAGGTCCCTGTCTGTATGCGAGCTTGGATGCATATTTCTAGGGTTCCACAATCCACATTCTTTCGCTACCAAACACACGTGAAAGGTCATCGAGAAGCAATGGAACATGGTAATACAGGAATGTCGAAACCGAAGAAACATACTCAACAAGCTGCTATTTCATTGAAGTGCATCCTTGAGAAAGAAGCCGATCATATGCCACATCGTACTCGAACTATGAAGTCTGGGGAGAAGGTTGTTTCCATGTGTCTTCCCTCTACCTTTCAGTGGAAGGGAAAGTTGCAAGAAATCAATGATGTTAATGCAGCTTTTGGATTGAAGGATATTTCAACTTCGAATTTAAGTAAGATCAGGTCTTCAAAGTTTCCGGAGTATGAAGTCAAGAAGCCCGGGGACAATTTCGCGCGATGTGCTACTTGTGACAAATACAAAGAGCTCAGGAAGGGTGCTCTTGCTGGTTCCAGCAGTGCTTTGATGTGGCAACGGAGGTTGGACAATCACCTCTCTACTGCTCGTGCTCACCGGGACTTGTACTATATTAATCGTTTCTGGTCGCTAACTTCTCCGCACGAGTGCCTCACAATTATGCATGACAAGATGGATCATTCTAAAACTCCTTGTCCGGTTTTCTCACACAAGAGTAAAGACACTGATGGCTTGATGAAGTTGCCTGTATCGGTCATTGGAATGATTGCGCATGGCCATGGTGATGTGCGGTATGCGCATTATGGATTGGATCTCTTTCCCCATGATTCAAATTATACAATTGGCTCTGTGGCAAAGTTGTTGCGAGATCTTGAATTGCCACCAAAGGCGTCGTCTCGAGAGTTGTTTATGAATTCGAAGTCCACGAATTTGTTTAAGGCGGTGCTCAAGGGAAGTGAGATTTGCAAAGGTTCGCTTCCTGAAGTCCCAACAACCTCAATTCCGGCGACACCATTGCCACCTATTCTTATTATGCAGATGGATAATGCCACTGGAGACAACAAAAACAGATATGTATTTTGTTTTTGGTCCCTACTTCTTGCAAACAAGATCTTTCGTGAAGTATATGTGAATTTCATGATTGTTGGTCATACGCACGATGACATTGATGCACTATTTGGAAGATGGAGTATGCAGCTAAAGAAAGAGAACTTCCCTACAGTGCCAGCGTTGATGAAATCATTTATGGATGTGGATTCCACTCCGACTATTCCTCACCTTATAGAAGAGGTGCCTGATTTCAAGAATTTCATTGCTGGTGCATTTGTAGATGGTGCTGACATGCTCGTTGAACACACAAGACCACAATAAGTAAAGTTCTATTTAGATTCAACAGGGTGTCCTGTTATGAAATACAAGTTGTTGTGCACTGATGGGGATTGGTTAGGGGAGGGTGGTAGAGGCATTAAGTTGTGGAAAGAAGATGCTCAAGGACAAAGTTTGTGGCCACGTGGTGTACCATTACGAATTTCATTGAAGTCAATGAAGGGTGTTGAAGACATTGTGAAAGGTATATCTGGATTTATAAAATACTGGGAGAACCTATGCAATGCAGACAGCAGTGGTGAATGTCGAAGGCGCTATGAACATGTGGTACACTACTGGCGTGATGTGAAGGTAGCGCTACAAGATCCAATACCTGCATTTACTTTTTTGAAGGATGGTTTTTGGCCGACGACTCAAATTCGAGCAGCTCAAATAGATGAACTAAATGAAGAAGGTGAAGTTCGCGAAGAGTTTGGAGAAGATGAAGCATATGTCGGGCCTTTGAGTGGTCGCCCACAACCATCTTTCAGGGTGGGACGTGATCTCTTTGAAGGGTACTTCGTAGCAGTTCGACCAGCAGATGGTGATAGTCATCCAATTTGGATTGCAAGGGCTTTGTCTAATCCCAATTGCAATTCTGAAAAACCAAATTGTGTGCTAATTCAGTATTTCCGTCCAACTTCAAGAGATGAGAGCGTTCAAAACTTCTACACTGGATGGGATAGCGACAGAGGTTTGCGTTGGAAAATTGATGAAAGTGAACCGCCATTATGGCAACACACGGACGCTCTTATAACAGCGTGGAAGTCTCTGATTAGGAAGGATACGCAACAATGTATGATTAAGATCCCTGTTGCTCAAATCGAAGTCATCAACCAAAGTTTGGCTAGTTTTCCTCAGTCTTAATTGCAACGGTAGTTTTATAAGTTTTTTCTTGCATTGTTAAATCTATCTCATACAATGCTAGTTGATTTTAATAAATGAGCAATATGCCTTTAGATGATGGTGAGAGAAGTAGAATACTATGTTCTTTCATACTTGTAAATGTAGACGTTTATATTTACAAATGTTCAAGTGCTGGTTTTTGTATGTAAGATTACATTATTTTATAGTTCTCTTATAAGAAATACAGGTTTTTATATTGTATTAGCAATTGAAACCATTATACATATACCGTCCTTTTGTATCTCATGTTATATTTCTTGTTTATTTTGTTTTTTTGTGAAAGAAGTTTTTGATTTGAAACAATTTTATATTTATTAAAGGACATGTATTATTTGCAAGACTCTCATTTTAATGGAAATTGATAATTAACTAATAAAATATGAGATTATTGAGCTTCATTTGAGCCCATTTTGATTCACTTATTTAGCCAAAGTTTATTTTGGGAGTGCCCTACCCTCCTATTTTATTGAATATGACGTTGTTTAGGGTTTACATTTAAAAAAAAAAGAAAATGACAAACTAATTACATTGATCCTCATTTAGCAGTGATTATTAGGCTGTTTTATTTTTGAAATGTTACCGCTCTTTTTGAATAATAATGGCCTCATAGGATGCACCAATTGACAACTGGGTGGACGCCGTCGGCGGTCAGTGTTTAAGTGGGGTGGTCAGCGTGTCCAAAGCGCGGACAACGTCAGAAGGCGGACGCGCCAGTCGGACGGGTCGGGCGGTCAGGGCGGTCAGATGGGGCGACGGGCAGACGTCGTCGGTCCGCACGGCGGACGCGAGGTTCAGGGCCGCTTCCCGCGGTCCGGGGCAGGTCTGGTGGCGGACGGCTATAAGGGTGGAGTGACTTTTCATTTCTTCTCACTTCAATTCTCCTTCGGTGCCAAGTTGGATGTGCTACTATTGCTTTATGCGCTAGTTGCTCCTACGGGGTGGAGAGTTAGGGTCCTCTATCTTGTGTTACTGTGTTGCGGTTGATGCCATCACTTTTGACTATCACGTGAGATTTTTTTATTCACTTCAATTGGTTATTGAATCCAATTGACAATCATGAACGGCGAAGGTGATCGAAATATGGATGGGGTGACTCCGGGTAGCGAAGCGAAGAAAAAAAACAAAGTGAAGGGGGCTATGCATGACCTTCGGCTTGACATTTTAAATGACCCTACAATTAAAGTAGAGAGCGGGTGGGAAGATGAAGATGCGGAGTATTGGACATAAAAAATGTGCAGGACCTATGTTAAAATGTACCACATTGACAAGTTGTGGCCTCAGGAGTCGCACAGGAGTCATACACGGGATTTTTGTTGTAAACCATGGACTTGCAACAACAAACATTTTGTCCATCGATCTGAGGAGGTGTAGCGTGTTCTATTCGGAAACAAGCGCAGAAGTAAAGGCTATATTAATCATAGCGTGGCGTGTATGGTTTATACGGAACTTATATTAGAGCGCAAGATCGATTGGAGCACGTTTCCGACGACAACAGCTTACCCACTTCTACTTGAAGCCAATCAAAAGGACATTCCCGACTTGTACAATTCAGAGGGAGAAACAGAAAAAGTATTAAAAAATACTATTGAGGTGAAAACGGATGGTGTGGAGAAAGCCTCAAATGTTGAAGAATTACGGTCTGTACAATCTCCAACAAAAGCAATCAATGAAAGCTCTTCGAAAAATGTGGGGAAAGATGTGGAGAAAGATGTAGAGGCGCAGGAGGGTGAAGTCTTTTCCACAGCTCCAACGCGTTTGACCTTTATACCAAATGTTGCGACACAAACACAAACGGAGTTTGTAAACAAAGGCAAGGTTTGCACGGAACGCGGGGAAACTTCAAAAAGTAAAGTAGACGAAGTCTTGGCGAAGAAAGTGGCAAAGGCTAATGCTACAATTGATAGTCTGATAGCCAACAATTGTTTTGATAGTTTGGTCTACAAATCTCCGCTTGTGCATCAAGGCGTTGAATCTAGTCCAGCGTTAAGTTTAGAAGACAAAGTACATACGCCTCGTGGACAAGGCATGACGATTGATAATATATCTTCATTATGGAGTTCCGAGCGTAAAAGGCGGACGGAGAAGTTTCCGTTTACAACGGCATTGCCAAGTCCTCTACATCGAACCTTGCAAGACATGTCTAATCCAAAACAATTGGAAAATCTTTTGAAGTTCTCGGTTCAGTTTGTTAACCTTCATGAAGAAATAGGCGGATCGTCGAACCCCGATGATGGTGCTACTATTGTTCCAATGAGTCCACTTGCAAATCCAAAGAATGTTGCACATATACTTGATACAACTTTCAAGATAACGATGTCAGTTGAATTTTTAGCGCAAGCTGCTCCGACTTTTATGAATTTGGCCAAGGAGTTTTCTTTAATAGCACCAGAGATGTTGAAAGGTGCTATAGCATTTCAGAATCTCACGAAGACTTTTGGACCACTTTTCGAAGAAAGAGATGTTCACATATTACAATTGGTGAAATATGAGAAGAAAATTGCTAACCTTGAAGGAGTGGAAGCAAGGTGCAAAGTGTTGGAGTTGAAATTAAAGACTTCGGAGAGTGAGGTTGAACATTTAAATCAACAATCATTGAGGCAAATGGAGGAGTTGATGAAGATGCGTAAACGGATTGCAGAATTGCAAGGGACCTCCAAAAATCCAAGTGAGGTTGCAATCTCACCAGTGATTGTACTCGGAGACAGTCAAGAGACTCAAGAGAGTGAAGATAAGCTCTCTCTTCCTTTTGATAAGGTCGAAGCAAGCGACAATCCTGCCATTGTGAATGTATAAGAAAGTCACGACATTAGCATGTTAAAAGCGACACAACAACCATCAATGGAAAATCTTTCATCCGTTTACGTGAATGCGGAGACGCAAACGGAGAGTTGTGACTTTGAAGAGTTGAAGCATAAATTGGAGGAGGCAATTGAAGCAAAAGGAATCGTTGAATCCAAGTTGAATCGATTGCAATTGTTCTTGGATTTGAAGAAGTTTATGCCATCTAGCGGCTTGGAATCTCGATGGTTAGCATGGGTACAAAGACTCCAAGACAGACCCTCTGTAGTATCTCGAGCAATGGCAGGTCTTCAAACATTGGCAATGGAGTCGAATGAAAATTGCGATGCCATTCAAAACTCTTTGAGTTGGTTCAAGACTATGTTTGACCAACATCCTTCAAAGGGATATACGGAGATCACATGTTGGGGAGACATGGATGCCATGTTTGAACGGTTAAACCACACAAAGAAGGACCAAGCTCCACCCATCAATTGGGCCTTGGAAGTAGAGGAAGGATGGGTCCCTTACAACACACTTTCAGCACACATCAATGTGAAAGACAAGCGAGTGGTGCATGCTTGTGATCTAGCCTCTCCAATCTTGGATGGTTGTTGTAGCCTTTGCCAAGGCCTCTTCGGACCGGAAGGTGCGGTAACCATGGGCCAATGTCGCCACACTTTCTATGTCACTTGCATTGTGAAAGCATCACTCATTCGTTCGGTGTGTGCCAAGTGTCGTAGTCCATTGAGTGCTAGGTTCTACGAAATGTTTGGTATCTTGGAAGCTATGCCTCCAGGCCACGAGTACAATCGTTGGAATCTTCCTCTTGATCAAGCGCCGTACAAATTTCAAAATTATCAACATTGGAGGAAGCCAATCCGGTGGAATGCAAATGAACAGAGGCATAATTTGTACGAGGAATCTCAGCAACCATTGGATTTGGATGTATGGATGACTCACAATAGAGAGGCGGAATTGCGGGCTCGAGGAATCGTAGATGACGCGGCCCGTGAAATGTTTTGTCGCAACATGGGGGGACATTGGAGCTTGCAACACGAAAAGTTCTTTCGTTTTCCAGATAAAAAAGTGGAGAGAGGACCAGAAGACAGTTGGGTGGAGGTGAACCATAGAAAAGAATTCGATGAGCAGTATAAGACATACGACCACACCCTCGTAGGTAGGGTCCTTCTATTGTCGAAGTTGAAAGAGGCTACAAAAGTTCGTGCTGTCTACGATACAAATGGACTAACAAGCACATGACATTCATCTGTAGATGTGGCAGCAGCATTTAATAGGCGCATTAGCGATATTATAGGGCATTGGAAGGCTTTCCTATTGGATGGAGACTACCTCACAGTATGGCAAGGGAAAGGAGATGATGAAGTTGTTCAAGCGATGGTAAATTATGTGGAGAGCAACTTGAGAACCTTGAAGGCAGACGAAGTCTATTTATCACTGAAAAGAAAACAAAAAAGGAAGCGTGAAGAGGACGATGACTTCTCTCCGGAAACCAAGAAACAATTTCATAAGGTGGACATCGAAATTCAATCTGGAGGGCAAATAGTCCGTCCAAGTCAACAACGGTCAACTTGTCAATCATCTGCTAAACTCCTCGGTACAGCAGATTTTCCTTTTGTTTTGGGAGAAGGTAGTGGTCCATCTGGTGGAAAGTAGGATTTGAGGAGAATTTTATTTTTTAAAAACAATGGTCCTTTCATTGTTTAAAAACAAAAAAGAATGTGAAAGATTTAGATCTTAAAAAGATCGTATAGGATTCAATAGTAATATTGGAACTATGTTTTCATGTATTTTGTTTATACATATATATTTATATATAAAGATGCTATATTTTCATTTGCGTGTAAAAATATTTTTATATGTACATCTTATTTTACGTGGATGCATTCATTTTTGATTATGTAACATTCAAATTACATAACAATATAAAATTTTCTAATGACTAATGGCAATGCGAAGTCCGCCCCGACCGTCCGCCCAGCCCATCTGCCCCGCCCCGCGCGTCCACCTTTCGACGGCGGGAGGGACGCTGCGTCCGCTAGCATCCGTGCGTCCGGACGTTCCGAAAACGGACACTATTTTGGGGCGGACGTTGAGATTCGTCAACCTTGTCATTCAAAAAGGCAGCTTGGATATCTAATATTGCTCCCCACTGCCTCAACTGGGTCCAGGTCATGGCGCTTAAAGCGTTTTGGACTCCTACCACAAAACGCTCTAAAGCGGGTACCCTCACCTCTGGACTAGGTTTAACCATCCTACGACATTGCAAGTCCGCTTCAAGCGTAGAATAGTACTGAAGGGATTGGGCCTCTAAGTCGCTTAGCACAGGTAAAACCGGTACTAAGTCTGCTAATTCTAAATCCCCTCTTACTAACATTTCCGCTATTAGCGCCTGGTTTGCAGTGAATATTGCCTTAGCCCAAAGTCGTTGAAACGTATTCATAGTAATCAGCTGCTTAACCTCCAACTCCTCCAAAATCAAAAATAAATCCCACTAGCTCTCATAAGCATGGAATAAGGATGGGAAGGAAGGAAGGAAGGGATCGCTCTCTCTTCCAAATCTGGGCCTTCATTCGATCCAGTCTTCCATTCTCCATAAGTACAGGTTCAACCGGCCAAGAAGTTGAGACACCCGATAATGTGACCTTCTCTGCTTGCGCTTGAGCGGTTGTTAATTGGGACTGGAGTACGCTTAAAGCGTTTTGATGCTGCTTTAAAGCATGATCTGCATCCCTCGTTCTAAGCTGCTTAATCCTTCCCTCTTGAGCAGCTCGTTCGGCTTGAAATTCCTTATCCTTTTCCGCTACAAGCAACGCTTTTTCAGCAACTTCAGCCTGAATCCGCTGGATTTGTTCCTTCTGATATTTCACCACATCGTCCACCAACTTCCTCTCAGATTCCAAATACATGATTTGGTCATCCTTGTCCTTTAATTGCCTGCCCAAATTGTTGTTGGATTTGCAGATGTCCTTGGTCTCCTCTCGACTCTTGCGCAAGGCTTCCTCCAACTACGTAATCCTCAAATCACGAGCAACTACATCCGGTGCTGCGGCTATCTGTTTGGAAACACCAGCCACGATTTGATTGATGAGATTGGCTTGTTGCTCCGGTTCCGGCAATGGTTCCATCCGTGTTCTCTTCTGAGAGCTTCCTTCAGCTTGCGGAGGGACTGACTCCACCACAGTCAAACTAGTTCCCACATTGATACACTTTAAGCGATTCACTTCCCCTTCCTGAGCTTTAGCTTTCTGTTTGAAAGGTTCTCCTGAATAGGTGATCGCTATAAGCAGCTTAACGTATTCCAGCTTGAAGCTCTTCTCCCACAGCAACGTAAGAATATGTTTTGGAATAGATTGACCGGTCTCGCGAGACCTCATGTCAATAATAAACCGGTACAACTCCTTCACCAGAAGTTCGCTCCAGTTCAACCAATGTCCCTCCACAGCTTCAACAGCCATCCGGATTACCTCCATTGACAACTCCATGGGAGTCCGCTCAAAGCAGAAATACATGTTGATGAAGGAGAAAAGTGAATTCCACGGCTCCTTGGCATCCGCATACTCCCACATTCCAAGCTCCGAATCGTAATTCTCCCCTTTGCCTCCTGGAAAAATCTGATTCCAGACTTTCTTCGTGGGTTCCTTGAATCTTGTCAAGGGAGTGCAAGTCCTCTCATCCGGGAGCTGAAAAATAACAGAAAGTACAGTGGCCACCATCAGCAACTGATGTCCACTATGCTGAATTTTGAATTGTTTGGTGTCTCCTGCCATCGATCCTATCATGGCGGCTATGACATCTTCTCTATAAACAGCAGGACCTCGAAACTGCATCACGTAATTCCACAATCCTGCTCTTGCCAACTGCGCCTTGTAGTCGTGCAGTCGCTTCTTGAAGTTTGCCGGATCCTCCTTCTCTCTACCCTTCATGATGTTCTTCCAATCTGTAGCAAGAATAGGATTACACTTAAGCGGTTAGGCTGAAACATTTTTCTACGCTTTAAGCGTCATTCCTTCATCTGATCCGTTCTTTGTCTTCTTCACTTTAAGTGTTGGCTCGTCCATTTACATCTTTAATCTCATATTTAGCATCATCTTTATCAATCGCTTAAAGTGCTTATATCATTAGCTACCAACTCCAAAGTCTTTACTGCTTAAAGCATTAAGTCGGCTTATAGATTGATGTTCTTTTTAAAAGGATATATCTTAACAGCTTAAAAGCGATGACTCATCCTTCCTATACATTCTTATACTATTTCTATATCGCTTCAGTGTCTTCTGTCTTCGTTAATCACTTTGAGCATAGTCACTTATTGGTATAATCAGTTATGAACATTCACTACATTAGCTAAGACTTATTAGCTTAACTGTTTTACATGATTATCTTTGTTAATATTAACCGCTTAAAGCATATGTCCTTCCTTCTTCGGATCAACTTCTACTAACAGTTGCTTTAAGCATGTTAACCCTATGTACTGGCTATAAGCATTACTGTTAACATATCGACTTCAAACATATAGCTTTAAGCCTTTCTCCTTAATACACTTCAGCGTCTATATTTTTTCACTCTGGGACGCAAACCATCGATATAAACAATCTAAACGCTTCAGCGACTTACAATACACTCGGCATAACCTAGTAAAACACTCTTAAGAGGACTTTTATACTCAAGCAAATATCCTTCATCAACTAAACTGGTTTAACCTAACAAAACAGCATTGCTTTAAAACAAAATACAAACATCATTTCATGACTTCCAACATCGGTCAATTAGTTACATTATTTCACAACTTGCTCACCAACTCAGCCTTCAATCTTCTTCTGTAATGCAACCAGAGCTTCAACAAAAATCGCTTTAAGCATATAAACAGTCGCTCCTCGTACTTCGTCTGCAACTCTAGACCAACGTTGAAGTCACTCTCTTTCTTGATCAGCAACCACCAAATGCTTCCGCTCTTGCCCTGCACTTCAACGTCGCCAACATGTTGCGCTCCTCTTCACACTTCAAGCTTTCTCAACTCTGCTACCGCCGCCGTCTTCTTCGTTCGAATTCGCTTTAAGCGTCTCTCTCCTTCAGCTCCAAGCTCAATCTCCATTCACACACTCAGACCTTCGCTTTAAGCTCACTCAAACAGCATGCCAAGTTGTTTTTTACTCACGATCATACTCTACTAAAAGCTCCACACACGCCTTCACAACGAAATCGCTCAAAGCTTCAAGCAAACAGTGATTCAGAGCAAGAAGAAGAAAAAGAACGGTTTAACCGGTTACTGCACTGCCATTTTACAGGTGTACTCAATTGGAGTACCCTTCATGGTCACTCAAAGTGTTCATTACCCTTACCCGATTTAACCGTTCTATTAGTTGCTCAAAGCATTTACAAATTATACCCTATTTAATAATTTTCATATGATTTTCTAAAATCTATATCTCCTTATTTATTACCAGCCACTTATAAGTGTATCTTTTAAAAAGAAATTCCCAATAATTTACTTTCAATTATTTCTTTTACTTTTCTTTTTCCTTATTTTCTTTCTCTTCCAATTTTCTTAAAATCTTTTCTTTATCTCTATTCTTCTTAATTAATACTCTTGGGAATTTTATATTACTCCTTAATTCTCACGCTATTTATTTATTTATTTTTAAGTTGTAATGATTACTAACTAAATTCATCTAATATTCCATATTAAATCCCCTAATAATATTTTCCCATTCTTAAGGTGAACTATTTGATATAAAAAAATATTTTTAGGAGCTGCCTAATTGTTCTTCTGGCTTTCATTTATTTATTTATTTATTTATTTATTTATTTATTTATTTATTTATTTATTTATTTATTTATTTATTTATTTATTTATTTATTTATTTATTTATTTATTTATTTATTTATTTATTTATTTATTTATTTATTTATTTATTTATTTATTTATTTATTTATTTATTTATTTATTTATTTATTTATTTATTTATTTATTTATTTATTTATTTATTTATTTATTTATTTATTTATTTATTTATTTATTTATTTATTTATTTATTTATTTATTTATTTATTTATTTATTTATTTATTTATTTATTTATTTATTTATTTATTTATTTATTTATTTATTTATTTATTTATTTATTTATTTATTTATTTATTTATTTATTTATTTATTTATTTATCAAAAATTTAATCCCTTAGTCAACTATAAAACTATTTATTATTATTTTTATTTATTATTTATTTGTTCACTTAATTCCATATGTCCGCCCAAACTGCAAACTTTCTTTTACTTCCATTTTAGCTTCAATTTAGTGAACTAAAATTAAATTAACAACCCTCATCCTTCTTTTTATGCTCATTTTCTCTCACAAGCATTTTCTCTTATTTTTATTTATTTTCTTACTTTCAGTCAATTTTTGTTACTACTCACACAAGAAATCACTCCCTTATTCTCTCGGTAATTCTAAATTTTACTCTTTGAGAAATTGGCTTCTTATGCTTCACCTTTAGTCATTAATTGATTTAATCTACTTCTTTTCTTATTCTCTCTTATTATTTAAAAACTTAACATTTACATATTCTTTTATCATGTTTTGGACTAGACTCTCAAACTTGAATTTAGAGAACAATTAAATATATTTATTTTAAATCTCCCCATAGTCATTTGCTTACAATTTTACGCTTATTTTCTCTCAGTATTTTAATTAACTTTAATTAGCTCAAATTTTGCTTCACTTGCTTTTCCCAATGACTACAATTTTGCTTTATTTCTACTTAGCAATTTGGCTTTTGAAATTAAAATAAGGTTTTAGCAAAGAATGGAAAAGAATATCTATTTGTTCTTCTCTCAGTTTGCAAAGTCTCTCCTTTATTATCATGTTCTTTCATTATATTTTCCTTACATTATTATTATTATTTATTTATTTATAATTAATTGACCCCCTACTTAAACTATAACTTGTCCTCAATTTATATAAGGTGTAAGTCGGTATCCATTATAGCGTGTGGAATGAATATGTCCTTCAAAATCTTGCAATTCCATTGAACCATTAGAATAAGAATTTAAAACTTTATATGGGCCAAACCATCTCATTTTAAATTTTCCTGGAAATTTGTGAAATCGACTATCATATAATAGTACTAAATCATTAGGTTCTAATTTCTTGGGTTTTAATTTACTATCATAATAGCTTTTTCTACAGTTTTGCATTGCTAAAGTGTTTAAATATGCTTGCCTTCTCGTTTCATCTAATTTTTCTAACATAGCGTATCTTTCCATTAAAGACTCCTCATCTCCTAGTCTATATTCAATTGCAATTCTTAAAGATTGGACTTCCAACTCTATAGGTAGAATTACTTCTTGTCCATAAACTAATTGAAAAGGAGTGCTTTTGGTTGTAACTTTATAGGCTGTTCTATAAGCCCATAAAGCATCAAACACTCTAGCATCCCAATCTGTGTTTGAACCTTGTACAGTTTTTGTAATGATTTTACAAAGAATTCCATTAGTCTTTTCTATTTGTCCATTTGCTCTAGGGTGATAGGGACTAGTCTTTCTATGTTTGATGAAATATTTAGTTGTTAATTTTTCAATAGTATCATTAATAAAATGAAAGCCCCTATCACTAACTAGTTCTTTAGGACAACAAAATCTTATTATGATATATTCATATAAAAATTTTGCAACAGTATTCGCATCCACTTTAGTGGGTTTTGCTTCCGCCCACTTTGTAACATATTCCGTAGCAACTAAAATATAACGTTTACGACCATCCCTACTTGGTGGGTTAATAGGTCCTACAAAATCTATGCCCCATTTTTCAAAAGGTATTTGCGCTAAAATAGGTGTCAAGGGCATAGAAGCGGTAGGTGTAGGTTTTCCTATTCTCTGACAAGGATCACATTTGCGTGTAAACTTTGTTGCATCAGCAAACATGGTTGGCCACCAATAGCCAGATTGTAAAGCTTTTTGGGCGGTGACTAATCCAACAAAATGTCCACCACATATATCATTGTGGCATCCTTGTAAAATCAAGGGCACTTCACTAGAATTAATACAACGTCTCAAAATTCCATCTTTTCCTTTCTTATAAAGTGTTCCCGTTATTAAAGTATACGGGGCTACTTTATATACTAACATTTTCTTTTGTTTTTCAGTGTAATCTAAAGGAAATTGCCCTTTAGAAAAGAAATGGATTATGTCTGCATATTCTGTAAATATAACTTCTACTTGAAATAAAGCAACATCCGGAAATTCATCATTAATGGGTTCACTTCCTATTTCTTGATTGATTCTGGAAAGATGATCAGCATTAGCATGACTCTTTCCAGGTCTCACTTGAATAGTGAAATTGAATTCTTGTAGCAATAAAACCCATTTAGCTATTCGGCCACTCAGTTGGGGTTTATTTATCATATATTTCAAAGCATCATGATCTACATGAAAAGTAAATTTTTAACCCAAAAGATAGTGTCGAAATTTTTGAACTGAAAAGATCATTCCTAAGGCTTCCCTTTCAATTACAATGTAATTTTTTTTCTGCAGCTGCTAATTGACGGCTAGCAAAATAAATGGGTTTATCATGACCCTTCTCATCTTTTTGACTTAACACACTCCCTATAGCCACATTTGATGCATCAACATAAACTTCAAAGTCTTTATTTCAATCAGATGGAATTAGAACTGGCACTGTAGTAAGTTTATGTTTTAGCGTTTCAAATGCCTTGGTACAGGTTTCTATCCATACATGAGGTGTATCTGTCTTTTTAGTTAATTTGGTTAAGGGTAGGGCTATATTGGCATATTTATAGATATAATGCCTATAATATCCAACATGGCCTAAAAACGCTCTAACCTCTGTGATAGTGTTGGGTTGTGACAATTGGACTATAACATCTACTTTATCTGGATCTGTAGCAATGCCTTGCTTAGAAACGATGTGTCCTACCAATTTGCCAAAAGGTACAGCAAATTGGGATTTTGCAGCGTTTATGGAAATTCCATATTTTTTACATTGGACAAAACATTTTTCTAAACATTCTGCATGTTTTTCTTTTGTGCTATAGACACAAAAATCATCTAAAAAGATTTCCATAAATTTTCTCAAATACATCTGGAAGGCTATAGTCATTAATCTTTGGAATGTTGCTGGAGCATTACACAAACCAAATGGCATTTTGGTATGGGCAAAAATTCCCCAGTCTATGGTAAAGGCTGTTAAAAGTCTATAAACTTTGGCAATCTGAATTTGATATAACCAGAAAAAACATCCATGAATGAATAACATTCATGTCCTGCTACACCATCTAATAGTGTGTTTGTAAAAGGTAAAGGAAAGTGATCCTTTTTAGTCACACTATTTAGTTTTCAATAGTCTTGACATATTCTAAGTTTTCCATTCTTTTTAGGCACTATAACAATTGGAGAAACCCATTCACTATATGGAACTTCAAAGATGAATCCACAAGCTAACAGTTTATCAATTTCTTCCTTGACCATCAGCGAATATTTGGGGTTCATCCTATATTGTCTTTGTCTTACAAGTTTAGCGTCTGGTTCTAATTCTATTTTGTGTTCACAAATCTCTGGAGGTACACCTTTTAAATCAGCATAACTCCAAGCAAAAGATTTTCTATGCCTTTTAAAGAATCCATACCAATATTTAAATTCAATTTTAGTCATTTGGAAATAGACTTTTATAATTTGCGAATTTTCTTTAGTTTTTAAATTCATATTTTGTAGAGGTGTATGTAGGGATTCCCTAAAAATTTTCTTTTTGACCAACGTGGGGTCACTATATGTGAGAAGATCTTCTATTTCTTGCATATCAGACTGATATTCAGGTTCTAAATCTGAACTTTTATCTAAAGATATATTGAGGACTTCAAAATTTTCCCATGCTAAAATGGCATCGTCTAAGTCTTCAATATGGCCCAGGGGTGTGAAATATTCTCGTAGCCCAATACTTTTGTGAGACTCTTAACTTTATATTTTGTTCATTTTTGCAATTATTGTGTGAATGTGGTTAAATTTTAAGAGGATAATTTAAAATGAATGGAAATGAATGAAATTTTTTATTTTTTATTTTGAATGAATGAAATTAAAATTAGTTAAGGTAGTTGTAGTTGGGAGGTTGTCTCTCATGTCATTTCAAATCTTGATTTTTATATAAGTGTTTGTTTTTTCCTTGTTTTGCTCTCTCTCTCATTCATAATTTTTTCATGTGTCATTGTGTGAATTTATTGCATTTTTCTTGAGTGTTCATAGTTTGAGTTTAGGCTAAGTATTTTTATGTGAATTTTAATATCTTTGCCGTGAGGGCAATTGTGTGTGTTAATTTATTAAGTGTGATTGATAATTTTATAATTTTAAGTGAAGATTGAAGAGCAATTAAAATTTATTAATAATTGTGGAGGATAATTTTTGTGTTATCACTTGTCATTCTTTAAGTGCTATTTGTGAAGGATAATGCAATTTAATATAATTGAAGCTTTATCATTGAGTGTTAATTGTGAGGAATTAATTTATAAATTGATTCTTAATTGGAGAGATAATTCTTGGTTATTGATTTAGAGTGTAAAGAGAAATTTGTAATTGCTTAAGGAATTAATTGTTTATTTTTAAGAGAGTTATATTGGGAGATCATTTATTGTAATCCTTTGAAATTTTTGTTGATGAAATTGAGTGTTACAAATAATTACTTAAAGCGGAGAATTATACTTTGTTATAGAAGCAATTTAAGAGTTACTTTTAATTAAGTTATTATAAGTATTTTGGAATTTAAAGAAAGAGCTGGTTGGCCAATTTCTTAATAATAATTGTTTTTTTAATATTTGTTGCCGAGGGAATAATTGTGAGCAATTTAGAACACATATAGATTCTATTTTTATTAGAGAGAATAACCGCGGAGCATTGTGTAATAATTTTGAGAGTTTAATTTTATATAAATAATTTATCAACTCCGAGAGAAATTGTAAGGTAAACTAATTACATAATAAATTAAAAGTGTGAAGGGAATTAAATTAATTGAAGCATTATTGCCGAGAGGTTGTGAGAATAAGAAATTAATTATTACATATAAGTTGATACAAATATAGAATTTCAACATGTGAAGATGAAGTGAAGGAATCTATTGGTCCTTCGGGACTAGTAGACTTAGATTGTATGAGTTAATGGAGAACAATTTTAAATATAAATTTGAGCCGGTTATAAAAGACTATTGATTTAACGATTATTGCTATGTTAACTTGTTTCTACACATTAAAGATTATTGAAAAATTGATCATTGAATAGCCACGCTATTAAATTGACTATTGAAAAGATCACACTGAATATGCGACTATTGATTTTGCCAATTGCTAAAGTACATTAGTGCTTAACATTTTCTATGTGGTTGAAATTGCAGAAAAGACTAAGAACTTTTGATGTGGATAGAATCCTTACCTCAACCAATTATAGATTTTGGCAATTTAGAAACTATTATATTATAGTAGTAGTAGTTCACATGAGACTTCTCTAGCTTTGAACTTTGGAACTTAAAGTTAGAAGTTATGAAATCGGTTGTTATACTTTGTGTGTAGTTTTTGTATTTCCATTTAAAGTCAAGTTATTACACATATATTTTCAATTTTGAACTTCTATAGATTGTGATACATTCCTTTCTATGCACTCCACATTGTCGTTATACAATCTTAAACTTAAATGTTCTTCTTTCTTGTATGTGTAAAAGCGACTATTGCAAAATGACTATTGCAAAATGAATACTAACATAATGACTATTAAAAATTGATTATTGAAAATTGATTATTGAATATGACAATTGAATTTGACTATTGATTTTCGTTTATTTATTTGGATTTTGTTTGAGAAGATAGATTTACAGACATAGTGGGATAAAACCTAGAAATTACTAATTGACGGACTACTAGTGTGAGGGAAATAGAGATAAGCCATTTATCCCATCCCCTACTAACATAACAAGTGGTGATAAAATAATATGTTTGAAATTAAAAGAAAGAGAGATTTACATACAAAGTGACATTAGTTAATTAAAACACTAAGCTAATTTGAGCTTTCCCCTTAAACGAACCTTTTTTGGAATTGCCTTGGTTTTGTCGTAGAAAAACTATACTACAACTTTTATAAGGTAATTCCTTATTAACCTTTTGGATAGGTTCAATTTCACTTTCTTCACTCTCAATTTCAGATTGATTTTCAGATGTGACACTAGTTCCATCATCTTGAGTTTCACCTCTATATTTAATTGGGTAGAGAGGTAAGATAATTTTATTCTTCCCTTTTCCAATAATTAGAGTTCCCTTTCCCCAATCATCTTTAGTTCTAACCGAATATAACCAAGGCCTATCCAATAAAATGGGATGGGAGGAGATAGTCTCCGTAAGTTTAAATACAATATAGTCTATTTTATATTCTATTCCTCCAATAATTGTTTCTATTTGACTTAACATACCTAAGGGTTTAACTCGGCTCTGATCTGCCATTCTCAAAATTATAGGTGTCAAGGTCATAGTAGTTAATCCCAACTCTTCTATAGTTCCAAAATTCATGAGATTAACACTAGATCCACTATCAATTTGGACTCCACTTATTAAAGAACCATCAATTATAATATCAACGATTGGGGCTCCTGGGTCCATGGAAATTTCATGAATTTTTACAGGTTTTGTCCTTTTCCTTATAAGGGATGAAGTCAAACCACTCCTACATTTTGGTGATATGGCTAAAAATTGTTTTAAGGTAATTTGGGGTTGAATTTTATCTAAATTTGCGACAATGTCATAAGGTTCCATATCCATTGTTAATTTCATTGTCCTTGGAATTTTACGTTTAAATTGACTTGGTGAATTTTGAAAATTTGGTCTAGAATTTAAATGTTTGGCCGGAATTTGATAAAAAAATAGAAATGGTACTAAGAACAGTTGGCAAATTTATTTCTGGGTTTATAGGTTCTAAAGGTAAAGATGTCAGTTTATTAGATTTTTCTTTCAAAAGTTTCTCTTGTTTTTCTTTCCAAGTTATTTCTTTTAATAGATGATTTGGATCTATTTGTATCACAATAGGTGGAATTACTTCTTTCTTTTTTATTAATTCAACAATTACAGGATTATCTTTCGTAATTGTTTTAGAATGTTCTAACTCACTCTGAGTGTTATCTATTTGTTTTTGTTTGGCCTTAGAGGTCCTAGTAGTCACAAACCCAATTTCAGGATACAATTCTTGTTTTGGTATAGAATGAGAAATGTGATTTGAAGGTCTAAAATTTCCTTCTTCCTGAAACTGCACTTGCTTATTCCTAGGATAATCCCTCTTTGATGGTGGAAATTTTCTAGGTGGGGCTGTACAGTCTTTAGGTAAATGTCCCTGTTGACGACATCTCCCACAAAAGGGTGAATAACCTACTTCTGCTCTAGTATTGGGACATTCATTAGCATAGTGGCCTAGTTCACCACATCTAAAACACACAAGTTGTTTTCCTCGCTCCGGTGGTTCATAACGATGAGTATTAGGATTGGACGGTGGTCCATTCCAAACTAGCGGTTTATTATAGGTATCATTCCAACGAGGACGATTATCATTTGGTTTATATGGTGGTGTCGCAGTACAGGGCAGGTCAATTCCCCATTATACTCACAAAAATCGCTCTAGAGTATAACTAAGTGACTCTAAAGATCAAACCCACGAGATCCTGTGAAGTATCTAGCTCTATTAAGCAGTTAAGTTCAGTCAGTATGCCAATCTTACTTTCCGGTCCTAGATCTAGAACCAAAAACACCACCACACCGGATAACTATAGACCGGATTACTCCTTCTTCCGATCCTACTTACTATCCGGTCCATACAATTACCCAAATCCCAGGATGTCACAACTTCCGATCCTGGAAATCCGTCCTGACCAATCCGGTCGGGATGGTCATCCTGTATCCGTAATCCTATCCGGTTTAGTTTTGCCTCTATTTCACCATCAGAGGGGTCGCCGCTTACATTTGAGAGTGGTAGGCCCACCACTCCTTCTGTGACTTATAGTGGCTGAAGACCCACTGTCCTACTTCCTAAACTCCTAAGCTAATCCGGATCCGGTTTGGTCCTTCACAACAACCCAGATAGCAATCCGGGTTGTAGGTCATACAAAGACCCCACACTCAACCCTCTCGTACTACAACGACCTTGATGCTACTTCCGATCCGTGCGAAGACAGGTGGTTACAAGTGCACCCGTCCGTTCCAACATCAACTAAAGTTCTTCCATTACCCATACGGGTGGTGAGACCTCACAGGAGATCGGACACTCAACCGGATTTCCCACCCGGGAGTTCTAGCGCAGCTAAGGAATCCCTCCCTACCCGCCTAGCCTAACAACGGCTTTCTCACCCGGAATCTCAAACTCTAGATGTGCTGAGGAACTAAGTTCACTCCCAACTCTTCGATACCTACTCACATGCACCTTGGATCGGAAAATAAACACCAAGGGGAGAAATCACTCGCAAACCAACTCGTACTATCCTAACTCCACATCATACAATCATGTCGCGCTGGAGAGAGACACACAATGAAGAGAATAGAAAGGTACAAGAAGTTTGCAAAATGAACAACTCCCAATTCCCATCGCGGGAACCGATTTATATACAAAGGGTAAAAACCCTAAAAGCACAAAAAGGAGCGGAAAACCCGTAGGGGTCCGCCGCCATCCTAATCTAACTTCCGGTCTAACCTAATACTGTTGAGCCGGATCCGAATCCGGATCCGCTCCTACTCCTAACTGAAATCAAAATCCTATCTACCCTACAACTCTAGATCCTATTGTCGGGCTTCCGATCTCCGGGACTAGCTCCTCGAAGACTTCACTCAAATTCCGGACCTGTTCCCCCTCCGCAGGATTCGATCCGGGTGGAGACTCCAGGTCGATGGTGATATCCGGTCTCGTGCCCGGAGTCCCAGTCCGTGCAGACTTCTTGGACTCAGGAGTCCAATCCTTCCTCTCCTTCGCAATAGTCGCGTCCGGAAAGAGGTCCGGTAGCGAGATGTCCGAAAGATGAATACCTTTGTCGCATGTCGCTCCAGTCAGCTTCCAGCTGCTCTCCTCGATCCGGTCCGCAGCCTTCCGCCCCTCCACCATTGCTGTCTCCACCTGCTCAACGAAGTCGGCGAGAATCCGGACCATCCGGGAACCGGATAGTTTCTTCTCTTCGTGGATCTTCTCATCGAAGAGCTTCGCTTTGGCGGCGGCCGTTCCGGTCTCTCCCAGGACCACCTTAATCTACTCGGCTATCTTCCGAGTCTCCTCTGCCATCTCCCAGGCAGCCGTCACGTCTTCCTGATAGGCAAAAAGAGTTGCCTTCAGTTTATCCACCTCCTCCTGCAACCGGCGGATCTCTGCTTCCTGCTTCCGGGTCTCTTCCGGATTCGTGATGCACTCCGCCACCTGTTCCGCCAATTTGCTGTCCGGTGGCGCTCCTACCAACTTGCCGATTGCCTCAAGCGTCCTGTGCTTGACCTCCCAATCTGCCCTGATGTTGCAGAGGACGTTGATCAGACCGTTGAACGGATCTTGCATATCCGGGTCTCCCCCGGAAACGGTCTTCTCGGCTTCCGGTTTCTCTTCCGGGGCCGGCTTGTCTTGATCGGGAGGCGTCCCGCGCTTGTGTGGAGGCGTCAACTTCTGTCGCTTGATCGGCGGCATCGGCTCCTCCTCTTCCTCGCTCGACTCCTGTTCTGACCCGGAATCGGATTCGGCCTCGTCATCCGTTTCCGACTCCCCATACTTCAGGAGCACTTCCTGCGTCTTCCACACCTTCTCCTCCATGTCGGTGAGGACTTGGTGTTCTCAATAGAGGTGGAAGAGGTAAGGGCACACTGGAGTGGCCCTTTTCTTCCCAACCCTACTAATGAGCTGGGCCACAAGATCGGAAATGATCCGTGCCCAGTCCACTTTCCGGGTACCACTGAGGGCACCGAAAATGGTGTTGCCGAGGGTGATCGTCACCCTGGTCGGCTTTTCCGGGTGAAGAACCGGAACCAGGAATTGCAGGAGCCGACGGTGTCGGTCATCCTCACAATCCTCGACCGCGTATCCGTCCTTCGGGTTGACGGCTCCCTGGAACTTCTCTCGGACAAACTCATCCTTCCGGTTCGCCATCCCTAAACCTCCTACCCGGAAACCGTAAACCCCTCTCCACATTCCCTCGTTCCAGCTGACGGGAGTTCCTCTCACGGTGTTGTCAAACTGATTGGACAGCTTTCCGAGGAGCTCCTTGACCATTCTCTCCTCCCTAAAACCCCAGGGTTTCTCGGCAAACCCGAGGCAACCCATGGATTTGAGATCCTCCATGAGTTGAGACTTTTCCGGCTCTGTGGAGGGAATAACCGGAATAACTTTCCGGAGCTTCACCTCACTTGCAGAGGGACTCGCTGGTCTAGACCTACGTAGCGGAGGCATTCCCACTCGAATCTACCTCACTCTCTCCTAGCCACACGTCCCGTTCCTCACTTCCTCTCTCCGATCTCAACCGGAAGCAAAACAAACAAAACACAAACGCACAAACGCACAAACGACAAAAACTCAACCGCGCACGCTCAAGGTCGAGTTTCTAAAAGGGGGTGCAACAGTGAAAGCTCCTCCTTTTATACTCCCTGGACCCTTTCCGGTTTGTCATCATAAATCCGGTTTACCATCATAATCCGGTTCATCATCATAATCCGGTCCTAGACCTAATCCATGTTACATTCCGTTTCCGTCGTTAGTTACTCCTGACCGGATTAGATCCAAGAGGCCCACTACTTCACATTCCGTGCTAATTTTGAGTTTTCCTTCTCCACCTAATTGGATCCGGTTAGCTAATGACTAGTTTCCGTTCCTATTTTGGTGTATACTAAGAAAATCAAAATTTTAAGCTGCGACAGGTGGACCAACATTTGGTCTGGTAAAAGGTCTTTTATTAATGTTGGTTTTATTGACCCAAGGTTTATTTGAGTCTACTTGTAGAATTTGTTTAATTATGTTTAAATCCTTCTTGATAGACGATAAATTCCAACATTTGTTAGTTGGATGGTTTCCACCACAAAAATTACAATGGGGTCTAAGACCTACATCTTCTACAACAGGGGATGGACATTCAGAATGTAAATGACCATGCCCTTGACAATTTGTACACCAGACATTTGTTCTGGTGTTTGTAGGTTTAGATCTTTTAGTTGGGGCATTTGTGACTTGTACTCTCAAGTCTGCCATTTCCTCAACTAATTTACTTAATAAATCTATTTTTGAGTCTTTTCTTTTTACCGCAGGAGGTATTACAACCGTAGGTTGCAATTGTTGTGCAGTATAAGTTTTTACTTGTGGTGGATAAATCGTTGGTTGATAAGGTGGTATTTGATTTGCCATAGGTGGGTATACCAAATTTGGAGGGTACATGTTAGGATCTATTGTGGTCATTTGATCATCTCCTATCCTAACTTCCTCATATTGTTTGGCATACCTTAATGCAGTGGCTAGGTTTGTAGGATTCTTCTCCTTGATGGCTATTTTAAACTCAGGAGGATATAAACCTCCTGTGAAAATTCCAGTTAAATAGGCATCAGGAATCCCATGACCTCGCCACCGTTGTAAGATATAGGCCATTCTACCGTAGTAATTATCTACAGTTTCCTCTAACATCATTCTTATAGTTCTTAATCGTTCTTGTAGACTTTCTGGAAAAGCTAGAGGTCGGAATCTGGTCAAGAATGCATCTTTTAATGCCTGCCAATTGGCAAAAAGGGCATGAGTTTGATACCATTCTTGAGCAGTTCCTATTAACGTAGCATGAAAGGTTACAAGAAAATTAAGCTCAGGGATCATATTAGCTACACAAACTATTTCAAACCTACTCATATGGTAATCAGGATCAGTGCTTGCTTGACCATAATATTGTGGTAAAGTAACCAAATTATAAGGGTGTGGTTGTGCCATATTATAATTTTCTACCCACTAATCTTCTTCAAATTGTGGTATTTCTAGTTCCACGTTTGAGCTATCTGAAAATTCAAGATCTGATTGGAAAGATTGATGAGTTTGCAACGGTTCTATATTTGGTTCAAAAGGTGATTCTAGTAAACTATAAAGGTTGATATTTTCGTTCAAATTATAGTAGTTTACAAATTGTTCTGGAGAAATTTCCAATTGCAGAGTTTCATTATTTTCTAATTGAGCAGAATTAGAAGATGAGTCTCTTCTATTTTCTCGAAGAGGTGTTAGGTAACTTTCCAATCTATTTAATACACTTGGGCTTTCTTCATTCCATGTGTTTCTTAAATAAGCAGTTACTACAGCACTAGATTTGTAATCACCTATTGGTATAGAAAGATTAAGCTGCTCTGGTGTAAAAAATAAATATTCAACTGAATTTGGGATTCCAGGTGAAATGGGTGTTGGTGTTCTCAAAGGACTATTAGATGTTCTTTGTGGACTAATAGGCGATTGATGCAATACTTGACTTACAGAATCCTCACTTTCAGGATAAGGAATTTCTTCCCGTTCTATAGATGTAGTAGGGTTTATTAAAGAAATTCTGGAAGTAGGTATTCTTGTAGATTCTTCTACTTCAGAAAATATATTAGTTCTTATTTCAAATTCAAGATCAGATTCAGTTATCTCACTTTGAGATTCATTTGGTGTAAAATCATTAACTAGTCTCTGAAAATCCCTAATAGACGATTCTACGGTATTAGGATCCGCAGGACTAGGAGGAGGTTGGGGTGGAAAAAAATAGGGGTTAATGTAAGTAGCCGCTGTTCTTCTAGGTGTTAGTTTACCTTCTGTTTGTAATTTACGAATGGCACTCCTTAATATCCGGTCAGAGTTTGAACTAGACATTCACGGAGGCCATAGGAAAAGTTCCTAATATTTTTAGAAAAATTATGAGTTAAATTTCAAATTCTACAAAAAACACGAGGAAACACTGGGGTCTTTTTATCACAAGGAGTTGGAACAATTGTTATGGGATATTGTCCTACAACCGGACATAACTGAAACTCATAGGGCAAATTAAACTAAACGGTGGACTTAAGGGATTCATTTTCTCTTTACACATGAAGTCTAGAATTAGTGGTGTTACTGCTGGGTTCATAGGCCCATATGTAAATTTATAAATTCTTTCTAAAATTTTACTTCCAGTCCAAGCAACATAGGCTTGTGGAATTTCACTTTTAGTTTGTGATTTCAATTTTCCATATTGACTCATTAAATAATGAAGGGAAAAATCAAAAAGCAATTCTCCACTTTTCACCACAAACCCTTTTTGGGGTTCAAGTTTTTCCCAAATTTTAGTGAAAATAATCCTTTTTATATCTAAAGGTAGTTGGTTTATTCTCTCTTTCAATTCCTTATCTTTTATATGAATTCCACTTAGTTGGAATCCTTGCCCAAAATATGCATTTCTATATAAGCGATAAAGGGCCATAAAAAGACAAGGTCCTGAATAGTAATCTTCCACAATTTTTGATGTTTCCCAAGGAAACAAAAGACCCATTTTGATTCATCTAGGTAAAATTTACTTATTCGAACTAATATAAGTTTGCTCTAAATTCTCTAATTTCGCATTGAGATGGGTGAAAATAAATTAATGTGTTAACCAAAGTCCTGAGTTGGAGTAATTTGTCTATGGGTATCTCAGGTTTTCCTAGATGATATAATCCTTTGACTATAATCTCAAAATCTAAATCATAAGAAATACGAGACGGTTTTGGGATTATTGATCTAGGTATAGAGTTAGCTCTATTCGAACAAGTGGGATAATGGTAGGAAGGAAGGTTTTGTGGTTTTCCTTTTGTATTATCGAAGGCTTGTTTCTTAAAACAAGTTTTCTTTATGTGACCACTTTCTCCACACCAATGACAATGATTCCCCTCTCTAAATCCCCTTATTTTGCCTAGTATATACGCTCTAGCGTTTTGAAGATTTATAGAATTTGAAGTTGATTTCTCGGTAGGGAATATTGTCGGTTGATTAATGGAAAAATGCGGACGATTATACTTAATGATTGGTGAAGTACTGTTACGTTTTTCCACTTTAGGAAAGACAACAGCTAACACTTCATTAATCAAATCCTTTCCTACCTTTCTTCCCAATTCCATCTTTTTAATGGTAACATACTACTCTCCGTATTTTACTTTCTCCAATATTTTTCTTTTTAGAAACTTTTCATTTCTTTTTAAAAAAGAATTTGCAACATATTTTTAGGTAAATCACGTGTCATTCCTTAAAGTGTTCAATTCTCTTAAGAAAGATACACATTATGATTTTTCCTAATTTTTTTCATGATTACAATTTGGTTTATTTATTTACTATAAACCTATCCTTTGTTGATAGAAATGAAAAAACGATTCTATTCTACTTTCTACATTCTAGCCACCGTTAGCTAGAATCATTCTCCGGCAGCGGCGCCAAAATGTAATTCGCATTTTGCCTACTTCACAAAACACCCAGAACTATAGTATAAAGGTTCAATCTCTAAGGTATGATCAAATAGTCTAACGTAGTATGACTAGAGTCACTTGTATTAATAAGACTAATCGTTCAATGTCGATTTTAAAGGGAAATAACATTAATATAACCCATTGTTTCTAGGAATTGGGATCACTCAATTATCCAATAACTAATTTTTGTCTGACACACATTGATGCACAATACAAGTATGAAGTCTTAGTCTTATCCTAGTGTGTTGGTTCAAACAAGAAGCACGCTTAAGCGAAGGAAAACATTAACATATAGCTTTAAGTAACAAATCTTCAATTCCCTGTTGCATTCGCTTAAAGCGTAGGCTCACAATATCCGCTTATAGCGTCACTTATCATTCATCAAACCACAAGTTAGTATAACAATTCATCACACTTTAGTGTCTCAATACTTTGCTTATAGCATCCTTCAATTAAAGTGCTTAAAGCCATTCTAACACCACAATTAAACTATACACTCCTTCAACCAGTCAGTGCACTGTAACATTCTCTCATAGCTTTAAGCATTATATAATTCATTACAAATGCTTCAAAACAATTTTTTAACAATAGTCTCCTACAGTTGTTTAAGCATATATCACTCCCCGATTAGCTTAAAACAACTACACATTAATCATCATACAACACTCAGCTTTAAGCCATAATGTAATTCAGTCTATATGTTTAAAGCGGACTTCTAATCAATAAACACAAGGTACATCGCTTAAGCAGCCATCACTGCACCGTAACATTATACGCTTAAGCGAACACATACTGATTCAATCAATCAGCCAAAACATCACATTAGACTGCTTAAAACTACAACTCAACTTCCACTCAATTGATTTGCTTCAAGCCTCAATGAAATCACACAATGCTAAAGCAATCCAACAATTATAATTTATAAAATCAAAGTTAAATTACAACAGCAACAACAACTTTAAACACACAGGCATACAAATTCCTCTTCACAAGAGATTACACAGCAATCAACTATACCCAATCACTGAAACTTACACACAATTATCAAATATATGCTTAAAGCTTTATTACAAAATACTGAACAACAGTTCAACTGGAACACATACTCACACAAACACACACACATACGACTAAACACAACAGTGAGAAGTGAATGAAGAAGAAGAGCTTCAAGCCATATAATGTCGGCTGAAGCATCCCCTCAAATTAAACTCGGTTAAACCGTTAATAACTAAAAAATTTTGCACTTTCTGGAATCCCACGGCAATACTAAAAATCAATAACAATTGATCACCTATCACCATGAGTTTCTATAACCAAGTCTAATTTGATCTCCATTCACACATAAAACCAAAAAAAAACTGTTTATTGAACAAATTTATATGCTTACAGTGACCATGAGAAAAAAAAATGTTCATCAAGAGATAATCCAAAACATCGGGAGATTAGTCCAAAACATTTGGAGATCTATACAAACATCAAGAGATCTATACTATCATCAGGAGATCTTCCAATGTTAACATCAGGAGATTTGTTGATGTATAGTCCATAATTCATTGAATAGTCCAAAAGTAGTTAAATGTGGCATCTTCCCATTGTAGTTTTTCTTATCCTATTGAAATTCAACACCTTTCCAATTGAAGTTAGTAAATGGGATTTGTAATCTAAACTAAAACCCTAAAATACCATAAATGCACTTATGTAGTGGCATTTTGAGAATTTTTATTACAAAATCTATATAAGTGAATGTATTGGGTTAAGTTTGGATAATGTCAAATAAAATGTGGTACTACATGATATCAACTAATCTATTTTGAAAATTAAAGATTTGAACATGTTAAAACCACAAAGCCAAATGGAAATTGTCAATCATAGTGAAGCGTGGTAATCCAAGTATCATTGACCTTATGCTTGTTTGCTCATATGAAATTAGTCCTCTTATAAGACCTCATATTGCCCACCTCAATCATTAGCTAGCTAATGTCTACTGAAGAAATTGGTAAAGTCTATAAAATTATTGAACACTTTAAATATGTCACTCTCCAGGTAGTAGCATTTATTACTTTTGGCCAAATAAATAAAAGGGGGTATCCTAGGTCTAATTTTTTTCTAATTGAACCTATTTTTCTATACCCTATAATAGTTTGAAGACATGTCATGACATTTTTGTACCATATAGTATATAAAAAAATTGTAATTTTTATCTTAAATGTTTTTTAGGCACCCTATTGTTTGTTCACATATAGTTTTTTTATTGCTACCACTCACTGCCCTCCAAGACCACCTTTTGCTTTCAAAAGTAAATTTGATCTTCTTGTAATTTGAAAATTGAGGATACATAGGATTTCAAAATACCCACCACTTTTGTCCCTTCCTAATAAATGAGAATCCTATTTTTTTAAATCCTAACAAAGTTCATAATATTAAAAAGTAAGTGAGGAATGAAAAATAAAACAAACTTATTTGCAATATGAATAATAGTTACTTGGTGGATATGATACTAGTAGGATTGAAGTTCCAAATAAATAATAGTCTTTCTATTTCAAATATGTCAAAAGTATTTAACCTTGAACAATTCAACTTCTAAATTTTTTTGAAGACCACTAATGTAGCTAGAAGGCAAAAAATTATTTTAAAATAGAAGCTAAAAAAAATTTGTACTAGAAAGTAGAGTCTTGCAAAATATTTTTATTTTTTCATTTATCAAAATTATCTTTTCTTTAAAAGATCTATTCTAAAAAAATTGGTCAAATATGATTTTGAATTATAATATTATTGCATCATGTGTGAGGCAATGTTTGCCCAAATGTTTGCTTATTTTGAATACATAGTGGAAGAATAGGTAATTGCTACCTCTTTTGAGGTGATAAGGATAGTGTAAAACCATATACAAATCCAATAGAAGGGTAGTTGGGGAATAAATTCGTACATGTGGCATACAATCATTAGCCAAAAATCATTTTCATTTTCTTACACTAGTACACTGCATTATAGTTCTTTATACATACTACATAAAACACAAGAAGTGTTTGAATGCTCACAACTAGATTAAAAAACTATTGAGTATGTCCCAATCACCATAAACCATTAGAGTGTATAGAAGGTCAATGGTACTTTGAACACCATTGTTACCAATGGTCTTAGACAACTGTGCATGAAATACAACAACATCCTTATTATTGTTGACCACAATGACATCATCTAAGTGTCACCTTGACTCACCTAGAACATTATGTATGAGTAAGAAAACATGTCATTTAAAAAATTAGTATATATGTATGTTTTATTTTTGATTGATAAAACAATAAATTTGCAAAAAGAGACATTATTAGGTACAACATTACTTGCAACCTCCCAATCACAATGTGCACCTTTTTGAGCCTCATCCAAGTCCATTGCAACCCTTTGCTACCCTAAGTTTGCAAAGCAAGCCCCAAGGTTTGTATGCTAAAAAAATTGGATCACATCATCCATGTTTATAGCATCCAGTTGCATTATATATTTTCAAAGTGTTGAAGCCATAGTATATTCCATCCCGCTTTGGTGAACAAATAAAACCCAGGAAGATGAAGGCATATATTGTCGAGACTACAACATTGGCAAGAGGCAACTAGGAAGAGTACTTCCTAGCTACTTGTTCATCTTGTTCCTTCAAAATATTGCAGCCCTCTCAATGATATTTTTAAGAGTGAAAATGATTCTATTTTTGGCAAATGGAATACCATGCTTAATGTACTCCTCCACACCTTCTACAATCTACTTCGGCATCACCTTCCAATGCACCTTCCAATCTACTTAGGCATCCATTGATCTTCGCCTTTGTCTTTGATTCAATATCCCAACATGCCAATGAAAGTGTATAAACTAGTATTGTAGAGCATTTTTGTAAGATTGTGATGCCATGTTGGAACTATTTTGACTTTATCCCATGTGTAATAAAAAGTTGATGCGTTTACTAAGTATAGTTGCCAAGGATGCCAAAATTGAACACACCATTTGCAAATGGAGCCTTGAAATAATTCTACCTCTTTCAATGGAATACACCTTAGATATGCATTCTTTTTCAATAAATTCTTTAATTTTTTTAGTACTCAAGGGGAATGTTGCAATTCCCCACAGAACTAGTGACATTGAAATCCAATTATTTGGACTATGCAAGAGGTGTTTTTCTTACAGGGGTTGGTAGCCAAGTTTTGAAATTGTTCTTTCCTTGTGTATAGTCTTGGTTACAACATTTGGATCTCCACTATTTTGGAAATCTATTGTGTTTTCTACTTCTAATTGTTTTCTTTTTTGGATTGCTATTTTTATAATTTGTAACGTAGGTGGTGCCATTTTTCATATAAAACATTTTACAATAGGTTTAATAAATCAAGTACTTCACAATCCAAAGCTTGTAACAATCCAAATTTGTAGAAATAATTTAATTTGAATTTACTTTAAGGTGGAAGAAGACATCTGTAAACTAATAATAAACAGAATTCTTACCAAATTTGAAATTAGTGCACATTGAGCAAAAAATATTTTTATCCAAATATTCAATGAAACTCTCTACTCTAATGACAAAAAACAAAAGCATAGTTGAGCAAATAAACATACACCACAATGAATTACCATATTTGAGGTGACTTTCAACATCAACCAATTTGAGCACCAGCACAAAAAAGAGCAACAATCATGAAAACATAATATATACTATTAGAGAAGAAAAATGTATAAATAGATCTCAGTGGCCCAATCTCATTGAGGACAAAACCTCATTGCATCCTCTAATTACAACTTTTGAACTTGCAATAACTTTGAACACAAGCAACTAACAAATTCAATGATATTTTTCAATTAAAATTGCATGGCAATAGAAAGAGGTCTTGGATTTTTTTGATCTTGTGATTCTCATTGTACAACTATTGATTTATACTTAGAAGGGGGGCAAGGCGGGGAGGCCTATTTCTTTTGAAGAGATAGTAACAACCTATCATTTGAAAGAGTGAAAATGGGCACACTAGTATTTTTACAAAAAAGAAATTCAAATTTATTTATTGAAACAAAACAAAATACACTACAAGTGTCTTAAAAAAAATCCATAGTCATCATAAACTCAATAGTTTTGTTCAAAACACTATAAGAGAAAGGGGTGTTTTAAGTATAGTCCTAGTAGTATAGTCTTTTAAGTAATCAACTTTAAGGCATCTTTTTAGTAAAATTTTACTAAGAAGATGCCTTAAAGGTCATTACTTAAAAGACTATACTACTAAAACTATACTTAAAACATCCCTTTCTCTTGTAGTGAAACTTAATTTTCTAGGCCTAGTGTTTCATTTTTTACAAAAATTATTGTGCACAAACCATTTCACACCGTAGAGCTTCAAATTTTACAAAGCTAAAAATACTACTTAATTAATGAGTTGAAAATTTCAATTCAACATTTTTGTTGATAGAGATCATATTTATTAATCAATAGCAAGCTCATATTTGTAAACTAGTTTTGAAGAAAGAAATGAAAATTATCCTTTACTTTGCAACTTCTTGTCACACCATTCCAACTTCTAGCTCATTCAATTTACAATGTGCCGAAAAGTGGTAGTCACTACCATTAGTTCTCCCCCTCCCCCCTCTGTCAAAAAAATCACAAGCCGTTCATTTAAGAAAATAAAAATGCTTCCCCTCCAACATGCCATCAATTTCTCAAAAAATCACAAGCCATTGATTTTTGTGAGATTTAATCTGAGCTGTCTAAATACGAATTTAGAATATGGATACAGATATAGATATAATATGAATATAGAATATGGATACTTGATAGGGTACAATACTAAATATTAAAAATGGTTACGAATACGGGATACAAAATACAGAATTTTAAATTGTCCCATGTTGATTGTTATGTTAATTGGGTTGTCAAAATTACAAGTAAGGGGGGGAGGGAGGAGAGAAAATGAGTTTGAATTAATTAATTAATTTTTAAACCTAGAGAAGTGGGGGGGATTTATAATTTAAAAAAAAATTAGGGGTGCATTGTGACAATTTGTCACACAATGTACCTAAAAGAGGCAATAGCTGCCCCCACAACAATATGTACATCTTCTTCTTTATCATTGTCATTGTTACTAACCTCTAAATTCTAACCAAGATTATGAACCGTTTCAAAACAACAAAAATGTTTTTATACACAAAATAGTTGTAACATACACAACTAAGTAGTCTAAACATACATTCATCAATCATTGTTTTTGAGAGAAACAAAGTAGCAAAGTAAAACTTGGGTTTAAAAAGCCTAAAAAAATTAATGTTTCATCTTTGATATCATCATAAAGTTCAAAACCAATATGATACATTTTTAAGTTTGGATATTTTGTACAATGATTAAAGTTTATGATACACATATTAATTGACTTAATTGATCTTCTAAAAAAAAATGATCATTTTCAATATTATTGCAAATATCAAAACTGCTAAAAATTATACTAATTTTCATAAAGTTGATAATTTTTTGATGTTATCAAAATTGAAAAAAATAATTTTTTTAGATTTTTTGAATCAGTTATCAATTATGTGCAATATGAACTCTAGTCTTTGTACAAAAAATTTGAACCTAGAAGTGCATCATATAGCTCTAATATACTTATTTTAATACATTTTTCTTTTCAACAAATATTTCAAATGCAAAGGTATTTAGATGTAACATTAGTTTATGTTGCAACCTATACTCTTTTTACAATGGCTAATGCAATTCCATGCTCTCAATTCCCAAAAAGCGTTCAAATATTTTGAGAACCAACACCATTTGCATGTTTGTCAAATTGTGAATATTTTAAATTCTATAAATGTCTTTCCTTCAATTTCTGTGTACAATGACTTGAAACGATGTATATCAATATGCTAAGGTACAAAAAGCTTTTTTGGAGTTCTCAGAAAAATTGACAAAATATAAAATAATTCCAAATTATGGTAGACAAAACTAAATTTTAACGTGGCCAACTATGAAATTAATTTTCTTTCAAAGCACAATTAATTTTTTCTTCAAATTCTCATAGAAATGTATTATATCTTGCATACTACAACTTTTGTAGCCCATTGATGCTTATAGTATAATTGTTTGAATGAAAAAGTTTCAAATCCATACTCAATTTTGTTTATCAAATCTTAAATTTTTTTAGGGAAGTAAAAGCGATGACAATGTGTCATAAGTTGCACCAATTTGAAAATAGCAATATCACATAAACAAGCACTAGTACTAAAACAAAGGTTGAAGAAAGTATTTGAAGCAATAGAAGTTAAAACTATTTTTTAACTTCAAGAACTTTTGGTTTATATTTTATATTTTGTGACCTCTCAATGGATGTAAGACTTTCAAGTGAAAGATTTTCTTATTATAACATGAAATTCTTAGACAATGTGTTTAATTGCTTATATGATTAATTGAATGCATTGCAATGTGGTGTGATAGAAATCATTCAGAAAAAAAAAGATTTAACGTAGAATCTTGAAATCTATGTTTAAGTTCTTTTTTGGTTCTTATTGAAGAATCACATGAATTGAATTGTTAGAAAAAATTGGATTTCAACCTTAATACAAGAATTTTGAATATATTTTATAGAAAAATGAGTCTAAATGATTAGTTAATAATACACTTCCATGCATCATTTAATTTAAGTTTCATCTCAACATATTACAATGTTGGAGTTGAGAAAGATAAAGTTTCAATGAATTTTTTTTTATATCAATGCCAAGAGTGTCAATAAATTTAGTATTTATCACAAGGATAGACTTATAATTCTTCATTCAATAAAATTATACCAACTTTGTGAAATAGACCAAGTTATTTAGATTAATACATAGATTCCCAAAAAAATGAAAGAAAAGTACAAGCACCAAAGTAAATACAAAAATGAAATACATCTTGAGATAATAATTTTGCATTTAAACTACAAAAAGCTATTGTTTTAAAATTGTAGCATACAAATTTGGAACACCCAAACTTCTTTTGAATTACAATACAAACTATTATTAATACCAAAATTTGAGAAGTGGAAAAATTAAAATATTTTTCAATATTATGTGATGTATCATCAATTGTATAATTGAAAAAAGTTGATTAAAAAAAAACTAAAATAAAACATATAGCTCTATAAATCCTTGTATTTTTTTTATTTGTGCAATAAAAAAACAATATAGTAAATTCTTTTGAAATATAAAAGATTATATGCTTTTTTTGAGTATATTTTCACACATTTTAATTTTAAATTTTTTTTAAATTTGGTCACATTTCTTCAAAATATGTGTTTTAAGAAATTATTGACTATAGAATTGTGTACTTGCACACCAAAATAATCAATATAAAACTCTTATAATTTACATTGAAGGAATTTGTTCATCTTTTGTTCTTGATGTAAAAAACAATAGTTCAAAATTCATGACCCAATAGGAATACCAAAATTTTGCATCAACTATCTACTGAAAGTGAATAAATAAAATACATTGAATCATTGCAAGGTCACTTAGTTGCATGCTATAAAAATATGTGAGCTAAATTGATGCAAGCAAATACTTGGCTAGAATAATCTCACTATAATTATTTCAAAATTTTATATTTTCAATCAATACAATATGAAAATAAAATGGTTTTACATTTAACCAAGAATTTTTGCATTATATCATAATATAGCTGCGTTTTTCCTAAACCTAATAAAAAACAAAGATTAATTTTAAAATATCCAAAAACATTTGTAATTATAATTTTTATGTAAAAATTTGAACAATAAATTCAATAATTTAATTCATTATGTATAATAATATTAGATTCAAAGTGGAAAAACAAAACATTACATGCATGATTAATTTTATTTTAAATTATACTACATACGTACATAGTAAATGACTATAAGAACAAATATTTTTATTTATAAATCTTATCTTTGTGATTTTTTAATAGAATTAATCACCAATAAAATCATTCTTATTTTTTTTTCTTTTCATGAAGATATAAAAAATATATTAAGATCATATTTTATCAAAACAATTAAAAAACACCTAGTTACATTGATGAAAATCAAAGCATTTCATACACAATCATTACATCTATATATATAAATGAGTTGAATTCTACCTTTTTTATAATGTTTATTTTTGATAGTGCACTTTTGTCAAATAATACATTTATGATTTGATTCTACAATTTTGTCATTAACAATAGAATGGATTTCCAAATTCCTTCAATAAGGCTTTAAAATTGTTGGTATAAAATTTATGTGTATTGAAACATGTCTATAAAAAGCATTGAAATTGAATATTAAGAAAATTGTATATTCAGAAAACAAAAATAAGAATATAGAAACATGTTATAAATCAAAAAAACGTTGACCTTCATTAGGGCTAGCTCCTTTTTCAATTCTTCATCTAGATTGCATTTGAATTTTGATTCAAATTGTAACTTTGATGGAATGATTGCAAGACATGTTTGCATGCATTGTAGTTAAATTTTGACCTAGTTTATGATTTAGAGTTGTACAAGGATAAGACCAAAATGTCAACTACTAGAAAAAATAAGTCAATGTGACTATAATATATGTAACCATTTCATAAAAATTATATATTGAGTCAAAATTCAAATACAATCTTTCAATCTTGAATTGAAAAAAAAATGGCTAATTACAAAGAGACAATTCAAGGCTTATGATATAATTCTAATAGTGATTATTATTTTAAAATGTAGTTAAGAAAAAATAATATTATTTTATATTTGCAATATAATTGTGTAGTTACTAATTAACTTACATTTTGATTTATTTTGAATTCTTCAACCACTTCTTAGTTTTTCTTTCTTTGCTTAATAAATTGAATTCTTTTTCATGAAGCTGGAATTCCATCAATATAATATCAATAATGAATTTATCAAATTTAATAATAAATTGGTATAATGACTACAAAATTTTTAAATGAAAGACATTTACCTCATTTAATAATTGCCATTGTAATTCATGTTGCTCTTGAAGCAATCGCCATTGCAATCCATATGTAAACTCAATGGTATTTCCTTGGGCAAAATGAGGCAATGAATTCATTTCAATGTGATTGTTTTCTAGCATCTCACACTTGGGTTGAATGCAAATGTGACCATGAAAACAATGCAGTTTGTTTGAAAATTGTAAATCCTCATATAAAGTAGCAATGAGTGTACTGGAAACAATGACATTCAAAAAAATTATTTGATTCAACTTTGATGTATTTAATGATAGAATAGAGTACAACAATACCAAAGAATGAACTTTACAAATTTTCAGCAATCCAAATAGCTAATTATAACATGTATTAATTACAATCTATATGATAACTTATAGTATTAGATTACCTTTCTCCAACTATAAGACAATCTTTATTCAAATTTTGTAAACTTCTTTGAGCTATATTTTGAGTTGAAAATTTCAATAATGCTGAAGCTATACCTCGATGGAAAAATTATATCAGTAATTTTCTTCCAAATTCAATTATTTTTTAAAATTATAATACAAAATTGATTTATTTGTAAATTTAATAATCTAATAGTTTTGTTGAATTTCATTATTATTAAAAATAATATAAATTAATTTAATAATGAATTATTTTAAAAATCAAATTGAAATGAATTTTGAATGAATTTAGGTATTAGAAAAAATTTACTTGTAGTGTAATAGAAAGAGTTTGGCATTATTTTTTGTACTTGACATTTTGTATCCAAAAACTTTGAAAGTGCTTCCTGTAAAATTTTATTTTATTTTAATATAAATCATTATTTAAAAATAGATCATAATTTGAAGTATAAAAAAAATTGTATAAATAATACCTCTAGTTCAACAGAATGTAATTTAGGATCAATGTTGTGGAGTAGAATTATCCTTTTTGTTGTAATAGCCATTTGAATTTCATTAGTCCAATCCTATTTGATAAGTATTTAATACAATTAAATCAACAAAACATCAAGAGATCTAGTAAATTGAATTTATATTCTAACTTGGAAGGTTATAAAGATGTAATTCTTATATTAAAATATGAATGAAATGGCAAATAAATACATCAAATTTTAGAGTGATTGACACGCACTTCATATTTAGGTTCAAAATTTTGCTCAAGAGTTATAGCAATATTATGTTTAGTATGGCTTTTAATATTTTTAATACTTTGTGAAGTTCCAATATATTCCTTTTTTGTTATATTTTTGCCACTAATCATTGACCTTGATGTAGTTATAGGTGATCCAAGAGGTTGTTGATCCTCTACACAATGAATTCCTTTCTCTTTCATGGTTTCTTCACAATTTTTTTCAACTTTGTTACAATGCAACGTATCTACTATTTGATCTTGAGTTTTTCCATCTATATCCTTTTTTCTTTTATTTTGAGGTCTCTTTGAAACATTACATTTTACAAATTTTGTGTTAGTAAGTGTTTCTTTTGCAATATCTATAATAAAATCTGATGATTTTTTTATTTTTTTATTTTGTACAACTTTTGAAGTCATCTTTTGTTCTTTACCAAAAGTAGTTTTATTCTTCACTTTGTTTTTCTTAGAATTTGGAATATCTCCTATTTCATTTGTTTCATACTCTTTAACTATAAGTTGTAGACTATTTTCATTTTTTTTGAGCTGAATTGAACTTTCCGACTTTTCTGAAGGGTCAAAAAAACTCTCTATTGGAAATCCTTCAGAAGTAATATGAATATCATCTGCATTGTTTCCAACTTTTTTTGTAGATTGTTCCAAAATCATTGGTACATTATTTGATAGGTCTGTATAATTTATTGAACTTTCATCTATTTTTCTATTTTCCAAACTTTCATACATATTAGGATTAAATCCTTTATATATTCCAATGTTTGGAGCATCAATCATTGCAATAGTGCTTTTTACTTCACTTTCCAATTTAGTAGCTTGATCTTCATGTTTTATTAAGTTCATAATAATTGACAACTTGGGTTTCTTTGATGGAGTAGATAATTTTATCTTCTTGATTTTTTCCATCATTTTTGGTGATGGTAATACTTTTTCTAATAAATCTCTCTTTCTCTTTTTTATCAATGTTTTTTTGGTCGATTGTTTTGTAATTGTTGAAGATGAATTATAATCATATTCAAGTGGCATTATATTTACATCATTTGAATTGGTTGGTATTGTGTGCAATCCATATGATTGACTTTCTTGACAGCAAGTCTTCACTGGACATGAGGTCTATTCAAAATCAGGACATGAAATACATTAATAATAACTTTTTTTTAAACTTCAAAATCACAAAAATAAAATTTTAAAGAATAAACAGTAGATTTTTTTAAATTATTCTGATCATCAATATTTTATGTAATTACTAAAATTTAAAATTATTTAAAAGAAGATATAATAAATACACATCATAGGTTAAGAAATAATCAACAAAGTTGGACGAACATCAATTTTGTTCCAATTTATCCATTCTTTTTTATTGTATACTTTTTGAGCTACATTCAACATTTTAAATTTGATTTAAATTAGTTGATATTTTTTTGAAATATAGATAATTTGCTAAGAGAAATTAGAAATCGATACATTTATATGGTATATTCATTTCAGTGTTTAGTTCATGAAGTTTATTTAAAATCATAAAACATGATTAGATGAAGAAATTATTTTATTAAAGAATCATAATTAAAGTTCATTAGTAAGACTTTTTTATTTTTATTTTATATATACCTCCAATGGCATCTACTACACCATCAAGACCAACAATTTGTAAAGTGTCACAATTGAATGCCTTTCTAAAGAAATAATCACACATATTAAGATGTTCACTTGAAGGCAAATCATTAAAATTATCTTTTGCTATACACAAAACTTTGCATTTACTAGTTATTACTCCCTATAATACAATAATTCATGTGAAACTATATATGCTTTAAAGTTATATATGTTAGTTTATTATTGGCAATGATATGATGTAAATCAATAATATGATATATTGGTATTGATATGTCATTATATTTATGTTTCTTTATTTAATACATATGGAATTCAAAATATCAATTCTTATGTAATAATTATGACAAATTCAATGAAATCAATCAATTTGAATAAACATCTATTTTGCTTGAAGATCACAAATCAATACTACTTACCAAAAAAAAACATTCTCAACATTATAGAAGCTTCGAATATTACTTATATTATAACAACTTACCAAAGGATTTTTATTTTCTACTCCAATTCCTTCTCCAAATGCCAAAAATAATTCTCGTGTATTTGTTGTTTTATATACTTCTTGAAAAGATGTTGGTAACTCAAATGGTTGAAAAAACCAACGCAAGGTACAAACTTTTTGATCATTTTCTTGAAAGAGTTTCATAATTTTTCCAATGTAATCTAATTCAAGCCCTGATCGACAACAAACGCAATCATTAAGTGCATACAATTCATTTTTTATGGTAACAGTTTTATACTTGTTTCCACTTTGTTTGATTCCCCATATACAATCTTTTTCGTCAAAATTGTCTTTAATTTCAAGAAGCATATTCTCTATTTTAGGATTCTCAATGTCATTTGATTTTGAATTCTTTAAACCATTTGGTTTTGGAATCAAAATTTCTTTTGTTATTGTAGTCAATGATTCTTCTTGATTCAAAATTTTTCTACTTTCTTCATCCATTTAAAAACCCTTAATATATTTTTACTAACAAAGAATTACAAAATTGAATTAAATTTCATTGTAAATTTATTAGATATCAAGCTAACATTAATGAAAATAAAAGATGTACATGTGTATAATACAATGACCTAAATTTATAGTCGAAAAATGATAAAAAATAATTAATAGAATATGTATTTAAAGGTTATCACAATAAATGTCATAATAAAATTTTAAAATATTGAGAAAAAAAAATTACAATAAAAAAACTCATAAATTATTATTATTAGACTAACTCAAAAAAGAATAATTATAATTATCACTATTAAATTATAAAGAATAAAAATATATACAAAAAATCTCTACACCATATTAACCTCTAAATACCCAAACATCTATACATGGTCAATTTGAAATTTCAGGTTCACTTTGATATGGGTAGTTAAATTCATTCAACCATTTTAAAAAAAATTAGGTAGTTTTTAGGATTAATTATTGAAATTTTCATTTTTCACTAAAAAAAAGTATATATTTAATTGTGGAGAGGTCTCCAAAGCCATATACTTTGTATGTCTATTAGTGGAAGAGTAAAGCTTGCAAATTTTACTTCATTTCCCAACTTTGAGCAATTTCACTTGATTTGAGATCTAAAAACTTGTACTTATCCATTTGCTTTGAAAATGGCCCCAATAGAAATTATAAAGTGTTTTCATAATTTTCACCATTGAAAATTTAAGCAAGAAAGTGTTGATTTGTATTTTTTTGTGATTTACACTTATAAAAAAACTACATCTCAACAATTGCAAGGTGGATTGTGTAATGAGTTTAATAGCTTTTTATATTTAAGGTTAGATTTTGAAAAAAAACACAATTTGCTTCATTGGGGATAAATTAAGCCTATGTTCTTTTTTCATAGTCAAGACACACTTGAAAAGGCTTAGGCATTTAGGGATTGAAATCAAGATATCTTAACTCGTAAAGTTCTTTTGTGTTTAGAGGCCCTAAATTGCTTCAAAATACCAATCTCCAAAGAAGGCTAAAATCTTCATTTATAAATATTTTTAAAGAAGCTAGCTATATGATTCTTTATTTAATTTGTTAGAGTTCACCCTCCTAAATATTTTCAATAAAAAGCCTTACCAATTGCAAGATCATGATGCCTATATTTTAAAAAGAAATATTTTCAACTCTTTTCAAATCATTGGATTTCATTTTTCAAACATTTTACTTCAAAATGTGTAGATCCTACAACTTGCAACTTTTCATAATATGTTGAAGAAAATAAATTGGAAATTCATATAAAAACTCTTCAAGAAATTTTTTTATATTCATGCTCAAAAAAAAATAGTTTGTAAAAAGAATACCAAAAGGTTCAAAATACTAAATTATTAAAAATTTAGTTATGGCATTGAAAATGAAAATTCCAATGATTATTTTTAATATTGTAATAAAAAAATTTACATCTTATGATTTTATTTTATTTCAAAAAGTATTTAAAATTGAGTAAAACAAAGGACTTCAAAGTTTATTTTAGAATAGATTCCATAACTACCTACAAACAAAAGCTCACAACTATCATTTCATTAATCAAAATGGTATGATCCAAAGCTTTCTACATATATTTAAATCTAATAATTAAATTTCAAATTTTTTATTCTTGAAAAAAAGAATTTTTTGAGGTGCCTCAAATGTCATGGTTGAAAACAAAACAGTCTATCGAACAATAACTTCTTAACCATGTAGTCAAAAGTTACAAAAATTATTGCACCTTAAAGCTACTCCTTGAGCGTGTGTGTCATGAAAATTTTGAAGAAAAAAATTAAAAATTCCAATTTTAGGGAGCTACCCAAAATTTCAATGTTGCCAAAAAAACATTGTTTGATCCTTTAGGGGTTAACAATTTAATTCAACCAAGGACAAAAAAGCATTATTTATATAGTCATTTAAATTACATTCAAATAGTTTCTCAACATTTTCATTCGGAAAACTACTTAATAATGATCTTCAAAAATCATAAACATCATTTTTGTTTAAATGGTTTTTAAAATGAAGCATCATTCCTTTTTTCCTAGCTTACACCTATAATTTGGAGATATCGGTGACAAAAAATTTCATATAAATATTAGAACTAGCGAAAAATAGCTTACAAAAATGGCATGAACATCTTGTTGTCAAAGTGTTTTTACACATGCTTCTAGAGCATTCATTCAAAGTAGAATGTGGAATGTGATGTACATGGCCTAGTGTACACTTTCATAAAGAGTTTGCACAAAGATCTATTGGTTTGTTGCATGATGTTGGCATACCCATTTAGTACGCCATCAACAAATAGGTAGACAAATCTTTAAGCTTAGCCAAAAGTATATCACTTACTTTTAACAATGTTAAGCGTTTTAGTGTATATGTCTTGATTGAGTGATGGTAGAAGGTATAATTTTCTTTAGTCAAGGAATAGGAATATTAAAGATTGCACTAGTTTATGCTATTTTTTCATCAAATTTGAATTAGTAATAATTAAGTGTAGATTATAGTTTGACTTGTTTTTGGTGTATAGGCAAAACTATTTCCAAGGAGTGCAAAACTAAAATGTGTTACTAAAAGGTGTAAATGTATTAAATATTTGTTCCACAACAATGAAGTTGCTAAATCACACCATATTCTCCTCATTTACAAAAATAGGTCACCCTATATTGCACAAATGGGGCCATTGTTGGAAATAGGTGATATACTTTACTCATCAAGAAACAACCACCTTTCGCACAGAATCAAGGAATTGTAGATGGTAGAGGGCCCATAGGTGTTGACATGGAAGACATTGGCAAAGTTCAAATGGATGCAATAAATTTATAGCCATAGAAGTTGATAAGGCATAGGTTGATGTGCATCTTCTTTGTCTACATCAATAAATTTACAGTATCTAATTATCCACCTAAGCAAGAAGAGAGTTTCATTTTGCAATTTGGTGATGGAGTTATGAATTTTTTTAATATAAATATAAATGGCAATTTATATTTCTAAAGGCTCATCTAACTTTCTAAGGTCCAAGCTAGTAATCACTCCAAGAGATAGTCATAAATCCTTGTTACTTTAAAGATTCAATTTGATCTAAAAATGCAATAATTACATTATAATTATTGTGATAGCCTCTAAGTTGGAGTTGGTTTAAGCTAGTCTTGTATATAATATATTTATTAACTATTAGAGTATTGAGGAGCCTTATTTAGGCATTTTACAAATTTGGCTATACATTGATCACCATACACTATCATAATTTTACATTTTACATTTCTATATTTAACAAAGAAGAACTTTTTTCATGCCATTATTACAAAGATTATGAGATTCTTTCAATTTTCATTCAAATGCCAACATCTAAGTAAGGTTTTTTTAGAAAATTCATTAATTTCTCTGTTTTATCGAATATATTGATGTTTATTCAAAAACCTTTGTTTCATCCTATTTTGATCAATTATTAGGTCTTAAAGATAATTCCTTCTAAAATTGATTGTAGCTTGAGTATTTTTTATTTTCACACTATTTTTCTCTTTTCAATTCAAAATGATAAGTTTTTCTTTTGAGTCTCTGATGTGTGTGTAAAAAAAATCATCAATATAGAAAAAATTTATCACTTTGAAAAATACTTTCAAAATTAAACTAGGGTTCCAATATTCTTTAATCCAAAAATTCCCAAGGCCATTTTTCTGTCAAAAACCACTCAAAATTGCCATTTTTGTTGCGTTCATCCAAGAAGACAAAGAAAGCATTTTTTTTGAAATCCAACTATAGGATCTTGTATTTTACTTGTTTTAGCTCACATGGTAAAAATTTCATGAAGTTTGACCATATAGATTGGAAGATATTAGCATTCAAAGTTGAAAAAGAAAGTTTTTTTGAACATTGGCCTGCAATTTTAGATGACTTTGACCACCAATTGTGAAATTTTTTGCACTATAGACTTTAAATTAAAAAAATTTATGTTGAAGAATTGAGTTGAAAGTCTAGGAAAATAAAATTAAAAACAAAAAACAAATTTTATTTTCATTCTTTAAAAAAATGCTAAGTAGAAGTAGGTCCAAGATTGGAAAAAAAACTAAATCGTTAATATCTCCAAGATGGGATTGAAAGAAAATAATCCCAATAGTGAGATTGTTTTAGCAATTGAACACAACATTCTCAAAAAAGAATTGTGAAAGAATTGTAAAAAATGCATTCAGAAATGAACCCTACAAGTTATTTTTTCACAAAGATGCTGAAATTGCCCGAAAAACAAAATTGACTTTAACTTTCTCATTATTAGTCCAAATAGAACAAATCAAAGCTTCACATGTAGACAAAAGAAAAATATTTCAGGGAAAAATAAATTTTGATTTATTTTGATTTTTTGCAATTTTTTTTTGTACTACCTGCAGAGTTCAGTTTCAGGCTTTTTGTAGTGTAACTTTTGCTCATGGGCACCATTGAAATAAAATTTTTATTCCCACATAGATAATCGATTTTTCTATCTTATGAAAAAGTTTCAAAACAATTCACCAAAAGTTGAGATCACAGGAACCTGCCCAAAATTTGATTTGTCCCTCGAGGGGACAAATGGGAATTTAGGGGTTAATCTACCAAAGATGCTCATTGAAGATTGAAAAGTTTAAGGTTCCATTTTTAGCTTAAGAGACTTTGGAGGTGGAAATTCGGCCCTTATAGTCTTTCATGGTGACACGGGATTTAGAAACTTGAAAAGAGTGGTCCTTGGAACAAGTTGCCCATTTGTACCAAAAACAAGTTTGTAGTAGAATAATGCACTCAAACAAAATACAAAGTAATAGCTAGAATAATCTTAGAGGTGAGTTGATCATATGAGCTAAACAATTGATGTTACAGTAGTTTCCATAGGAAGTGATTATTTTTGAAGGTTAAATTTTGTTTTCCCAACAAATCTCTAAATCAAGTGCAATATTTTTTTGACAATTCTAAACAAAAAATTTTATTACTAGAAGTTATAAAAAATATTTTTCTCAATTTATAAGTTAATGTAGGCATTATAGTAAATTTCAAAAAAGTATCAATTTCTTATTTTATTAGATTGATTGATGTATGTTCAAAAACCTTTGATTCATTATATTTTTATTAACACCATAATTCCTAAAGTCCCAAGTGTGCCCTAGAGGATAGTTGAAGGTTTTGTTCAATTTCTATGAGTATAATCTTGATTTTTGGCATTATTTTTGGAACTTTGTTTTAGATGCAAATATAAATTGACTTACTAGAAATATTATATTTATTTAAATCAATGCCCAAGAGCAAAAGTTATGCCACATAAAGCTCAAAATAGTTAATTTGGGGCACCCAATTTTTTTTTCTATGTTGATTTTTTATAGATTATATTTTTGTCAAGTATATTGTATGATTTCTTCTTTTCATTAATATTGCAATCACTTCTAAAAGTATAGTGGTAGCTTTGATGTCAATCACTTGTACGTAGTATAGTCCATATAATACTATAGTACCTCTTTAATTTCAGCAAAAATTAATTGTTTTTTAAAGATATCGTAATTTCAGGAAATTATAATGATAATTGCTGAAAATCTTAAAAATTGACAACCCTGATTGCCAAAATCAATAAAAATATGTGAGTTTCTAAGGTTTAGGAATCCTACCAAATTTTTTAAGGATTAAATGACCAAATTGCTTTTAAAAGAAAATATCCAATGTTAATAAGAAGGTTCAATGTAAAGTCCAAAGACCTTCTACCATCAAGAATTTTTTTGATGGAAGTATTAAGGAATTTCTTCATTGAAAGTAAGTGAAGATGGAAGATAGAGAAGTTATTTTTATAATAAAACTCATTGTCCTCCATGAACCTTCAAAGGATATGGGATAATTTGAAGATGAAAGCTTGACCTGACATTGTTAAAAAGAAATAATTGTATTCAAAATAGAATTTTATACTTCATTATTGCATAATAAAGTAACATTTTTCAAAAAACTTTGAACTAAGAAAAGTTGAGAAATAAATCTAAATTTCATTTTTAAATATCCATTTGTGATTATGAGTCTCCAAACAAAAGTCATGGATAAAATTCAAAAGGGTTGTTTGAAAATTTTAACAAAAATGCTCCATCCAACTCCTTCCTAAAATTTGTCAATAAATTTTGATTGGAGGATCAAAATTTCAAAAGGATTTTTGGAGATGAAATCTAAATTATTTTCCACATTATCTTAGTTCAAATTCACTACGAGTGGTTGAGCTCCTACTAATCCTAACTATTTACATATCTCACCCAAGTTGTTTTACGTCTTACCATCCATTTTGTATAAAGAGATTGTCTTTCTCAACTTCACACTCAATAATAAATTGCTTTTGGAGCTACATGCCGAATGATTTATATATTCAATATCTAAGATGGTGAAAATTGCAGTAATTATTTTTTTCTTGCCAAAGTTAAGGTAGGACTATCCATTCCCAACTAGAGCCCCATTCCCAACATGTAGGGTGTAGTTATTTGGTTACAAGGTTGGAAGAGATTTCCAACCCAAACTTGGAATGTGTTTTTTCTCCTTTTCAAGATTTGGACTAATAAGTTCAAGACACATATCCCAAAATAGTGAGCAAGAAAGTAGGAAATAATGAGCTAAGAAAGTAGTTCTAGAATGATTAGAATTGGAAGAGTTTAGATATTGGCTATGCATTCGAAGTACTTTTTGCCTCCCAAAATTCATAGTAAATTGATTTAAAGCAATAAAATTACCAATTTTTTTGCAATCTGTGTCATTTCTGTAAACACATAGGAAAATATTTGCTTTGCCTTGTACTACTCTAGATCATATTTGGAATTGCTTGAGTGGTTGACTATGGGTGGGTGGTTCTACCTTAAAAAGTTAAAATTTATAAAATATTTGGCAAAGGGTGCCAAAATTGAAGAGGTACTTTGGTGTACGTCAATGTATAAATTGAGGTATAAACTAGCTCTAGCTTAAAGGTTGTTGTTGGATATAGAGTTTCAAATGCTTATCTCTACATTGCAAATGATGACCAATTGAAGATTGAGTAATTTTGACATGTTGAAACTATTCATTTTAAGATTTTGAATTTTAAGAAAATAAAATGGTTAAATTAAAGAATTATCAAATTAAAAAATTAAAAAATTCAATGAATCAAAAAAATTTAGAATATTTTTAGTTTATAAATTATATAGTATTAAATTTAGAATGTATTAAAAATTTTAATTTATAAAATCTCAAAAAAAAAATTATTTTAACAAGATGGTCATCTTAGATGATGGGACAAAATTCAAAGGGCTAATTAAAGACTTAATACATTATGGATGAAAACATACAAAAAAGGTACATTTGAAATGACTATTTTCTTGATGGATGTTTTAACAAGCAAAACAATTTAGGCTTCCAAAATAATCTTGTAAGGAGAGACAAAAAGGTGTTAAAAACAATTTAATAGTTGTTTGGTTTCAATTTCCATTACTTTAGACACACACCTCACATAGCCCCCCCCCCCCCCCCCACCTGTTCAAAGTTTCAAAAATGGAACATATATATTCATCAGTGCATAAACTTTCTCATATCTAAAGGTTGATGTTTGAATTATTATGTAGTTTTTGTGTCATTTCAACAAAATAAAATTCTTTAGCTTTATTTTCATAACTAAAAATTATTCTTTCTATTGACATTTAAAAAAAATTTGACATACTATTGTGACTTTAATATTCTACTTGAATTTTTTTTTCATATAAATGATGATATCCTAAAAGTTTGCTTAGGTGCTAGAAATGCCATTGGTAAAAGAAATCACTCAAAGCCTTTGCAAAGAGGTGAATTTGTTCTTCAAAATCAGAATTTTATATAAAGAATACTTTAGTATAGTGCAATTGAAATGAAAAATGAAATATAGAACTAAACAATCCTAAAAATCAATAAAAAATGATAAAAAGGTTTGTCTATAAAAAATGCCTTGAGTTTATGTATACCAACAGTTTTGTGTCCTTTGGTTTCAAATAGACAAAAAAAATTCATGGAAATGTCTTTAATGTTCAACAAAATTTGATAACAAAGAAAGAAAATTGTCAAATGCTATCATTGCCCAAATGTACATTTGAGGTTATCATATGCTCTATGTAAATTGTAAACTACCATGTTAGTATACCTTGTCAAGATTTTGAGTAATGACAAATAATTTTTTTTGCTTTATTCATTCTTAGATAAGAATGTTTAATGGATTTCAACTAGGTGAAGTTGATTTTAATTACAAGAAGGAAGATTCTTACAAAGCAAAAAAAACTAGTCTACATGGGGCTATAGGAGATCAATTACAATAAATTTTTTTAAATTGTAACACTACATGTGATGGAAATTGTAATAGCTTTGAATTTTTGCTCATAAGCTCTATAATGTTTAATGAGAATTTTTTCTAATTGAATCACTTAAATCATGCTATGTTTTTTCATAAAGATTTGATATATGATATAAAAAAGTCTTGATTATTGATGAAATTGCTAAAATAAATTTGAACTATTTAATTTGCTAAATTTTTGAAATTTAAAGAAATGAATCATTTTTATATTTTAGTATAATTGACTACTAAACAAGTGTAAAAAGATTCTTATGCTTATGAGATTAGTGAATCATATAAAAAGAATTTAAAAGATTTAGATAGTAAAATATTGAATTCATTCCTTATAGTATATAAAATAAAATTTGACAAATTTGACATATTTTAAGCTATAAGAGGGTATAAAATTAGGTGGAAAAATATCAAAGCTTTCAAAATTTTCATTTACATTCAACTATCATCTTAAGTTGAAGAACTCTTTCTTAAACTTAAAAAAGTGTAAATTGGATGAGAAAGATCTTAGACTAGTGGTTCTTGAAAATCATGTTGTCAATCAATCCTAACCTCTCTAGTGGTCCCTCATTGAAGGACATTGCACATGTATTAAACAAAATTGAAAAGAAAGAGGAGTTTAAAAAAAGACTAAAAGAAAAAAATGATGAAGGTCAAAATATTGGTCTTCAAAGACGTCGTCCCATGAAAATACTATTTGACTTGAGTTAATTAGATATATTTCATATATCTATTTTACATAAAAATAAAGGTTTCACACTAAAAATAAAGGTTAAAAAAGTTCTTACAATAACTTCTCAACATTTATACAAAGGATAATTAGTTGTATCACAAACAATTTTGGTTACTTTTTGAAGACATAATTGAAGTACATATTCACAATAAAAATTATGAAAATGTTGGTGGAGTGTGATGGTCAATTGCAACCAAAAATACAAGTCATTAAAGAAGACTTGGTCCAATCTATTTCAAATCCACAAAATGTTGGAATAGTTTCTAGATTATCAAGTGACTCAATATCTAATTCAAATTTAGAGATGAGTAATGAAAATGTTGACAGTGAATGCATTCCTAATGGCTTTGCTAGAGTATTGTGGTTGAACTCTCAAGAAAAAGATGAGAATATCATGAATCTTAGGGTGATCGATCGATCCCTCACACTTGGAGATGTTGTAGCTCTTCTTGAAAACCCTATAGGCCAAACAGGCATTGTAATGGACATTGGTATGTCTGTAGATTTAAAGCTTATTAATGGAAAAATTGTAGAAGGAATTGATAGCTCTAGACTTCAATATGTAAGCTATAATTTTTTGATTCAATATTTAAAATACAAATGTTTTCACATATTACACCAAAACTTCACCTAAATATTCTAACTATTTATGTCAAATTCTTATAATACTACAATTTAAATTTGTTTGTTTAGCAATATTTTATTTAGATGTTATTTTGGCCTTGAATTAAATATATATCATTGATAAAAGTCTATATAAAACATATAAAGTAATATATTTTTAAAAATAGTATTAATTGTTTATAAATTGGTTCAAATTCTAAAACTTTAAGTATTTGAATAAAAATAAGTTCCAATTAAGAAGGTATGGTCCTTAAAGAAGTGATACCTTTATATATATAATAATATTTTTTTAATTCTATATAATTTAATATTTTTAAAAACCTACCTAAGTCATAAAAAAATTAGAATCAATTTAGAAAAAATTGATTTTATTGTAAAAATATTTACATTTTGGGATTCAAAATTACTTTACAAAAAAATAAAAGTCACCAAAAAAGTGACTTGCATAAAATAGCTTGGATGCATGGATGATGTTATAGAATAAATTCATTTCCTTATCAATAGAAACAAATTTAAAGTAAAGGGGACAAAAATGAACACATATTTGTGTAATTTTAAAAATCTATCCAAATGTCTATATAAGACAAAATAATGAGGGGATTTTTATTTTTTAATGTAAATATTCCCATACTAAAAGTTTATTATTTTTAGCAAAGTCTAGGTTTTTCATTATCTTTCGTAGATTTTTGGAAATATTAAAGATATTCAATTTAAAACATAATTATTAGTTTATAGATATTTATTGTATTATATATACATACTTTTGACTATACCATTAGTTTGTATATATTTTTCTAATTAAAATTTAATTTTATATATTATTTTTTCTACTTATTTTTTTTCTTTAGATACGTTCATACATGCCAGGGGATTACGTAATTCATAATAACTGGCTTGGGCGTGTCGAAGAAGTTATGGACAATGTTACAATAATGTTTGATGCAGGAGCTAAGTGCAAGATTTTTCGTGCTAATACTAAACATTTAATCCCCATAGAAAGTATTTTCATGGATGAAAAAAATTCTCCTTATTATCCAGGACAAAAAGTACGAGGTGCTATTCCTAGAGTATTCAAATTAGCAAAATGGCTAAAAGGTTCATGGAAGACAACTCAAATGGAAGGAATAATAATTGCAGTCGAAGTTGGATCAGTTTTGGTCTCATGGATAACTTCATCTCTTACATTATTAGGTATACGATATACCATCAAAACTTTTTCAATATTATATGAAATTAAGTAAAATTGATATTAAAAAACTATTCAATATTCTAAATTCTTACATCAACACAATTCTTTACAAAAAATTTGTTTTACATATTACCTAGTTAAATTCTAAAATATTTTTAGAATGATATACTCTTAAAGGATTAGAATGTTTTTTTTAATTCCTTTGAGATTGATTAGTACATAATTTTTTGGGGTTTCTAAATACATACTTGTATTTCATTTCATTTTCTTAATTTTTTACCTAAAAAATGTTCTATTTCATCTACAATTATTTTAGAATTTTTTTCCATTTTGATGAAATATTCAACTAAATACATGTACAGGTTTACAACCTTCTGCACCACCTGTAATGCTACAAAAACCATCTTCACTTCATCCACTCATGTACATATCACATAATAACTACCAACTAGGTGATTGGGTTCTCTTACCACCAGGATTTGATGTAGAAGAACATATTTTGGTTGCTAGAAATGAAACAAACATTTTGAATCAACAATTATTCCATTGCATGCCTATGGGTCATAGTAGTCCTATAGATGTCAACAAAGATGAAAAACTAGACACTTCATCATCTTCTACTTTAGACACCAATATAATTGTTAGTACTTTAGACGTACATAAACAAAAACTAAGTAGACAACAAAAGAGAGCAACAAAAAGAGAACACAAAACAACTATGAAAAGGGCAAGAAGAATAGAATATGCTGCAATGGTTGTAAAAACCAAGACAAAAGTGGATGTTATGTGGCAAGATGGAAGTAAATCTTGTGGAATAGAAGCTTCTTCACTTAAACCGGTTGAATATCTTAATGATCATGAATTTTGGCCTGAACAATTTGTAATGGACCGATGCTTAGATGGTGAGGACATTGACCATTTAGAGCATCGAGTAGGTATAAATCTTGGATCCTTTCTATATTTGTTTTGCAATATTTTGGAAGAATGATAAATTAAAATTAAAAATGACATAAGTATAAAATATAATTTTAATGTATTGAATTGTTAGGTTTTTCACATGCCATAAGAAGATCTATTAGTTCTAAGCATTGTCTATTGAGGAATATTGCAAGTGTGTAGAAAATATAGTTTGTATTGAATAACTAAATATATTTGTAAATTTCTTGAGTGTGAAAGAACAAAAATATATTCATCGCAAAATCTCATTATATTCAATGGATATTTGGTTTGTACAGGCATAATAAAGAGTGTTGATGCAACACAAAGAACAGCTGTAGTTCGATGGTTGGAACAAGTTGAAAAACTCAATATTCCTCACATATCATCTATAGAAGAGAGTGTGAGTGTGTATGAGGTAGTTGAACACTCGGATTTTAACTATCGTCTTGGTGATGTGGTGGTACGATTGATAATAGGACAATCAATGATTAAACTAAATGAATGTGACAAAGAACTACTTGATCAAGGTTCTCTACATTCTACCCACACATTTGGTTATTAATTTGGTTCTAAAGGTCTTATTAGTATGATTCCAAAAGTACAGTATTCATATCCATTTAAGACTATATGTATATTGTTAGCATTCAAGTAATTTCTAATTGTTCTTGTCTTTGTAGGTATAACTTCATGTATAGAGCATGAATTTGAAATTTCAAAAGATGTTAATATAGATGACAAAGAGATTTTAGGTGACGGAAAACTTGAGGTTGCAAGTAATAAAAATATTGAAGTGCCTCAAAAAGAGGGACGGCTAGTACAGAGAAGAAGCTACGAAAAAAAGTCTAAATGTAATAGCTATCCTATTATTGATTTATCATGGGTTGGAAATGTAATTGACTTAAAAGATGGAGAAATTTCAGTGGTTTGGGCAGATGGAAATATTTCTAAGGTATTTTATTGTTTAGTTTCATGATTACTTTTTGCTATAATGTCAAATATTTTTTTAATATGCTTTATAATGCTTTGTATTATATTATTGTACACATATTATTCTTGAACTAAAAATAAATTTGTACATTTTTTGAGATTTCTAACTTAAAATGAATTACATTTCAATAGGTAGGTCCAATAGACATTTTTGTTGTGAACAATGAAGAAGAAGTTCAAATTGAAGAAAATGAGTATCAAATCTTATTTGATAGCAATAATTTGGCTTGGACCTCCATGGAATATAATGAAGATGTAGGAGTATATATATATTCTTCACATTTTTTATTTTTAAATGAAGCATTGGTTGTTACTTAGTATTACAAAATAGTTGTTCATCTATTTGTTATTTAATATTACTGAATATAGAAAGAAATTCACATCAACATAATAATAGGAAAATAATCTAATACATATCTATATTTTTTTTAAATTAAAGTAATTGTGAAGAATTAAATAAATAAAAATTTAGTTTATTTTTAACAAAACAATTGTGAACATGCTCTACAGGAAGAATTAGGCCAAACGTCATTGAAATCAATGTTAGATCAATCTTCATTGATTACTCAAACAACAAGTGCGGTTGAAATTGATAAGTGCAATGTAAAAGAAAAGTGTACTAAGAGACTAATACCAAAAAGTTTAGTACAAAAAATGACAAAAATTCAAAATGCTAGTTTAGCAATTTGTAGTCCTCGCCAATATAGACGTCCAATAGCAATTGTATGTAAAAAACTTGTTTCACAACTTGCAAGTATTTTACACAATTTGAAATTACAATCAAGCAACTTCATTTGTAGCAAAGGCACTCTTTTTTGTTCTAGTATAGATGATATAATTGACACTTACCGTAATTTAGAAAGACCCAACTACTCTTCTCTAATTTATGCAAATAATGATCAAAATTCAAAAAACACAATTTCAAATTCAAGTATTGATAACAACAAATACATGTATTCTAATTGTAGTTTTGAATCTAAACACCCTACAAAAGATGTTGGCCACAATACTTCACATTTTTCAAAAATGCCATCAAAACAATTAAATGATGTTGCAAAAGTGACAAGCTTACATTCCCTACTTCATTCTAATAGTGGACAAGATGATATTTGCAATTTAGAACCTTTTGAAAATCAAACTTTTGAAGGAATACAAGAAAAATCTAAATGTTTAAAGCAATTTGACTTTGTTTTTGGAGCATCAGACCATCATTTCGTGAACCTTGAATATGTAGGTTATAATCTTTTAACCTTTAAAGATTGCTTTGAACTATTCAATGATTGTAACCAATCATTAGAATGGTACAAAATTAAATAAATAATTTTATTAGTCCACTAAAATCTATATTACATATGTCAAGTAATGGTCATCATAATTAAGCCAAAATAAATATTGCAAGAATGTTCATTTAAATCTTGACTTCAAATTGAATGTTAGGGGCTTTTATAATACAAATTAGGGAATTAAAAGTAGTCAAATATCCTATACTAGCATTATTTTGTAGGGATGCAATCAAAATTAAAAATGATAAAAAATATCAATGAATGAAAAATAATTTTGTGATATGTGCATTAGCAAAATCCACAAAGAAAATGGATTAAGAAGATACAAAATGAGTGGGAAATACTTGAAAAGAACCTTCCAAGTAGGTCTAGATTTCTACTTGAATTTTTACTTGAATTTCAAGAAACATGATTCTATTTGAGCTATATTGTACCTATGCTTTATTTGTTCCTATATTGACATCTTTAATAATCAATAGTATACATGTCTATGTTTCAATGGTAATTTGTGTATTTTTCTAAATTTAATAAAATAAAAAATTTTAATTTCAAATTCTTGATATACAAAAAAAATATTAACATTGCAAATTGACTATAGTATACTAATGGATTGGATTTTGATTTTAAATCAAGATTACTAATTCTTCTTGTGCTTTTATATCTTTAGATTCGATCCATGTAAGAATATATGAAGACCGCATGGACTTACTTCGAGCTGCCATAGTGGGTGCACAAGGAACTCCATATCATGATAGTCTCTTTATCTTTGACTTTCATTTACCTCAAGAATTTCCTCTTGTCCCTCCAGTAAGTCATAAAGATAACAAATATTTATTGATTGTTACTTTAAACTAGTTTTAATATCATAAATGTCACTTATTACCATTTGATAGATTGACTACTCTTTTCTATAAAGTTGCTTAGTTTTTATTAATATAATTATAGATGTAAGTGCTTACATTTTAATTATGTAATTTCAAGATTAAATTGTAAAATATTCTTCATAGGTAGCATTTTATCACTCTAGAGGTCTACAATTGAATCCAAATTTATATGAAAACGGAAATGTATGCCTTAGCCTTCTTAATACATGGATAGGGAAGGAAACTGAGGTTTGGAATGCTACCAATTCAAGTATACTACAACTTTTAATCTCAATTCAAGGACTAGTGCTTAATGCTTCTCCTTATTTCAATGAAGCTGGATATGAAAAACAAATGGGCCTTCTTGAAGGGGAAAAAAATTCTTTTTTGTATAATGAAAATGCTTTCTTATTATCATGCAAGTCTACATTGTACTTGCTCCACCGACCATTGCAGGTGAATGATCTTTATATTGCTATTAAGAATTGACTAGAATACCACCATAGTTAGAAACTCTTATATTAATTTTTTTGTGCGAAGTTTTAATTTCTTTCAAAATAAATTCAAATCATATTTTTAAAATATTTATCCACCTAATTTTGTTTATAAATGAAGGAGTATTTCTTGAAGAGTCATTCTCAATCACTTGATGATTTAAATGATTTGAATGTAGCATTTTGAACACATAATTCGGTATCATTTTAAAGAAAGAGGAACAATGCTACTAAAGACATGCATAGCTTATTTGCAAGGAGCCTTGGTAGGATTATTTGGATACAACCTCAGTATCCATCCTCTTTAATTTAATTTTCACATGTAAATTTATTATATATTCTTGCCTTTTAGATATTAAAAAGACAACAAATAAGTGAAATATCTGAATTGTCAAATGGCTTATGTTTTCTAGTAATGTAAGTATAAAAAGTGTTAAGATTCTTTATATTCCAATAAATTTTAGCAATCATTGTGTAGGTAGGCTCAGTGGGAGAAAATTTACAAGCAAAACATGACATTCTTGGCATGCCAAAGAGTAGCACAATGGGCTTTAGGATTATGCTCAATAAACTCCTAGTAAAGCTTACAATTGCATTTGCTGAGCTTGAAAACCAATCCAATTATCAATTATTGGAGTGTAATCCTTGTTCTAGTATTATTGAAAATACATGATTTTAGAAAAGGATGGATTCATTTAATTGAAGAGTGATTTTTGGCTTTATGTTTTCTAATGCAATCAATCTATTATGCATAGCTATTATTCAACTTGCAAGAAGATTATAGTTTTATTATTTCCTTTGTCCCAAAATCATCTTCCAATTCCTTTTTATTTTATTGCAATAAGTTTGTACTACACTAGTACACTTTGAAAAGAGATACATTAAGACAATAGGAATGCACTAATCTCCAACTACAATTCAAAATGGGTTGAAATAGTATTATTTTTAGCAAAAAATCCCAAATATTTTGTCCAACTAAAAGATCATTTTGGATTTTGGAACCGGGAGGTAGAATAAATTGTAGTTGCAAGAGGACATTGGAAAACTCAAAATTTTGAAAAATGAATCCATGTAACTCAAATTTGAAATCCCAAATCCAATACCAACTTCTATTGGGGTCTACAAATTCCATTCTATTGGTTCAACAATTCATGATTTACTTTTTTCTATTCTTTAAGTACTTTTTATTCACTAGAAAAATGGCATTGTAAATTCTTAATCTAGATGTCTAGTACTTAAATTGTTGAGGATACAAACAATCAAACAAAATAAGCAATGAATTTTTTTTGAGCACAAGCTAAATCAATTAATCAATGTAAGAATTTTTTAATAGCATTGTTATCAATAGAATAATATTTTGAGTCAAAATATGTTGACCAAATTTTTGAAGGAAATTTTTTTCGGAAAGAAAGAATTATAGGTTGTGACTAAATAATCATCAACGATTTTATGTAGTAATGTGAAGCCCTAGTAATTTTTAGATTTTTTTGCTCTTTACACTAAATATAGAAGTTTTGAGTAATTTTTAACAAAAAGAAAGGCCTTGAAACTTTAGAACTTAAGAATTGAATTTCCATTTAGATGATAATTGAAATTTGAATAACCACTAATATTTAGAATTAAGGACATTGCCATTGAATTTCAATCATAAAATTTAGAGACATTTTTACTTCTAAGCATATCTATGAAATTTTGATTTAAGATGGGGACATTCACTTCCTTTGCATAAATTTAAAAAAAAATTCAATCATGTGTATAGATAAAAAATTATGTTGCCTAAAGGAATTTGGGTATTTGTACTAAATTCTTCATCTAACTCTGTATATTATAACTAACATGATATAGTATGCAATTGTCAAAAATGAAAACTAGATTTAACACCAAAATCTCACTATTGCAAGAGGGTGTCAAACTTTGATAATCTTGTCAAGTAAGGTTTGAAAAAATACTATTTTTTTTAACTTCAATTGCTATAATCTTGCAATCAATGCAATCAAAGTTTTTGAAAATTTTTCTACATATTCCAAATTTTTAATTCTATCTTTTTATATTTTATATTTTCAAATAAAATAAAAAACCATTAGTTTATAGAAAAATCATAAATTATAAACAATGTCTATCATCAAGAATGTCTTTATGCCTATATGGCTGATTATTTTTTTATTTTTTTATTGCAATATGATTTAAAAAAAGATAGATTCCATTCTTGTTTTTAAAATTTTACATGTGTGTACCCCAAAAAATATAATTTTATAAGATGTTATATTAGTATAATGTAGAGGTTATAATTGTGAGTAGAGTAAAAGTATCACTCCAAGAGGGCCCAAAGTCTATTGGTCCTAATAGGCAAGGCTAAAACAATTTTTTCCTAATTACTATAAATTCATAATTTTGCAATCCATGTAGTGTAATTGGCTAAAAGTATTTGATATAGTACAAGGATTTACTTTTGAGATGATAGTGTAAAACCATGTACAAGCCTAATAGTAGAGTAGTTAGGGGATAATTTTTGTACATGTGACATATAGCCATTGAACAAAAAGCATTTCCAATTCCCTACATTGAAACACTTAATCTCCAAATTCACTTCCTTCTTCCTCAATTGCTTCATGCGTGCAACAAACCCTAAATTACATTGAAAAATTCAAATTCTCAATCTTCATTTCATGTAAAACTTTTACATTCAATCCTAAACCCTAATCTCTTCCAACATTTTTTTCTTCAATCTCATGCTACTAAAATTTGTCTTTTTCATGTTGCTAAAATTTTCTCAAATGAATTAATTTAAATTAATTCACTAAAACAAATTAATTTGAATCCAATCAATTCATTCTATAAAATGTATTAATTTTAATGCTTTCTATGAAATGAATTAAATTGAATTCATTTTATGAAATGAATTAATTTGAATTGATTCTTTGAAATGAATTAAATTGAATTCATTTTATGAAATGAATTAATTTGAATTTTTTCTATGAAATGAATTGTACAAAAATTTAATTAAATCCTTCAATAAATTTAGTTTCAGTTATTTCTCTACAACTAATTACATTTTCCAAAGTCAATCATAATGCATAATTCATAAATCAACAAAATTAATTAATTTGAATATTTGATTTACATATTACATATTTATATGAAGAAGTATAAACTGTTGAGTATAATAAACGAAACAAAATCACAAAGCAATAAACAACACCAAAGTATACTCAAAGAACTTAGTGTCTTCATAATAAGTTGGTGGTATATACAAAGGGAGAAGGGAGAGAGACAATGAATAGTTCTCTTCTCCCATTGGACAAGAATGATTCCCTAAGCCACGTGTCACTCACCATTATGGTGAGCGTTCACACTACATATCTTAACACTCCTCCTCGCTCAACATAATAATGGTAAAATAAAATTTTAATAAGTACTAATCAATGAAGGCTATAAAATCAAATAAAAACCAATCCCTGTCGCCAAGTCGTGGATTTGGTCGGCTGGTTTCATACGTCGGTGGTCAACCGACTGGTCCGCGGTTCGATCCTCGTCGGCTGCGTTGACTGGTTCGAGAGACTCACGGCTTGGCATGCTAGTGAGGCAGGAATAACAGTCGATCCGCTATCCCACCCCTGAGCTGTAATGTGACAAGATGCTGTACACCCCAAGATGGTTAACAAGCTCCAGCATTCAACCCCAAACCGTGGTTCTCACCACGACCCCACCTTTTTCTTATTCGAAAATTCCCGTAAGATTTTACGGTTGTTGCCTCATTAAAACCTTATCTGGGAAAACCTTGGTTATATTCAAGGATAAAACCACAGATGAAGGAAAAAGAGTACAACTCCTTTATCAATCCATTCTCATAGTAAAACCCAGTGGGAAAAATCCATGGAAGGATATAAAAAGGATCAATAAATTTCATAATAGAAATCTATTGGATTTCTTGTTCTAAAACATTAAGTCGCCGCATGCCAATGCCGTGAATAAGTCGGCGATGAACACATAATGGAAGAGCTTTGGTGAAGAGATCAGCAAGGTTATCTGCTGATGTAACTTTCTTGATTTCAAGTGCTTTATTTGTAATCAAGTCATGAGTAAAACTGAAATACTTTGGGTCAATATGTTTTGTTCGGTCACCCTTAACAAAACCCACTTGCATTTGTGCAACACAAGCACTATTGTCTTCATATAAGATAGTTGGAGAATCATCATGTGGTAATCCACAATTTGTTTGAATAAATCTGTCAATTGATCTTAGCCAAATGCATTCTCGAGATGCTTCGTGCAAAGCAACAATCTCTGCATGATTGGATGATGTTGCAGTAATTGTCTGCTTTACCGATTTCCAAGATATTGCAGCTCCATGTCGTAAGAATACATAACCCGTTTGGGATTTGGATGTTGCAGGATCAGATCTATATCCAGCATCAACATAACCAACTAATTTTGGATCCACTGATCGGCTATAATGTAGTCCCAAATCTTCAGTTCCTTTCAAATAGCGAAAAAGATGTTTGATGCCATTCCAATGTCGTAGTGTGGGCCGAGAGCTATGTCTTGCAAGGACACTAACTGCAAATGAAATATCAGGTCTTGTAGATGTAGCCAAATATAAAAGTGCTCTGACCGCTGCGAGGTATGGATATTGTTCACTCAATGTCTCCTCCTCCTCCTCGTAAGGACGATAAGGGTCATCATCTTTAACACTGCGACCAACCATGGGTGTAGATAATGGATAGGCATCGATCATGTTGAATCTTTTTAGGATCCGATTGATATAAGTTGTTTGTGAAAGAAAAATACTGTCATCTTTTAAGTGAAGAACTTGTAAACCAATGCAAAATGTGGTTTTGCCAAGTAACTTCATCTCAAATTCACGAACAAGAAGTTGAGTAGCCGCAATACAGGCAGAGTTGGTGCCCACAAGATTCAAGTCGTCAACGTAGACAGCAATAATCACAAATCCAGATTTATCTCTTTTAATAAAGAGACATGGAAGTAATGCATCATTTATAAAGTGATGCTCGATAAGAAATTGTTGTAGTCGTTGATACCACATACGGCCAAATTGTTTTAGGCCATATAATGCGCGTTGTAATTTAATGCCACGATGTTTGCCTGGAGCAAGTGGAGTTGAATTTGTAGTTTCAAGACCAAGCGGCACTTTCATATAAATATTGACATTTAAAGAACCATATAAATAAGCTGTTACGACATCCATAAGTTGCATCTCAAGAAGGACATGAACAGTCATTCCAAGAAGATATCTAAAAATAATGGAATCCATAACAGGCGAATATGTGATATCATAGTCGACGCCAAATTTCTGTGTAAAACCTTGAGCAACCAAACGAACTTTATAACGAATAATATGACCTTTGTCATTACGTTTGCGTACAAATACCAGTTTGTACCCAAGAGGTTGAGAAGTCAGGTTCTCCTCAATAGGTCCAAAGGCCTGTCTTTTCTTTAAAGAAGCATACTCCTCCTCAATAGCAGCTTTCCACTTTGGCCAATCAGATCGACGCATCGCCTCTTCAATAGTATGTGGGTCAGGATCATCTTTCTCGCAAGAAAGATTTTCTGCAATCATGCAAATAAATGAGTCATCGATATCAGTTTTTGTTCTATCCCATACATCTCCTGTAGTGCAATAAATCACAGATAATTCTGTGTTCAACTTGGACTTTTCTTGCTTATGAGCAAGAACATTGCCTTGAGAAGTAGATGGGCGGTCATTTGTAAGTGAACCCGTAAAATTGGTTGTGGTTGTTGTAGGCATAGAAGGATGAATATCATCTGTAAAAGCTTTACGTTTGCGTGGCTGCTTGTCCGGTCCTCGAGTTCGTTTGCCCAATGATTGGGGAGTTGAAGTGATAGGATCTGGAAGAGAAACTCGAGCAGGTAGATTACGAGCTTCATTCAAAGGATTTTTAGTAATCCGTGGTGCATTAGTGAAACCATCAGGTGTTTGATCGGCAATCTTTTGTAAATGCAAAATTTTTGAAACTTCAGTTTCAGCCAAAGACGTTCTTGGGTCAGGATTTGATGTAAATGTTTGAGAAGCTTGAAATGTAAGACCAACAGAAGTCTTTGGAGTAGATGCTCCTCCTTTCAAAGATGGAAAAACGTCTTCTTCAAACCGACAATTAGCAAAACGAGCACGGAGGAGCATACCAGTTGATGGAGTAATATATCGAATAATACTGGGAGAGTCGAATCCAACATAAATACCTTCTTGTCGATGAGCACCAATAGTATGGCGTTGAGGTTCCGGGACCGGAACCCATACCTGACAACCAAATACTCATAGATGAGATACGTTAGGAACGCGGCCCGACAATAGTTCTTGTAAAGACGCAATATCCACAGATGAAGGACGAAGTCTAATCAATGTTGCAGCATGGAGAACTGCATGTCCCCACATAAATGGAGGCAAACTCGCATGAAGAAGTAGTGGTCTCGTGATGAACTGGATCCGTTTGATAAAAGATTCAGCTAATCCATTTTGAGCATGTTCATATGGAACAGAATAGGTTAACTCAATTCCTGTGGCAGTGCAGTAATCTTCAAAGATTTTGAACGGAACTCTTGGGCATTATCCATTCGTAATGTTTTGATTGGATAATCAGGAAAATGAGCCTTGAAGCGGATGAGCATAGAAAGTAAATTGGCAAAGGCCAAGTTTCTTGTTGATAGTAAAGAAACATGTGATTGCCTGCCTGATGCATCAGCTAGAACCAAAAAGTATCGAAATGGGCCAGACATAGGTGATATTGGTCCACAAATATCGCCTTGTAGTCTAGATAACATTGGTGGCAATTCATGGGGAAGCTTCCATGAAAATGGTCTGGCAATAAATTTGCCTTGTACACACGCATGACATATTGTCATAGAATTGACATCTGTTGGTTGTAAGTTATGGCCAGCAATACATGGAATAATTTTACGAAATAAGGTTGATCCTGGATGGCCCAATCTTCCATGCCAAAGAGAAGTTTTATTATCTTTAGAAGATAAAGCAAAGCTAGATACAGTACGTGGTCGGATTGGAATCCGATACAAGCCACTTGCCGCAGCAAAGGCTGTTTCCACGATTTTATTATTTTGTACAAAAACCAGAGCCTCACGCCTATCTATAGTTCTAGTCAAGAGGTGTAGACCGTTGGTGTGCACATCTCGATAGCTGATCAGGCTCCGAGGCGCAGAGGGAGAATACATAGCACGCATGCATGTAATGGTGGTGCCCTCAGGCAATACCACCTTTGCAGATCCCTCCTGGAAACGAAACACATTTGATCCAGCCATAGTCATTAAATGTCTGGTTTGCCAAGTTGAAAGATTATTTTCATCAAAAAAATTCTTATCTCGCAAGATACTGTGTGTAGTTGCAGAGTCCAGAAGTGCATCAGAAGACTCACCAGTGGAGGTGTCTTCAGTGACAAATGCTTCTGGATCTTCAATCCCAAAGGGATCCATAGACGCATCCATGGTGTGAGATTCTCGAGCTTCAGTTCTAAGCTTCTTGTTCTCCTGGAACAGCTTAACAAAATAGTCCGCCGTCCGGCAAACGTTGGCTAGATGGCCAACTCGACTACATTTGTGGCAAGAACGCGTCTTTGATGGACGCTTACCATGGTTTGTTGTAGAAGAAGTGGTATTCTTCTTCTGGGTATTACGGTTGTCACGACTATAGCTACCGGACTGTTTAGGACGAGGTTTAGGACAATATTTTTGTCCCTTAGGTTTTACATTGAAAACCTTGACAGCATGGGACTCTGGAACCGTAGTTCCAATAGGACGGGCCTCTGCATTGTGCAAGAGGATCTCATTTTGCTTTTCAGCAAGAAGTAATAGAGACATGAGATCTGAGTGATTATCAAATTTCATGTTTCTGTACTGCTGAGCAAGTACAGCAGAAACGGGTGGAAATGTTGAAAGAGTTTTCTCAATCATTTCTGCCTCGGTGATGGTCTGACCACACAACCGTAGTTGTGACACTATGCGGTACAACTCATTATTGAAAGCAACAAATGTTGGAAAATCCAACACTTGTAAATGTGTCCAATCATGTAAAGCTCTAGGTAAGAAGATGGTCTTTTGGTGATCAAAACGAGCTTTGAGCTTTTTCCAAAGCTCATCAGGTTTATCTATTTCTAAATATTGATGCTACAACGAGGGGACAATGTGACGACGAAGCAACAATAAAGTCTTCCAGGAAGTAGCGGGAGAAACGGAAGCACTTACAGTAGTATCTGTATCAAATGAAATAGAGTCCGATAAATTCTCTGCAAATACATACGCTTTCGCAGTTTTCGCCCATAATAAATAGTTGCTCCCATCCGCTGCCAACTGTGGAAATAAAAGCGGCTGAAGTCGCGGTGCCTCAATAACAGTAGCGGATACCGGAATAGTGGTAGAAGTAGCAACTGAGGAAGTCGAAGTAGTCATGATGTAGAAGAAGGAAGAAAAATATAGCTTCGGGAAGAAATTAGGGTTTAAAAAAAATAGGTTTGAATAGAAAATTAGGGTTTGAAATGAAATAAAAGATAAAGAAAAAGATGAAGTTGAAGATAAAGAAAAATAAAATAAAATAAATAAAAGGATGAAATAAAGATAAAGTAAAAGGTAAAAGTAAAGGTAAAATAAAAAGTAAGATAAAAGTAAAAGTAAAAGATAAAGATATAAGATAAAGATAAAGATGAAATAAAGATAAAGATAAAGATAGAAAAGTAAAAGTAAAAGTAAAAGTAAAAGTAAAAGGATAAAGATAAAGATAAAGATAAAAGATAATATAAATATAAAGAGAATGTCTTAGATAAAGAATATAAAAATATAAAAATATAAAATAATATGAAAAGTCTAAAATGAATAAAATAAAAATAAAAATGAAAAACACTTGGGGTTTGGAGAGCTTGGAGAGACAAAGCGTCAAGCTTGAGGCGAAGAGGTGGAAGTGAAGAAGGAAGAAGATAGAGAAGAGAAAAAAAAAATTGGAACCGAAGAGGGTTTGAAAAAATAATAACAAAAAAAAAATAAGTTTGAAGCGGTAAGGAGAGAGGTTTGTGTGAGGGAGGTGAAAGAGGGCGCAAGGAGGCTCGGTGGAGTCGGACAGGGACGGGCTCTGGAGAGGGGGAGAAGCAGGCCGGGAGGGTAGGCTGGAGAGCAGGCCGGGAAGGAGAAGGCCGGGAGGGCAGGCTGTACTGGAGCACGCCAGGGAGAAGAGGCCGGTGGGGAGCAGGCTTGGGAAGAGCTGGCCGGGGGAAGCAGACAGCAGGAAGGGTCTCTGGTGTGCGGAGAGAGAGTAGGGAGGGCCGCAGGGACAGAGTGGAGGCAAACTGGAGGGGCTTCAAAGCTCCTCCAAAAAACAAAATTCTAAATCGGAAGAGAGAGGAAAAAAAATAGAAAACCGAAATTGTGAGAACGTTCGAACTATAGCATGAGAGCGTGCTGATAACGTGTTGAGTATAATAAACGAAACAAAATCACAAAGCAATAAACAACATCAAAGTATACTCAAAGAACTTAGTGTCTTCATAATAAGTTGGTGGTATATACAAGGGGAGAAGGGAGAGAGACAATGAATAGTTCCCTTCTTCCATTGGACAAGAATGATTCCCTAAGCCACGTGTCACTCACCATTATGGTGAGCGTTCACACTACATATCTTAACATAAACAAAGTCCTATTGTTAGTACCACATATATATTACACAACCAAATCGCACCATTGTTGACTTTCCAAAAGGAATTATTGTTTTCTTTTCAAATCATGCGGCTACTGCGATTTCAACAACATTTTTTTTTCTTGATTCACATTGCATGGTAGTCGAGGGTGCTCTTAGGTTTTTTTAAATTGATTTGATGGTTGCTATTTTTTCACTTTGGAGGGGGAGATAAAAATAGGTTGCTTGACAATTCTCAAGAGATAGTGAATTTGGCAAAAAGTTTCTCTACACATCATTGTGATAGTCTTCTAAAAACTTTTGTGCTTAAAGTTTCAAAAAATTCTTGATTCTCAATTATAATTGCAACATGCAAAATGACAATTGTCTTTGGAATATATGTAAAGAAACTAATTTATTCTCTATCATATAGAAGATAATTGATGAAGAAAAACATTTACAATTGGTATTAGATTCTATCTTTTTCCAGATACTTGTCTAACATGTCCTTTAACTTTTAGGGCTTCTACCAATTCATGCTTGATTCAAAAGATTGTGGTGAAAATAATAGTTTTGGTTGCTAAATACAAATTAAAATGATTTGTATAAATTATGTAATAGGACAAATATCTTCAAACCTATTAATCATCTTTGATTCATTTAAGGATCTTCAAATTCCATTCAAATTAACATCATCTATATTTTAAAATATATAATTTTTTTTGAAGCTTGTGCATTTCAACTTTTTACAATACCAAGAGAAGTGGATCTTAAATAATATACATGTAGTAAAATATTGAAGTCATCATGGCTCAAAAAAGAAGCATAGGCAATTTTGGGAGTGATTATGAAAATGGCCTCAACAATTGAATCTTTGAAGTGGTTAGTTTGGAATTCATTTACTTCCAAACTACAATTGCTTTTTGATTTGAGTTTTCTAAGGATTGTAGTACATATAGGATACTACAACATTCATGTTTGCTCATTGGGATTTTTTTCCTCATTTTCAATGTATGACAATTAACATGAAATTGAATAAAACATTAGTTTTGGAATTCATTAATTTCCCAACTGTAATTGCTTTTTTGTTTCAAGTTCTTTTAGGATTTTTGTACACATAAGATACTAAGATAGAACAACCCATTACTAACCAGTATGCCATTGCCAACCAATAGGTGGTTGAAATGTAGTAGTAGAGACTGTAGAGTGTGAGATTCATTTCAAACTTTGAGGGGGGAATAGTTTAACCTCTGAACGTCACGAAGGCCTTCTATGGGCGTATCTGGTGTATTTTCACGTATTTGAATAAGTCGGCGCTAGATTTAGGGTTCCAAATGTGAAGCCGAATTGGAGCGAGGATGGATATGCGTCGAATACTGTATGCTGCGCATCCTAATACTCAAAAGAACGTTGCTAAATTACAAGAATATACAATGAGGGTTACGAAACACCCAAAATACGTATTGCATTAATCTCGGGGAAGGCACAGTTTGCCATTCTGTAGACGTGTTTGTCTTTATTGGACCAAGGAGGTGGGAGAGGTAGGGTTTAGGTGGGAGATGTTGCCCTCGGATTCTTGAGGGACACAAGCTTGCCTCGTCCAAGAATGAGCATCCTTTGGACGTCATGAAAGGGACTGCACAAATCTAGTTTCATCAACGTGCGTTGTTGGTGTGTGGTCTGTGATTGGTGGACTCATTGAATGTGTTCCAGTTGTAATGGAATGTTCCACATCCAATGGGGTATCATCCAAGCATGCAGGCAAGGTGGTATGCAAATTGATGTCATGTTAGTTGTTTGAAGGTGTATTTTGGAGCTTGACATGATATGGAGGGTCAAGGGTTGGAATATTTTGCTTCATTTTGAATTGCATTTTGTTTTCATGCTTATAGTACGAAATTTTGGCATGGCAAAGCGAAGGCTATTCGTCCTCATATGCGAAGGAGAGCGAAGAGATAGGCTAGAATTATTCCACGTCAGTAGGATTTTTGCTTAGGTGTAGCTTTTTGGTTAGCCTCTCATACTAGTAGGTGTGTAGGGTGACGTTATAGATGCCACAGTGGCTCAATTTTGAGTAGGATGTTGCCATAGCATTTTGGTAGCAGTTGCATGCTGTGTGACGGCTATGTATAGCTAAATTAGAGCATGCAAGAACCACTTGAACATTCCCTAAAAAGGCCAATGTGATATGGTTTTGAATGTCGTGGGGCTTTTTGTCCATTTGTGATTTTCTTTTCGTCATGTAATGAATGAAGCAAATTGACAATGAGGAACTCTTTCATGTTTTCTAACATGCATAAGAAGTTGGGGTGGACTAGATTTGACCTTCCATTACGTCCATTCACAGCCTCTACCTGTGGGCATTTGAACAACTGCGAGAGTAGTTATTTGTGTCCCGCTCTCTGGAAGCATGATGACGGGGATTTCCCGGATGAAGTCGTTATCTTGCCGCCTTGTTTTCCCTCTGTTGGTTTCCAACATGGCTGCCCAATAGTGCAATGTACAAGAACACAAACTATTTGTCAATTACCAACTCAGGCCATATGATACTTTCGACCCCATGCCCATCCGGGTGACCCGACCCTTGCGCATATGGGGATAGGAATCTTACATCAACAAATCCATAAAGAATTGGGGCTCGAGACTTTTTCCTGAAGTGCGTTGCAACAATGCATTTTCATCCACCGGAGCGATCTGGCTAAGGTAGTTGCGAGAATTTTGCAAAAAGCAAGAACTGGAGTCATGTAGACCATGTTGTGTACTTTTGGACACGCATTGCATGAATCTCGATGATTCTAGAAGTCCAATGCCCCACAAAAAATTTTGGAAGACCTTATCATCATACAAAAGCAATCAGAACGATTGGAATCTCGGTTTCAATACGAGAAGGCCCTTCTTGAAATTCAGAGGTCACTGTAGACTTGGGCTATGGTGCCATAGTCGCAAAGCCCAATGGTCATTCAAGGGTTAAAATGTCTTTTCACTTGGATGGCAAGACACATGGTATTCTCATTACCAAATTGCATGACACATGTGCTTATTTTTTATGCCTAACTTAACAAGAATTAGTCTCTCTGATTGAGCAATTTTGTATAACATTAGACTTTGGACATGGGTCCAAGCCCATTAGGAGCTTTTATAATTCCTAGTAATATTGAATCAAACTATAAAATTACCAAAGTTTCAATAGTCATCATCATTTCTATGTTTGCACTTATGAAAATGTTTGTTTTCCTTCACATCACTTCAAATCATGTCAAGAATTGCTAAACCCCTTACCGCCTGAGGGGACCAAATCTGTCTTTGTTAAATTAGGCTATGGCTTCCATACGATGGAGGCGGAACAATTCTTCGAGTTTGATTATTGGACATGTACGATGAGGAAGTTGCGCATACTTTGGTACAATTGGCCACCAGAGACAAGGTACAATTTGTTCGTTTTAGGGCTCTGAGTAGATACATGTCAAAAATAGAATATGACGGTTTGTATTGTTGTTCCGAAAATTGACTAGTGTTTGTGGGCGAGTGGTCGTTGGGCTTTGGATGCTTCACAACAATACCATGGTCTTACGTGAATCTTTGCTGCAATGGCAATGGAGTCGTAGTGTCGTTGTCCTCGTGAAGGTAGCTTGAGAGAAGGGAGTGGGGTTGCGGTTGAAAGCCATTATAATCCTGATTTTTGCCTCAATGCTTGTTTTTGTCATTCGCCGTTGTAGGCACCCCCACCTTCTTTGCTCATGAATTTTGACCAATTTTCCAATGGAGTGGAAAAATGTCTAGCGTATTGCATAATGGAATAGCGACAATGGAGGAAGCACTGGCAATCTAGGAGCTACTCTACATCTAGGCATTCGAGGCGAGCAAGTGTGCCACCAATATGCAGAGCATCGTCAACTGCCTTCACGAGTGGTACTTATTCAATCAAATGCAACCTGAATCTAATTCATGGTTGCGGCATCTTTACAATCGAGCTTAGCGTCATCTCTATTATACTCAAATTGCACTTAGTCTAGGGTGGATGCGGAGAATTCTTGAGGGCCATCCAGAAGGCATTCCAGCAATAGTTTACAAATTCATTTGTCAAAAGTTGTGGTCAGACAATGGAGGAGCTCATGAAGTCCCTTGCCAAGGTGAGAGTTGTGGAGCGCCAGAGGAAGAAGCCTTTGATGGACTGTAGTCATGTTGTTTTGGCCTTTCCAGCACCAATGTTGTGGGTCTCTAAATTGTAGGGATTGAATTTGAACCCTAATTTCACTATTGCTACCATAGTGTTCAAGGATCATGGGCCGGATGCATTCTCATATGGGGAAGATATTGTTGGGGAATTCCCTGCTCTAGGTGCCCAAATGGATGAGACAACTCAAATTTCCGGCATCGTACATACTAGGGGGGGCAAAGAGAATGCAAGCAAAGGAAGGATTGACCATTGGGGTCAGAGATGTAGCACCAACCAAATGCAATTCGAGCAAGTGGGGCCCGAGGGAGAGCCAATTTGAAGCAATGAATATGAGGACGCATGAGTTCGTCCCGAAATTGATTCCAGTTGTGGTACAATTTGGCTAAATTTTTCGGGTGGACCACGCCTCCATTATTGCAGCTAAGACCTACTAGAAATTTGCAATCGTTGAATTTGTTCTCCCTTTAATCCAAAGGCCAACCAGTGCGTTGTACGTAGCTTGGGCTTGCACCAAGATCCGAGCGGGCTTCACATTGACTTACCAACTCATCTCCAATTCTCCATAGGATAGTGGGCCAGCTTTTCTAATCTAGCCAAACAACTCGCCTTTGGGTCAAATTAGCATTTCTGGAAATACAATGGGAGGTCTACCTCGAGAACCAAGGAGGCTTAGCAATTTGTAGGGGCATTCGATAGAGCCGCCCGCGTTCAAAATTCGGTCACAAATTTGGTTGACATAGAGAATTCGACTAGAGAAAAATGGAGCACCACTTCTCAAGGTATTGTGGAAAACAGGCCACCAATCCATAACACCCAAATTTCCAGTGATACATTGCTTTGCCAAGAAAATGGCCCCAACAATCGAAAGGGCACCATGTTCCTTGATGGAGTTTGGGTGCGACTAGAGACCATCAGATTTTTATCATAGTAGTATGGGGGTCTAGATGCATTCTTTGAAGAACTTGTTCTTGTAATATGGAAGGGACACGTCCAATTCTTTGAAGTCCAGTTGGATAGAGATGTGGGCTATCATCAAGTGATAGTCATTGACTGCTTGTGCTTTGACTAGCGCAAGTGGTCACCTAGACTTGATTGTTATGGTCAAGCATCTCGGTCGCAAGGGCCATGCAACTCTCCTATGCACGATAGAATCATTGGATTTGTGGAGGTTGTCATTGGTGAGACTCCCTAGACCTTTGAATCTCCTTCTATGGGAGTTGTATAGGACAATGTAGAAGAGATCCCGTGCATGATGGCATTGAAAGCTAGGCAAAGTGCCATGACCACCATTGATTGCTTAGAGTACGAGGGGCTTCACCAATATGATGATTGGACGTTGGACTTGCAAGACGCATTATGGATGGTGGAATTTTGAGATTTTACAGGTAATTCTTTTGACAATGAAAACTCAGATTAAGAGTTCTTGAGTGGTAGTCAGGATGAGGTGGGATAAGACATGGAGTTTGATGCGCTCGTTGATGAGGAATTTTTCCATTTGGACTTAGACCATGTGGCAACTATAGAGTAAAATCAGGCTTTGTATGGGGATGCAGAGTGGGGCCATGACAAGGAGGTGCTCAAGGGAAATTTGGCAGCATTGATAGGCCTGCAACCAGGGCCCACTCAACGCTTCAAGAAGAAAATCCAGCCTCCAAGGTACTTTTTCAACTTGTAGTGGGACTCGACGACAATTGTGGTTCTGGTATAGCAAACAAATTTATATACTAGATAAGTCTGCATGGTGATGAATGATCCTAGGAGGCAAGGGAGGGCTCTTGGAATCAATGGTGGCTCCAAGTGGCAAAATGATGATGTGGTCAAACTACAAGGTTTCGTGGGAATTGTCATTTTGATGGAACTAAAGCTTTGTTTGTCGATTTGTGCATATTGGGAAAAGGACCCATTTTGGAGGTGCGGGCTCATTCCCCAAGTGATGAGTAGGGACCACTTCAAGTACATCTTTCTGTGCCTCCATTGCATAGATAATTCGACATTGTGCCAAGACAAGAAAAATCCAACAAGTGACAAAATTCGGAAGGTGTAGTGGGTGATTGATCACTTTGTAGCGTGGTCATGAGAGTTGTTCAATTGCAAGAAATACATCACTTGCAACGAGGTCATAATCGCATATCATGGCCACTTCTCACCTGTTTGACAATATATCCCCGCTAAGCCCACAAAGTACAGGATTAAATGTTGGGCAGCTATATCGAACTCCAGCAGATACATATACAACCTCATACCATATCTAGGGAAGCATGGAGGAGAGCTGGAGGTGGCTCAAGGGGAGAAAATGGTGCATCACCTAACAATGGGCCTTGGTAATAAGTTACACACTGTTGTATGTGACAATTTTTTGACCTCTCCACAGTTGTTTCATGGCCTGCTCCAACGAGGCATTTTTGGGACTAAGACCGTGAAGGGCAATTGTGTGGGATTCTCATTGTGTTTGACAGGGATGAAGCAAGGAGATCAACCAAGGTTGACCTTGTTTTCGCAGATGCACAAGTCGAAGCAGATGGTAGCAACTACATGGTTTGACTCTAAGCTAATTTTTTTCTTCAGTACGAGTACAAACCTAGTTGGAGAGGCCATCGTGTTATGGTTGGAAGGGACACATGAAGAGATCATGATGTCTCCGCAACAAGCCGAGTACCAATAGCACATGAAGGTTGTAGACTTGATTGACCAAATGAGAAGGGATTACATAGTCCAATTCCACTCAAGGAAGTGGTGGCATAACTTTTTTTTTGCAGTCGATTCCTCACTTCAAAATGCTTGGGTGCTTTATCGTGATGATTGCGAGCATCAAAGGGAGGGGCAAGTGGGAAGTTGCTTGAGATTCTACCTCATTGTTGCGAAGGCACTCATTGAACTAGTTGTTCCAACACCTTGTACCTGTAGCCCCCACAATGTGCATCTAGACATCATGCATTACACAGTGTGGCACTTGGATGGTCTACAAAAGTAATGCCGCGTCTACAAATAGAAACAACAACAAGTGTACAAGGCTTGCGGGTGGTTGCCATATTGTGATGAACCATGTTTTGGAAAGCTTGATAGACAAAAACGTTGGGCATTGCGGCTATTACAATAATCTCACTCTGTGCTTGTTTATTGTGTGTGTAGAGTGACTGTTTACCTAGCAGCCCCAATTTCCAAGATCTGAGTCAAGGAGTGGAGGACGGCGTACTACCAAGGGATCGCGACGTGGATAGGAATTCGTGCGACATGAACAAACTAGCTGTGACGGAGGTTGAAGGAATCACCACCTGAGGGGCTTTCAATACTTTTGGAAATTCTATTTTTTGTTGACGATATAGTGATTGTAGTCATCACACTCTTAGATCTTGAGAATTTTTTTCTTGAATCACAATAGTTCTTTGGAGCACTTGTTGGGAACATTTTGTAGTCGTTGGACTCTTAGAATCCAAAAATGATTTTGAGTTTTCTTGGATTGGTATGTAGGTTGGCTGTTGGTCAAATCGTTTAGATTGCAAAAGTCCTTCATTGATAGTATGGCGAATTTTTAGCAATTTTGAAAACATTCACAATTGTCATGATGAATTTTACTATACTTGTTTACGATCTCTCTTAGCAAATTTTATTGCATATCATATATCATCTTGTGTAGCATAGAAGTGGCTCGAATTCCAAAGTAAGTCGCATTCTTGTGCTATTGGCTAGCATTTGTGACTCTGGTCTGGTGGAGACATTGCAACCCATTTGACCTACATTGACCAGTCAACACTGTCGTAGCATTTGGTACCTCCAGGTGTTGCATGTCTGTAGACCAACCCAATCCCTGCTTTCTCCCTCGTACAATGTTTTTGTGAAGTCTTTGTTGATCCCACAATTTTGCACAGTCACTCGTCTTGCCATTGCACACCTACTTGTTCAGTGTCACGTAATTCCATGCAGTGCTATGTCTGGTACAAATTTTGAGGATGATGGAGAAGGCGAGCCGAGCTTCCAAAACTACTAAAACCACTTCCATTAGCCAAAATTGTACACGCATCGCAGTGTTGGTAATCCAATTTCTTTGTGCTATTGACCCCACAGAGAAAACAACTTTGAATCCATGTGGTCATTTCTACGCAGTAAGGCTCTAATTTTGTAAAATTGCTTGATTTTTGCTAAGCTCTACAAAAGTTGCCATAACAATCTATCCAACCCTAGGCGGTGAGGGATTAAGTGGTCAACCATAGATAGTTTTACATTACAATATTCATATTTGCTCATTTGGATTTTGTCCATTCATTTTCAACATATGACACAAATTGAAATTGAACAAAGCATAGACTCAATTTTTGCAATCAAAGTAGGTCCACCAGAAATTGACATGTAACTCCATTGTTTAGACTTTGTACATCTTCAAAATCAATATCATTATTCTAGGCAATAATCTAGATGTGATGATTATTGGTTGACAATAATTTTGTGATTACTTACCTTGCAATTTACAAAGCATTGTGTGAAAACACTAAAACTTAACATTGGGAATATCCTAATACTAATTTTGGACCCTGATGCAATAGAGGCACTTCCCAAAGGCAGAGCTTAATAAAATGAGAGACAACAATAAATGAATGGATTTGTTTACTCCAAGCTCCATATTCTAATTAGAGATTCCTTCGCCAGATCTTCAGAAGTGAGCTCCATTGAATTACGGTGTACAGTAATTACCATTATTACCGCCATGGGCATTGCAAACAACTTGACAAACAATTTTTAGATTATTGTTGGGAAAATACTATAAGAATTCCAATATCGAACTTGCAAAATTTGAAATTAAAATTTTACTCTTAGTACAGTACATAAATAGCCCGCACTATTTCAAACATGAAAGCTATATGAAAACTATTCTACGATAAATTCACAAGTGCATTCACACCTTTTGAATTAAGTCACGAATTCGTAACCAAGACTAACACCACTTGATTGGAACAATAAGACACTTAATAAATAGTGTCACCTACAAAGTGATTCCCTGAGTCACTGTTTGCGGTATGATACTCAATCTCAAGAAGAGTAGAATAGATAATCGGGTGGGAAGAGACAGCACCACCTGGTAATTTATTTTCTCACTTCTCCTTCAAGATTGCTGTCGTACAATTTTTCAGATTTCCTCGCAAGAGATTACAAATTGCAATATTTCTCTGGCGTTAGAAGTCGATAGCTACTTACTCCGAACGAGAACTGTTCAGAATCTGCAATATGGAGATGAACAAGTTGAGGATGTCGAGGTACAGAGCCACTGAAGCCAGAATGAATTGGTCATACGTGTATCGCTTGATCAATTGATCGGTGTCATACACAAGGTACATGCTGAAAATAAGTGCTGAGAGCCCTCCGTATATTGTTTGAGTGATACTACCCAGAGGGAAGAACATCTGCGTACATAAACACGTACTAAGTGGTACATACAAAGTCTAAAGATCATCTTGAAAACACAGCATGTCCAGAAACATTCAGTCAAACAAGGACTGACCATTCTGAACATTATAAAGCGACAAAAGGTCTTACCCTGAAAATAGTGTTACACCCTCTAATCCTGAACCACGTATAACAAAGGTTACGGTACTTATGATTGACCATGTTAAGGAAAAGACGTAAGGTATTACCTGAATAAAACCGAAGAAAATCAGGACCAGGAGGCTTGTGAAAAGAGCAGGACCCAAAAAGTTGAAGTCCATCCCCCTCTTGGCAGCCCAATAGGTGTACCCAGTCAGTGACACCACCACTATGGTCGTCAAAACCAAAGCCTCCAATACGATTGGCGCTGTTGAAAACACCCATCAGGTTGAAGACAGTCAGTGAAATTGAACTGAGCATATTTTAAAGTTGAGGCAGAATCAATCATTACCATTACCGTATCGGTACAAAGAACTGCATAAAAGCTCAAAATAGGGGATAATGGTAGAGCCTCATGAAACATTTAAACAAGCAGCTACAATGGTAGTTATTGTCCAAGATTGCAACCAAGAAGATGAGAGGTACCTGGTGCCATGGAACTTGAGATTCCAACTGAGAGACTCATTGTTGCAGTGAAGAGACCCAATAAGATGAGGTTCAGAGGGTGGCTTTGATGGTACGCGTACAGAGGACACATAACTGCAAAACAAATAGTACGTCAGACAAAGAACACCGACACATAAAAAAAGTCCTAACCAGGATCACTTTATCGGTTACCATAAGCTGAAAACTGCTTTTCTGATTACGGTATGAAACAATTCAATCCCTTCAAACACTTACAATTGAATGCGATATACAAAAACGATTACAATGCAATGAAATCAAATTCAATATTTAGAATCAACAAAGCAGGTGAGACCATATGCTGGAAAACAAAATATGAGAAGAAATAATGAAGAAGCTTACTGAGGAGTGGCACAAATGCGAGGAAGAGGACCAGTCCCGGAGTCTGTTGGAAAAACGTTTTGAGCCCCTCGAAATAAACCACAGACCCAGCCACAATCGTCGTCAACAGAATCTGAACGCTCAGGATTCCGTACACTTTTCTGATAAAACCCCATCGCAGCGTGTTTTCGTCTGCCCCAATGCCTGGGTACAGCATCGAAGACCCGCCGAATCCCGCCTCGAGGTCATCAAACCTTTCATGCTTCACGCCCCCACTGAAGTCACCCATCTTGAACTCCATCTTGGATGAGCTCCAACAAGCTTAGATATCGCAGAAATCTGCACAAATGTCGCAAGTCAGTGGATTCATGGACTATCCCTTTCAACTGGAAAACCCGAAACTCGCACTCGAAAAACAGAACCTCCGAGACATGCTTAAATGCAAAATATTGTTCTGATCTTAAAATAAAAAAATTGTAGGTTAAACGCTCTCGATGCATGTAAGTATCGTGCACCATCATCAAGTGAGTATTAATATGCACAGACAGAGAAGGGGTCGATTGCTTCTACTCGTGCAACCCTAAAGAGTCCTAAGGCATCATCATCGAGGGTCTTGACACCGAAATCTCCACATGAATGAACCTAGAAACCATTCAGACTCATTCGCAGAGAGAAAATACAAACCTCAGAAACACACCACCTTCCAAAACTGGCTATTGCACAGAACAACCTCCAAGACAATCTCAAAATCTCAAAAGTAAATTGTGGTCTCTAATTTCAAAATCAAAATCAAGGTAAAGTCGGTAAAAGCGGTCTCGACGCCCTGCACCATCAACCGCGCATCAACGTGGACAGGCTACGGATTGATTGATGGCGTTTCCATGTGCAACCCTAGAGTCTTAAGAATCACCAAGATCTCATCAAACACCGAAATCTACACACGAATGGACTTAGAAACCCTAGAAAGTTCATTCACAAAACAAACCTCCAAATTACACCACCAATCTCCTTAAGCTCAACCTCGGCTCATCTCATTTCTCTTCTGCAAAGGAGAACGACGACTGTGGGAAAACCCACAGCGAATGCTAGAAATCACAACTGAGCGGACTAAACCACCGCGATATTGCACCAAATTTCACGATTCTTACCTTGAAATTTCGATCAGCAGACGGAGAAAAAACAGTCGGGAACGCGATCCGACGCCAGCACAGAATGGAAACAACAAGGAAACAGATCTCCGGCACGAACACGATGCTGAAGTGAGAGAGACAGTCTGAGGTACTATGTGTCCCGAATCAGAAGTTGATATCCGCAATAATATCACGTAATACCCGGATGGCGTTTTCCAGGAAACCCACTCACCGCGTCCGGCTGTGTCTACTTTGACCTCTTTACTTTCACACTCAGTGCTTTTTTTTTTTAATATTTTGGAGAAGTAGCCAGCTATTTCTTCAATAATTATGTAATCCTTTGTGATATGTATATCTAAAATTTGGCTTTTGGTCTTAAAATACAACAATTATCTAACTATTTTGATTAAAAAAATAAAAAATTTCTTCACAAAAATTAATCAATGTCTCTTGATTGTAGCCAAATGGTGAAAATTTGTATATAAAAATTCACATTGGTCACACCTTAAATAAACATGATGATATGGAGCTTAAAAGCATTACAAAAATTTTATATTCAATGGTTAGGTAATTTGTATATTAGCAATGGAAAGTCAAGGCCTCTTTCTTATTGTGGTAGTCAACCAAAAATCATTAGATTTTAGAGGAATAGGTGATTTTTTTTGCTTCTACAATTTCTTTGAAGTCATTCATTAGATAATTTTAGTCTTTTGCAATATGTCAAGGTTAAAATTAGTCTAAAATTTTAGATAAATGCACCTATATTTGTCAAGAATAGCAACTAAGTGTAATTCCCATTATGAAATATTATAATTATTAGATTTCATTACTAGTAAGGAAAAGAAGATTCAAATACATTTTAGCATGTATTATTTGGCCCTTGTACAAATAAATTGTGGATTTTCAAAGGATTGCTTCCAAGGCAGACATACACACATCCAAGTGCCAACCCAAAATTTGCCCTAAAAAACAAGTACATACTCACTTGAAAACATACAAGCAAAATACATCAAATTTAGAGTATGAATTTAGAAACCTACTATATTAAACTTTAAAAGATCATGATTCATTTGCATGGTATCCAAAATACGTATAACAAAGTCTTTTGGAACCTTTCCAAATTGCCAATAAAATCCATAAGCATTTTTGACAATTTAATAAAAGAAACTACTCTAAACAATTTAAGTGTCAAGTTGTAAGCCTTTCTACCTTAAATATGCCAAAAAATGATAGTAGACTTTCATGCCTTTTGATTGTGGTCACCTCATATAATCAATATCTAAAGTTACAATGTCACTTATCAAATAATGATGATTATAGGTGGAGTCCACAAGGTTCATATTTAAATCACTTCCCTTGAACTATCTTGAAGACCAAATATCCTTAAGAAAAACTTGCACCAACAAAACTAGATTAAATCATGTTATGTGCCAAACAACAAGTACCTTGACAATCATTTTGGACTAGGTAATGTGAAAGCAAAGCCTCAACATGAGAAATAATATGCCAAGCCTAAAGGGAGATATGGAATGCCATTTTTAATAATGAACCTTTACACTCACATTACTATACATAACCTCAATTCTGAATGGTTGAGTCTTGGTCAACCATGCTCAATCAAGCATGCAGAAGGCTAAAATAGTCCCACAATATGAAAAAGAACATGCCTCTCTCTTCATGCAATGAGAGACTTCCATCTGCCCAGAAATGGGTTCCATTGAGGTTCTGGACCAATGAAGGCTTAACATTGAGGGAGGATGCAAGAGAGTCTCTCCCAACTCTAATCATGCTGGAGGAAGGAAGGCTTGTATAGAATTATCCAGAAAAAAGAAATACAAAATGATAATGAACACAGCATCAAATGCATGAAAAACCTAGCATTGCATGAGATATATAGCAAATCCAACAGTCTACCTGAGCATACGACCAAACTTTTGATTAATGAATATACACATATACAGAACCAAATATTACGTGAAGGCCTTATTAAACTAAAACAATTATTGTATACTTACTTCCTATCCTGCTGTGACAGTTTCTCTAAGCCAAAGAACAGGTAAGAATCAGACGTTCACAAAAATCAGGCCTCCATCCATACCAGCCAAAGCTATGCAAAAAGATGGAAGAAGAGGAATGCAAAGGAAAATTGGATGACAGCTTATAAAGCTGAATGTGAAGCAAGGAGAAGATCTCGCATATCTGATGGAGATAAGAATGTTGTGCCCCCTATCAAAACCTCTACACCCTCGGCTCCTTGAATCCCCAATTGAGCCTCCTTTATGTCTCGTATCTGGTCATCACCATCAACAATGTAGTCATAAGAGTCGAAGTAAAACGTTAAGGACCAGACCCTGTCCCCTCTATCATCCCGGACATCAACAGCAACTCATATATTCACACTTGCTTGGACATTTTAGTAAGCATGCCCTGGTTACATGTTCATACCCAATTATCTTTGAATGGAAATGGGGTTGTCTACGTTCGCTTGTAGTGGTCTATGACTCCCCAATTTGAAATTGCATAAGAAATTCATACATAATGATAATTCTTTTTTATCAAAAAAAGACTTGGCAATTGTACCCAAATTGATCTTCCACAGATCAATCACATTCCATGTGTTAAAAAGCTCGTAACTGACACAGAGGTATGATACTCTATACAGAGTACTATGATAACTCAGTGAAGAAATGAGCTGCTAAGACCAGTGCAGAGGAGCTTGTAAAATACCTCAGAGCCGCTGATTCCTCCAATAACGAAAATAATTATCAACTTGTAATCTCCAAGTTTTGGCTTTGGCTACAATCATAGGAAAGATAAGAGATATGTGGTCATTTTCAAGTGATACCAAGACGAGATTCCGTAAAAGTTTAAGTATCAGATAGCTCATCCTCAGTTTTGGTTCCCCGAAAAAACGGACAGAACCAAGACAAACTAGACAGTGCAATCAGTGCCTTAAATCATGGACTTAAAAAAATAAATAACATGACCAGGTGACGCTTTGAAAGAGCTTCTAAAGTGGATGACAAACGCACGAGGAAGAGTAACCAACCTGGCCCAGACCAAATCTGCCGAGTCCACTTTTGAAAATTCGACCAACACTCGATATATGGTGGTGTAGTCCCGGGACTTCAGACTTTGAAAATATTAATGAAAAAATTCGCTGCAACAACCCCATAGCAAAAACCTGCTCCTCAGTAGAACGTAAAGAAACAGGAAGTCGTGCTCGCGCTCGTGATATACAGTGTAACCTAGACATGAGCTCTTGCAACCAGTCCCTTATCTCCAACTTCAAGTGAGCCTCTAGATATTCTCCATCCTCACTTTCTTCTTCTGCTCCCTCCCACTCTCCCCAATCATCATTTAACTCCAGCTCCTGTTCAGCATTTTTCTCTTCAACGCCAGAGGGTTTACCCTTGGATCCCTGCCAGTGAGACTCAAGTGCCCTTTTCAAGCGACTTGGAAACCCAACATCAGCAGGACCTTTCAAAATAGCATTTATAAGAGAATCTGTGAGGACTGACTCTTCTTCCCATGAGAAAGGCCCATTTGAGAACCCTTTCGGACTCGCTTCACCAGCAAGGGCATACCCCACAATGGCTAAGGTAAGTACGTCGCATAGGTCTAGCATACCATCGCTTGAAATTTGTTGCACCATGTCACTTATTTGAAGAGCAATGCTTTGACTTCCATCGTTGACACTCAGTCTCAGAATCTTCTCTGCACTGCTAACAGTTTCCCATTTTGACCATTTATCTCCACTTCGAACTTCCTCCATCGCTCTCGCCACCTGTTTAAAAGGACCAGTGAGGAATGATGTCATCTATGCACTCATTAATTTACATACATGTAGTCAACTTATGTCCATATAAAACTTTAAAAGATGAGGAAGTTAACAAAGAACAGTATCAGTTATACACAGACTCATATCCTGAAATGCGCTAGACGAAAGACATGCTGAAGCTCAAATCAGAATTCAAGAGAGGCTCCAGTCTAACCAAGGCACGCGAAATACATGTGAGCTGCTAGTCGCAAGTGACTCCTATCTAAGTAGAAATGTAAAATTTGAAAACGCGTCTTTCTCGGTACAATCCTTAGAATAATCCTCACAGATTGGAAAAGTGAAAGAATCATAGTTAATTATCTTAGAATGGCACAATTACTACAATCACAGGACACAATTCTAATAGACATAAGAATCCATTCTCTGGAATGATAGGCTCCAACATGTTACCGTTACATTCAATACATGTCCAATTCTCATTGGATACCATGCCGTTTTACATTATTGAATCATTGCTTAGTCTCTCCCCTTGGAATAGAGACAACAAGTATAACAATCACATGTACAAAATAAATCAATGTGAGAATGGAAGGATCCTTTAGAGAAATCTGGAGTAATTACCTGAAGAAGGTCCAAGTGGCGAATCGTCATGTCTGGTTTAGATGACAACGATGTTTGCAGCGAAGCAAGTTCTGCAGAAGTCATAGCACCTAGACGAGCCTTAGTGGGCATAGGCTGCTTTTCGGATCTTAAAGCTTCATGAAACAACTTCCTTAACATAAGGTTGGCATCTTTCGTTGATTTATCCAGCATAGATTCTAAACTGAATAACCCGAATTGATCCCATGAGGCTGCAAGTGAGCCACCCATCACCTGTGCCTTATCCTCTCTGTCAATGAAGAAAATATACAGATCAGAAACCTTCTAAACGAAATCCACAAAAACTTCAGTTTAAAGGGTCAAACATTTGCAGAATACAGGACCGTATTGACACAGTGCAAAATTTTAACTCGTGAGTGCCTATGCTAAAAACAGATAGTCTACTTTGCACAATAAAAGTCAATTATAGCAATTTTCAAACATATCTCTATTGTTAAAAAATGTAAATTATGATCTCTTCTTTCATGTGGTACATGATATTGCCTTCCTAAATTATTCATCCCAACTCCTATAGACACGGAAGCAGGCACTTTTGGCAAAAACGGCACTTAGGGGATAAGTCTAGAACTTTTCTGCGCATATTTCAAAAGGAGTATCAATGAAGAGACTTCCTCATCCTGAAGCACAAAGTATGACCAAAATAGTACTCCAGATCCCAAAAAATATCATCAAAAACGAAAAAGTACTTACTCTGCAGCACCTGTCGAACTATCATTCTGTATAGACAAATCGTTTTTCTGTATCTTGCAATTCCATCCAGACATACGCGGGAACAGCGGAAACTCAGCGCCTCCATTTTTCCCGTTCTGATTGCTCCCTGTCGGGACACGGAAGTCCACGGGTTTTCGAGTTACCGGTTGAGTTTCAGTACCAGTCACTTGAGGACGTGAAGGAGGGAGAACTGTGGGTCTGTACGAAAGACAACAAAAGCTCTTCAATATTGCCACACTACATAAAATTAAAATATATTATGCACAAAGACAACATAAATTCTAGACACTAAGTCGACACTAGGTCCCTCTAAAAGTCGGCATACTCTGGAAAGTCTGGGGGAATTTTGAAGAATAATCAGCTACTCAGGAATGAAGTCACAACATCAGATATGAAGGGTCAAACTACAAGAATGAAGTGGCGAGGCTTCTCAATATATTAAATGAAGTGGCAAGAGTTCTCAAGATATGGAACGAATGGAATGGAAAGTCAAACAGTATGAGATAGGCAGAGTGAGAAACCGGTCACCTTCGTCTTGAAGATAAAAGGTACTGAGACCTACAGTGCTAAAATGAACACAAAATCATGAAACGCAGACTATTATACAAAACCAGGTAAGAAGCAATCGATCACCTGCGAAGAAGGGAATAGACGACAAGATCCATAAAGTTGTCGTTGTGGCATGTGGGTGTTATCAGATCCAATGATCGATCCACCAGTAAAAGACCCGCAGACTTTCGTTGTGAGCCATGGTCTAGCACGATTGAGGTTGACAGGTCTGTCACCAGGTTCCCAACCAGGTGAGCGAGTGGACCCAATGAAAAGACGTCCACTTTTACATCTAGCTGCACAATCACTAATACTGTTAAAAACTAATACACAATTCAGTATAACAAGGACGAAATAGACAGATCAAAAGACACCCACAGGACATTAAATCAATGTTGACAAGTTTATGCTGGCTTAATTTTGCTAATGCAATCTCAAGTTAACACTAACGTCAAACTAACATTAAGTCAGCACCAATTTTGTTACTCTACAGATACGATATGGAGGTTTGTAGCAAAATAATTCTAAGAAAAATAAAAAATGAAGAATAAGAGGTTAAGAAACGAGATGGTGAAAATTAAGATTAACAGACATCGTGTGTGTTCTATGTGTTTCATGAGTATTTTATATGCGGCGGAAGAAAAATACTGGCGGAACTTATGAACTTTGATTATATATTCGTCTCGTAGTGTATGAATCTGCTATGCGGGTACGATAATATAGAATTCACATTTCACCATGAGGACTATATGAATCTAATGACTTAACATAAAAGACTTTCTCAATCTAGGGAGGGTCCTTGTGATGGAGATCGATAAACATCAATACGAATTGGCTGCAGAAAGTGGGGCTAGACCTGAGCAGTCAGTTGTTGTAGAAAGTGCCCGAGAAGAGATGCTCCAGACGGGATTCTATCGTCGACGTCAAACATCACACCAGTGTCAATGGCTGGTAACCCTGGACCAAGTGACGTATCCGTCTTGTGATCCGAAAGTGGAGCCTCGGCTTCTGCCCCACCTGACGGTAACACAAACAGATTGGGCGTCAAGGCGCACATTAACAAGGGCGCGTGCCTTACAACGAGTTCAAGATCATCTGATTTCTCTCTCCATGAGAAGCTCTCATCAGCGGGTAATCCTTTCGGTTGGAGATCTTGTTGGAGTAAGCTCCTGTACTCGCTGAAGGCATTGTGCCCCAGCGGAGTCTCGAAGCATGCCGAATGTCCTTCCTGTCATGACATGCACATAGAAAACGAACCTTTTACGGAATGCTCATGTAAGCAATACGAGACAGTAAACTTCTCCATGATAACAAATAAGATCTACATACATTGTAGCAAAAATGAGTGTGTGGTACCTGCGAAATAGAGGTGAAGATAGTGCATCTTTTGACACTAGGGTGACACCGCATACACCGCAAAATGTACCGGTGGGCATCGCTAAGTAAACGTGCAGTGAGGACTACCACTTTTTGGAGCCGCCCCCCTTGCCAGGCTACTGCCTGCAATCGTGATCATAGCATTAGGAGTGCCAGAAGTCAGTTTCAAATCGTAACAGTTTCGTCACAACCTCCTACTGTTAGTAATGGTGGCAGCACAATTACTATCTGTAGAATTTCCATCAAACACACCAAGTAGAAAAGCTTTCACAGAACTAAGAGAAGGTATATGTATCTAAAATGCGACACCTAGGTTTCGCACTGAAATAGACACACATAGTCTCCGAAACTACCAGAAGCTTTCAAAACAAGCAATGAAAGTTGAAGAGTTTTTTGAGCAATCAGTGCTTCAAGGACTATTGCAATGTCGGAAAAATTCGAAACAACTTGTATTGTGATTTTCTTCAGTTCTCTAATGCCATACCCTCAGTCAAAGACAGTGTCACTTTCAGGTGCTCCCTTACATGGGATAGTAGAGGAGATAATTGCACATTTGCCATTCCAGAATAGCCAAACATGCAAAATATCACAGCTCAAGGAAATTGGAGCAGTCAAAGCAAGAGGCATTGCCTTCAATACCAAACATAAAACACCAGCAGAAACATATCATCAAAAAAGAGGCAAGAAGAGAAATTATCATACAGCATCAAGAGGAGAAGCATTCTCTAAGCTGCAGACAGATCGGACGCCCAACTGCAACAAAAAAGGGAGTCCTCCCAAGTAATGCAGAGCCTCCCCTGCTCCTTCGTCCACATAGAGCAAGCCTCCTTCCACTTCGTCCGCCACCTGACAAACAATTCCCGTCAACCAACAAGTCCTCGTGCACAGTCAATTCCCCGTCTATGATTTTTTTCTCCAACCCTAAAATCCTCTAAAGATCACCAGTGTCTATGATTTCTCTCACCAACCCTAAATTCCCTCTACAGTAATTCCCTCTACAGTGATAACCAGTAGTTATGATTTCTCTCAAAATTCCTCTACAGACCACCTCTATCAATGATTTTTCTCTCGCTCGCTCTGAACCCTAAGTATTTTCCACATAGCACATTTGTGGACTCGCACTCCATCTAGGGTTTTCTTCTTGCACTTGGAAGGAGCAAAAGGAATTGGCGTGACCTAAAACGCCCTCACTCACCTGGGCGAGGCATCGTTGACACTCGCGCACTAGATCCACGCCCATAGTATGCAATTCCGGAGCTCTTGAATTCAGGCAATCCTCATCTCAATCGATGCCAGCGATCACACGAAGAGGAAGAGGAGCAGGAATCGAAAACGGGAACGAATTCTTGGTGATCCTACCCAAATTCTTGGTTTCCGGTACAAGAAAATGCTCTGAGAAGTGGAATCTCAAGCAGTCGCGATGACATGCATTTCCTTCAGCAATTCGAGCATCCCCGACGTGCAACGCACTGTCCTGATTTGTGTGCTTCAAAGAACAAGCGGCGGTCTGGCTTCCAGTGAACTCATTCCGGACTTTGCAAATACACGGGCAATCCCTATTACCACGTGGGCGCGGAATAGGAGCGCACGAAATGCTGGCGACCTCTTTAATGTCACATTATGAAACGCTATCCATAATATGGAGGACTAAAGAGTTCAATGAATGATTTTCAAGGAAACTGTTGAAACAAACTGAAGCTAATGTATCTACTTTACGTGTAGGTCAGTTTCGGAAATAATTAGGGAAATTTTGGATCATGTCTAAGATTTTAAAAATTGTATAATTAATTTTGAAAATCTGAAAAAATTTCATTGTTGCTAATTCTGAATACCCCAAAATTATTCTCAAGAAAATTTAGAGAAAGGAACACATTTATGCAAGAATAGAAAAATTGATTCAAATTTAAAAGTGTCAAAAAATTAAAAAAAGCAAAGGGCCAAAAGCCAAGAAATCCAAATGAAGGTGCCAAATTGTCAAATTTCAAAAACTAAACTATTTTGGTAGCAAATGGTACTTGTTTTAGAATCTCATAATTTTTAAGCGGTGAGAGAAGGATATTCTTCAAACATAAGCACCTAATTCTTTTCTTGATATTGTACTCAGTTTTGCTTATATTTTTGAACAAATAAGAATATATATTATTTTAGTATACCACAATTTTATCAAATTGGTCATAAGCAAAGGTTTTTGTCTAAAAATTCAAGATTTACTTGGGATGAATGAGAAGTTATTTGGCAAAAACACTGTCTTAAAGCCCTCTAATCAATATTCAAAATATGAACTTTGAAGAATTTAAGGGTTAATTCCTAAAGGATTAGATCCATTCTTAAATGGTCAAACATCATATTTAAGGTAAACTTAGCTTCTAAAATTGTATTTAAATATCAATACTATATTTTTATTACATGAAGCTATAAAATATCTATTACATAATGTAAAAAATTTTCAATTTGTTTTAGGAAATATTGTCATTGTTATAATTTTGTAGCAAAAATGAAATAATAAATAAAAATGTAAAATGATTACTCCAATTAGTTTCTATTTTTTCAAGAAATACAAGTAGCAATGGAAATTAGTATAAATTTTTTTCAATTTATTATTTTATTTTGAACAATGACAACACCCTTGCCGATGACTTCCAAGTGAAATTCTACTATCAAAATTTTTGATGTAAAAAATCATTTTAAATTTTTTTTCAAAGGTAGAAATAATAAAAACTCTCTCTCTCTCTAAAATTTAATTAATAAATAAATATTTACTATGAGTGAAGGTTATAAAGACAAACAAAACTTTAAAATTAATTTTTTTTAATTAATAAGAAAAAAGAACAAATGAAAAACAAAAAATATTGTGTAATTTGGATTCTAATACAATGAGCTTGCAATTGCAGATACTCTTTTAATTTTCAAAATTTTCAAAATTTTCAAAATTACAAAATGGAATAGAATTAAAACTTTTTAAGTTTAAATTAAATATTCAAAATGTTTGTTTTGAGAGTTACAATCAAGGTTGACTAAGACAAATTTACTTTCGGGATGTGTGACCTTTAGGCCTATTAAATTCTCAAAGATACACTTAGTGAATAATAAGTATTTTGGAAAATGCACTCCATTCAATTAAAATTCATTGAAAGAGCTTCAATGCATGTAATGTAATTTATCAATGGAAGGGGCACAAATAAAATAGTCAACATGATTGAATAATAAAAATTTAAAAAAAATTTATTTTTATTTATTATAATTTTTAAAAATTAATCAAAAATTGATTATAATTGATTTTACTATTTTATTCAAGCACTAAAGGTTTAAGGTTATATAGAAAAGTGAATTGAAATTTTCAACAAAGATTTAGGATTTATATTTGAAACATAGGATTTGAAGAGACAAAAAGGATGTGATATATTTGAAAAGATAATATTAAAGATGTATCCTTGCATTCAAGTGACCACTTCACTAATTATGATATTGAGTGTAACCACACGAATTGATTTGGAAATGCTCTAAGATTTTACCTTTGATGAAGATTTCTATGAAGACCACAAATATCTATACTATTCAAAGAGGGGGATCTTTATAAACACAATTGGTAAAAATATTCATCAAGAGTGAAAAATTGATAGCATTTATAAATCAATTAGGGTGGTTTACACTAATATCATTATTAGTGTCATCATTCAGCTTGCACCTTTGAAATTTTCATGCAAATCTGAGCTAGAATTTGACCAAAATAATCTGACACAAGTCATCAATGTTGACTCCGATTTTTTGTTCACAAAATGCGAGTGCGTTAGAGAATTGAACAGCTTCCACACATATAGTTGTGAACACATGTGAGAAGCCCATTAGAACTCCTAAGGCAGCGTCAATAGAGAAGGCTTGAATGTAGAAGCTTGAAAGACGTTCAAAGTGCAGAGACGGGCAGCTTCATAACACATCTCCACTAAGTTCAAATTGATTGAGGTCTCGGCATACAGAACATGAAATCCTTACGTGAAACAGCGGGTGGGAGAGTTATCTCGTAGCAAGCCAGTTGAGCTGCTTGTTTCATCACACCATTTTTCATTTTGATTCATGGACAGCACATATCAAATGAGTGTGCGAAAATCATGTCAGCTTGAATGCATTTCTTGAAATATTTACTTTCCAAATCCGATTCGAAAACAATGAGTGCAAGAACGGCATACTCATAGCACACCCTTGGGGGTGCAACCCAAGTGATAAGCAAGTACCTCACTTTCTACGTTGGATTCCTCTGGCTTGCTATTTTGCACATTCTTTGTGATTGTTGGCCGTGGTGTAGGCCTAACCAAAGGAGGAAATATGAGATCAGATGGACCATCAAAGGCCATCACGTGCTTGCAAACCCTGCAGTTTCCAAAATATCATAAGCATAACGAGATTTGAGAAGACCACACACATTGTTCTCACGTACGTAACACAAATGAAACCATAGGAATTAACCCTGTGATTGTAAATTGAGAATTAATGTCTTTCTAATAATCAATTGTTTTATGGGAAAAGGACTTACGAGCACTGTTGCGTAAAAAGCGTCCGATAGGAGTGTAGCCATCTCTGCATACCCAACGACAAAGAAAGAGATAACATCGGTTAGTTTATGAGCAGATCAGATCAGAGAGATATACCGTGAGTCCTCAGCATGCACCTTGGGCCCACGCGCACCAAACTTGCTTGAATATTAAATGCTGATCTCAGCTTCATTTGATCTAAATAAAGTTCTTTGAAGTGGCTATGTACTTACCAGGAGAAGCTCCAATGCAGAAGATTGGTCTTGTTGCAATAGATGGTGCAAAACTTTTGCTGCATGCTCCTGCAGAATGTAAGTTGTCAGATCATTGAACCTTCAATATTCATAACAAAGCTCACATGCAAACATACGTCAAGAAATAATAGCCCTTCCTCGATAATAGGAAGCAGATTGCAGGACAAAGTCAAAACAGCCAACTGGACAAGCCAGAATTGAACTTGCAACACATGGAGTCATAAACCCAAGGGCAAACAATATAAACTGCAGTTAATCCACTTGATTATTAATCAGGACAGATCTAGCACAAAAATACTTACGGAGAATCGCTGATAGAGTTTGTGATGCGATACACCCCATGCTTGGATATGTCCACCTGTCTGCAAAAATGTCCAGAAATATGGATTATTCTGCAGTCTACTTGAATAATGAAACACGACATATTTCATAAAACTTGTGAAAATGTGGAATAACGAGAACGTCTGTCTAGATATCATCACGACGTGAAAATAAAAGTCCTAAAACTGACGTTGAAACTATGTCGGCCTACCTCAGCAGGAGAGAATAGAGCAACAGCATCTGGATACACAGACGAAGCGGGCAGGACCGAAACAACAGCCACAAGCACTCCAGGGATTGAAGCTTCCAAAACAGCTAGCTTCTCAGTCTGCCTCGTGGCCGTAGTGGAACTGTCCCCTCCAGCTTGAGGTGCTCCAGCATTACTATGCCTTACTGAGAGTGACGAGTTGGAAGTGAGTACCAAACTAGATGTTCCGTCTTTTGATTTTGATTTATTCATCCAAGCAAGGCGTTCATAAGGTGTAACCGCCATTCCTTGAGTTTCAGGTTGTAGACGCCTCAATAAGTCCGGCAAAGATGGTCCGGAAGCCTCTGAAGCCTCTGAGCCTTCAACACGGGGACGTTTGGCTTCAGGGGTCGTGGCAGCCAGACCTGGGAAGACTCGTCTTTTCTGCTCAGTAAATGCCTTGAGAGCAAGCCTGCAGATTTAGAACGACATGTTACTCGTTTTGGTGGAAAGAACCATGCCAAAATCATGTCATAAAAAAGACCAGGTCAGTTTCCTTGGTGCAAACTCTTGTATCGAAACGTGAACCATCTCAAAATCCAGTAAGGAAAACGCATACCTTGCTCTGTCATACGCTGAAGCTGCTGCTTGACCAGCTATCTGACGTTTCCAAGCGTAAGGAACCAAAGCTCCATCAGGGGCAACAAAAGGAACTGGCATATTCCAGAGCCCATTCTCTTCAAATCTCTGCTGTGCTCCATTCAGAACTCCAGCAGCTTCTAACTCCTTTCCTGCAGGAATCATATAACTTTAATCACAAAAACTTGTACTCCATCCGTCATTGCCTACACTATATGATTCAAATGCTATACAAAGCCATTGCTTATCAAGTCCCCAAACACCAATTACTCACGACTGATAGAGACCAGGAACAATATAGAGAACATCCAAAACTAAAGCCCCAGAGGAACTTATTTAACCCATCAAAAAGGAAGTAAACAGTGGAACATAATAACTGGCAGAACTTGCCACCTGATAAAGAGGTCATTCTAATATCAACAAAGCATGCGTGATAATAATGTTAAAATGCCCTCTTCTTAAATCATCCAAATAAGCATTTGAGCACAGTTCAGATTATTAAAATACTTTAAATTTTTGTTGGATCTTATTGGGAACTGAAAAAGGATACCAAAAAATCATTCTATGTACTTTTGGTCACTTGAAGAAGTTTACACATGACATACACAATGAGTCTATCCTAAAAGCATGAGTAGAACTGTCAGAAACAACAAGGCAACTATGTGTTATGTCATCAACTGACACTTTTTTACTTCCTTTACCTGTTTCTTGTTCATGTTCATGACCTGTTACTTGTTCATGTTCATGACGTGAGTCTTTGCTATGGTCCTCTTTGCTTTCAGCTACAAACATGCTGTTTATTGTTAAACAGAGTTTTAAAGGCGGTTTTAAAGGTGTAACTCAAGTCAAAAAGTTTGATTCCTTAGTAACATTCTCCAATATAACAAGGGTAACATATTCAAATGTGGCACCCCTCTACTTTCTTTATGCCTATTTGTGTCTTCTGTACACGAAGTGGTCCCTTTTGCCTTTTTGTTTCAAACATGCTTTTCTTTTGGGAAACCAATATGTAGGAAAGTGAACACATCCTTGTATAAAGAAATGTACATAATTGTCAAGCACATTACCTGTAGCACGAAGCTCATCAAGGGCTTTTCTCATGGCCTCAGCTGCTTTCTGAATACCATCACTGGACTTCTTGCCTCCAGTCTCACCTCCGCGAACATGCGCAGACGCGTCCAGTGCTTCCAAGAGCAGATCCGCACCGGTGCGAACATCGGCAATGTGACGGACGGCCCGGCCTAAGCCTTCAAGCGCGGTCGCAAGACGCCGTGGAGGAGCTTGATCGCTTTCTGGTCCACTTGACATCGTGTTTGGTCTACAAGAGCACAAAGTGTCACATTCAAATTCCTGCATTCAATTTTCCAGTGAAACCCTAAACCCTACAAATTGATGCAACTAAATTTCACAGTTGGTTGATATGCACAAAACTTGAAAGGCCGGTATAAAAGGCCCTGGGAACCAAAGACGATTGTAATAAATAGTCGCTCTCAAATTTTCAATGGTTGCTCTCAGACTTTGTCCTCAATCGTCGAAGAAATGTTTTCAGTGCTATCTTGTTGGAAGCTACTGAAAATGCACTCCTAATGAGCCATAATACGCCTCCCAACTCAAAGCAATTGAGATCACAGCACGCAATCGAAGGTACATGGCGACTACGACAACAGAGTAGACACAGATTTCTGAGATTTCGTCCGCATTTCTTGGGCGAATCGTGCGAGTGATCTCTTGTTTGAGAGTTATGTACAACGCACTTCTACCTGTTCATTACCATGTTCTAATTCTCAGTATTCAGATCGCAGTGACCTAATGAAGTATACTGGCCAGGGTTTCAATCAAAGTTCTGGAACAAAGGGGAAAAGCATAACACGAAGAAGAAAGTCGAAGCGAGAGGTCCGTGAGAGCGTGACCTGCCAACATCTTGTCCTGCAGGAGCGGGAGGCTCCGGCTGATCCACTGCCGAGGAAAACAGAGGAGACGATCGCGGACCCATGAAGCCCGTCGACGGGGACGACTGCGTCGGACTCGGTTGCTGCATAGCTGCGAGCTTCTCCATCGAAAAATACGCAGAGGGCTGCATTGCGACACCTTCATTGAAAACAGACAAACCTCTTTCAGAAACCTGTGGACCACGACACCGCCTGACTCTAACAGCATCAAGGTCAACAGCGCAACCATCGACATTCCAAAAGCATCGTACACAGTGCTGAAAAATCCTTCAACAAGAGAATCGGTAATCGTATCATACCTGATAAACCTCAACGCAACTTGCTGTTAACACTCACAAGGTATCCCCTTATCCGAATTGCGTTACTCTGATGTTAAATTTGGTAATAGATCTTGTATGAGTGGTACTGCAAACGCTGTAAATGAGAAATTGCATCAAAATTGTTTTAGAAAAGTAGTCATTGCATCGGGATTCAACGACCATGACTTGGTCTCGGTCGGATTGTACCTGTGCAGGAACCAAGCCGAGAGAGCAAGACTATCAGGAATTTAGGGTTTATACGTTTCTTCAAGCAATGCTTTCTCACTCCGGTGTGAACGGGCTGGGATGGAATTCGGAACGAATTTCGGGTTTGCCTTCTGAAAATTAGATTCACTTTTAATTCTTGGTATCATTTCGAAGGAAAATGAATATAGACTTGTTCGAAGTCTTTTTTTATGTAAATTAAAGAAATGACCAAGAAAATATAAGACAATGTACTATGTAAGATTGTAATTTGAAAGTATTGCATAATTTTAAATTTTAAAAACTTTTATATTAATTTTTTGCTTGAAATTCTTTAAAACAAAACTATATAATATAAAATAAAATATGAAAATAAAAGATAAAAGAGATTTTTAAATGAAAGATTTTATAAAATATAAAATAAATCAATATTTAAAAATTGAACAAATTTGAATATTTACAAATCTATAATTTCAAAAAATTTATAAATTAAAATTAAAATTAAAAAAATCAAGATATGATGATTTAAATTTAACAAATTTTCGTGATTGGTCACGTTTATTAAAATAAAGAATTATAGTAGATTCCTATTGAATATAGATAGTTATGAAGCATTATAATTGGTTAAACACTATTTGTGTATCATAGAATTTTTTTTAATATGCTTTAAAATATAAATTTTTCTTCCAAAAATTGAAATTGGTTGTACTATAATCAAATCCTTATAGATTAATTTAGAAAAATTTACCTCTATATATTCAATAAATATCAAATCTATATTTGCAAATTGATTATATAATTGATTGAATAATTTTGTAGTATTGAATATATAAAATTGAAAAAATTTATTTATTTATTCTAATAGTGGTAGTTTATTGTAACATAAACTTTATTATTAATAAATTTGTAAAATTTTACAAATAATAGTTTTTACTATAAAAACCTTGATTTGGACTATTTCAATATTAAAATAATGTGAATTAGTATGCATTTAGAATATCAAATTCAATTAATCTTTTTCTACAATATTTAAAAATATTAGCCAAATTTCGATAGTAACTATAAAATGGTATATTAGTCCTTTTAACTCTTAAATGTCCAAGGCTTTTTTGAGATTTTTGGGCTTTTATTACTCAAAACTAAACAAAAAAACTCTCAAGTTTTGGTAAGTCTTATTAAATTTTTTCAAATCTTTCCATCCTCTTTTACATATTAAGTTTTAAATTGAAGTCATGAAAAAAATGAATTTAAAAATTATAACATTCATAACTAAAATTGATTTACTACTTCTCAAAATCCAATGTGTACTATTCGACTTTTTAAAATGAATTCCCAATATGATTTTTCTCCAAAAGATTAAATATATTTGAGATTCATCTTCCAAAGCCTCTAACACTACAAAATCAAGATTTGTAATTGACACCCTTCCATTAAATCTTCAATAAAAAAAAACATAAAGAATTTTTTCAAAATTCGATTTTTGATGCTTGAAATAGACTTCAAAGGATCTTTAATTGAAGAAGAAAAAATTCTAAAACTAGTACTTGGTAAGATTTTTATTTAACTTCAAAGAGTAGTCAACACTAAAATATGGTAACTCATTAGAAGATTTTTGGGGCCTTTGGATGCCTGTGAGTTATCACAACCTGCGAATACAAGAAACAGATTCAACACAACAATCTAACATGGTCAAGCCCCTGCCATGTCATTGACCAAATTTATTATTTTGCATTTGGAGACTAATTTTTTATTTTTTATTTTTATGAAAAAAAATTCTGACAGTAAGCCGTTCTCCTCGCTGTGGGGAATAACTGTAGGAAAACAAGCCCGAAACAGGCTTCTGGACCCCCAAAACTCTTCTGATGGGTTTAGGTATTTAGGAATTAAAGTTAAAGAATATAATTTATAATGAAATTATTTATTCTATACATATTTCTATTATCATTTTGATGGTTGTTGCTTGGAGAGGCTTGAATGGTGCTCATTGATGCAAAAGTAGAGCAAGAACAGGATAATTGTTTACACCAAATTGAAAAATAAAGACTCCAAGATTAGGAGGGTTCAATATGTTTTTTAAAGATGTTGATAAGATGTTGACAAGAATTTAAACTATTGTGAAATTGCAATAGGTGTCAAAAATTGATTAGTATGTGAAAGTTTTTGTCAACATAAAATAGGTATTTCTAATTTATTAAATTGAGAGATTGTATGAACAACTCAATATGACTAAGTATCTAGAATTTTGTCAAACTTGAAGAAACAACTTTTCCCACAAAACTAGCATCTTCTTTGATTTACAAAGGAGTATAAAGTTTAAATATTTGTTGTTTGCAAAGTTTAGGTGGGAACATATCCTAGGATCCATATTTATTTCTCTCTAGTTTCATTAGCACTTTGAAAAATGTGAAAAAGTGAAATATAAGTGTTTCAAACAAGCATATAGCAAAAATCAACAAGACAATGACAATGAGCTAAAAAGAGGCAAACCCTCCATTTCCACCAATTTCCTCTCTCCAATGAAAAATTGAGAGCCATTGATTTAAATTTTTTTTTAAATCCTCCCCCTAAATGTTGTTGATCTAGATATAGATACAATGGTGGATACAAATACAAGATACGATATGGGATATGATATGAGATATGGAATGAAATACAATACTGGTACGGAATACAAATACATGTGTATAAGTAAAAATATATAGATATGGGAATACAAATATTGTATGGGGATATTGATACAAATATGGGATTTATCCCATATCAAATGCCATCCCCACCTTCACCTCAAAATTACAAATCAGAGGGATGGGTTTGATTATCAAACAAAAATGAAATCAATCTTAAAAATTTCTTGTACCTAGGGGATTAATAAAAAAAATGGATTTTATTTTATTTGAGCTCATTGAGACAATTTTGTCACAATGACTATGAGCTCAAAAGAGGCAGAACTACAATGACATTAGCCATCTATAAAGTCCTGAAGAGAGAAACACATGAACTACATAATTACCCCTTTTATTGGGCAGACTCTCACTGTTTGTGTTTGATAAGAAATTCGTTGCTGATGACCTTGAAAGACACTCTCGGTTCCTTTTGCGATCTCACAACAATTCCTTCTTGAAGATTCTTGGTACCAGGGTAAAATCCCTCGGCTGCTTTCCGCAGCAAGCTCTGCAAATCATACTGAAACTCGTCTCCAACCTCTATCACATCCACCATTCTCAGTTTCTCTCCCTCTGAATGTTCATTTAGATTCTCAAGCGCTTCTTGCATCTCCTGAAACTCCAAATAACGATGACTACCCGTATCCCAAATGTTGAAAACTCGGAGTTCGGCTTTCTTAAGCTCCAAATGATTCTTCTGCACTTTCGGTCCCACAAGTTCTCCCTGAATTACCCACTGTGGGTGCTTCATCATCTTCCCTTGTAAATCATAAGTTTGCGCGACAAGCCAATACTTGGAGTTTGGGTTGGTGACAAGAAAGTTGTGAGACAACGCCTTCAGCTCATCTCCAACGTAACCATAAGTTGCCGAAGTGCCATCAAGCTTTCTCGTCACATAGAATGGACGACCCTGAAGACGCTCCAGGAGTTCCATGTTGCTCTGAATTCGGTCTTCATTCGTCTTCGGTGGACCTCTTGAAAGGACTGCCTCGAAGGGCGATTCATCTGAGGGATTCTTCTGTAAGTCTTCATGTAAATCAGGCCTTTTCATGACTCCAAGGAACTGGGTGACGTCTTTTCCTTCTTGAAACTCAATCTCCAACAATGGAGGAACGTCGTCTAAGTGCCGGAAGAGCCCCTGGGAAAGGACGCCTCGCATGTTCATGGTCTTTATTTTGCGAGTGTGGAGGATGGCTGTCCATGGTCGATCCTCCGGGAGTACGCTGTCGATTTCGAAGTACACGCCTGCGTCGCCTTCTTCGCTGTGGAAGGGGACAACTACCTCCCATCCGCCAACACGACTGATGCGGAGTTTGTCTGCGTTTGGGTGTTCTCGTACTGGGCCTAGCCGAACAAGCTTTGCCAAAGTTCTCATAGCTGTAACACTGTGAGCTAGATCACGTCAAGTCAAGTCAAGTTAGAGAAGCAAAAAAACATTATGACAAATTCCTAGGCAAACTCTAGAATCTAATCACTCTGATTCTTTGTGGAACTGCGTACATTAAGAGTTTGTTTGGAATCCAATTTCCGTACTCTTGCCAGAGAACGAAGCGAGATACTCTACTTGACCACAATCACCGTCCACAAAGCATGAGGAAGCTCAACCTAATCCACACCGACATCTCATTTCGCAGTAAGATGAAGAAACCAGACAGCAACCAATGCAATATATACAATCGTTGAACAAACTAAATTTACCTGTAATTTGGTGGCAATGCTCGCCTGCGGTTGTGAGAATCAGCCACCTCCGGACACGCTGCTTCTTCAGCCCCTGGAAGCACACTTGTTACTCGCATTCAACAACGAAACAGCGATCCAGACACCAAGAACACTTCCGACTTGGACAAGACGGCAAAGCACTGGACGACGGGATGCTTTGTCTGCAGTGTTTTAACCCGAGTTTATACCCGGCCTGTGTCTGTGATACCTTAGTATAATTGATACCCATTTTCTGAGGACCGGATGCGTTCGGACGGTTCTGGGTTATTGAAGACCGGATATATTCCAAGGATGATTCAGCGATGCCGTGGAGATTGAGATCACCAGGGTTTTCCAAGTGGCCATTTGTTTCTTCGCAACGGATCTGCCGCGTCAATAGTTTTTTCTCCGTTGCTTCTGCAAATCCCTCTGCGTCGATTGTAATCGATCATCTCGCATTTGGATTGGATTTTTCTTTCCTTGCCGCTGAAATCGAAGCCATTCTGCTGCTCAAGTTTTCCCGCTCTGATTCGGGCTTGCTATCAGGTACCGATTGGATCTCTCTTCCTTTCCAATTTCTTAGTATTGCAGCTAGAATTTGTGAATGTTGAATTTTCGAATTCTTTGTTTTTCGGGATTTGGAGGTGACCAGTGAGGATCAGAGGCGAGATTTTGAGTACTGAGCTTGTTAGGGCGAGTGAGGATTTCGAATTTTCTTGAGAGGAGAACCGTTTGTGTTGAAGTTTGGGAAAAGAAATTTGAAGTGCTATTCGAATTTCAAATCTTCGGGATTCTGTTGTTTAGGGGACTATGACGAAATTCGGGGACCAATTCGATTTTTTTATGTTTTTATTTGAACTTAGGTCTAGTTCTTGGAGTATAGGAGGGGTGTTGAATGGAGAAACTATTAGGGTGAGTTAGAAGTTCGGGTCTAAATGGGAGAAGAAGCGGTTGTGCTGAAGAAATGTGAATTGTCAATTGAGGGTTGAGTTTCTTTGCATCTGAGGAAGATTCTCTGTGGTAATTGGCGGTTGTTAAAAAACTTACGGGTTTCCCATGTTGATTGAGTATTCTGTTCCTCCCCATTCTACTTCGTCATATCGCTTTGATTATTTCTGCGAACTTCTGTGGTAAAATCTAGGTCCGAACTGCCTAATTCTCTCCAACTGGAAAATTAAAGAGATTAGTATTTGTTCCTCCATACTCCTCAAAGTTTCTGTCCTCGTTTAAATCTTGGCACGTTGAAATCTACATGCTTGTAAGAGCAGGTTTTTCTTTTGAACCAGTTACTTTGATGACCTTTCTCGTGTCTCGTAAACTGGATCAGTATTCCTTATTTGGTGCAGTGTCTGAATTTTCCGGGCCGTTCTGATAAGAAAACATACAGCACTGTATCAGGAGAAAGATTAGGGTTGTGAGCTCGTCCAATGTGTTGACTTCATTTCTTAAAATTTCCTTCTTCTCTGCCAATAGTAGACGTAGTCTAGGAACAGTATTATATTATTAGGGCGTCCTTCTCAGACGTGGTGTCGGGGCTGCAGACGATTCTGGATAATTTTTACTTCTTGCGGTGTATTCTCGTAGGTCAAGAGTATCTGTCTGTTACTAGCTCTGTCTGGATCCTGGACGTCAAAAGCTCGATCTTTTCCAATTCATCGATGCAACTTGTAATTGGACTTTGCAAGTCCTTGTATGATTTGTACCTCGAACTTTGCCTTTACTTGATATTCCTGTTAGTAGGCCTATTTCATCGGCATATCCAGCAGCTATCAGATGTTTGTTTGGACTATTTGAGAAATCGTGTGAATACGTTGTGACTTATCTTCGAGTGCTCCTTGATAGAATTTTGCAGGAATGTGATGTTTTCGTAGAAGGGATTACGAGATTATTCCTTTACGTCTGCAAGTATGGAGGACGATAGTGGACCAAATTTATGGGAAACTCTTCCGGAGGAGTGCAAGTCAATGATTTTGTCGCGGTTATCCAACAGAGAAGCTTCTCGTGTTGCAAGAGTGAGTTTCGTAATTTGTACACAAATTGGTTGTTGGACTTTTTAGCTGGCACCAGTAGTTTGATCTGTCTCCCGCTTTCGTAGTATGACTGATCGTCTGACAACAGTGCGCTGGGTGAGGCTTGATGTTGAAATTCTGGAATACATACTATTTTAAAATGGCTGTCTTGTATTTGTAATATCAACCGTCTTATTTAAAAAGCATTGGCTCTCAGCCAGTATGGATCTTGCGCTCTCGTTGTAAGTTGCCAATCAACCAATCATAGAAAATTCTGAAAGTTCAGAGCTGGCACATTTATAAAATGAGATTACGCAAGTTTTTTAATCTTCAACGTCGCCTTACGTAGGTTTTCACTTTATCAATTGGACTTAGATTATGGATAAAATATAGGCCGGTGAAGCTTCGAGATTCTTGATACCTCGTTAGTGGACTGCTTGATGGTGGCACCGTGGGGTAGTATGAAAAGTTTACTGATATATGCTTTGTAGCTTCATTCCTTAGCTTAGAATTAGTTTGCTTTCCTTGGAGACTTTCAAATTTAAGTAGCGTCTTTGTGTCCAACATCTTTGTGCGTTCATCGCGTTGGGCTCAGTAGAGTTAAGGATATTGGAATTGACTATACAAACTTGGAAGTATTCAACCTCAAGGATATCTGTACTTGCGCAGTAAACTTGGTGCATTTCTTAGTGTGACACGTTTGCACGTATTTTCCCTGTAATAAGAAGACGAAGACTTTTGCAGCTGCACTTGCTGTTGAATCTGGCTGTGCTGATTGAGAGAAGACCAAGAAGATATTCAGGGTATTGGTGTTCTTTAATGATACTTGAGAGTTGTGGACAACTGTCTCGAAGATAGTCAGTCAGTTCGCAATAATATAAATTAAAGCCGTTGTCTTTTCTTTGTTTATATCAGCAAATTAGATTTTCTCCCGTCTGCTTAATGGTAATTATTGAACTAGAACCTGACTCCGTGGCGGTAGCACAAGTATTGTTTCTCAGAACATTGTAACCCGCTGAGAGTGCTGAGTGTATCCGTATATGTGTTTTGAGCTGAAAGGATATAAGATTATCATGTGTTTGTATAAGATTTCAGATTGTTTTTAGCTTATAAAATTTGCTGGTTTCGAGCATTGTTCGTGACATTGTAGAGCTATACTAGGAGTCGGTTCAACTGTATGTCATATTTTTATTGTTGTTTATTCTCATTGAGACTGGAGTTTGTAGGTCATTTGTAATTTTCAATGTGGTCTGTGTGTTTGTGCCTTATCTTGCACTTATTAAGGTTGAAAACTGATGTCTTGTTTCTTTGCCTTGCCAGGTATCCAAGGAATTTGATGGAGTGGTGAAGATTATAAGGGATTCAGTTCAGCTGCTTGTGCTACCGCCTGATTTGTCCCCTGCAGCGTTGCAAGGCTTCGTATGTGCCACTTATCTTTTCATTGGTTATGTACAGAGAACATATACGTGCTTATTATGCTAGGGACTTATATTTAACATATGAAACATCAAGTACTGCAGTATGTGTATGGAACGGTGGCTGACTCATGCTGTTCTTAACGCTGTTTAAGACTTTGTATTCCATCTCTGTGGAGATTCGATTATAGCAAATGTCTTGTCTAGTATGAAACCTGTATTGTCATCTGAGCAGGCAATGTCGAATACATGACCTATGTTTGTTTTGTGGGGTTTATAGGTGGCTTCTCATAGGAATCTGAAGTCCTTAAGTTTCAGGCGCTGCAGTAAGATTTCTTCGTATGCTCATAATAAAACCTTGCTTTATTACTCTCCATGGTGACAGGGTTGTTTGGGTATTTATGATTCGCAATTGCATGATCACGAAAATGATCTGCTAGTTTCTGCTTACATGTTCATGGCATAGAAACCTAGTGATAAGTTGAATTCTATCTAGTTATCCACATTACTCTCAACTAGTTTGACTTGTACAAGCAGTGTTTCAGTTATGTATGTTTTTATTTGCTATTGAGACCCGGATTCTCCCTTTGTTCTGAAGCCCATTGGCTTGCTCGTTGTTGGGTTTGAAATATATTTGATTAAATTTATATTTTGGTTTGTTTATGCTGCGCTCAGGTGCTAAAGTGAAGAGATTCTTACCCATTTTAGAAGCTGCAGCAGGCGGCAAGCTAGATAGCAAGTGGTACCATCGGCGGTCACTAGAATTTGTGGACTTCAGGAGCTGTGGGTTCTTGACTGATTTGGATGTGAATGCACTTTGTGTTCTACATTCGAGGGTAAAGTACCTTCCTGTTGCTACTTGTTGGTGTCCATTTGTTCGAATTGATTAAGTTATTTAGTTGGTAGAGCAAGAGAGTTCATTTTCCTCTCTCAGATGTTGGAATTTTGGTCATAATGAAGCATTATGTGATTCCGTTGAACTGTTCTTGTTTGCTTGGCAGCTGGAGGATGTCAATCTGGCAAATTGTTGCGGCATTTCTGATGTTGCCCTTACAGTTCTCTCTCGTTATCAACAGTCGAGACCTGTCTCTGGTGATTCTACTCGTGGGGGATCCGCAAAGTTGTTGGATGAGGCAGAAGAGAATCCCATGCCTGTAATTCAGGGTTCTGAAACCATCAGGGACGATCCTGATAACTTTTGGCCCGAACTTAGCTTGCATGCTCAATCTAAGATTTCCAGCATAGTCGCGACTGGGGACGTTGCCTGGGGACATTCGCAGTCTGTTGGACTTGGTCATTCTCCTCCTGAGACATTTTATAGGGCATCTGTAGATGAATTTCAAAATTCAAATATCAAGAACCTAATACCACCCTCTAGGAGCTATGCTCAGGCTGCCTTGAAAGCAATTGATAGTTCTCCTCGTACGGTTCTCTCCAACTCTTGTAGAAGCAATTTAGATGCATCTTCTCCTTTAGCCTCAAGTTCAGGTACAACGAACTTCGTGGATACAAATTTGGAGGGCTTGGCCCTTCCTCACATAGATTGGACTAGTGTGCAGATTCCCTCTAGAGCAGTGGGTCCATCTGGTTCCAGCAGCAATGATAGTCACCTTAAATTTCTCTGGGCACCTACAGCAGGTGATGATTTGGTTGTGGAGAATCTAAAGCCAGGGAAAATTGACTTTACTCGCAAGAAAAAGAGGAGTAAGAGTATTTTAGTGGATGCTAAAAATTGTCGAACGGCTCTACCAGAGCGAATGGACGCTCTTCATTTAGATTCTGCTACCAAACGAGATTTTCTCCTGAGAGATGATCTTAGGCTACCGTCATCAAGAAGATTGGATAAGGTGGTCATGGATGATGATGGGAAAGGGACGAATTACTGCAGCCTCGATTTTGAATCTTCAGGTAATCCTCTTGTCATACTTGTTAGAGTGGCCTGACAGTGCCTATCTTGTAGTGCTATTCTATCCAGTCATCTGATGAGCTGTCCTGGAGTTTGATCAGAATCTAAGCTTTGCTTACTTCTGTTGGGGGGTCTTGGGTTAATGTTGAATTTTTTATTGTGCTTCCTGTATTTTTTTAAATGTGTACGAATTTGCCTTCATGCTGGAGAGCTTGTGGGTTGTCTTAAAACTTCATCGCAGGTGATAGGAGGCTTGCCACACGGAGTCGTCTTCACATCCCGGATTCTCGTGCAAGCACATCAGAGGCAGAATACAACAAACTGGTGCAGGATTTTAAAGCTTCAAAGGCTGTTCGTGTTGGAGGGGCTAAGCAAGTAACTGACCAGCGGCTAGACATGCCAAGTCATAAGTCAGCAAAGGATCGTGTGGAAGCTTTCCAAACCACGCATTCTGATGTGGGTCTATTCATGATTTCCAGGTAAAATGAAAACTGGTCCTTGAACGGGAATGCGCTGACGTACTCTTTGACGTGTTATGGTACAAGGAAGATGTTTAGGTGGCCTTTTGATGCATGACATTAGCTTGTACCCTGCACCAGACTCATTGAAATCTACATGCACCGGTATCATTGATGGTATTTATCTAATGTTTTGGTTATAAGCTCCGGTGAGCCTGTGAGTCCTTTATCCTACAAATCGTATCATACCTTCTCTAAATGATTACCGTGACACTTGGAATACTTACTTAGTTCAAGCATGCCAATTGTGTAGTATGATTGTGACTGTTGACAGTATTAGTGTAGGATTGCAAATCAACTAGGATATGTCTCCCCGAGCTTTGCCATTGTGCTCATGATTGGTAATTCATTTTCAGAGAGAACACTTCGGATAGAAGATCGGATTGCTCAGATGTTGAAAACCCTCTCCAATCCAATTCACTTGACGTGTGTAAGCGAAATGGGAAAAAAGGACCTCAACGCTTGCAAGAGTCAACACCATTACCAGCAGGGTTAGAAGGTTTGCAGGTTGGGACTATGATGAAGCATGGCAAGCATAAAGATATTGCCCCTGAGTTACTGGAGTATCAGTTGGAAACGCCTATCTTCTTTGGGCAAGGGTATAACTACTGGTTATATTTTGGGGGGATGCTCTGTGCATATTGCCTTTGATCTATTTCTTAGCAAATTTTTTCATGTGCTTTGTCTTCTTTTGATTAACTAAGTGTTGAATTTGTGATTGGCAGTGATGAGGAACATTGGAAGACAAGAGGTTTGAGGTCAGTGTCTGTTGCTGGGTGCAGTGATGTAACTGACAAAGGTGTTCAGGTCTGTTAATCTTTTTATCTGATTTTTAAGTTGTCGTTGATATAAATTTGTTAAATGTTTTACTTTTCGTTTTATTGCACTTGATTCTGTATGGTGCATTACAGTCTTTTCATTCCAGGGTCTCGATATTGTTTAATGCAGGCACTGCTGAGGGGTCTATCCAAAGAGTCTTTGGTTTCTTTAGACATTTCAAGGTGCTCAGGAGTGACCAGTGCGGGATTGCGGCTTCCGCCAATATCTGCCTTGGAGGTTTTGACAGCAGCTCAGCTGCCCAATATCCCTCGGTTGTTTATGCAACTTTCAAGTGAGAGCTCTCTTCGGCACCTTAGTCTTGCAGCGTGTCCAAAGGTTGGTTTTCCTTGAATTCAAAAGAGTGAATTTGTAAGAATTTGTCTTTGTAGATCTATATTGCACATCTTTTATCATTTCTCTGTATGGTAGTATGCACAGAGCTAATGGTCTTTAACACCTTGAGCATGCGCCGTGGAACTGTCACCCGTTATCTTGACTTGTATTCCGTCAGATGTGTTCACTAACTATAGAGTGAATATGAAATTTTATGCAATCCAACAGTTAAACTGGTTTAGAAAGAGTATTCTGCAGAAGTGAACGGTTTTCTCGTTTTTCTTTTTGTCTGCGCTTCCTTGTATGCTGGTTTGGTCAAGGCCTCTCTCTAAAATTAGTTTGAAGCTGTTATGACTTTCGCTGCAGTCTCTTCAGTGTGCCTGATTCGGTTACTGGATTCACTTGTTTGCAGCTGGATGATCTACATTTAGTGGCTCCACATTTGCAGACATTGAACGTATCAAACTGCAAGAAGCTCATCCGTCTTCAGCTGAAGTGTCCAGAGCTGCTTTCTTGCAATCTCTCACTTTGTGGTATGTTATTGCGTTTGTTGACAAGTCGATGGTCATTTCTGAACTAATGCATAACCCTATCCAATTCTGAAGGACTCTTCAGATATTCATGCTTACAATATTCATGGTCTCTTGATTCTCTCTGTAACGTTGATGAGTATTTTCTCTATCAAACTCCAAGAGAATGCATATCAGCACGTTTTACTTATTTATTATGTCTTGGAGCTCCTGCTCCTTAGTGGAATTATCGAGGGGCTTAATGAGCGTGCTTAATGTAATGGTTTAATGTAATACTATTTCTTGTAACGGCTTAATGTAACGGCTCGATGCAATACTATTTCTTGTAGACAATATGGGCAGTGAAAGCTGCGTTTCCTTGCTTCTACAGGTTTTTACGTGAGGTTATTTGATCATATAGAGTTGAAAGATGGGTTGCACGTTATCTTGTTCTGGAATCCGTCTAACATTTCTGATTTTTGTAGTCATTTGATTTGCAGAGTCATTGGAAACTATTGCAAGGTTCACGTGTGGTTCACTTCAGAATGTGAATGTATATGGTTGTCGCTTACTGAGGCCAGCCGGCTTTTCTAGCATCCTAGATACTGCTGTTTCACTGCGGGAGCTTCGTTGTGGAGGTTGCGATAGACTTGAACGATTAGAGATACCTCAGATGTCTTTAGTGCGCCTTGAAGCCCAGGGCTGCTCTTCTCTCAGAAGGTATGTATATCTACGCCAAGTATGCACAATACATGTATATTCAGGAAGGTGTGCTCTCGTGTTAACTCTGTTTTCTACCCCTAGAACGCGCCTTAACTGGTTTTATACTTACTTTTTATGCTTACAGGTTGAACGTGCAATCTCGGTTACTGAAAGCGGTCGATGCTTGTGGTTGCAAGAATCTCACAGAAGTATACTTGTATTCTCCAAATCTGCGTCGCATGCTGTTCTCCAACTGTGCACTCTTGCAAACACTGGTTAGGTTTCTGAACCTTGCGCTTTTCATATCTGTTACGTAGTCATGTGTATGTGCTCAACAGTTTTCTAACGTTATAATTTAGTTGTGATTGAATAAAGTTATCTCAAAACCTGACAGAAGTGCAACTCATCACCCTATGTTATTAGCTGTACTTGCTCAATAATATAATAAGATTAATTACCTGTTTGTTATCACTTAGTTACAGAGTGAATGTTATTACTGATGGGTGGAAATGTTGTTCCAGGTTATTCCGTTGGATGCCATGAAGCAATCGGTAGATCTGGCAGTTAAGAATCGAGATCAAGATTCTAATGCCTCTCAGGAGGGTTTGGAAATCTCTATTAGTGGATGTAATGTATCAGAGTCTGTCCAAAAGAATCTGGCACGACTTAGCAAACAGTGGAAGACGACCTTTGCGAACTAGTTGAGTCTTGGCAAGAGGGGCTTCTGTACCCACCAAGTTTCTACTGAAATAAAAGATGAAGTCCATTTACAGTGTCTCTCATTGTTTTGAAATAGTGTGTTTATCAGTTTTGATGTGCCTAAGATTTGAAAATAGGGTATCCTATTAGTGCTTGTGTCACTGATTTTACCAAAGTTGTACTATCTGTAATATATTTAAATTAGTGCAGGCTCAATGTTTTTATGTTGTAATATTTTCTACCCAAAAGTTAAGTAACATTAATTTTACTTTGACACGAATAGGGTAAATAACTAACCAAGGAGATTAAATTTACATTTTGTGACCATATGTGATGTTTTCCAAATGGACAATTGAGGATGGGAAATCGGTTACTTGATTGAAGCTACACTAATTCATCCAATTGAAGTGCAGCCCTAATTGTCTAGGGCATAGTATTCTAAACCATTCTAAACTAATGCATGCTTAAATATTTATTACATTGTTTCATTTCCACTTAAGAGAATTTTTGTGGTGATACTATTTTTGCAATTAAAAAAGCATTAGATCAATTTAAACATTTGATGTGCAAAGTATGAGATATATAGGTTAGAAAATAAGAAAAGGATGAAATTTATCATTACTCCTATTTCAATGGGGGAAATTTACCCCTTTTTCTTGTTCTAACTTCTTTTTGTCGTGCACATCCAATGCTTGATTAAATTGAATTTTCCAACATAAAGGGATTTAGAGCAATTAAAAAAACATGATTCATTCTATCAAAATTTCAATTGCCTTCATTTTTATGAGGTGGAAATGGAAAAATAAGGTGAATTCAAACTTGAGCCTTGTTTTCATTTTTCAAATCTACTCTATACATGACTATTATAATGGTCACTTCTAATGCTTGATTTTATTTTAAAATTTGAATCTATATAAGTGCAATTGATCCAACAAGGTGCAATTTATTCTTTGAAATGATCCAATAAATTCATTTCTATGAAATGAAATTGAAAAGAAAAAGTGGAAACTTAGATGAGACTTACATGATAACTCTTTTATTGCAAATAATTTGGATATAAAGACCAATGCTCCCTCTTAAGTAGCTCATTTTGACAATTTTAATCAACTTCAATCACTAATAACTTAAGATTTAATTGCTGAATATTGATGAAACTATGTTAATGTTTATGAAATTGTTTATATTTTGAAGTGTAAGGGTAATTTCATGTAAGGATTATTGTTACACAAACAAAGTCACTCTAAGTGATGGGATTCATACAAGTAAGCCCTTACAAAACACAAGCTAAGGTTTTGAGTTCTTATTGTGAACCTAATTGGAAATATTTCCTTGTAGTCGTTAGCAATTCTTATGTTGCTGAGTGTAAAGACAATAGCCTTTCAATGCAATTTAACACACCAATAGGAGTTTGAAATTGAGTTGCATATTAATAAAACCTGGACCAATAAGATTTTCAATAAAGATCATTCTTACTACTTGTGAAATGTTTCACAACTATACATGTCTGACATCAACACTTGGATTATTGCACATGAAGGTCCGAATTTTTGCCAATATTGAGTTTCCAAGTCAGATTGTCAAGGATCCATGTCACCTCACACAATTCACAAGATGACATGTGGCACTCTATTTTTACAATAATGACTTAATTTATGTCAAATCTAACCTTCAAGTATGGTACCTTGAAAAGTATTTTATTCACCCAAACTAAATACAAACCCAATGTATCCTCATACCTCTTTGATTTCCTCTATTCAATACAAAGTAAAATTTAGGAACATTGTGATTTCTTGTTGCACTGTCAATGCCTCTTGCAAACTTGTCACATATTTAGATTGTTTTATTATTAATATGATTAAGTCTCCTTAGTATAATTACTTGGGAATCAAAGTATAAGGCAAACAAGTCTATTGCAAACAAAATTATATTAGAGATGTACATTCAAGTTTTGAAATGAACACCACTAATATAATTTGGCATGCAATGGGCTCACTTACCTTAACCTTGAAAGGATGCTACAAACCTAAAAGGTTCAATGGATGACTTCATTGTTAATCATAGAAACAAAGAATACACCTATTAGTCCAATAATTAAAGTATTTAGGTGACTATCTTTGAATCTTGGAGGTACATCCTTTCATATTTAATACCAGTACAACAAGTAAATTTACTAAAGTTTTTACTATAATACCTTTGAAGAATTTCAATCACTTTTTTCAAATGAATTTGAATCTAATTTACTTCCTTAAGAAAACTTGTTAAAGGTTTAGAAAATATGTCAAATAGCTCAAATACTTTGGATATAATGGATTGTTATGATTTCATGAGTGTAGCCTTTCCAAAAACTTGGAGATGGCAAAGACTTAGAGCAATCCCAATGGCAACCAACATGCACATTGAGAGTGTAGGGGGTTAGTTCTAAAACCTTTGTCACATGGATAAGTTCTTTTGTAAACTGACATTGACAAGTGGCACTCTTCAGTGTTCCCTCTAATTTGGAGGTAGACTACAACATGAGGTAGAAAATATGAAGTTATGAGGCCATGAATGCAAATTTCCAATGTTTCCATTTACAGAAGAAGAGAAGACAAGTAATTTAGGATATTACATTGAGATTGAAGTTGGTAGTGGTTCCACTAATTATGCAACTTGCACATAGTGAGTTGCCCAAAAATGCTATATTCTCAAAAAAGCATGTTTAGGGCTTTAGGAATTAAATGAAGTTTGAGTAGTGTGCAACTCTAGTAATAGAACTACGGAAGTGGCAACTCTACAAGTGGTTCATTTTGGGTGCACTTTGTGTTGTTTTAACTTCTCTTTACTATCATTTCTTCATGCACATCAAATTTATTTTGGCATCACCTACATGACACTTAAAGCACCGTTCACATCAAATCTCTGAAAATTTATAACTAATTCACAGTGTGTTCAAAAATTATGGAACCACTTGCAATTTGATTCATAGTCCTTTAGTACTGTGTGAAAAATGTTATTCATTTTCTACAGCACATTGGTTATACCACAAAGTTTATTCGGTCCATTTGAGGTGTAGTTACTGGCATAGTTCCATGTACTAAATTATTTACAAAACAGGGCTCCATGTTGCCCCAACTAAGTGCTGCTGAAATGTTCCAGAAATGAGTCAGTTGGAAACATTATTAGTGGTTGAAAATGGCACAATTTCCATAGAATGTACACTTATATAATTTAGTGTGCCTACTTGGAAGTTGGAATGGGACCAATTCAAAGGAGGAGTGCGGAAAAGTCTCATGTTCTACACTCTACAGGTCCTTAACCCCCTCACAAATTAAAGTAATGTTTTGGGGATGGCTCCAGGGCTGGGCAAAATATAGCCAGATTGCACTCAAAAAAATGGGGGGCTAAAGAATGGTGAAAGACCATGAAGTTGTTCACCAAAAAATTTCAAAATAAAAAAAAGTGTGGATGAAAATAGAATAAGGATTTGTAATATGTGCTAATGTAATATTTTCTATCCAATATATAGATGAATGCTGAAGTTTGATGCATCACTATAACATTTTATATCACCACTTTGGTACTTTATAAAAAATGGAAAAAAATAAAATAAAATAATCATGGTTGGTTCCCATGGCAAATTGGTCTGAGTACATTATTTTCTCATGGAAATCAAATGCCTCTCTAGATATTGTCCATGTACTTAATAAAAATGCATGTCTAGACCTTCCAATGGAAGTAGGCAGCAACCCAGACTATTTAGAACCAATCAACAAATTTAATTAGAACTGTTCTCAAGGCAAGCCATACATACTACCATGCATGGTAGAACCACCCATTACCTACCAAAAACTTATAGCCAACTTGTATGGCTAGAAATAGTTGCATGGGTCGTTAAATCCTGCCCACAAAATGAGCCATATAGGCTACATTTCCCCTGAGGGAAAACGTGAGAATTTTTTTCATAATTTATTTTTTGCAAAATTAGAATTCATATTTGCAATTAGAGACTCCAAATTAGGAAGGAGAGGTCTAAAACATACCCTGGACATGGCTCAAAATAGGTGACTTTTAAAAAAAATTATCTTTGGAGAACCCCAAAATTGCCTTTTAGGATCCACTTCGCAAGTAGGATTTAGTGTCTTACAATAATTGCAACCAAGGCCGAAATAGATTTTTAATTTAAGTGTAGAATATATTTTTCCTCCTTTTCAAAGTTGGAACTAATCAAATCATAGAAATTTACATTACCTTATACTACTCAAGAACATATGTGAAATCCCTAAAGTGGTTGATAATGGATAGTTCTACTATACACACACAAACTAAATATGCATACATGGTAAATATCCCCACCTTCCTTTTCTCCATTTCATACCTCCCTTACTTCTACAGATGCACAAAATTTCAATTTAGAAATTGTGGAGAAGTGCAAATAGGGAAGGTAGTATCCCTAAGAGATCATGGTATTGGAGATACCTCCCTCCCGATGTGAATTTTACTTTACGAGCCTTTTACTTCATATCACTTTTACTTTGTTTAAAAGAATATTAGCTATATAAAGGAGAAACACTAAAGACATTAATGCCCCATTCTTTGTCATTTCCTTAGTAGTAATTTATCTTTTCATCTAGCTACTTCATATTTTTCATATTCCAATGTATTATTTCAACTCCATTTCTTGAGTTTGCTCTAAATTTTTCAATATAGATGCCCAGTTTAGTGTAAGACTAGTGAACATGAAAACTTATGCAATGCAATACGATCAATGCAGTAAATGGAGGAACTTACCAACAAAAGTTTAGTACAATGAGATGGAAAAACAAATATTTGTGTGTCATAATGCTCTAGAATGGGGAGAAAATATCACTTGCCTTGATGTTCCAAATTTGGACGATGATGAATATATTCTCATGACGCAACCCATGGTATTGTGTCCAGCTTATTCTATCCCTCCCGTAGGATTCTCCAAAAGCTTTGTCATTCGAGGTGATAAATCATCAAGGTTTGCCGACATCTATTACAAATCACTACATGGAAAAACACTTTGATCCGAGAATGACGTTGACAAATACTTTAAAACTTATCCAAAATTTCACAGAGGAGTTGATAAAGAGGAGTTTTATTTCAAAATTTTGGAAGAAATCTCTGATAGTGGTAATTCAACGCCATTTTGTATTGATGGGGTCTATCAAACTCAAGCACTCGACTCTTAAGAACTTGGAAGAATACGAAGATATCAAAGTGGAAGAAATATAGAATCTGCTTTAGAATTTTTGTTTTGAGTAATTATTTGTCGTATTGGCAAATACCACATATTGTTATATATAAAATTTCAGATACTTCAATGGATTATTATGATCAAGATTGAAGCTTACAATTTGTACAAGTTGAACATCATATTTGTCTTTTTTGTGCATCCGCTTCTTCTACAAATGCACCCGATTTCAATCTCGAAATTGTGGAGAAATGCAAATGTAACCTATCTTAGAGCTTGTATGGAGTTCATCGTCTCTCATGCTTGGCATTTAACTTAGGTTGGGGAGCACTGTGTGTGTCTAGGTTGCACTGCTATTATTTCCTATTTAATGTGGGTGTTGGAGAAATACTATAAATGAGTGGACATGGGTCTTCTTCCAAGCTTGGGTTGGGGAGCACGTGTGCTGTAAGTTACGTGGTGGCAACGATGGACTTCTCTGTCTGATATGTAATTTTTTACTTTAAAGTTCGTAACACGAAACTACATAAAAATTTGAGTGCAATGGTCACGAAATCCTGAGCAGCTTTGTTGACATCCACCATTGATCCTTTTCAATTAACAGTGGAGAAGAATAATAAGCCTCTGGTCCTACTAACGACCAGCATGAATAAATAGCGTGTTGGAAATATAATTCTACTAGCTCCGAAATCAATGGCCTTCTAGTAGTAGACAGCACAATGTACAGAGGAATCAACACAATGAACAGGAAAATTTTCTGTGACATATCTACTCGACCAGATTGCTAGCTAGCTGGACTAATATTTTGTACAAATGATTTCAGCATCAAATTGAGCTTACCTAAACTTCTAAAGATCTGCCATCACAGAAGAAGAATGAATAAATGTGAGCTTCTGTCAAGAGCTGCGATCCATGTCTGCATTTCTCTCTTTCACTTCTTCAACAATCACTTCCGGCTTGGTTTCTTTGCCCTGTTTTCCTTCGTCGATCTTTTTCACCAAGATATCCCTATATGGCACCAAAAAACGCTCCAAACCTACAAACCAATAAAAATAAAATGGAACTGTTAGCATAAGGTAATTAAAGAATGCTTATCCTGATCCCAGGCACCTCTTGTTGACTGACCACAGATCCTTTCTTCCAATCACAAAACACAAATATTTTTCTTCCAATCACAAACCACGTACCCACTCTTCCATTCAACACTTGATTGGCCCACAACTAGCAAGTTGCGTGTAAAGCATAACTGGAATGCAAGTGGGGTCGTCTACTGTCACTGCAATGATGGTCAACTACCTCTCACTTTGAATGATTTAAGATGAGAAATTTGACCTAAAAACAGTTTGGCGCTTGTCGTGCACAAAGGAATCCCTCCAGTGAATCTCTATTGAGTGATCTCCCAATGAAAACACACTCCTACAATGACTGTATAAACTGCTGCAAGTTGAAAGCAAATGGTATCCTCTACCTTACAATTCACAACTAATTCAAGCATTGATAAAAAAAAACAGATTCAAAACCTACCTATCATGTACAGGTTCTGATAGGTTCGTCCCACAGCTGAGATGGTGGCAGATTCGGGTATATTTCTCAAGCAGTTCAAAAACTGCCTATCTGCGTCCAGTAGCTTTGGCTGATCTAAAGTGTCATACCTGTTTCAATACGTCCAATGTAATAAGACTTCCAATCGATTACCCTTCAAACATCATCAGCGATACACAGAAATGAAGTACCAAATACAGTATCTCGTCCAGTTACTATTCATTCTTCTGTTCAGTAAAATTCACAAACTTGAGTCAACTTAACTTGAACGTATGAAAGGAGCTTAAAAGATTGCTACCACAAGTCCCCTTAAGAATTCTAAGTAAACGTTGTCCTACTTCCATCACCCTTAAATCTTAGAAGATGAGTACATATTGACTATGAGCATGCACCCCACCTTAATATCTGATTTTAGGTCATCCACTAGTACAACATTGAAACCTCATAACTTTTGTACATGGTATGCAAATACCACATGCTTAGATGCGTTGGAATCCCCATTCATGTGCTAGCAATAATCTATTACAAAAACTACGTAGACTCCTACCTGATGCAATACAGAACAGAATAAAGTGGGAGAGAGCAAATACCCCATGTCGTGGCGATAGCAGCAGTAATCCAACCAATCAGTAGGTGGTTTGTCCCAATACGGGGATCCAGATTCACGACCACTGGAGTAGTTCGGCCCACAGTAATTGCCATACCTAGGGAAAAACTTCGAGAACATGTTGCGTGTACCGCGGTGCCATGGGATTATTTGTGTGTAAGGCACAAAAGGAGGAATTTGGCACCCAGCTTGCGTGCTTAACTCATCCAGCCCCTTCTGGACCTCCGCTAAGGATGTCTCTGCATCTGGCAAAATAATCTCCTTCTGGCTGTTCTCTTGCTCGATGTCGTCCCCACCAAATACAAGCTTTTGTATTTGCTGCGGTGCGGTATTCAAAAACTTCAAACCATCCAACTTCATGACTACCTGATGTACACTATCTCTTTCGACAATCCTCGGACATAGAAGGCACTTCTTGAACCTGGGAGAATACACACACACACCCTTGACTGTGAGTAATCAAAGCGAAGCTTTAAGATTTTTAGAGTGAATTTTCTCTTCGTAATCTCAATCTAGCTCATCTCAATGCAAAGCATGCATTGGATATAAGGAGCGTGGTTGTTGAGCTCATGTAATCTTGCCTTGCCTTTCTTTACAAGAATGGTACCCTGAACAAGATCCAACCACTAAGTTTACAATCCGTAATGTAGAGTTCATTACAGAAACAAAATCCCTAGCAATAACTCGGCAAGTTGTTTCCCCAAAACGAGACTCTCCTTTTACCTTACCTAGTACATACTTATATACAAAGCAGGAAAGATTAAGGATAGAATAAACCCAAACAGACTGAGGATTCATCGTTCAAAAATGACCGATCTCACTAACCTTATTGTGAAATCTATAACTTCAAATGGTACCAAATTTTATATCGCCCGAAAAAGTGAAGGAAAATGTATGTGCTGATCACTGAAACAGTAAAATTGAACCAAAAAAAAGTCGTCGTCAAAAACTTGAGACCCAAAGTCGGTGATAGCAATTAACGACGACGAATTAATCCAAGAGGTGGATTAGGTTCACTAAACTCTAACCCAGTTCTCCTAATCTTACTCCCCATAAGGTTTTCAAAATCACATGAGCATATGCAAAATCAAAATTTCGTAAGCAATTTTTCTCTCGCAGTAGGGTGACGATGACCCCAGCTACCAAGAAACATACTAGTACGAGATGAACAGAGCACAATGGCGGAGCGTTCGACAACTCGATCTCCCAAGGTCAGACACAAAGACCCAAAAGCGAATGAAAAAAACCCACCGGGAGCCACATCCAAGAACGCGAACTTTCCAAGGACTTCCACGAACACCCAAAATGCAAACTCCTACACTAAAATTCCAAAACGGGTAGCAGAGCACCACGATCAAACCTGAAAGTGCGACCCAAGAAGAGGAGGAAATCCTGTTACAGGAGCTCAGGCTCCGCTCATGAACAAAGTGTGGAGGACTGTTACCCAAAAAAGAAAAAAGAAAAAGAACCCGGGAGCCCCATCCAAGAACGCGCAATTTCCATGCACCGACTTGCACGAAATTCCATCGGCTTCCTCAAACGCCCCAAATGCAAACTCGACACGCAAATTTCAAAAAGGGGGGTTGTAAAGTCCAAATTCCAACCTGAAATTGCGAACCAGAGTCTGAGTCGCAGGCAGCAGCAATTTAGAACAAGAGAACTCCTGTCCTGTCCTGTCCTGTACAGGAGCCGAGGAGGCTTCACTCACTTCCCCCAAGTGTGGAATGTTAAGAACAAACGGGAGCTTCGAAGTCTGAGAAATGTTTAAAAGGAAAGAAGTGATTGCGAATGGCTCACGTACTACTGTGGGCGATGAGGGAAGGTGACTGTGGGTGAGTGGCTTACCTTAAGTTAGTAAGCTGGAAGGGTGGCCAGGCTTGTGGTGGCCATGGCTGCTCTGCAGTCAGACAAGTGGCGCACAAGCAACATCGCCAAAACTTACAAAAAGAGAATGAGAATCAATTGCATGAATATCCTGCGGTGCCTCCGTCTTCTTCTAGACAGACAGACACCGCTCATCACCGCCTGCTCGCGTGCTTTTGCATTCACGGCGGTTCTGTGGGCCGGGATGCTTCAGTTGCCTGGGCTCCGCCGATCTGGCAGGTGGAGGCTTGTGGCCTCTCATCAACCGGCGGCTTTCATGCCCTTGTCTCGGAGTGGAGCTAAAGTAGTACGAGCCTTGCAAGGAAGGGTGAGATATTTTTTTTTAATTTTTTTTAATTATTTATTTATTTATAAACAAAATTTATTTTTTATTTTTTATTTTTTTATTTTTATATTTAGTGTACCAAGGACGTTAAAAAATTTGGGATATACCTAATTTGGGATTTAAGGTTTCAAATATGAATTCAAAATTTTGTCATCTATAATAAATGACTGGTTTCTACATTTTTCCTATAGTAAAAATTTGGAATGAATCTCCAAATTTTTATCATCCTCCCTGAGAAGGTTCTAGCACTACTGAAGTAAAATCCTCTTGTTCCTGAGTGTAGCTAAAGTAGGTTATAATGCTATAAAACTCACTTTACAAAAAGACCCAATTTTTAGAGCTGGTCCAATTAGTGAGTTTTCAAATTATTTAGGTCCAAGTTTTATTGAAAGATTCTAGCAAGTTTTGGGGCCAGATGTGCAAATGTAAATCTTATATGTATATGCATGCAAGGAATGTTTTGTGGCACTTTATAAGGAATGCCTTTAAAATAAATATATTTGATGATATTTCTAAGAATATTTTAAGAACGTATTTTTTATATGATTTTTCTAAACTTATCTTACTTCTAAGAAAATGTAATTGTAGACCCCAAGATTAGAATGCATTGTATAGGATGGAATCATGTGATTTTTTATTTTTTCACTATTGATTCCTCCAAAGTCATGAACCAAATTTTTTCACATCATCCCTATATTTTAGTTATATTTAGTAGGAGGTCTCTTCCTAAAGGTTTCCCAAGTTGTGAAGGCCTATGCATGAAGGTGAATCTGGGAGCCCAAACTTCAAGGCCTTAGCCCTCACAATTCAAAAAGATAGAAGGAGGAGGATTCTTACTAAGTTATATAAGCAAGTAGAACTTGACAAATTATCATGCTAAAAAGTGAAATTCTCATTTTTCAATGTCAAGCCTTGTAACAAGTGTTAGAGGTAATTGTCATGTGAATTTGCTCAATAATCAAACAAGGTTTATAAAATGATCCAAAAGTCAAATACTTGGCAATAGATTCAAATCGAATGGTACACTTTTTTTGATATTTTTCTATTACAATTTGTTAAAATATGTTTACCTCTAAAGTTCCAAAGTTCCTTTGGTAGAGACTTAGAGATATCAAATAGGTTCATGTGATTGTGATTATAAGCATGCTTTAAGAAAAAATTGGGGATGAATGTATTTTCTTACAAATTTCTTATACATACAAATTTCATTACAATCCAACTTTTATTATATGAGTTACAAACATTCTTTCTCAATAAAAAATCATTTGGCAATTGGAGCAAGGCTCTTTGGTTTTGACTCTCTAAAGGTAGTAGAAGTGGATAGAATTTAGACTAAGGACATAACAATGGTTTTGAAATTGAATTCATACAAGTTGTGAGCAACTAATGGATGAGGCAAGAGAGTTGTTGTTTGGTAGGGGCTAACCTTTGATTACCAACAGGACGTAGTCACATTGGCTAGTGCTAGAGTTCTTCCTCCTGCTTATATAGAGATAATGCAACACTAGCTTATTACTCCACAACTTGGGCATCCAATTCAAACACCCAATTTGAATGTTCTAAAATTTAAATTAATTCATATTAAAATGCAATTTCCTTTGTCAATTTCTAATAGTGTAGTTCCCTTGGTAAAATGGACTTGAACCAATAGAAAATTCAATTTTTTTTGGTGCATTGTGATTATACAACCAAAAAGTAGGGTATTGATATATGTTGTAGTTTTGTTGTATTCACACAAGTCATGGCACCATGTGATTTTTTACTCATCAACACTGCTATTTTCAACATGTATGTACATTACATTAATAAATGCAAAGAAAGGATTCTCCCTCAATGTCTAATGACACTATCAATTTCAAATTCAATTTTGTCAAGTAGTCATGGAGAACTAGTTTGAAATGTATCGAAGTCCCTTGGTATATGCATATTTGTTATGTGGTGTTTAGCAATTTTTGAAGCATATAAGTAATTTACAATAGTTGCTCAATCCCTTTGGATAAGCCAAAGACTTTTTGCCCATCTTGTGAAAACAAATTCATTTGTTGGCAAAAAGATTACTTTCAATTACACTACTAGAATCTCAAATTAGAAATTGTCACTAGTACAAGTATAATTTTTTACACTCATTATAATTGCTCAATTGTTGCATCTAGAGTCATTTTTTTATGTACATAATTGAACATGAATGTATTATCATAAAGCACCTATAATCACCAAACTAAGTGAGGTAGATAATTATTACATAAGTGGATGAAAATTTTATATTTTGGTTTTTGGAAAATAAGGAAGGGCTTCAAGTTTTTCTAAATGCATTATTTGGCTCAATTATTTGGTCATTGTATGAGTAAACTATGAAATTTCAAATCCCCACCCCCCACCTCCTTCCAATACCATATATTGCTGGAAGGGACAAAAAAATGTCCTTTTGACAAATAAAAAGCTTTGTAAGGGATGGAGAACAAATATTTTTCATCCAAATCTTTTTGGAATTCATTGTAAGGAATTGTAACTACATAAGTGTAGGCACCAAAAATTCAGTAATGATGATAGCATTGTTTTTAGAGAAATGTTGATTCCCAGAATATGGATTATAATGAAGTTTATTTCAATATAATTTATCTCCTTCCTCTAGATCTAAATTTAATCGATAATAATAATCTTTCTTGAACTTGAACTCAATTATTAAAATAAACTTTATAAAATCTAGCTTCTACTCCAATTTGAAATTTTGAAAAATATCCAAATTTGAATATTTTATTGCAATATGAACTTTAGACCTTCTTGAAATATTTTCAATAAATTTTATTTGAAAGACAAATGGAATTGGCATCTAACCCAAGCCCTTTTCATATTTATTGGAGCTTTATAAAATTAGTCATGAATTTATGAAGTTGAAAAGCAATGGTCACTAAAAGCATCTACTTCTTGAAATGTATACCAATATTTGCTCGTAGTTGATGTAATAAGAAAGCAAAATGTACCTTTCTATTAGAATACACTATTTGAACTTGAACACTTCATGGATGGGGAGTGCTAGCATGTAAGTAAAGAATCTGTGAGCATGTAAGCCTAGGAGTCTATGTATATTATAAACACATTCTATAGTTACATGTGTATATTATAGGTATTTATATTATAGATTGTTATATGTTACAAATATGTTATATAATATATCTATGTTATAGGTACATATGTTACAAATACCTTCAAATAGTTATAGGTACATACCTATAGCTAGGTTCAAGGCTTATAGGCTCGTATCTTTGCACTCACGCTACACATTGTTGCTTTATAGACCTCCTACTTTACCTTTTATGCATTATACATGGGGCTATAAAGATGAAATTCAATTCCAGCAACTACTAGTCATATGTTATCAATTTGCAAAGGGGATTGAGAGAACCATTTGATACATGTGGGAACATTGCTTACCAATAGTAGACTAACAAAATGCACTATGAGAAACCCATGTTTTATATGATAAGCTCTAATTTTTTTAATGCATCTTGGGCAAGGTCCAATGCAACAAACCCAATTTTTTATGTCAAAAAAAATGTCCAACATAACATCAATGTTGACATAAAAGCATGGGTTTGTTGCATTGGACATCACCTAAAATGCATTAAAAAAAATTGGAGCTTGTCATATAAAACGAAGGTTTCTTATAGTGATGGAAACAAACTAGAAACTTAGGAAGAACATTGAGGGGCTTGTTTTACACTGGTGCTAGTATGTGAGCATATGAGCTTTGAGCATATATATAAGTAGATATACTACAACAATTGAAGATGCTTATAATATAAACACCTATAATATAGGTACCTATATTATATTTACATTATAATGATGAAAGGTTTTTAAAATATAGGCCCCTACAACATAAGTGTATAGTGTTTTAGGCTCACGTGCTCACACTCTTAAGCTCACATAATAGCAACCTTTTTTGTTTCACAAAGGTGGTCTACTTGTTTGGATAGTGGGAAGTTGCATTAGGCATCAAAAGCTTATACAAATTAGAGATTTTGAAGTTTTGCAAAAAAAATTGGACTTCTCAAGGATGCATATGTCTTTGAACTAACTACTTGAATTTATTGTTTCGAAACTATATCTATGGTGGGAAAATTGATTCAAAAATGTTGCGAGGTATTGTCAATTGTTGGAATATTGTGGCATAATTGCAAGATTTTATAGGATGTGTGTAGTGTCTTGGATTGTCATAAAAATCAATAGACATATGCCTAACATGATTTCCAATAAGAAAAAAAAATTCACTTCAAAATTTGTAGTAAAAAAAGTCTCAACAAACAATAGCCAAAGCCCTTTGAAATTCTAAAATTGGTTAAAAAAAACATTCCACTTTGAATGCAAATATCTTTCAATCCACAAGATCAAAGCTCACAGGATTTTTCCCACATGATTCTATACTAATGCACTACGATCCTATACATTCTCAAGAAATTCATTTTGCCATTTTATTTTATCAATGCAATATAAATGGTAGTTTTGAGGGGGATTTGAGCCACTAAATGCCTTGGAACTATAGTAGTTAATTCCCAGTAAATTCAAGTATTAAATTTTTTGAGGATAACTTTTTTATGGTAGTTCAGTAGAGGTGGTTTCATATACATTAAATACTTGAACTATAGCAAATTTTCAAAAAGTGTTTTGATATTCTACAAGTAATAGAAAAACACCTAAATTCTCAAGGCCTTTTTTCCATCAAAAACCATTCAAATTTGCCATTTCTATCACAAAAAACTTTCAAAATTGTTTTTCTACATATATAACCGTAGGATCTTTTATAAAACTAGAGTAGAAATGTGTGGAAGAAATTTTAGAAACTTTGACTTTATAGATTGCAAGATATTTGCATTTAAAGAGAAGAAAATAAGTTTTTCTACACCTTGCTCAACTAGATTTTTTGACTTTGAATGTTCTTAGCTTGAAATTTTTGCACTATTGATTTTGAATTTCTAATATTGAAAAATTGAATTTAAGAGTCTAAATTTTTTTTAAATACTTAATTTTCACTCATTAAAAATTTATTAAATAGAAATAGATTCATAATTGAAGGAAAACAAAATTATTAATAAATCTACTTAAGATGAAAATAAAATAAACTAATCCCAATGGTGAGATTGTTCTAGGAAGAGATTTTAACCTTGAAAGACTTTTTTTTTTTTAAATTGTGAAAATTGAATTTAGAAATGAATCCGACAAGCTACATTTTTAGTTACATGTTCTAATTGCCCCCAAAATAAGATTTTTCCATAACTTTTATATCACTAGTCCCAAAAAAATGAAAAAAAACTTTTCATGTGGATAAGAATTAAGTCTATGAAAAAAAAATTAGTTTTTGTCAAAAAATTTTGTTTGTTGAATTAAAAATTTGGACTTATAGTGCTATAACTTTTGTTCCTAGGCATTAATTGAAATAAACATCATATTTATAGAAAGATAATGTATTTTATTATCTTTGCAAAAAATTTTAGACAAATATTGAGATTGTAGGAGCTTACCAAAAATTTAATTTTGTCCCATGAAGGGATAATGGGGCTTTAGGGATTAAAGATATGATGAGTAAAAAAAAATATGCCTTCTAAAGTTTGTAAAGGTACCTCCAAAAATGAACTATATAATTTTTTTTAGTAAAAATAATAATTTTTAGAGCTTTACAACTATGTGTTCAATGCAACAAATTTTATACAGTTATTTTATATATCCCAAATGTATTTATTATTGAAAATATTTAAGTTTAATTTTGACATTATATTTGAAAATATTAGAGACAGCAATTGTAAATCTTGTTATACTTATTGCACTCCTCGATGACATTCACTTTTTCAAGCTCACCCAAACTACTATATTTCTAATGACGCAAATGGTCACAATCTTATAAGACCAATGGTCATGAACTTTTAATATTGTCATGTACTTGCAATATTAGGTTCTGTAGTCTTGCAATTTTTTGGTTTTTCAGTCAATTTGTCTTTTATAGTGTAAACAGAGACAATTTGTAAGTACAGTTTCACATTTTGTAGAAAAAGATAGACAAATTGACTTTAGACTTTAAAGGATGTAATAGGCAAGATATGAAGTAGGACAAGTTGTCTTGGAAGCGGTTTCAATTTGTGGTTTGGTACCGTTTGAGATAGTATAGTCTTGAACAATTTGTCTTTCTTCTCCCCCACTCTCTCGGTCTTCAATAGCGTACTTTTGTAAACAATTTGTCTGTTTCAGCACAGGATGTACTTTGTTAATATAATTTTGTATACATTTGTCTTTGTACTCATTCACTTGAGTCTCTTGTATGTCTAGTGATTAGAATACTGTTGTGGAGATTGTGAATTTTGAGAGAGACAATTTGTTGTTGAAAGGAAAGTCCAGGTGGACTACTTTGTGAGAGTTTGAATTGGGCATTATATTGTTGTGTGAAATTTGTATCCAGTGATTGGATTTCTTGATTGTGAATTTGTGAATGAATGGTGTAATTGCAATTGTGAATTTTTCAGTGATTGGAAATTTGGAATGACTGAGTTGTTTTAAACAAATTGTGTGAGGCTCAATAGTAGTGATGGGGGAAAATTGTGTTTATTGTATGTGTGATTTTAAAACAAATTGTCAAGTTGTTGAGTGAATTCTCAGTGAGTGGATCTAAGTCGTCATATTAATAATCCAGTGAGAATTTAGAGAACAATTTGTCTGAGTGAATATGTGAGTGAATTAATAATGATGCGGACAGAGAAAGAATCGCAAGACAATTTGTTCGGAGGCAGCAGCGAGGGCAAGTGTATGGAGCGGCAGTACAGATCGAGTACGAAACAACTTGTTCATCGAGTCTCCTGTTTGGTAATGTAGATTCCGACGAATTGTTTGTAAATTGATTAAATATGCAGTGATCAATTTGTTGGTTAATCGAAATCAGTAGAATGATAGTAATTAATTTATTATTATAAAAACTGAAGTGAGGAAATTAAGAATCGCTTTAATTAATAATTATTATATTTCTGATTATTAATTATTAATTTAAAAATCCCTAAACGGCAATTTGTATGATACAATGCAATTGAATAATTTATTCAAAACTGTTTTGATAATGTAACATGTCAATGTGAAACAAATTGTTGAATGCTTGTTTTGATGCAAAATAATTTTATCTTTGACAAATTGTCGATAAAATTAAATTGTTATTGGAATATGAATGAAAACTAAAATTATTATGAATAAATGAACTATTGAATTGAACATGAACTGTCTTTTTGAAATATGTAGAAAAATTATACAAGTTGATATGAGAGAGTTTTCTTGTGTTGTGATGAGACAATTTGTTCACTACTTGTGTTGACATTGTAAATTAATAAAATAATATAAATCGGAATTTATAATCTGTTAATAAATTAATTGTCAAAAGCCACAAGAGGTTGAGTAGAGTAGTGACAATTTGTTTGATCGGAAACTGACATTGAAAACAATTTGCCTTGACTGTGGAATGAAGGACAACTATGGACCAGTAAGTTCATAGAATCAGTCTGAGATTAATTGTTTGGTTTTGACAAGTTGTGAAAATGTGCAAAGAAGCTGGAAGCTGAAATTGCATTATACACTCATTCCCCCTGCATTAGTATAGGGACAATTTGTTGTAGAGGACTGGGACTGTTTTGATACTCATATAAAATTAGTAATTTGGCTAGCTAAGTAGTGACTGGACAAATTGTTATGGTAAAAACTTCATGGTAATTAAAGAACCTATATACTATATATAAATGTATATGCGAATTGTTGCACTTAAAAGTCTAGATCATGCATGACAAATTGTTGAATAACCTGACAAATTGTCTTTGAAATACCCCTAGAATACTAGGCAAGACTGAGACAGCACTCATGCGTCCAATAGCATTATTTAATGGACTGGCCAACAAATTATTCCTTTGGGTATAAGAGTATATAAGATAAATTGTTTATTAAGAATTATATGATATTTCATATTAAATTCCTTTTTATTCTAGAAAACAAGTGACTTTAGCTACAATACGTTAGACTATTTGACCATTCCCAAAATTTCAAGAACCTCTATACTATTTCCCTGGGTTTTGTGAGATGGCGAAATCTAGATCACAGGTTCCAACTCTAATAATTAGGTCCCCATTCTCCATAACTTGCATCACTTAACTTCCATGACTTTGGACATATCATTTGATGACTTGGAATGAATTTCCATTGATATTTAAGTGCTCAATGGCAATACTACTTCCCACTGGCATTTGCGTAGTAACCAACTTTTTATCAGGTTCAAGCAATCTCACTTCAAGACTTACTAGTGAAGATTCGCACTATAGCTTGATATAAAGCATGACACCATCCAACTAGTATTAAAGAGTGCACAAGAGCATATCATGACAATATGAAGGTAGTGGTGAGCCTCCACCAACTTCATTGTTTGTGACCACTACAATTTTACTATGTCACCATTTAGGAAGAAAGAGAAAGATCCCCCTTCTTTAATAGTGTTTAGTCTACAAGATATACTAGACCCCCTATTAGGAATCACTTGAACATCAAAGATACACTTCCATCTTGGAAGACCACCTAATTCTATACTTTAGTCTCAAAACCAAACTTCAAAAACCTCTAGATCCTCGTATCAAAATATATATTTTTATTAGACTCTAAATCTTAATTACAAGTCCATTTTTGTGATCTACTCTTTTATTAGATTATCATTCACTACTCACTTTTCCATATGCAAAAAATACTGAGCAATTATGTCCCTCTAAAGGTTCAAGTATTGATTTAGAAGATATAATTCTCCAAGACTCTACCTCCTTTATTTGCCTATAACTTTTAGTTCGTAGCTAAATTCTTCATAAGCCTTAGCATTTTGGAATCTTTGTTTCATTTACTTTCCAATGATATGTAGTATGTCCTATTTGGACAAGGAAATTTTCTCAAAATCCCTACTCCTATGTCCTACATCTTGAATCAAGTATAATGCATTACTAATTTTGAAGAGCCATAACTTTTAATTCACAATGTGGATCTTTGTATTCTTTGAACCCATGGAGTTATGCTCTCATCAAATTTCCAAGCATATAAAGTACACCATCCAATTCATTTTGATTAGAGTACTACAATACCATGTTTGTTCAAGAATTAAAATGAGATTAGTTAAAGAAAAATAAAAATAAATAAAAAATAATTTATCAATGTTTATAAAAGCATCAGTATTGTTATAACTATCTAAATCCTAATTTTAAACATCAATTTATATTGAATGGAAAGTGGGCAATTAATACTTGAATCCAACTTTAGATTAGGCAACTTGCAATTGGATAGAAGATAATATTATAACGGAAGGGCAAGATTGATATATACCTATCTAATTTTAAATGATTTAAATATATATATAAAGAGAGAGAAATGATAAAAGTATAATTATTCTACAAGATCACTTTATATAATTTTTTTTTCCATATGATTTTTTTTGAAAAAAATGTATTTGCAAAATTATTTCTATTTATTTTTAGATTTATTTTTCAGCCAACAATAATAATATAGCAAGCTGCTTTGGAGTCTTAAAAAAAGGAAATCCATTTTGTAAACAAGTAAACCCACCTCTTATTAGCTTTAAAGAGTCTAAGACCAATGATGGGCCCATTCAATTCCATTTAGATGAATTGACTATACTCATTTCACAACACAAATCTAAGACTATTCAATTTATCTTATTGTTGAAGAGTTTTAAAATAAGAAATTATGAAGAGCCTTAGATTGGCATTCTACAATGACATGCTCTCGTAAATTTTGACAAAATTGGGTCACAACAAACCTACCAAGAAGCCAACTTCGACTTGTAGCGTTCAGAAGCTTTGCCATGCTGGTGGAGATGCTCTTATTACACTACCGGGACCGGTAGCGAGTCTTCCCAGTCCACCAAGCCCCTCCGTCATTTCTTCTTCTTTTCTGGGGACGACGACGAGTATTGTAATCATTTGCGGAGAAATATTTTTAGGACTTCTCCCCATTTTCGCCATTTCCAGTCATAGCACCTCCTTCGTCTGTGGTGCTTAACTGATGCGAAGATCTCGTCTTCAGGAATGATCGGCAGCTCAGGATTGGCGATCACGGAAGAAAGAGACTCGTGAAGTAGAAGAAGAAGAAGTAGTAACTTAGAAGACAAAGAATCTGCAATTCATTGCGGCGACTTTGATTTGCTTCTCAAACATCTGATTTTGGATCTGCGAGTGCGTCGTGGGGGTGTCGCAAGGCGATTGGAAGAGAGATTGGACTTAATCGGCATTGGTTCTTCCTCTTCGAAACCCTAGCTTGACAAGAACATCGTGGGAATTCTCGAAAGGGTTACAAGTCGTATTCACGATGAACGCGGGACCATCCGGATTTCGTAAGTTCATTTGCGCCAGTCTCTGTTTGCGAAATTCGCCAATTTCGTTTGTTTTAGGGTTTACTCGATCGGAGGTAGGGTTTGCGACGGAGTGAAAGCTGTTGAGTTCTTCGGAAATGTCAACTGGAATTTTGTAGGCTTCACTTTTTGGCTTTTATGAGTGTAAAGTTGGTGTTTCGTGTTCGACAATTGGTTCACTATTTCAATTGGGCGTTTCGAAGTTGTTTGGTGTTTGAAGTACAGCTCGATAGCTTGTGCCAAGTATTTGGTGTTTCGAAGTTTTCATGTTGCTGGCAGAAATATTTTATTATAAATTCTAGGGTTTGGATTCTGTGGTTGCATTAGACCTGGGCGCTTCAATGAGAAGGAAGTCCCTGGTACCCCAGACGACTGGATAAATGGTTGCGGTTCAAACTTCTTAGTGAGATTTTGTGCTCAGAATTTTCAATCAAGTATTTGGAGTGATATATTGTTAAAAGCTACTAAAATGCGCTGCTAATGAGCTATAATATTGAGCTATCCTAACCCGAATTAGTGATATCATGACAAGCAATCGAACTTTTGCGGTGAGTAGGACAGCAGGCGATATAGAGAGCCTAGACGCCGTTCGTTTTTTTGTCCGGATTATTTTACTCATTTTCAGGTCAAGTGTTTTGAGTGTTAGCTTGCTGGCAAGTCATGAATAGTGCGCTTTGAACACTCCATGCTCTGATTCTCAATATTTTGATCAGCTTGTAGTAATTCTTTGAAGATTGCTGGCTAGGGTTCAATTCATGCCATTGGTTTTTGAAGTGGCTACCAAATGCTGCGTAGTAGGTGACACCATATTTTTCAAGTGATAGCTTGTTGGAAAGCTGTTTGAAAAGTTATGAATGATGTGCTTCTGAAATGCCATAACTCACTTTGCTTTTTAGTCTTAAGATCACAGCGACCAATTCAAGTTGCTGTCTAGGGTTTCAATGACGTCAACTTGTTTTTTCTACTCATCGGTCTGTTTTAGCAAGCGACAACCTCTGTCTGTTTGCATTGGAGCAGGGCTAATGTAATGTGAGATGTTGACTTTATAATTCTGGGTTCTGCAGATAATGCTCCTGTGACCAAGGGTATAGTGGCAGCGTGTGGTCTGGCCACGGTACTGGTTGGCACTGCAAGCGGTGCCAATGGCTTTAGCCTGTCTTATCAGGTATAATTTTATTGTGGTTTTATTTTAGGGTTTTTTGACGTGTTTAGAGAAATTAGGGTGATTATATGCCGTGGAATTTAGGGCTTCGGTCGGCTGAAACCAGTAATCCAGAGTGCGGTGTCTGTGCAGAGAGGGAGAGGGTGAGCGTTTTTAACCACGTCTTGGAAAATGTGAAATGATTTTGATTAGGATGAAACTTATGTACTTTAGGTAACCACACCTTAATGCGATTCTTTGAGCACTAAGGATAGTTCTAATATTAGATTGAACAATACCTTAATTGATTCTTGTTGGCAAATGCAAGGAGATTCCAGTGCACCAAAGTATGCCTTATTTGAATGCTTTATGCAAAAGTTTTTTGGGTTTCAGAGTTCTTTTGGTTAATTACGTAAAACCGACGTGTTAAGCTCTGATGTCAAGTTGGTATACATTCTCAAAATCAGTTTGTACTTATTGTGCAAAATTTTAGGGCATTGGATTTTGGTACGTGTGGCAAATAGGTACCTCTGCCTTGGTGGTAGGTTTAAATTGAATCTTATGTCGAATTTATGATTTGTGGAGTGACAGAAAGTGGTACAAAAGCTACAGCTATGGCGCTTACTCACATCATCATGTGTGTTTTCGTCAACACCCGAGCTCTTGTTTGGGCTCTACCTCGTCTACTTTTTCAGAGTTTTTGAAAGGCAAATCGGATCAAATAAATATCTGGTATGGTTTATTCTACTCATACTACATCCCTCCACCCTGTATGTGTAGAATGTGCTTGAAATGGCCACACATTCAAGAAATTCCCAATTTTTCATTAATAATGGCACTATTCCTCTCAGCCGCTCTTCTTATCAAGAATTTCACTTTCTACTCAAGTCATTATGTAAACCTCATTAGTGAAGCCTTTTCACTCTAACAATGCTACTATTGTTGCAAGGCAGAGATTATAATTTTTTGTCAAATGGGCACTTCTGTTTACATGAACCTATTCTAATCTAGGGAATCATGGGGGTCCATAATCTCATATTTTTTCAAATGTGATCTAACTATCGGTTGTTGGCATGGCAGTTTTTTGTGATGTTTTCTTCAGCTGTCTCCACAATCCTTGAGGTGGTCGCACTGGCTGCGCTAAGAGGTACACCGAGATCTTTCTGTTTGTACTGCAGTAAATATCTTGTAATCCTCCTTTGCCGGAAGGAACATAGTTTTGATAGGCCTATATCTTCTCTCATTGGATCTTGCTCCAGGACATGACGATGGACATGGATTTTAATCTGCAGACCCGACCGCATCGACAGGAATTTTCTTGGCTCCTGGACCTTATGGCTTAATATTTGCTTCTTTTGTTCCTTTCTTCTTTGACATCCCAATATCCACCCGTTTCAAAATCTTTGGGGCACGCTTCTCGGACAAGTCCTTTGTCTATCTTGCCGGTTTACAGGTAAATCCCGTCCTTCAGCTGCACTTTGCCGATGTATTTGTACGACTTTCCAAGAGCTGATTTGCATAGAAATTGTTACTCTTCTGTACCGTAGCATATGTATCTGAGTCTCTATTTTTCTGTTTGCAATCCTCGGCTATTCTCATTTGTTTCTTTTAAGCAGCTTCTATTGTCATCGTGGAAGCGGTCCCTCATCCCCGGAGTTTGTGGACTTCTAGCTGGGTTTCTTTACAAATCCAATGTTTTGGGGATCAGAAAAGTGAAGGTTTGTGCTCTAAAATTCCCAACAAACCATGCATCTGAGTGCATAACTAGTCTATGTTTGGCACTTCAGTGATGAAACTTTTCATCATGATATCCATTCTTCCTCGCAGTGTTTTCTGACGTGGCTATCAAAACTGTCACCTATTTGTCACCTGCTTAGTAAGCAGGTGATACTTGCTTTTGGTAGCCATCTCAAACATATCTGTAGTTCAGATGCATATTCTGCGAAGATTTCATAGGCACTGATGGAATCGTTTTGCCCTATACAGTTTCCGGAAGGATTGGCATCGGCTGCTGGAAGATTGTTTGCCCCGCTCATGTCTGGCGTCTCCACACCACCACCAACAGCTAGAGGGTCGGCTCTAAATGGACCCGCAGGTCGTTCATTCGAGGTACGTACTTCAATTCCTTCCGTGTCTTTGAATGTTTGCAGCATTTGTTCATTTAGTGTATAAAAACAGGTTTTCAGTCAAATGAGGTTGTTTCAGGATCTTTTAGTCCACATTATAGAGAATCTTCTCCATAGATCATGGGGAGGCCTCCTTCATGCTGAAGGTCTCCATATGATCACCGTAAGCACAAGGAAAACTCTCCATGAATTTTGGGAAGATCCTGGTTATGATATTTTCTGAAAACTCCTGAAACAATTTTATATTACTGGGAACTTCCGATCATACACCAGCATATGATTGCAATTTCATTGTATAGAGTATCTCACGATTATTTCATATGAAAATATGCAGCACCGTTTTGCTGCAAGTGCACCGCCATTAAGTGCTCCTCCACCACCACCGGAAGAGCATGTTGCAACATTGGTGTCGATGGGATTTGATCGGGACGATGCCCTACAAGCATTGGCGATAGCGCGGAATGACATAACAACTGCTACAAACTTGTTACTAGAATCTCAGTTGCATTAGATTGTCTATCTTAAAATTTGAATTTCTGTGGTACCTTTCGGTAGGCTATGTACGTTGTTGCGATGGAGGTTGCTTCAGAACCCTAGCGTATATATGCAGTGACTTGAGCAATGAAGATCTAGTTGTCGAACGTGACATGACTTATCCTTAGATATTTGTAAATTTAACATGACCGATTTTGGTTCGTCTTCTGTTTGATCGTCTGGGTTCCAGAGAGGGTAACCGGCTAATTTCTGTAGAGCCATCGTCCACCTTTAAGAAAGAGTCTGAAACTCCAAAGAAATAGAACCCTAAACCCTAAACCCTAAACTCTAAAATTCTAAAAAAACTCTAAAGAAACTCTAAAGACTGTCGTTAACTCTAAAAACTAACTGTAAAAACTGTAAAACCCCTAAAACCACTGATATTCTGAAACTCACTGTTCCTGAGGGAACAATTGCCGTCTGGATCTGATGTTGCTCTCTGTTGTGTACAACTTTGAAAAAGAAAATTTAAAATTTGAAGTGCACGTGGAATTTGAGACTGGCAAGATCCATGTTAAGTTACTCTCCTTTTCTTCACTTCAGTGAGGAGCACCAGAAGAAAATAGGGCCTTTTTTTTTTTTTAAGGCTGGAGAGTTTGTTTCTACAGGCCCATATGGACACCAACTTGGTGCCCAAAGATCTCCTTCCTTTATAAATTGAAATTGCAGTCTACAACTACCACAAACATTTAGAACTACTATAATCAAACAAGTTTGTATGGCCTACTAATAATAGTAGAACACTGTTGTAAATGCAAAATATTCATACCTTGAAGCCAAGTTTGGAAGAATGAAGCAAGTCCCAAAATTGAATACATGAACTTGTGATGAAATTTATTATGTAAATCTAGGAGGTCGGTTAGGTAGGAGGTTGTTGCAATCCTTCCGAATCCACCCTATTTTATCTTGAACAATATTGTATACAATAAGATGGCCTTGCATTGATATGTCTGCACCACTCGAAGCAACCAAACAACATTTGAGCCCTTACAACAAAAGACGTTTTTTTGCACAAAGCTCAAAAAAATAGTACTATTGTAGAACTACATTTTAAATTGTGAGCCCCCTAAAAGTCATGGAAGTCTTCCAAATTAATGAATTTGACATTAAAAGTTCTATACAATGGTTGTTGAAAATCCTATGAACTTGGGATGAAAATCTATGTTTGATACCTTGTTTTGTAAAGTTGAGCTTGATTATAGAGGTTCTCAAACCAATGAGCTATTGTTTTCACACATGATTCAAATATGAGAGCATGTCATAGCTTTAATTCCACTCAATTTTTTGTGATTTGTTCTATGTATTGCATTGTTGTCATTGTTTAAATATATTCAAGAATAATGATGGAATTATGTATTGCTATTCAAGAATATTATGAAACTTTGTAGCATTGTTGACATTGTCTGAAGTTGCTATTCAAGAATAATATGGACTACGTGACTAAGTTATCTCCAACAAACATTTGTGATGGTCTCCGGACTAGTGTTATTATTATTACTACTACAACTATACACTATATAAACTTCAAATATTACAAGGTAGAAATTTGTACCACCAATGATGTTCAAAAATTCCAAATTTGTATCTTTTGAGTTCAAAATGCCAAGGCACACATTTCCTGTCTTCTGCTCTTATACCATGAGTTGTTGCTTTAGTACATAAGATAATTGCATCTAATTTTGACTACTTTCTAAAACCACCAATTCTAAATTCTTGCCTAAAATGTACTTCTACTATTTGTGAGAATCTATAGTTAGTTTTGAAAACACCTATTTTCAACACTTTCAAAATTCATAGTTGATTCATACAATGTTCAAAAATGCATTCTAAGATAATTTAGAATCTCCTATTTTTGACTACCAATACAACCCTACAAAAAGTTTGTCAACATAGGAATGGGAACCATGTTGAATTGCTTATTTGTGTGATTGTAGGTGTAGTTATCTTAGTTAATATTGAATTATTAAAAAAAAATGGAAAAAAAAAAATTAAAAATTTGGTCACTTTGGAATTTATATACAATTTTGTATTTAGTATTCTTTAAGATATAGAAAAAAAAAAGGCCTTTTGAATATCCATAAGATGAATAATGCTATGAGATAAGTATATAGTATTGTGTAGTAGTTCTTATAAGCAACAATCTCTTAAGTAATATTGATGCCAATCCCATCCTAGGTCCCATATGGTAGAACCACCCATTACCAACTAGAGACCCATCTCCAACTTGACATGTAGGGTGCACTATTTCCAACCAAGACTAGAATAAATGTTCAACCAAAGCTTTGAATGTTCTTTTTTTACCTTTTCAAAGTTAAGACTTATCAAATTAAGACACATGTCCCAAAGTAATAAGTGGAAAGAAGTTCTTGAATGATCAGGATTGGAACACTCTAAATATTAGTTGTATATGTTTGGACTAACTACCAGCTTCCAAAATTCATAGTATTTTGAATTCAAGGAATAAAATCACAAAAATTTAACAATCTCCATGGTTTCTATCTTCCTACATTGCCTTCTACTGCTCCAGGACATGCACAATTAACTTAAGTGGTTGACAAGAGGTGGTTCTACCATATAATATCATAAATGCAAATGACCTTTCCTTCATGTAATAACCTCTTTAATGTAATATATTAGATGAATCCCAAGCCTATTGCTTATTAGAAGTTCCTAATTTACATGTTTCTTACCGAAGTAATGAGATAATTCTCAGGCCTGAGTTCCAATGTATTTTTGTCACCAAAATCCAAGGATATGACCTTAAAATATTGTTGTAAATCAGGTAACTTTGCAACCCTGCAGGCTTGATCCATTCTATAAATTTTTGCATTAAATGAACTCTATGAACTCCAGAAGAATATTAATAACTCAATCCCTCTCAAATTAATTTGGAAACAAAAAAATATGTTAGACCAAAATTACAGTGGAAATACCTATAACCATCAATGTAAGCAATTCAGCATAGTTGGGGAGTGGGGACGTCTTTTCTTAGAAAAAATATTTTTGTAATATTAGCAAATGAAAATCATAAATTTAAAAAAAATTAAAATTTTCAGATATAGCATGTAATTTTGATGAATTTTCAAAGTAGAAGCTTCCTAGGCTACTAAAACCATTACATAGCTACACCTAAAATTAAAATTTGAAAAAATCAATAATCAACTAATTAGCAATAAGTAAGGGGACAATTTAATGACACTAAAGATGAACATTTTAATAGAAATCTAGGGACACTTCAAAAGAAATCCATTGTGCATGAATGGAAACAAGGACGCTTTGGGGGATTTCTACCTTAAAAGTAATAGGTAGTAACAAGTTAAATCTTGCAAAATAAATCCATTCCTCAACCTTGTGTCTCCATATGTAGGAATTGCACCTAATTGTGACCTCCCTTTTCTAATAAAATCGACCCTTGTAGATTCCTACCAAAATATACAGCTTCTATTGATATGAATTATTTTGTAGCAGACATATTTGAAGTACATTGAAAATTCATGTTCTATTCATTCAATGTCCAAAAATGCATCAGAAGATAATTTCAAACACCGATACACTTCTTACTTCCATTAAGATCCAACTAAGAAATCAAGCAATTCCATAATAAGATCATTGAGCAATTGCATAATATACCTATGCAATAAATTTGAAGATGAAAATACCAAAAACCATGCATCTCTATATTCATTCTTAATAAGTAGACCTTTATTGAAAGTATCCTAAAAAATGTAGTGAATCCATTCCCATACTTATTTGCAATTAATTGACTCCTAATTCTTTGAATTTTGGTTTTATAATCAAACTACACAATGGTTCTAGTGAATTAGCCAAAACTTCTAGTTTGAAATTCATAGTAATTAGATGTCATATTTGATTTTATTATTTATTTAATATTTTAAATTCATGATTTCCAGTGGCTAATACTAAAAAAATGTCTTTTTCTTAAGAAAAAAACCTCCAACTAATTGCTTATATTGACAATTTTGGATGTTTTCACCTTTTTAGTGACCCTTTTATCACATCAAGTGAATACAATCAAGTTACAAAGTGAGTACAAAGCTTACGGAAACAATGGGTTGTTACTCCAACAATATCGCATTGTTTTGTCAAATTCCTCCCTCACGAGGTTCCATTTCTTTGCTTCAGCAAGCACCTACTCATAAAACATATCTACTAGTAAGTGCATGGTCACCCTTACTTAACAAACATGGCATACTCAAATTTTCCATCTAATTTTGAAAGGGCCTTCATTTCTTGACAATATGCCACCCTTGCTCATCAAATACAATTCATTAGTAGTCAAGTGACCACTTATCAAGTAGAATAAAGTATAAGCAACTAAACTTAGGATGAATAGTGGTTTCAAGGGTCATTTCTTGACACACTAGTTAAAGATTGGGTCTCAAGAAAATATTGTAAAGGGCTATAGCACTTTTCATTCACATTTGAAAGAATGTCAAACCATGCTTTAGATTTCACCTACCAAACAACCTAATCCTCAAAATAGTAGAAATTGGACACCTTATATGGTTTTCAATTAGTTTAGATTGTTTCAAAAACCTATAGACAATTTGTATAAGATCTTAATTATTCATAGACTTCAAAAGTCTTTCTAGTTCTAGTGATTATTGAAATACAACACTTGCTACCTAAGCCTTTACGGCTTTGATAGTAGAACTATCCCTAACTAACTCTTCATCTAAGTTGGTCATACAACCAGAGAACTAACTCTCATTTTCTCTTCTAATACCTGAAAGGCCTCTAGCTTTATGATACATAATGACTATGAAGAGACTTCTTTATGAATCATCGATAATCAATTTTCTTTTTGTTAGTGTCTTAACCTGAGAACGCTACGTTGGTCACCATGGAAATCATCCAATGATATACCAATCGATGGTCTTAACCCTAGAATGTCGAGCTTTGGTATCACTAAAAATACTAACACCAAGGTGCTTACCATAGAGGGTTGCTATTATGTGAGCCTAAAATTGTGAGCACATGATCATAGAAGACTATACACCTGTGTTATAGGTGTCTATATTATAGAAACCTTCTATAATTTTAGTGTAACTATAATATAAATACCTATATTGCAGGTGTTTATACTATGAACACCTTCAATAGTTGTGGTATATGTATCTATTGGTATGCTCAAAGCTCACATACTCATATACTAGAAGCATTGCTCATTATGAAAACCTCATACACGACCCCAATTGTACACTAATTTCATTGGCACTACCGCACTATATCACTAAAATTAGTGATTATTTAATCGTAGAAAGACGCCACAAACACCAAGTGGAGTCAATGTAATCAGGTTCCATATATTAAGGCTTTGCTTGCAAATTAATTACCGTAGAAAATACATTGTGCAAATTTAGAAACTCACAGCTGAAAGTACAGCATTATACAACTCGGGGACGAAGTATGTATACGAGGCTCCGCTATCAAATGTAAATTCATCAATTGCTCCATTTGCATTGAGCTCATCAGCTCCGTACCGAATGCGCCACAGACATGCCTGGTAGTGACCAAGCCTAAATCCATCCCATATCACTGTATAATTAAAACATTGAACTTGTTCACTATGCATTCAAAAAGTCATCAAATTAAAGACTGCATAATAAGGAACATTAAATAATTCCATTGACTAAACTTGAGAAATATGTTTTTAAGGGAACTACACTTAAAATTGCACAAATATCAAGCAATTCAACATGGTTTACATTCTAAAATTGAATTTTCTTTTGCGGTGTGTGTGTTGGTAGTCAAAAGTGGATTCTAGAATCTCTTTGAATGCATTTTTTGGCCAATGTATGAATGAACTATAATTTTTAAAGTGTTGAAAATGGGATTTAGGATAACAGCCATGGAGTCTTGTAAATAGTGGAAGTAGATTTTAGATAAGAATTTAGTAAGATTGTGTGGTTTCAAAAAGTTGTTAAAATTAGATGCAATTACCTTTGCATTTGGAGAACATCCTTAGAATATGCATCATATATGCTATAAGACACTAAAACTAAGGTGGGTACTTGTAAATGCACCACTAACTCAAAATCAATGTCATCACTCTGAATAAATCTCCAAAATCAATATGCACCTATGCAGAAGAAAGGATTTCAGAACCTCCGACTACTGAACAAATACTTTGGCCATTCATAGCTTTTGCATACGGTATCCAAATTTCTACTTACCAATAAGAAAATATAAACATTTGACCAATCTAATGATAGTGAATAGGCCCAATAGCAAAGAGTGGCATTTGAAGGGGGAAAACCTTATTAAGGAGGTAATTGTAACTTTCATACTAATTACTATTACCAATACCAATTTGTATTTTTAAATACACTTGGTTAATCTTCAATAAGTAATTTGGATATTAGTGTTGACTTACCAAACAAAGTCTATTACTAATACCAATGATCATTGAATGGAAATTGCTTTTGTTCTTATAGTGGTCTACAACCTCTTGTTGCAAATGATTTCATAAGAAGAAATCATCATAAGGTAACTAAATCTAATTGTCTATGAATAAATGATTGAGAATTTTTATGATTATTATATTGCCTTAATTTTTTATTGAATCTAGTTAGAAGTCATAAGAATATTGAAGATTTCTGTCTTATGCATTTTTTGGACACTAAATGAATAAACTATAAATTCTCAAATTGATGAAAATAGGTGTCTCCAAAAGCAATCCTAGACTTGTATACATAGAAGCAATGTATTTTTGGAAGAATTTTGATAGGAGTCAAAATTAAATGTGTAAATGGTAAAGTCAAAGTAGATGTCCCGAGAATTTCTCTTGTACCCAAAGTTGGTTCTCTCATGAACATTATATTGATCTATCAACAACAACACTTTCACATAAGATAGTTAAAATCCTCATAGCTTAAAATTCTAAAATACTATAGTCTTTCTACCTAAAACCACATGAATACACTTATCAAATGCATAAATAAGCTATTGTACCTTTAGCTATCGAGGTCAAAATTAATTAAATAAAAAATGAAGAATAAAAAATCAAGAGCTAAGTTTTTTTGGAAACTATTTGTAGGGGAAGTTGGAAAACAAATAAATCAATGATGTAAATCTCTATATATCACAAAATGGGTCAAATGGTAAAATTCAAGTCTCCCAATGTCAAAATTTTGTAGTTCATTTTTTACTAAAGTATCATGTGCACTATCAAATATTGTGATACTTTTGTTTGATACTATGAATAGCTTACTTCATTGATACATTGCCATGTGTAAGAAGGCCAAAGAAATCCCTCCTATAGTGAAGTTCATTACTCTTTATCAACCTTCAAAGTCTATAGGATATCTAAAGTAAAGTGGGAGCTCAAAGGAAAACCAAAGTAACAATCTTCACACTAAAACTTTAAACCTCATTTAAACATTGTAAATCAATTTTTTTTAAATGAGGCCAATTAAATAAAATGTGGGAAATCAAGTTAAATTTCACTTGCACAAATTTGTTGTGATTTGGAGTTTCTTATAGATAGTTATCTTATCTGATGTGAGGATAAGTTAATGTTAATACCAAAAGATGTGTGGCATCTTTTGGTTACCTAGTTATAGAAGTATGAAGTTTAATTGTGAAGACAATTATTGCATTATTTTGACTTGACTATGAGTTGTTGAACTCTTTTACATCTTAATTTACACATTCCACATAGATTGTTGTAACCTCCTACCTCCCTATTTCTATAAACAACTCGCTATCTCTCCCCAAATCAAACATTGAGTGGCTTGTAAAGATATCGAGGATTTAAATGGACTAAGTGGCTACATATGATGTAGCACAATGTTGAAAAAGATAAAATTTTGAAATTTGAAAATTTTATTAATTTCGAAAGTGTCTCTTGGATTAGTTTTCCCAAATTTAAATAATTATTTGGCATAAAATGTTGACTTTGATAGTTGGATACAATATCTTCTAAATAAAATGAATGTGCATATAAACTTTATTCTCAAAGTAGTGAGTACTAACTTGCGAAGGCTTCCTGCCATGGGGACCCACATCATGCCTGAAAAAGGTACCAATGCTTCTCCAAAGAACAAAAGACCGCCATCACTACCCACACATAAGCCAATCACCTTTTCCACAATGCCCTTCTGCGCAAGCTGCGAGGGGAGTGATGCCTCAGAGTTGCTCAAACCCATTACACCATCTGTGTGAATGGGATTTTTCGCAAAAATCCCGTGTTGATCGTATCCACACCTAAAAAAGAATCCCTCCAATATCAATATGAACTTTTACAAAACAGGATGATCACATGAAAATTTGATGGTACTTTTAACAAATATCTTGAGTAGAATTTCATGGAGAATTTGGTACTTTATTAACCCCTTACCACCCTGGGGGACATTTTTGTCTTTTGAAAATGTGAGGGAAGCATGACAAGATCCAAGATCAATGATAATAATCTAAAAATGTATTCTACAAAAATCTCATAAAAAAAAATCACAATTAATGTCCTTCAAAGGTAATAATCAATCAGAATAGTAAGTTCAACTCTTTTTGTGAAAATCAACACCTATGGGAAACTCATTCTCTGGATTGCTCAAGAAGAGTCCATTACATATCTATAGACCATAGTTGGGCGGTGGGGGGTTAATAGATATCTTAAGTGGGGTTTCATGGAGAGTATGGTATATATTTTGGAATATTTATTTGGAGCCTAGAATGAATGCAATTGATAGTTTCTTGAAAATGCTAAAAAGGATCCACAAAAAGACAATGAGACTCTATAAAATTACAAAGTTTAGCTCAAACTTGAAAAAACAAGGAATGGAGTCTCAACCCATATTGACATTCTCTAACTCTTCATGAAACTATGATGTTACATGCTCCTCCTCTTTATGCCCTTCTTGAGCTCCTTTTAGCTTACATAATAGATATCTATGTGTGGACTCACATATTCTTATCTATTTTGCCCAATTAATTTTATTTGGTAATGGATATCTCTGTGGGGACTCATATATTCTTATCTATTTTGCCCAATTAATTTTATGACAATCATTTGATGACCATTCTTCCCTAATTTTGTTGATACAAAATATGGTACCATTCAATTCTCTTGTACAAAGGTAGAACCCACATTTGACTGCAAATACTTTACTCAATGGCATGGATCTGAGAGTTTCCTCTCCCGAAACTGAGACACGACTCTGAGAAGGAAAAGCTAAAAACATTACCGGTAGTATCACGTAAATGAACAAAGTTAACCCTTGAAAACTATGGATTCATGGTTTCATGAGGATGAATTTGATTCGTTTGGCATTGTTAAAAAGCAGACAACTTTTTATCACCAGAAACCAGTGAAGAACATTGCACTTGTCGCTCAAAATACAAATGAAACTGGTTAACAAAGTACCAAACTCTCCATGTCACTAACCGTGTGTCTGACCTATTAAAACGAGCAAAAGAAAACATGATTTGGGTGGAAGTGACTGACTCCGAATCTATGAATCGATAATTGTGGAGTACCAAGATTATACCCAAAAAGAGTCTCGGTGTCCCTTTTCCTGCCGTTGCTTAGAAAAAGGGTGATGAAGTCTGATAACAAGGCGCCCATCGTGTAGCTCCCATCTGCATACTCCACCTCGTAATCGCATTGCGTCCATTGACCGTTCAATTCTTCTTCACACACGTATGATCGCCCTGTTTGGATCTTAGCACATATCGCATTACGACAATCCACCACTTGGCCTTTCCCTAACTGATACTGATACAGCCCATTCGGAACCTGCACCAAAAAGCTTCCATGCATCCTCTTATGAACTTGCATTGCATCATGAACCACGATTAAGAAAACCAAAATGGCCAAAATGGGTTGATCATATTCAGATGGAACGAACTTTTATTTCACCAGAATCAGACAGTGAAATACCTTGTACACTTTAAGTAAGACTGGACGAAGGATAGGCATCGTGTGTTCCAGTCAAAAATTCTATGAAAAACACGAGGCCCAGTTGGGGCTTTTATCTTGGTCCTACAGAGGTCAGTTTTTCTTAAAACTGCACTCATACTTCCAAGGTTAATTTCATGAAGATCTAAACCCTTGAATTCCAAATCTGAAGCCAAAATTTGGTACAAGAAGAAGATCATCACGACTAGTATAGAAATTGGACGTTCGTACATTGGCACAGCGTCGGCAAGGTGCATCACACTGCAGCCATGTCAGCTCACTGCCGGTATCCATATCAAGGTAAAACATCTTGGCAGGGCTTCCGATATAAACTTCCGCGTAATACAGCCTACACAAAACAAAGCACTCCACCATCGAAGCAAATTCTAAATTCTTAAATTCTGAAGAGTTCATAAACCACACTTGTGCTCAATCAGTAACCAGAGAGAAAGAAAAATCCTGAAGAGTTTCATATACCAATACAAGTAGCACAGAGACACACTATTGAATCAAAAGACAGAACATTCTAAAGAATTCATTTACCACAACAAAACCTACGGCATTCAGCAAACTGCGAGACACAAAATTCAAACGAGTTTTCATACCATTCCATGTAAGCTTCGTGAGTGCCATGAGCAAATACATTGAGAGTCAAGAAGTGACGAAATTAATTGCACGTACCCATCAGGGTAAGCATTCCCGTGAGCGGGAAACAACACACTCTTCTTCTTCACCTCCAGTGCAGCGCGCTTTGCAGAGATTGTAGCAGCCTTGGATCCGAGCCTCTTCAAATCCCGCTCCAGAAGGGTTCGAAGCCGTCTAGTACTAGCCATCTCGTTTGACGGAACAATGGGATACTTGGAGTGCAAATTGAAGACTATTGCTGCATTTTGAAATTCGGCGTCGTCCTCGTGCCCCAAGATCTTTGAACTGTGAAAGGCGATCTGCAAATTGTACGTTGCGTAGCATAAAACAAACACTGACAGCAAGAGGAGCACCGATTGCCTCGACAATGAGAGAGAGCGCACGGATCGCCTGTGGTTCGCCATCGCCACAACAAAACCTCTGCTGCCAATATGTTTCTGGAAACTTGGTGCTGCTCTTGATCTTGCTTGTATTATAGTGAGGGGAAGTCTGTAGTGGCTTACTAATGAATTTTTAGTAAAGGAGTCAAGGAGCCATTGGGAAGGATTTTGGTAAATAATTTAAGAATTTTTGAATATATATTGACATTCTGACAATTTAATTGAACAATTTAACGACAATTTTAATTTATATATTGTCTGAATAAGCATTTCAATCATGGTTTGTTAAATTAAACTTCTATTGTAAGTGCTTGTTGAGAGTGGAAAGGAGATTCCAAATTCTCTAAGTATGCATTTTTTGGACACTAATTGAATGAACTAGAGTAGACCTAGAAACGCAATTTTTTCTACTATGTGTAGTTACTATTATTACAATGGTCACATTTTATATATATTCTAATTGGAAAGTGAAAAGAGATTTCAATGCACCAAAGAATTTATCATTTGGATACCACGATCATATATACAAAAGGTAGCACTAGGAGGGATCAAAGTTTTTGGGTAGATGTTCAAATTAAAGTCATTTTCTTCAACCATAGGTACATATTGATGTAGGAAATGTACAGGATGGGGACATTTTTCAAGTGGTGCTTTTAGGCACTTAGCACATTTGTATGTCTTCATCTTATGAGCTTTTAAATTTTTGAAAACAAGAAATATCCAAAATTGATCCATTTTTTTCATGAATATAACTTGCATATTTTAGGCATGAACGCAAAAAGATTGGTTTCAAAACCAAATTATTAATTGAGGTGTATTTAATTATGTTAAGAAATTCAATTGGAAATTTGAGAATCTATTCAAGCCTATGTTTGATTGATTATCCTATTGGAATGTAAAATTTGTCATATATATAATTATTTTTCCAAATTTTGCACCATTTGTAACTGTCACAATTGGCTTTGATTTGTAAAAAAGTTGACATGAAGCAAGAATACCATAGAAAAAATGATATGACAAACTTGATAGCCCAAATATTATAATAGTCGAGTTGAATTTAAACTTTAAAGAATGGATGTTAAAAAAGAGTTAACATGAATTCATCAAGTGGACAATCACAATAGTCACTTACAAAAAACTTTGAGATCCTAATGTGATGATTAATTATCTTGTTGTACAATGAATAATAGAAGAATTAGACAATTTATCATCTTAAGACTCTAAGGTAGCAAGAGCACCATAAGATTTATATACAATTGGAATAATGTAGAAATAGCATTATAAGATTCGGTTAGTCATAGGACCAAAGGGACTAAACTATATATAGGTGCACAATAGACATTTTTTAAGACCTATTTATTTTATAATATATTATACAAATACATAAGATTTATTATATTAATAGTTAAATTGTAGGTAGGAGAATTATATTTAACTAAACAACACATCATCCCTTTTTTAGGTTTAATAAGTGGTGAGATTCATTCTCAATTAAATATATATTTACAATGTATTGTATAATATAATGTATATACTTCTCATTTTTTTACTAATTTTTTTAACTAGACCACAATAGAAATAAAAGTGAAATCAATGACTCATATTACTCTACTATTGATCACATGATCTAATTATGCCATGAATTTGTAGTAGAATTTTGATAATATACTAAGTTCTTTATCAAGCACATTTTCAACTATTTATCATTGACATTGACAATTCATGACTTAAATAACTTTTCTCAACCTTTATTGAACTTTGTACAATGAAATTTGTGTTCTTTTTGGTGTTAGCCAAAAGACATGCATATTTTATGAGACATATATTAAGATGCTAAAGGATGGATGGTCTAGAAAGACATATTTTTGTAGATTTTGCGGATGACGTCAGATTAATGTACAAATAAGTTGATGCCATCATTGTTGTCCGTGTTTTATTTGACATGAATACAAACATTTAGACTTTACTTAAACTTTTTAGCTAACATTAGACTTCATTTTCTTTTCTTATTTATTTTTCTTACTTTCTTTTAAATAATTGTTTTTTTGCCGGCCCTAATCTATCAGTAAGATATACCAAAATTGTACTAATGTATCATAAAAGCATATTGACTAAGCATTCAATGTGACAATTTTTGTCACTTGTAGTCAATGTCTTACAATTACATTTCATTTTTTGATATATACATTATTGATATTGTGGCACAATCTCAATCAACTAAAGTAGAAACATCCATAACTGTCAATTTAAGCAATTTAGTATAGTTGAAGGAAATTTTTCTAAAAGAAATATTTTTTCAATATTGGCAATTGAAATTCATAAATTTTCAAAAATAAAATAGAAATTTTGGATAGGGAATCTAATTTCTACAAATTTTCAAAGTACAACTCCATAGGACATCTAAAACCGCACTCTACTAAATCTGCCTCAATTTTATACCAAAATCTAAAAAAATTAGAGCCCACCAACCACAATTAAGCATGGAGATGATTTGAAGGTACTTTGGACACGATTTCAAGGTACTATTGTGAATACTTTAAGATAACTCTACTCTCAAAGTATGTGTATACTAATGGTTATGGATGTTCCTACCTTATCCTTCATTGTAGATTTCTTTGATTGTGTCCATTTTAACATCCACATGAAATTATCTATTCACATCTATACTCATTGTATTATTAAAAAAATTGCATAGCCCCTATTTATCAAGGCTAATTTAGTAATAAAAATTCCTATTACATGATGTTTTTACATAGCACAATTTATATATAATAGACTATGTAGCATTTCATGAACCCTATAGTAGCCCTACATATTATATTAAAAATTTCTCTTTTGAACTAAATGAACCCTATTTTTTAACTCATGTAGTTTTCTAAAAGTTGATAGTGATCTCCATGAGATAAAATCCTATACTTGAGTTCTAAAATGAAAGCTATGAATAAAATATAGAAAAACATGTTCCATTGGATTAATAATTTTACAATTAGTATCTCTCATTTGGATATCATTTCAATGCCTAAATCTTAGCATGCATAGATATAAAACTCTAAAGTTAGAATATGTGGCTAAACAATTTGCAACTTCTTCAATATGTAGTTGGAACAATAACAATCCAAATTAGAAGCACCAAATGTCATTGGATTGGATTTAGAATGAAAAATATTTTTTTATTATCACTATATATCTCAATTTATTCATTTTCTATGTCAAATATACAAAATTATCATGTTGTCACTACAATTGAGATTTTTTAGACCTTTAAGAATTACATATATGTAATGTAACTCTTGGATATGCCATACAACACTTTTCACTTTTTCTTTGGTCACTTATTATAATTTGGTGCCCTAAGAATCCCTTTTTTTTGGTGAAAATTATCAATTGTATCCAAAAGATTGGGTCAATATTATAACATCTAATTTAAATTAAATTTATAAAATAAAATTTTGATTGGTAATGGAAATTTGCAACATACTTTTAAAACAAATATTTCTTTTCTTTTATAGTTCTATTTGTGCAAACTCCATGGTAAAAAAATTCAATATGAAAATACATGAGCTTAAGACAAAGCAACTTTATGAAGCCTTTTTGTAGGAATAATCAAATTTTTGGTAGTATTTGAATGACTTGGTCAACATCAAAGAAGCCCAATTTATACCAACTTCAAAAACTATGGGACTAGTAAAAGTCAAAAAAGTTATGAAACACACATTTTTAAAAATACATAACTTATTTCCATGTCTCAAATATTACCTTCTAAACAATATTTTTTCTAAGACTTTTGTAAAATATAAATTAAAATGAATGCTTTGTTTTTAACCAATTAAATTTTTTTTTCAATAACTTGAAGAATTGGTATCAATCATCAAAAAAACTAGTTTGATTCACCTTTAAGAATTAGAAATTTGGTCATAATTAAGGAAACCACATAGTATTTTTTCACATAAAAAAAATTTAATCTTGCTTCCTTGTCTCAAGCAGGGTTGACAAATCTCTACGTCCGCCCGAAAAAGGCGTTCGTAACCCGGACGTCCGTCCGCACGGATGCAGCGTCCTTTTTGCCGTCGGAAAGCGGACGCCTCAGCCGCGGTGGACGGGCGGGGCGGACGAGATGGGCGGACAGGATGGGCGGACGGGCGGGGCAAACGGGCAATCGCGGGACGGTTGGAATAGGGTAGTCGGGGAAGCGGATGGGGGAGATGGTCAGCGGTCAGAGCAGTCAAGCGGTCGAGGCGGACGGCGACGTCGGGTGCGGCGGACGGTCCAGGCGGACGTTGCGTCCGCTAGACTTGCAAATGTCAGCGGACGCTGCAGACACAGCGTCCGCGGTCGGACGTCCCGGACGTCCGACCGTCTTGTCAACCTTGGTCTCAAGTATTGACTTGTGTATTGTACAATCCATTCTCTAACTCTATAATAAGATATATTGCAAAAATGTTCTCTTTAAAGTTTTTGCTTTCAAAATGTTGGTAATAATTTTACAACTTTGTCAACATCTAAGAACCAAATTTGAACAAACTTCAAGAACACAAAAATTTGGCTAAAATATAGAAATCCTAAGAAAAATCCATACAATATTTTTTCATTTAATAAAAATAAAAACCTTATTTCCATATATCAAATATTGACTTTTGTACAATTCATTCCCTTTAGCCATGAAAACATACAAAGTAGCGTGAATGCTTGCTACCAAGCCTTCACTCAAAAAGTGTCTCTAACATCTCTAATTTTTTTTATCACCATCAAAGAAAAAAATTCAAACCAACCCCAAGAACCAAAGAACGTAGATAAAGCAAAAAACTACATAATTATGTGAATGAAGAATAAAAAGTCGAACTCCTCCAAGGGACCTCAACACACCATTGCTTGTGTGTTGTCACTTAATTTTTTGTCTTTAAATTTTTTCATTTGAAACACCCAATTAATTTCCTTCCTAAGAACCCTAATATGGAAGCATGTAAAACCATTCACCTTCCAATACTATTGTATATAGGGGTCCTTAAAAATGTTACCAACATGGTCTTAACCTTGAATGGAATGACGAATGCACCTACTAAACCATTTTTGACGATCTAAATACCTCATTGATAGGTCATGTCCTTACAAGCTAGGTTATATTGTCACTTTTAAATGTCCTCAAAGGCTTAGTAGCAAGCATTCATCTATACATAGCATGTACAATATGTTGTAAGGCATTGAGAGCCTCTAGAAAATGGTTTTGAGTCTTTATGAAGATAATAATAAGTTTCAAATGTGTCTTGCCAAATTTTCCATATCTAATAGGTATAAATTAAGTTGATAATATAGACTTGGAACTTCACACTAATGTAGCAAGACCTAAAAGAGACACTTTTTTTTAGTCCTACGCCCTCAATAATTGAATGACAAAAAAAAATTGATGAAGTTATGGGCTAGTGAATTCTTGTAAAATGCAATGATCCAAGTAGTCAATTTATAATTTTTCAACACTCTAGTAATATTTTACAAATTTTCAAAGTTGAAAAATAGGATAAATATCCTATATTCAACATTAGTTTCACTTTGAATGGATACCTTTAACTCCTAACTGCCCAAGGCTTGTTTTCAGGCTCTTGGAATTTGCTTGAAACCCAACAAAAAACCAATATTTTGATAAGTTGTATCATTTAAAAAAAATTGTAACCATACGAAATCAAACTAGAGATGTTAGAGATCACATAGGAAAAGAAAACACAACAATATCACTTATGGATTGAAAGATTATAATGTTTGATCACAAGGGTGTTTTAACTACAAAAATCTTTCAAACCTCTTTTCATATGTGAGATCTAAAAAGTAGGTAACCAAAAAAATATGAGGTTATAGGGCCTAACATGCACAACCCCAATCAATTTATAGCTTTCCAAAATCTACTCTACAATTTTTTTAAATGAATTTCTAATGTGATTTTTCCTCAATGGCCTAGTGTATTTGAGGCTCATTTCCAAGAACCCTCAACACTATGGGAAGCCAAGATTGCAATGGGTATCCTTGCACAAAATCTTGAATAGAAAAATCATAATGAATGATTTTCAAGTTCAGATTTTTGATGCTAGAACTAGACTTTGAATAGAGTTTTCCAGAAATACAAATTACTAAAAATAGCAATTTGGTTGGATTTTATTTAACTTCAAATTATTGTAAACACTAGAATCTGGTGCCGTGGGTAGTTAGGAGTTAAAGCATGAAATGTCTCAAGTTCTAATGTTTGTTTCAAAAAATTCCTCCTATTTCATTGGTTGCTTTTGAAAAGTTGTATTGATTTAATTTGAATCTTGAAAGTGTACATTCAATTCAGGGTTACTTTTTGATGTGCTAGAGAATGAAAATTGTTTCTTTTAAGTGGTGCTACCTTATATCCCAAGTCAAAAACTTTGCCTCTCTACTTTATACAAAAAAAGACTTCAAATTCTTTTTACTAATCAACAACTCAAATTAATTTTCCTCTTGCCATCAAATTTTTAACTTCACATTTCACATCCCCCTATGATATTAGGAAGGATACTTGAATGCTTAGTTGGATACTTGAATGGCAATTCAAATTAAAACACTAGCCACTCACAACAGTGATATTTGAATAGAAAATTATGCACTCATTAAAAGTAATCTTGTGGGATGTTTAGTTGTTAGACCCTTGTAAAGAAGTAGGGAAAAAGACCCCTTTACGAAGAATTAAGAATGTTATAACAACAAAAGCGTATACACTCAAAATCACACCTTGCCCAAAAATGCCATCATCACTCTTTGTACTGTACATCTCCAAAATCAATAAGTTTGTATGTTGAAGAAACAATTTTAGAACATTTACCAAAAAAAGCTTTGGCCCTTCATAACTTTTGCATACAATATCCAAATGTCGCATCCTTTGGTGTGTTGAAACCCCTTTCACTTCCCATCAAGTATATATGAATTTTTTTTGGACCAGTGGCGGTTTTTGACAGTATTGGAGTACCCACCTTGTGACGCTCTTCCTCATAATAGAATTCCATTTATTTTCCGGTCGATTTTATATGCATGGAAGTCCTCCTAAATACCCCTCCTGAGATTTGGGACACAGAGCCCTTCCCCCCCGGAAAATGGCTGATGAGGATGCCTTTGCCTCAAACTCCGGTCCCCAGCGTTGAAAATCCCACTCCCACGACGCTCTTTCCTTCCTTTCCTTTCTCCTTCGTGCTCTTCTTCTCGCACATTGCCTCTAGCCCCTCACCATCGCCAGCGCCACTTCCTCTGTCGACCTCTCGATTGCTCTTACCCCTTCCGCCGTTTCGCAGGACGTTAGCAAAGCCGAAACATGCTCTCTAGCTAAACTAAGAATCTCCTTTTTTCTGCAATCCGATGTGTCGGCCAACAACACACGGGGAGCTTCGTTGCAGTGTCGGCACACTCTTCGCACAATTGCGGACTCTGCAGTGAGGTGAGCTGGGGTCTTTCACAGTGTTTGTTCTTTCGCAATTGGTGTGGGAGGTGAAAGTTTTAGTGGGCTCTGGAGGGATTGTGGTGTGGTGAAGTGTCGGTGAGTTTTAGTTTGGTGGTTTTTGAGGAATTGAGGGTTTGGTGGTGTGGTGGAGAGGGTTGGGTTGGGTTGGGTAGGGTAAGGTAAGGTTACTCACTGGCGTGGTGGGTTTGTTGTGTGGATCGGGTGCAGTGGCCGACAGAATTTGAAACAAATGTACACTCGAATCTGTGGAATTTGACCAGTGCCTGGGGTTCCGGGTTTGACACGATGACATAGTTTGAATGCTTGAGACGGTGGGTGTTCGAGAAGGGTATAGTAAGGAGGTGATTGGAGAATAATTCAATCGCAAGAGTCGAAGGGGTTACACACAGACATACACAGACACACAATGGGAGTAGAGGAAGAGAAGGGTGTGGCTATGACGGGGGCTCCATGTCCACAACAGATGCGTGGAGTGGTGATCATTTCCTTGCCGCGGTCAGACCATGATGACTACGGCAAGACGATGTGTGCTGCAATGTGGCAGCAAGGGCAACAACAACAAGGGCAGCAAGCGCAACAACAAGAGCAACAAGTGCAGGAAGTCCAGGAGCAACAACCGAGGCGGCAAGATCCTGCTCTTGTAGCACCAAGAACCCTCCCTCCTCCCCATCCGCACAGCCGTCGCCGTCGCCGCGGGAAGCGTGTCCGTCGATTCGTGCTGTTCCTGTTGTTTTCCATGTTGGCTTTGTACCTGGCGTACAAGCTGCCGACGCTGTACTACTCCGAGATGGAGCTGGAGGAAGAGAACGAGGAGAAGAATGTGCATGTGTACACGTTGCATCCCAAGTATACTTCGGTGCCGATCAAGTTGTCGCAAGTGAGGAGGAACCTGCTAGAGCGGGACTTGAAGAGGTTGGGGAAAATGGCAGCTGCTGAAAATCATGCGGTGCATAATCATACGACCTTCTTCCCTGTCCGGGGGAACATTTATCCTGACGGGTATGTGATCCTAAATCTTTCCTTTGATTTTTCTGAACTATTGGAATGTACTCTGAACTGTTGGAATGTTTGAAGCATACACTTTTTAATGTTTGCTTCTGAAGGTGCAACCTAGGGCTCATTTTGAAGCACGATGAAGTGTAGGGTAATCAACTAGGGTATGGTGATGAGGGCGGTAATTTGAGTTTGGGATGTGCGTTCCCAAGATGCTTTGAGCTTTGACGAATTTTAGATAAGAAACCTACGAGGTCATGTGGTTCATCAAGTGATGGGATTCTTGCAAGTATGCTCATTAGAATACAAACTAGTTTCTTACATGGGGATGCTTTCTGCAGGCTGTACTACATGGCAATGCTCATCGGGAAGCCTGCCAAGTTGTACTACCTTGACATGGATACAGGCAGTGATCTGACGTGGCTGCAATGTGATGCGCCATGCCGAAGCTGTGCCACGGTACGTCTTTTAGCTTGTGCAGCCTTTGGCTTGAGTTTTGAGTGTAGGGATGAAGATTCAAGACCGGTACTTGAAATGTTGCTCGGGGAAAGATTTAGCGGTATTTCATGTGTGGATCATTAGAAGAAAAACAATGTCCATAGCAAATAGTTCCCATTGTTTAAGTGAACAGTACGAGGTATAGCCTCATCACATGTGTTTTGGACATTTTGAAAGTCAGCAAGTCATTGTTGGGATAGATTGTGGAAGCTTGTCTTGTGTAGAACAAGACAATGATTTATCTTGGAAAGGGGGGTTGGATGAGAACTTCTAATTTTGGGGTCCAACAGCTGCCAAATTCTATCTAATGGATTATCTGCTTGTGTAGGGACCGCATGGGTTGTACGATCCTAAGAAAGCCCGATTAGTCGACTGTCGCACTCCTCTTTGCGCTCAAGTGCAACAAGGAGGCTCGCATACGTGCGGAGGAGCTGTTCGCCAATGTGATTACGATGTGGAGTACGCGGATGGCAGCTCCACGATGGGCATCTTGATGGAAGACACTATCACTCTTCTTCTTACCAACGGCACTCGCAGCCAAACTAGGGCTATCATTGGGTAAAATCTTGAAACTCTAGTATTCAGAACTGTCTCTTTGTCTTTGTGTTCTCGAATTTGCAAGGTCAATGCTTCAGAATTGTTTTTGCAGATTTGGGCTCTGATTTCCATTTAGTTCACAAGTAGTCGATCATCCATTTTCAATGAGTCCATACACCTAACAAGATTTAGAGTTTGTGCTTTGTGACATGAGACTTAAGTCTTTGTGTTCACGAATTTGCAAGCTCAATGCTTTTCTTGCTTTAGATGAAACGTTGCAGATTTAGTCCCTGATTTTTGTTAATGGTTCAAAAAGTCATTTACTTATAAAGATTGGAATTTGTGCCAGCAAGGTCATTTTTTTGGTCATGTAGTACGTCTGTGTCATGCAAACTCCAGGCATTTTTAGTGTAATAGGGAATTTTAGAGTGTTGAAGGCCAAATGACTCTGGAATTTCCTCTATTGATGATCCTGTAATGCGGGACCAAAGGGTTTTATATTATCTTGCATGGAATGCAGGTGTGGATACGATCAGCAAGGGACTTTGGCTCAAACTCCAGCAAGCACGGATGGTGTGATGGGTTTGAGCAGCTCCAAGATAGCTCTGCCCTCGCAGCTGGCGAAGAAGGGCATTGTGAACAATGTTATAGGTCACTGCCTGGCAGGAGGAGGCAATGGCGGTGGGTATATGTTCTTTGGAGATGCGTTAGTGCCCGCATTGGGCATGACGTGGACTCCTATGATGGGAAGGCCTGTAATGTAAGTTCTTTCTGAACTTATTTCATGCATCTGAGCAGTATATTCAATTGTCTCTTACCCCTAGATTTCGTACCTAAATAGCCAAATGTGGTTGATCCCGTAGTTATAGGATTTGAAATAAATCGTGTAGGAAGCTTCAAGGAAGGTAACAAATTGCACCAATAGAAAAAGTCATACCCTACATCTTTGAACAGTAGATATATGTTTGAAAGTTAATGTAAGCCTTCAATGTAGGCTTTCTATTTTGAACTGGGGCACTTAGTTGTTCTGGACTACAATGTTCCATGGAAATGAAGGACGTGAGTTCAGAGTATGCATGAGCTTGTTGAAGGTTTGTGTCATGTTGAGAATCTCGAATCTTTGTATGCTAATTGACCAAATTTTGTGTGAAATGGATTCAGGGAAGGGTACCAGGCACGTCTGCGCAGCATTAAGTACGGAGCAGATGAGCTGAAACTGGCGGATAAGGCTGGGGACGTTGGTGGCGTGATGTTTGATAGCGGGACCTCCTTCACCTACCTCGTCCCAGAAGCGTATAGTGCTGTTCTTGCTGCTGTAAGTCAGCTACACTGTTGATTTTCTTACGAATGTCTTATGCATTCATTGAAAGTGGAGGGTGGAGGGCACTAGGAGTGACAATAGACGTCCTCATTTCCATTCCAAGATGAGTGGCGATATACATTTCGCCAAGTCATGCCTACACCCGCCTTCCTAATTGAAGGCGAACCCAATTTTAATTGAATCTATGCACTCAGAAGGCGCTCTCTTGACTGCTTTGAGGATATGCAGGTGCAAATGCAAGCAGAGAAGAGTAAACTGAAGAGGATCAAAAGTGACACCACTTTGCCCTTCTGTTGGCGTGCCCCTTCCCAAAATGGCGGGGGCTTGCCTTTTGAGTAAGCTCACTTCACTCATCTTGCTGATCGTGTTTAACTGATGTTGGCGCGGAGAGAAGTTTGATGATAATAATTTTTGTCATGACGTGTTTTGATAGCGTATCTTTTTTTGACTGCTTATTTTGATAATCGGTTCTGTTCGTAGGTCACGGATGTAGGAAGGAGGTTGAGTTATGAATTTTCATCCTGAGATTACGTTCTGAAAGAGAACTTTGTGTCCTGTTCTGGAACAGGTCTGTGGCCGATGTACAGCAATATTTCAAATCTATAACCTTGGACTTCGGTGGAAGCAGCTGGTTTTCATCAAGCAAGATTCTAGAACTGGCCCCTGAGGGGTATCTCATTGTTTCGGTAAGCAAACACTGTTTTAGCTATGTTAGCAAGCGCTCTGCTTTTACCCTTGTGAATCTCAAGGAATTTAGTCTACTATAAGATCATGTGTACAGTCGCAACTGGCTGTATCCGTACTTGACTTGTTCTGTACTTCAGTGGGTAGCATCTGATGAGAACATCTGATGTGAACGTAAATGGTATGAGTGCAGACGCAAGGTAACGTATGCCTTGGCATTTTGGATGCAAGTGGAGCAAGTCTGGAGGTTACAAATATCATTGGTGGTAAGATCTTTTACCCTTAATCCTTGAAACAATAAATTCATGGGAACTCCTCTGTGTTACCAGGTGCCAAGAGGGAGACTTCCCCATGAGTTACGGCAATTGTTCTCTGTAAATGTCATCCAAGAGATGCTATCTACAAGCTCTTGAAACTGCCTGAAATTGCTGAACACCTCGTTGCCTTACGTTTAGTGAAACTTTAAGCAGCATAACTTCGCTTTCACAGTTTCTCTATCATTGCGATCAAATACAGTTCAGAATATAATCAACCACTTTCTTCTTGATTAAAGAACTTATCATTGGACTCGTTTATGTCCAATTTTTGGACGGGAGCTTTAATGTTGTGTGATGGTTTGCAGACATATCCATGCGAGGCTACCTGGTCGTGTACGATAACGTTCGAGAACAGATTGGTTGGGTCCGGAGGAATTGCCACAACCGGCCAACTAGACCTACATCACAGCTTCTGTCCCAAGTGGTTCATCTGTTTGATTAAGCAACTCGATTTCAGTCTTGCAAATAGATATGCCTGTGCTTGGACGATGCACGTTTCGTGCATTCATGAGCCCTCTCAATCCTCTTCCTGAGTTGGGGGCTTTCCATGTCTGGTTCGAGGTTTGGGCTTCGTTTCCTTTCTACTATAGTTTAGTATATAGACGTGTTGACATTAGGTAGCTCATGGTTTATTTGGGGTTCCCGCAGATATTAGAATCATGAGCAAGGTATTGCTGGGATAGGTGGGCTGGTGCTCTGCAAATATTTTCTACTTTCACACGTAGGTCTTGTTACGAAGTCGAACTGTACAGGTCCGGGAAAGATTTCATATTGGCTGTGTCATGGAGAAAACGCAGTTGAAATGACATACTCTACTTACTGAGTGGCATATTTATGGCTATTTTGCAGCCTATTTCTTGTTTTTGTAGAATTTATTTCGCAAATTGTGATTGTTGTTATGATGCTTTTCTTGTTTGACTCTTTCCATGCAAAAAGCCTTTTCTTTGATCTGCATTTGGTGAGTAAGTGCATAGGCTTGACATTCTAAGGTATGGAGTACGTCCCATTTCTATTGAATGTAGGAAATGTACTGACCAATTGAAACATGAATATGGCATAACATTCAGTAGTGTATAGCATTGTTGCCCATCCTCCCAAGGAAATGATGTGGAATATTTTGCATTCCATCAATAGTTTATGGGGCATGGGGTAAGTGGCATGAGAATGGTGAAAGGTTTACAAAAGCAGTAGAAAAATATGTTAATAAAAAAGCAATGATCAAGAGTAGTTAGTGATGTTGGATGAATTGTATGAACAGGACTCAAAGCAACAATAATAAAGGCAATTGAGCATTAGGGGTCTTGTATTATCTTGTGGGTACACTAAAAATGGTAAATAGTGTTGGCTACACTAATTACCAACACTAACACTAATTGTGATTTGCAAGGTTAGTGTTAGAACATCATTTATCCATTCTAATGCTATTTTAGTTCTATGTTGAACTACTAAAATGTTGAACTACTATATTGAAATGTTGAACTGCTAAAGTGAAATGTTGAACTATTGTACTGAACTACTGAAATGCTAAATTGAAATGCTAACCAAAATGTACTAGAGTTTGACAATGGGAGTTAAGCGCCCAACATTATATACACATAAGTTAAAAAATAGTGTTGGAGGTGAAAAATAGGGACCAACACTAATTATCACCCAACACTACTTATCATTTTGTGTAGTTTTTTGAGGGGGGTTTGGACAAAAGTAGTTAGTGATGTTGGATGAATTGTATGCAAAGGACCCAAAGTAACTATAGTGAAGGCTATTGAGTATTAGGGGTCTTATATCATCTTGTGAGTAGTTTTGTTTTTTTGTTTTTTGGCGGGGGGGGGGGGGGGGGGGGGCGGGGTTGACCACTAGGTGAATATTTTGCTAATATTTGAAGTGTCTCTTAATGAATTCACCCATTCTTATATTGTATGTTACTATTTTTCATAAAAATAGTGCTACTTCATTGCTTAAAGATACAAAACCAACTATGTTTCTAAAGTTTGTTGCATGATGTTCATTATGACAACACTGAAATTAGGAGATGGTTTTAGAAATTTATGAATTTAACTTGACTTCTTACAATATGGTGTTTTGGACAACTTCCATGCAAGGAGCTCCAAAAGCCTTGGATTCAATGCTAAATCAAGGAGAATTTGTTTTAACCTTGTACTACTAGAAAGGACAAGGAATATCCTTTAGACAAATGGAGAGCTTTGAAGGGGATGAATGGAGAACAACTATTTTTCATCCAACTTTTCTTTCTGTTAGACTCATTGGAAAGATAGGTATGAAGGTTCATGGACTAAAACTCCGTGATTGAGAGTATATTTTGGGAATCAACATTTCTCTATAGCATTACTTAAAAAAAAATGTTGATTCCCAAAATATGGATCAAAATGGAGTGTATTTTGGCAACTTCTGCTCCTTTCTCTGGATCTCAATAGGGACCATGGTTGAGAGTAGTTTTCCATAGTTGAAAAGAGTTCCCCTTTGCAGACCTTGATTGTGCAGCTCAAACTAGATTAACCTAAATTTTTCAATCAAGCCCCCTGACCAAGTAATCAAAAAGGAATTGAAAAATGAAATAAATTGAATGAATAAAAAACGAAATCAAAATAAATCGTGACAGGCACCGTGGAATAGTACATCTTCGTTCAACTATGATTTCCCCCGAGTCTAACCAGAATTGTTTGAACATATTTCTTGCACATTCAGCATCTGCACTAACAGTAACCTACAAGTTATGATTTGAGTCCTGTCGAACTTCACACATCCCAGGGCAATTGCACCTGAACGAGATTGGTGACACAAGTTGGAATGCACCAACCAGCAATAAATCGATAGTTACCGACAAAAAAAATTCTCCTTTCATGAACTCATTCCCACAAAACTGAAGACCATCAGTACCAAATCGATAATACCTACCCAAAGCAGGACCGGTTTGCAATGAAGAGTGCTTACATATTCCACCAGCGAAACCTTTGATATCAATCTTATTAAACCCGCATTCAGTCTCCCGCGTGCGGTAACTTATGCCTCAGACAATAGCTTTGAAAAAGCACCCTAACTAAATTTAAGAATTGAACCTTCTGAACCGAAAGAAGAGAGTCCTCCACACCAGGGAGTTGACGTGTACAGGTGCTCCCCAGGACCGCAACGATGCTTCAACTGGAAGCTTTATTACGGTACATCATTTATCAATTTGCTCCAGCACAATTTCTAAAAAGTAAGCTAAAGCATAAGAGTCACGGGGTCTTCAACATATCCCTTGAACGCTCCCAACCATTGAGCACCAATAGCACCTGCCATAGCACAGGACCAGTCACATGGTTTATACCCAGAGTAGATAAGGCGTGCAAGATACCGTAAAAACAGAATTTACCATATCAGTTCCTAGATTAGTGAAATAATGAAATTACAATATGAAAATCGCAAACTCAAACGAGGAACTGACCATCAACCACACGATGATCACAGCTCATTGTGACGGTCATGAAGGTCCCCACATCATATTCACCAGGTACATCACCAGGCACCAACTTTTTTTCAGCTGTAAATCAATTACCACATCAGGATATATGTCTCCAAAAACACAGTACCGGTACTCACGAGAATAATGTACACAACTTTGGGGAGAAAATCTGCTGAAAACCTCAAAAATGCACTCCCGAAGGGCGCGGTTTGACGTTTTCCCTCTGAAATCTACAAATGCATTTTGACGTTTTATAAAACACAAACAGGAGGGAATATAGTAGGCCGCATATAGAGCACCAGTAGGACCAGTTGCGAGAGTTAGAACTTACTGGTCCCAACAGCAAGAATGGCTGCTTGTGGAGGATTGATGATGGCGCAGAATTGTTTAATTCCGAAAGGCCCCCCTAGGTTGGAAATTGTGAATGTTCCACCCTTCATAGTTGATGCATTGAAGAGTATTAGAATAAGGTTGATGGCACTAAATAAAGTAAACATTTCTCTGCACAAATCAGGAGCAAGACGAGCGCATTAAATACTTCTAAGTATTGCTTAAATTTACATACCTCGTAATCATTCGGCTTCAATGTGTTCGACCTTGCCTTGCCAGCTAATGACTTCACATCATCTGTAATTGTAGCCAATCCCTTCTTGTCCGCATCCTAGAATACACAAAAAGAAGAGCGAAGTCAAATGTGAAAGACTTCTTAATCAAATACACGTAGGAAACAAGTCGATAACTGCAAAACTAGTGATGTCCAGATGTTCTAGTTTCATCCAAATTACCTTCACAACAGGGACCATCAGCCCATGGTCAGTCTGCACAGCAACACTAACGTTCACATTATTGTACCTGCCAATTCCAACAACAAAACTTGTTAAAAGAGCGCACCATGCAGCAAAGAGACGTCTTGCTTGCTGGACCTAACATTTCCCATGAGACGAGCGTTTCATGGATTTTACTGATAAATCTGTTTAGAAACTTCAAACGCAATATGGGAAAATGCCCTTCATCAGTGAATCAGGATAACCAAAATATAGAGTATTAACACTTACTGTCTAATGTATTCGTCAGTCCAAGTACTATTGACTTCTGGAACCTTCCTCAATGCCAAGGCTGCAGCCTGCACATTCACAAATTCAGTCAACGATACGAACAACAAAAATGGGAAATTTTCAAGGAAATGACACAAATCAACCACTATTGACTGGGAACTTATAAGGTTTAAATAAAAAGAACCTTGATGACGAAGTCGTTCAATGAAATTTTCTTGGTCGGAGCGTCCTTCTTCTTCGAAGCATCCAATGTTGCATTCAAATCAGTCCGCAACCTGACAGTCGACCATACGAAAGCCTCACAAATAAGCCTTTTAATACGCACAAAATCTGCTCATCTCGTCCATTTTCCGACCGATCTCAAGCTTGAACATGGATGCAGTATATTTAATTTCGAGTGACATTGTACACATTGTCCTAGAAAATCTGACCAATGAGAACCATGAAAAGAAGGTACGTACTGAAGAAGCTTGTCAACACGTAGCTCAAGGCTAAGATAATAGTGAGGTATTGTTTGCTTCGACTGGAGTAGACGTTTTGCTGTAATCTGTGTCGCAGGGTTAGTAGCCCACAACAAATTGTCAGAGTTTATGTAGTCACTAGGCAGCAACTTCGCAGAATGACGCATGAGAGGTCAAGTTTCCTTCGAACCGTCCTCATCTTCGCTAAATTCTTTGCATGTACCCTTACAGTCCACGAATAGGTGACACCCTCAGATGGTTATCAGATATCTAGCATCATATTTCAAACCAGGTTGGAGTGAACGCAAAAAAACTCGGGAGATTTTGTTCTTCTACAGCGGATTTGTGTCCAGACAACTACAATACAAATAACATATGTTCTACACAGCTCTTCGACAGACAAACCAGGAACATTTCTCGTGGAGTGACAAAACAACGGAATTTACGAAGAGAACCAAAACGCAGTCTGCCTTACCCTCCTAATCTGACTGTTGGGAATATCAGTGTAATCCAAATCACCAATGGGTGAAACTCCGCTTGGTGGGGCTCCACCTGTGACCTTTTGGTCTGTACTAGAAACATCCTGTTTCGACGGAGAAGGTGCTGATGCTGCACAAAATACACGAACATTCTCAGACAACTCACTACAAAGTGGCACAAAACAAGGAGAGCCCTACGCGCCATCAGAAAGTTCCGTATACCCTAACCCCACTTGAGCCTTCCGGGATATCATTCAACGTGTACAGGACTTATAAACCAATGCCATAAAGTTTTTTAAATATTTACACAGAGCCCATGAATTAGGAGAAAGCGTTAAGAGAACGTAACTACAAAGGAGACTACCACATTTGGATAATTACCTACATAGTCTTCAACATCAGCCTTCACAATTCCTCCATCTGGACCAGTCCCCTTGATACTGGACAAGGACACCTGCGTAAAAGAGCAAGGCCAAAATCAAGCGGAGCACAAAAATCAATCCACTAGCACCAAGAAATTCCCGTCAACATCATCGTCATTCCGAGCAAGCGAATAGGTTTCAGGTGCTTACGCTCTTATCCTCTGCCAATTTCCTGGCTGCAGGTGTTGCAAAAACACGATCCCCACTAGGTTGAGGAATTGGAGACGTCGGAGGAGGTTTGGATTCCTCTTGCTTTGGAGGGGGAGGAGGGGGAGTCGATTCCTCTTGCTTTGGAGGGGGAGGGGGAGTCGACTCCTCTTTCTTTGGGGGAGAAGGGGCCTCACCGCCTCCAGAAACCTTGTAGTCGCCAACTGTCTTCAACTCATCCTCTGATTCGACCATCAAACAGATAGCCTGCCCATTGAAACAATCGAAAACATGTAAGAAAAAGAAGTCCCAAGGCCAAAAGCCTTTCACCAGCGCCTCACAGAAAAGCAAGTCAGGGCAGAGAGGTACAGCGTAATAGTTCAATGATAAGAACTCATTATCTGCCTTCAAACCAGCTCATTACTGGCCTTGCATGGCCCCATCGTTCAACATTATTGCATACAGCACGGCACGCCAATATACCGCTAAAAGAAACCAAATGGTCATTTATAGAGTTCACATTGATCCTCCAATGTTCAAGAAAAGATGTGAAGTAACAGAACAAATGTAACGTACCTGACCAACCGGAATGTCCTTGGCCCCATCACCGACCAAAATCTTACCAAGAAACCCGTCTTCCATTGATTCCATCTCTAATGTCGCCTTGTCCTGTTCACAGAGGTTTTTCAGAATATGACATCCGCACCATATGAACGTCAAGACATTAAAAAGAACGCAAACAGAGAAAATAGTGAGCAGAGGATCATCACGTAGACAGGCTGAGTAACTAAAATAAATCCTAAAAATGGAGCAGGCTTACAGGTCTATAAGAGTAGTGACCACAAAACCTACCGTCTCGATTTCGCACAGAACATCCCCGGCAGCAACTTCATCTCCCTCCTTCTTTCGCCATACGGCTATGTTACCCTGCGAAGCGAGGGCATGTAACCGCATTTGCAATTAGTGATTAAACCAATTAGAAGTAACCAAAGCTTTGATTACATGCATACTTCGAAACACAGCTAAAAAGTGCAACATCAACTCAATCGCCAGGAAAATCTAGTAGAGAAAGCGAAAAAAGGTTTCAAAAACGGTAAAGGTAGGACAGACCTGAGTCATAGTGGGTGAAAGCGAAGGCATCCCGATTTCCATAACGGAGCGAGCTGCGTGCAAATATGACATCACTTAGATTCAAACTTCCAATGTCGGGAATTCCAGAGCACCGACTTCTAAGATTAATATCAACAAAGAGTTAACCTTTGCCTACTATTTCTACATACCCAACCTACTATACGACGGTCTAGAAGTTGTCGTTCATACCATGACTGCCAAAGCGAGGTTCATGGAAACAAGCTGAAAAGTGAGCAACAAGTTCTAAGAAATTCCAGCATCATATAGACAAACAACTAGATCACATCATCCAGTCCGCATTTATGTCTTCACCGTGAAGGATGACTAGAATACTTTTTCTTCTCCTCTAAATGACATGACATCCTTGTGACGTTCTTTATGGTCTTCATCAAGAATTCACACTTCATGCCAAAAAACCTGAGGTACTATTTCTCTCAAGCGACTGCAAACTAAAAGATAATACATACCACTGGATGAATGGAACGCTGCTCCATGTCCTCCGGTCAAATTCTTCGGCATCGTCACAGACCGCTGGAAGTACGACCTATTCATCCAGAAGCAATGGCTACATAAGATCCTGCTACAATGTGCAGCGTCTCCCTGCGATGAAAAATCACATAGCATCCAGAAGCTAAAACCGATGATACGGACAACACACCACCACAAGCAAGAAGCGTTTTAAAAAATTCGCAACATACCACAAACATAAATTCCCCAAATCAAGGAAAATACCTAGAGGAAAGATCCGGCAGCGTCGAAAACGAATGTTCGGTCGCGAATTCGCCGTTTCGAGCACCAGAGTCCAGAAGATCCACTTGGCAAAGTGGCTTGGCCACCGCACGCCGGGAGCCAATGCAAATGGCTCCTCTACGAGCCAGAATCGCAGCCCGACGGGATGCCATGGCTTCGAAACTCGGGATCCCTGTGAGTCCAAGAAACAAAATCTCAGCCTACTGCGGTGATCGGGAGTGAGCAGGCAAAACCAGGGCACGCGCTAGAAGAGAGAAGAGAGAACTACAAAATGCCGGGGGGGCGGGATGGATGGGGGGGTGGGGGGTGGGTTGCCACAACCATCAATGATACAAAAGCAATCGAAATCGAACAAGGACTCTAGGGTTTCGCCGCCTGCCTTGTCCCTTGTGTATCTAATTGCCAAAGACAAGGGCCGTTCGAAAGTGCACTGCAATGGCAAGCAACTGCGACCGCTGAACCAGGGCCCGGCAGCAACGGCGTGCAAGCACACAAGCGGCCGCTCCAAGCTCCCTGCAACCTTGTAATAACCCTCGATCACCAAATTTCCAAGCTCTCACTCAATCAACAGCTCCCTCTACAGGAGGACGGAAACCCAACACTTCCCGTAATCTACATTACCTGCGATACGTAACAATCCTAATTCCTTTCCGGTTGAAAAGAAACCCTACACATAGACCTTCAACTCTCACCGAGGTCCGAGTTTGGAGTACCTTGCCCAGATCTCACAAAATCTCAGCTCAAGTTCACGAAAACTAATTGCGCCAACGAACATCAGTAACCACAACGTTAAAGAATGAGAGAATTGCGCAGTACCCGCGAATTCTCCTTCTGCAGACGACAAAACGACGCTCACGCCTGGAGCGTCCTCAGAAAATCGAAGCACACACTGACTGCTGAACTCACACGAAGCAGAAAGTACGCAAGAGTACGCTCATTCAAATGCGCCCAGCGGCAGTGGACGATCAAGATTCGAAAGCGAGAAGGCAAACACCGGTAGTCCGCAAAGCAGCACTGCAGCAGCGAATGTCGTGAATGTTTCTCGCGAGAGAGACGACCCTGGTCCGCCATAATAGCCCGCCAGGGCAACGGAGCCAGCTTCGAAATCAATATGTAGCTTTCGTGTAGAAATCTTGGTTGAGGGGGGAAATCCACAGAAATGGAGATATTTCGTAGATGGATCGTTTCTCTTCGTGCGCCCCTTCAGTTGACAGCTGAGGACTGACCATGCAGATAATTCAAAAATATTTTCTTTTCTTTTTAATTAATTAATTAATGTGCCCTTTGCCATTGCCAGTTTGCTACAGCCAAAAAGTAAGAGTCTATTCTTTGTTTTTTTATTTATAGAAAATTCAATACTCAATGTCTTTTTTGTCATATATTCAAATGGCACAAAACAAAGCTCATACACCCCTCCTTGTAAAGAGCTTTCTAATGGTACCAATAACGCAACTAATGAAAGCATTCCTACTAGTTCTTCCTTGTCCCTATCTCTGTGTAGATGAAGAAAGATCAAGTATAGGGATAGAGAATGCTTTTCTCCACTAGTATTGCTCTACCCTAAATATATAGGGAAGTTGACTTTGAGTTCCCTAAATCTCCTCCTATATAGGGAATTAGGCATTGAGTTCCCTAAATATTTTGGAATAGAGAACCTTGGTGGAGAGCTTTCTTCCCTATCCCAATGAAATTCATCAAGATAGGGATAGAAAATGTCCTTGGTGGGGATGCTCTAAAGGATGTACAATCTTTAAAATCTCACTATAACAGACTACAAAAAATTAAAACTAAAAAGTAAATCATTTAAAGAATAAACTAGTGTACCATTGCCACAACCCAAATAAAAATAATAGTAATTTTCTAAATTTTTAACTCAAAAAACTTTGAAATTTTGTAGCTTTCACACTTTATATCCAAATGCCATGAAACAAAGTCCATGCACCCTTCTTGCAAAGGACTTTCCAAGAGTACAAAGAATATGACCAAGTGATGCATAGTTTTGGAGATCTCACTATAATAAACAAAACAAACAACTTCATTTAAGCTATAGACTAGTGTGCCTTGTACCATTGCCATGATGAAATAAAAATAAAAGTATTTTTTTTATTTTTTTATTCAAAAAAACATTGAAATTTCAATCTCATGTCGTACATTCAAACACCATGAAACAAAGTCCATGTACCCTTCTTTGCAAAGAGCTCTCCAAGAGTACCAATAACATGACCAAGGGACATGTAAATTTGAAGATCTCACCATAAAAAACAAACAAAATAAAATAAAACAAACTAACAAACTTAAGGTATAGATAGTCAAGGCTTGCAATGACCTTGGAAAACTTTTAGGAGTTAGGAGAATATATAATATTTGTATAAGAGAATGCCTATAGAGGAAGGATTTGCCTAGAAAAATGTGTTGGTCATGTGGATGGAGTTCAACAAAGAAATGCATTTTTTTGCACAATTCCCACTAGCGACAAAATATACTACCAAGCATAATCTCCTTGTCAAAAAATGAAAGAGAAGATAAAGATTCCTTTGATGAATAAAAAACTTTCTGGATGAAAATTTTTGATAATACCTAAGTATGCAAATTGATGTGTATAATGCATTGATTACACAAAATAACTACCCCACATATGAATGGAAAATTTTCTAGAAGAGATTTATGGGACCTTATAGAAAGCCATCTTTTGGATGAAACCATAAAAATTTTAGACAATGCTTGAGAAGCAAGGAGGCTCGAGAGTATTGGGAGACATAATCTCAAGTCCTAATAGTTTGTCACAAACCATTAGAGGGGATTTGAGGGCAACAAAAGCATGTTTCAGGCCTAATCCCTTTAATGTTCCCCCCACAACAAAGGAATGGCTGGTTGTCAAAAAAAGAAAATTCAAAATTTAAAAAAAAAATTTGAATTTCTTTTTGAGAAATGACATGTAAGGGTCTAAACCATGTCAAATTGTTGCAATGTTGCTACAATAGTATAGTTTGCTTGTTCCCACTACTTGATAACTTGTGGTCTTTTTTAGCCCTCAAATTTCATCTAATGTGTCTATATCTATACTTTTTGCAAATTTAAAGGTGTAGAAAGAAGAACAACATCATGAAATATAATGCTTTTGTGACTATCCAATGGAATGGTGACAAAGGTGCCTTGAAAATTAAATTTGGCATTAACATCTAAAATATCCAAATTAATAAAAACATAATATAGTGAAGTAACTTGATTGTGACTTTGTTGCAAAAATATTTCATCTAAGTTCTGGCCCAAAATATAAGTATGAACATTGCTTTCAAAACTTCATATTAACATTGTTTCAAGAAAAGTGAAAATTCACAACTCAAGTTCATTTGAGATGCACTCAATTTGTTTTATATTTCATTTTTCTACAACAACATTTAATTTATTTTCAAAATTTTAACGACTCCAAGGTAATTAAAGAAGATGTCAATATTCATACTTCTCCTAATAGTCACAAAACAAAACAAATAAAACCACTCTAGAAGAAAATGCAATATACATTAGTAAGTGTGTCTTGCAATTATAATTGAATTAACTTGGATAGTTGTTATTACCAAATAATCTAGGAAGCAATCCCTAGACTTATATAAAAATGATTTATTACAATTGATAGATATATCTTGTCAATGAAGCCACAAAAGTATAACCACTGCAAAATAGTATCACTAAAATGATTATATTTGTGATAATTAGTACAATTCAATATTATTTTAGCCTATACTAAAACAAATATTTTACAAATAGTGTGCTTGTGATAAATTAGTGTTGCACACACTAATACAAAGAACTATTGTAGTTGTCTTTTTCTCATCCCCAACTTGTAACCTTAGAATAGACCTCCACGTGCGAAAATTGGCCAAACTTTGAAAAAAAAAGACAAAAAGAATTCCAAAATTCTACATGGGAGTGTGCAATTGTAAGAACATAATTGGAATTGTCAGTCAATTTTATGTAGTCTCAGGAAAAGAGGGGGAGGCAACTTTCCAATTTTCAAGAAACTATTTTTTACATTGAACTTGAACTTTTTGGTTGCTTTTAGTTTGACAACAAGGCAAAGCTACTCCTGTAAGCTTATGTAATTTCTTCCAGCACCCATGGAGGTGAAAGCATCCTGAAAGTCGACAAAGGCAACCATGACCCTGAAAAACTCAAAAATTATTTTCCGATTCCAACAGAGCATGGAAGTTTGCTCTTAACCAGTGTTCACTGTAATGTTCAAAATTGCGGTGCTAAGTTTGAAATTTGCACATCAAGACTTCTGCAAGTCATGAAGCTAGTTCAGAAAGCAGCATGCAACAAGGTGAGCTCTGAGTGAGAGAGAGAGACAGACAGAGACAGTTCAATCAATCAAAATTCATAAAAGAAAAAGAAAGAAAGGGACGGCAGTAATTGCAATGAGGCCACAAATGTATGCAAAATCTTCTTATCAGAAAACTTGGTTTGCGCGTTTAGAGGCGCTGTTCTTAAGGTGCGGAGTTTGTATGACCAACGATGAGCATTCCAATGTAGTCGTTCATGGTGGACTAGAATCGCCCTCAGTAGCACTGTCTGGTCTCCTCTTTCTGTAGACGTAATACCAAGCTGTGGCCGAAACTGCGATTGCCACTGCTAGCGCAGCTGCCTTCTGCGGAGATATGTTGGCCGGGAGCAGTTTCCTCTCTTCTTTGGATTGGGATGTCCTTCAAGTAGAGACAGAAACACTGTCAAAACTTTAGGAGAAGATGATTGCATTTGCATATATATATCTCCGGAGTTTGATTCTTGAAAGAATATTGCTGAGGGAAGAATTAGGTTTAATAGAAAGACGTAATGACGGATGATTGAAACAGTGTATGATGACAACGTCTGTCCGAGGAAGAAGCTTTTCTTTGATGCAATGTCTTCAATTTAGCAATGGAGCGAAAAAATTTCACTACGACACGAGCATAACTATTTGTTATTGAAAAAGTGAACAGCAGTAGAGGCGACGCTAGCTTCTCAGGACAGTAGTTGTGAGAGAGACGCGTTTCTTTGATGCTGCGGCTTCAATTTGGTAATGGAGTGCAGTATTTCACTAGTTCGAATGACACAAACATTCCTAACTGCACCTTACTGAAGAAAGTGCAAAGCACCAGAGGCGAAGTTTATTTTAGTTCTCACATCAATTGTAAATCGTTAATTGGCACGATGTCCTGATATGATGATTAGACAGACAGAACCTTCATTGGGCCCGAAACTCCGCCCCGCCATGGCAATTTCAAATTCATGAAGAAGGTCAAAATTCACAGCGCGCTGATTGTGAACAAATGTTTACAGGCACAGAGAATTCAACGTCCATGTCTTGATTCCGATGCCGAATAAAGGAGGACAAAGGAGTGAGAAGGAGACAGAGGAGCTTACCCTTCATCGGCCATGTTGACCACTTTGCTCCGCAAGCTCCGATCACGGGACGAGGAGAAGGAGCGTTTCACGCTCAGTTATGGTCAAGAGACGAAAGGTCGCGTCCCCTTTGCAATAAAGAGCGCCATCGATACCTTGTCAACGGAGGGAGCTTCTGAGGATGTGAACGACTCTAAAATGCTCAATCGTTATTAATACTGTAATTTTGACAAGTGAACATGGCCAGACATTCTTCACAGTCGCGCCCCCTCGTTTTCCAGAAAGTCTACATTCTATTTGAAGACACACGTGAATGATTTCGAATTAGCAGAAATTTGTTTTCTTACTTAGTTTGGCAATTTTTGGATTTGCGACAGAGAATGCAACGACATACAAAGTTTCGCATCTGGAAGGTGCATGGCTTAGCCTATCAACGTCTGCTCATGAATATAAGATCATATGGTACGAAAGAATTGATTTCCGTGAATTGGTGCACCCTAACGATGTTGAGCTGGCTAAATGCCCGTTGTCGTGAAGGTGACGCTCTGTGGAGGCTTCATCACCCGTGACGCAGGAGTCACCTATGGCACCATGAGCCCGCTATGTGAGAACCATGAGCTGCAATGCCCATGATCAGTTTCCTTGCAATGTATTGACCACGAGAGCGTTCATTGCAGCCCTGGTGATCACAGTGACTGCGGTATATTTCATTCTAAGGACGCGGATCCAGCAGGATGAAGCGGAGACTTCATCATTCGACGTGCAAGCCGGCGCCTCCAGATTCGCCAGACTCACTCAAAATCCTCAGTTGAAAAGACCTGCTGCACGGGGGTTAACTGTTCTTGTTGTTGCCAAGTTATTAGGCTTGCTCTACTGCAAATTTTGCCACCTGATTCCTCAATCAGTTTTCGACTTTCTGAATTCTCTTAAGTAGTAAATTCTTGAAATAGGTCATGGACAAGATGATTAGTATGTATCAAGGGAATTACGGCGGGGAACAGTACCGCATTGCGACAAGTTTCATCCTCCCTCTCGACTGTTGTGGAAATTTCGGTGGAGATTCTTTCGGAAAGCATCAAAGGCCGCTCCACTCTTCAACTGTATTCTGCAAAGCACTGCAATTTTGCGAGCGGCTGTTTCCAGATTCACGAATTCGCAGCCCCGTACGAATAAATGTCTCACTCTGAAGATACTTTTCATGTCGTCCGGCATCAACTTTACAACTCTTTTGTCTTTTAGAGAACTCAGGACTTCCTATGGCAAAAATAAGATTCTCATTCGCATCATGCTCGTGTGGTACAAATTTCTTTTTACTCTGAGAGTGAGGATTGTCATGCAAGTGTTGACGATTCTAAGTCTTTGTGAGAGAGATTATAATTTTCAATTCCCAGAGTGCAAGTTGAATCAGGAAGTACAAGCAGAACCGTTACAACCATCCAATCAGTTGTGTTTTACTCGTCTACTGCATGACAGTCCGTACTGCTCAGAAGGTTCAAAGGTATAGTGTCGACCAAAAGATGATTGTGGAATTCCGCAAAATTTGATACTAAAAATGTATGATACAACTCAGAATACTACTTTTTGTGGCTTCGCAGATGCCGTAAGAATGGATCAACACTAGTGTGGCTAATTTTCCTGTGCAAGGCTATTTTTACAAGTATTTAATTTTCGCAGAGATGTCAAGATTTATGTTGCGACTTGAATCTTTGAAGATTCATGACGGTCGTATTTGTCTATTTCTTGAGGTGTTGTAGCTGACGTTGACAGGCTCCAAGCTGCGGAGGAGCTTGAGGAGAGAACTCGCTTTGCGCTTGGCACGCTCGGAGCCCGTCGTGAGCAAGTGGTATAGATACTGGACAATGTTACTCGAATGTTGAAGAACATCATCGATAATCACTTGATCGCCGCTTCGGCACATAGTGATCAGCACCGAGGTAGCGTATTCACGTGATTTCGGCGAGCCGTTGCGTAGAAGAGGAACCAACGCAGAGACAGCAGCTGCGTCGCGAAGTGCGTTCACACCTTCAGGACATGTTACCAGCAAAGCGAGGACGGCCGCGCAAGCGTCTGCAACAGAGGCGGATTCGTCTCCTAAGAGCGCAAGCAGCGTTGGCACCGCACCAGCTGCAATAATCTTGACTTTATTGCCATGGTAGACGGCCAAGTTGAACAACGCTGTCGCGGCGTCTTTCTTCCCTCGTTGCATGCTTCCCTCCTTAAGAAGCGCGACGAGCGCCGGAATGGCGTCCAACTTGCTTCCGATCTGCACTTTCACCTCGTCATTGCCAGAAAGTGAGAACAGCACTGCCGCGGCATTCTCTCGCGCTTCCATCGCATGGCCGGATTTCAACACCTCAATAACTAAATCCAAGGTGCCAGCTGCAAGAATGTCTTTCTTATTTTCCTCGATGATGGAAAGGTTTAGCAAAGTTGTGACGGCATGCTCTTGTGTTTTAGCATCGGAGGAGGACAGTAACGGAAGAAGAAGGGGAATGCCTCCCGCTTCTGCGATGCAAATCCTATTGTCCGCGTCAGCCTTAGAGAGCAGCCTGAGCTCGCGCGCAACAAGCTTCTGCACATGCGCGTTCCCCGTCGCAAGTTTTTCGACCAACAGCTTCGCGGTGAGCTTCATCGCCTCAAGGCCAACTCCAGTGCCGTGCACATGTTGGATGCCGGCAGCCCTTTTAATCGCTCTGCGGTTACTTTCCTGATCGAATGGAACGTTGTTGTCCTCACACCACTGAGAAATCAAGCTTCGGAGAGCATAATTGGAAATCAAGTCCTTGTGCACAAGCTTTTGACCTGTCTTGGGACACGTTGAGTGCCCTGCTTGAATCCACCGCATGATTGAGCCTCTGTCATACGTTTGTCCTGTTGCGACGATCACCGGATCACGCATGAGGTCGAGCGTTATTGGACATAAGAACTCTACTGGCGGGTTGACTGTGGCAGCACCGTCTTGACTTGTAGAAACTTCACACTCTTGCGATTTCACCTCGTCTACAATGCCTTCAAATTCCGCGGAGTAGAGCGCATATTTTCCATACCGTACGAAGTTAATGATACCAGAAAGCACGTGCTGAGTCTTCACGTCATCCTTTCGACCTTCTTCCATAGTGATATCCTGCAACCGATGAATCTCTGTCTCACAGTCCGTACCATTCAGAAGTTGCAGTTTCTCAAAGAGAACGCTTACTCGCGATAAACTAAGAGCTTCCTTCCTCTTTACGAGCTTCAGCATGATAATCACTTCGTCACGGAGTTGAAGCTCCACGGGGTCCAAAGACATGCGTGCGCGAATCAACTGCGCACGCACAAGGACAGTTTGTTCCAAAACTTCCTCCGTCAAATCCAGAAGCTCCAAAGGCAAGGAACTCATCACACTTCCGATGCTTTGCGTGAGCTCATGAAAGTACTGAGAGTACGTCTCTTGTTCCATGAGCAACCAGAAGTTGCTGCTCTCCCGGCACTCCTCCAGCAGCACGTACACCCGCTGCATCATCCCGTGCAACTCCCGGAAGGCAAGCACAGCGGTTGGAGGGATAGGGCGACTGGAGTCGCGCACCTCCTCGAAAAGAGCCGTCATAAGCTCGATTCTCCGAACAATGTTGCAGGCGTTCCGGCTCTGGCAGAATTTCGGTTTCCCAGACGAGGATACCGCCTTCGCCAGGCTGACGAGTGCTTTCACTAACGTCTTCGCCGACGGAGTCGGAGGAGGCGCCATCGCCAGTACCACCCTCCTCTTCCTGTTCACCTGCACAGCCGCCAGGTGCGCCATTCTATACACCGTCTTCCCAACCGTCCTACCTCTCTACCACAAAACCACCACACAATCTCTGTCAACTTCCTTCAATTCAACCTGTCCGCCTTCTTCCAAATCCCTTCTCCCTTCTGCTATAGATATTCGTAAGCAATATAACACCGCAATATCCAACTCCTCTTAACGCTTTCCATCCTTCACCAACACATTTCGAAATTTCTTCCCACAAAACCTGAAAACGACGTCTAATCACTTCTTGATTTAGTGTGGGAGCCTTGGAATGCACGCGATGAAACTCAAGCTCCTTGTCAAGTGGTTGTTTGTCTTCCTGCGCTTCGAATGTGTCGTAGAGAAGAAGTAGAGGTCATTATATATACAGAGAGAGAGAGAGAGTGCAGTAAAAGGCCGTTGTCACAACAGCCGTCGTTAATTTGCCGCGCTTATTACGACCTGTCTTCCGAGGAAAAACGTGTTGCGGTGGACTTGAAGGAGCTGGCTGGCTCCGGTCCTTTCGGCCGCCCTCTCCCAGTCATTCGCCCCGTTGGTCGTCTCCGCGGCTTCGTGGACTGCAGCAACTGGTCTTGGACAGTTGGCTTGTAAGTTCTCATCAACTGGATCCCCTTTGGAATCTACATCTTATTATTATCGGTCTTGGATGGCGTGCCTGTGGCCTGTGGTTTTCAGTGGAGGGCCGGGATCCGGCCGGGGGTGGACGACTATCGCGCTTCTTAATCGATTTAATCGTAAAACCCCGAAATAAACTCGTGTGCAGACACGTGGTTGCAATCATTTTCAGCCACGTATTTGAAAATTCGTCCGTACTATCGTCAATATTAAAAAAAAATTTAATCGTAGGTGCGAAGTAGAGTTATGGAAGGAGTGGGAGAATTGCTTGGGTGGTCTTTCGAACTTTCTAAAAGCAAAGGAAGGATTTTTCTTGCATTGTGCTTTTGAGATGCTGTTGACTTTCTGCATGTGAGCGAGGTGGAAAAAACTGGTAAGTTCACCAATTATATTTGTTTCGAAAATGTCAACTCTTTTGATTTGCGAGGGGAAAGTTGAAACTTGACATAAGATTTAGGGTGAGTGGCATTCAATTCTTCCTATTGGAAAATACCTTATTTCTTAATTCCTACTCCAAGTAATGCTTAGGTGTTTTGACTTCAATTGAAGATCTACTCACTCAAATGTGACTCTTAGGAAAAAAAAAGAATGTGACTTGGCTTTGTAGAGTAAATTCAGACTTATCTTGTTTTGCAAGGAAGTAAATCTTTTTCTTGAGTTGAAAAACTATAACAACAAATTGGGATGTGTCATTTATATTATTGGATTTTTAGAAGTCATTTTGAATATTTTATTCTATATTTTTGAAAGGAAATTTATTAATATATTTTTTTAGTTTTTTTAAATCTTTAAACCCCTAAAGGTCCAATATGTATTTTTTGATTGTATAGAAATTTTAGGCAAGTTGCCCATGTGAAGATTTGTATATTTTAAGCTAAAATTTTAATAGAAGGTGTAAAAAAAGAATATTGTTTGTATGCACTAAATTTCATGATGTTTGAAAATATTAGTCAAAAGTTGTGGCCTTATATATTACTTTTTTTTGTAAGTGGACAATCTGGGCAAATTAGAAAAAATTACTTTTTGAAGAAACAAAAATTTGAAATTGGTTTTCTAGAATTATATATAAGTGGAAAGCTTTAAATCATTCCATTTTGATGAATGAGTCAAAAGTTATGAATATTTTTTGTTTGCAAACAATTATAGATTTTCTCACTCTAAAACAAACTTTGAAGCCCTTTATTTTACTCAATTTTCAATATTTTTGAAAATAAAATAAAATCATAGGATGTATATTGTTTATTATAGCATTGCAACATTGGGATTGGCATTTTTTCAATTTCATAATTAAATTCTTAACAATTTAGTATTTTGAATCATTATCTACTATTGTCTATTTACTATTTTTTTTATATGTTGTACTGTACAATTCCAAATGATCTAAGATTTTTCAAGTATGTAGCCAACTTGTCTAGGAAAAAAAAACCCAAAAGTTCAAAGAAGTACCACAATTTTGGACCTTTTTTCATACAAAAGTGAGTTTGTGAAGTGCACTTGCCTTGCTTCATATAGGGCGAGAAAAATGATTACAAAGAATTTGATTGTTTACATCTTGCAATCTATGCACTAGAAATGTATAAAATTTTTATTACATGTTTTCAAGTCAGCATCCTACAAGAACCTATGGTTACACATGTCAAAAAAAAATTCAAAAATTTGGTACTTGTACTACAAATGGTAATTTTTGAGCATTTTTGATTAAAACATAGTCATAGTTCTTTAGGGGTTAAACTTGTGAACCTCATTTAAAGAGGTGTCTTTTCTAACAACATTAGATATGTTTATGACTTGACCTTCATTTTTTGCTTATTAAGTATCATTAAACATCATATTGCATTAAATTCTTAATAAACTTGTGTTTTTTATGGAATGACAATGGAGACATGATTGCATGCAATTTTATCAAATTGAGGTAAGATGGTAGCATTTAATTGTGACCCCTTTCTAAAACCAACCTCTACAAATTCTTGCCTCAAATGTACAAATTTTATTCATATGATCCTAAGATCCCATCTATGCACATGTCTTTTTTAAACTAGGTACCAAATCAAAGGGATGACATTTTGTAACTTTTAGGATAATTCCAAAACTTACTGAAAAAATATCATATTCAACCAATGTGTCCAAACCTCTACCATTGCCATAGTCATCAAAATAAGAGTAAAATTGATTTTTTATTTTTTTAATACATAAAAGCTCTGAAATTCAATAGCTTTCACACCACCATTTCAAATGCCACAAACCAAAGCCCATGCAACCTTATTTGCAAAGGTCTTTTTTATGGTACCAAGAATGCGATCCAATGAAGCAAGGTTCTAGAGATTTCATCATAACAAAAAAAAAGTCTAACCTAACGCTTAAAATAAACGATGTTAAGGACAAAAAACATGCAATAGATGACTTCATTGTTTAGTGTAGAAACACAAAATGCACGGATTGGTCCAAAAATTAGAACATTTTGGTGACTACCTTGGTCATAGGGGTTCACATTTTTTAAACCTTGACCTCTAAATGCCCTAGGCTTCTTTTGAATTTATTAGAATTTGGTCTAAATTGAACAAAATGCCAACATTTTGATAAGTTTTTTCAATTTTTTTTCAATTTTAATTGTACAAATTCAAACTAGATATGCTAGAGATCTCATGGAAAAAGAAAACACAACAATATCACTTATGGAGTGAAAGATTAAAATATTTGACCATGAAGGTGTCAAAACTACAATAGTCATATGAAGTCTTTCAATCCCTTTTCACAAGTCAAATCTAAAAAGTTGGTGACCAAAAAAGTATGAGTATAAAGGGCCTAACTTGTATGACTCCAATCAATTTATGGCTTCTTAAAATCTACTCTATAATATTTTGAAATGAATTTTAATTTTGATTTTTTCTCTAGGATCTAGTGTATTTGAGGCTCATTTCCAAGAGCCCTCAACACTATAGAAAGTCAAGATTGTAATTGTTACCCTTGCAGAAAATCTTGAATAGAAAAATCACTATCATTTATCATCAAAATTGAATTTTTGATGCTAAAAATAGACTTTAAGAAGAACTTTCAAAAATAGAAAATACTAAAAATAGAAAATTTGTTAGATTTTATTTAACTTCAAAGTTTCACAAACACCAAATTTTGGTGCCTCAAGCATGTAGGGGTTAACGTTCAAAGCAGTAATTGTGAAAATCATTTGATTTTGTATCCTATGAATTCTCAGCTTTAAAAAAATGCAAAAAACCTTCTTTAGAAGTCAAACTACTACATTAAACCTCCCTTTTTCCACTCAAAATTCAAAAGATGAATAGTTGCATTTTTGTCCTACACATCTATCCTATGACTAGACAGATAGATTCTTTATCATCTTTCAAACAAAAAATGTTTGTTGCATTGTTTATGGGTTAAGGTATGGATGTACATTTATTAGGCACACACACACACATATACAAATACATATATATATATATATATTTTTTTATTTTTATTTTTATTTTTATTTTTTATTTTTTTTTATTTTTTTTTATTATATTATATATTTTTTATAATCAAACACAAATAACCCCCTTTTTTTCTTGAAACACATGGACAAATTCCATTGTAAGGAAAGAATACACAGAACCATAGGAACAAAACCTCGGTGCAAATATTTTCATTTTCTAAGACATTTTAACTTTCTATTTTTTTTTCATTGACAATCCAACGTGTCCGGTTGTCATGATCTGTTCATGTCTCTGAATCTTCGAATGAAGTCAATGAACCCAAAGTTGATGATACCCATGTGGCCGGTTGAAAAGAATTTTGATACTGGCCTAATAATATATTACTTTACAATTTTATTATTTTAATTTTTTTTGAAGCACATGGATAATGCTTCTTTACAATTCATTTCAGTAGACTGATGGAGGCCGGATGGCCGGTTGGGGTTTCTTCAGTTGCCTTTTGTAAACTTCGGAGGACTTCTTTCAGCCTTTGAAATTCAGTGCCCTGTCCATCATTTCTGCATTAAAAAAAAGACTTTTTAAGACTTCTCAAGAAATCATTTTCTGAATAAGAAATCATTTCTGAACAGGAAATCATTACTCCTGTTGGTTGGTTTTCTGACTCCGAAGTGTTGAAAATGTTGAAAATGTTGAAAATGTTGGGAAATGAGTGTTGAAAACTTGGGGATCATGGGTTCAAGTGACTTTTTTTTATTTTATTTTTTATTTTATTTTATTTTTAACAAATGGGTCAAATGACTCCTTGGTGGGTGACACTCCACTGCAGCAAAAAATCAAAGGTTCTGAGATTCGTTGACTCTAAGAAACATGGAATGAATGACTGACACATCTTCTGAGAGAGAGAAGTGCAACAGCTTCTGGAGGGGTTTCCCTTCCGAAAGGGGGCGCCGCTTCCCATGGTCACATTCAACAAAGAGGTTCGACCGGTATTTGGGTCTTGGAATAAACTAATTTGATGTAGTCCTTATCTTGAAATTCCAAGAAAAGGACGAGAGTTGGGAATCATCTATTTTGGAGGAGGAAAAAAAACAAGGACTTGTAGGAGGTCAATCTAACTATTGTGTAAGATCTCCCCTTTTTTTGGTACAAAGTTTCAAGGATCGGTAGCAATGCACTTTTGTTGTGCATAGTAGGTAGGAGGGTTATGTTGGACCTGACTTTAGTTTGCAACGTCCTTCCTTACAAGATTAACCCAAAAAGGACGAGTTAACGTCCTTTGTTACAAGATTAATTCAAAAAGGACGAATTAGGCCACTATGAAAGGACAAAATGGTCCAACGTGAAACATCTACTAAAAAAATCACTCGTTGGAGATCAAACTACTATGCAAAACCTCCCTTGTTTGCACGAAATTTCTAGGATGAACATATATATATGCACTTTTGTCTTACATAGTAGAAGGATTCTTTGTCATCCATCGGACTATTTGGGTCCATAGCATCGTTTTAGAGGTTAATCAAGAATGGACAAGCTTGTCACTACTTCTTTCCAAACTTCAAACTTTCTATTTCTATGCTTCCATTTTGCAACTATTCATATATACGATTGAAATTTTTGTTTCTTCATTTTTTAAAGATGTAATTACATGTCCTTTGTAAGTCATGAAAAATCTCAAGTTTTTTTTGTAAAAATTTGAAAGTATTGTGGTTTTTTTAATTGAAAGTGGAAAAAATTTGTATCAATAAAGAACAATAGAAGTAATACTATTGTAGATCTAGCACCTTCTTATGTAGAAAAGTCAAAAATACCAATATGCAACAATATTTGACCCCATTGAGAAAATATGTATTCAAGAACCTCTTATAAAAAGAAATGAATGAACAATGAGTTTTTTCATCCTACAAGTCCCTACAAACTAAGTCATATATCAATTGATAATTAGTTGTTGCAACATTATAGAGTTAAGGTAACTACAATTTATATACTTCAAATAAGCATTTCTGCATGGGTTTTTTCCAATATTATGTTGTATAATTTTTGGAGGATCTTGTTGGTAGTTAAAAGGAGATTTATGATTTTCTTAGCATGCATTTTTTAGACACAATATGTATAAACTATGAATTTTTAAAGTGTTGAAAATAGGCTATTAAATACCAATCTCATGTTTAGAAAGCTTATATTTTAAGCAAGAATCTAAAAGGTGTACTTTAGCAAACATCAAGGCTCAATTTGGTGCAATTACCTTATCCAAGTTGATTCAACTAGAACACAAACTAAATTGTACAAGATTCTTATGTTGAAATTGAATGAAATTCAGATGGAAATGTGGTTGAATTAGTATCAAAAGTGGATGGATGTTAAATGAAAGTGAGTTGAGATAGTATGAAAATAGTGTAGATTAAATTATATTGTTTTTATCTAGAATATTGTAAAATTTAAATATTTGTACACCTCACAAATTTGTAAAATTTCAAATATTATTATAAGTAAGTGCTATTACTCAGAGAATACTAATTGAAATAAAATAAATTGAGTTCTTTTTACTACACTAATTTGTAATATTAGCTTGAAATGAAAATTCTTTTAAGTAGTAAATTTGTATTTATTAGACTCTTATTTGTACTTATTAGAAAACTTAAAAGTATTATGTTTTTTTTCTTTAGATTGAGATTAGAATAAAAGATTTCAAGAGCTTTATATATATATATATATATATATATATTACCAAAGTATGATAATTATGTCATTCAAAAAATTAATTGATAATCCTATACCAAAAAAAATTATTTGTTTCGGGAAGAAAAGAAAATGTCATCCAACTTTTTCAACTTATTGTATATTTATTAGTTGTTTATTTCTTCACTTGTCTATCAGTGACATCCAACTAAAGGTTTAAATGATAAGTTGAAAATGTTATAGTGTAGAAATTATCATATAATGTTACAAATCATTAGAAGATTTTTGGGGCCTCCGGATGCTTGCGAATTATCACAACCTACGAATGCAGGGAACAGGTTCAGCGCAGCAGTTTCACGTGGCCAAGACCCTGCTATGTCATTGACCCAATTTTTTTTTTTTGCATTTGGAGACTATTTTTTATTTTTATTTATGAAAAAGAAAATTCTAATAGCAGGCCGTTCCACTCATTGTTGGAAACAACTACGGGGAAGTAGGCCCGAAACAGGCTTTTGGACCCCCCAAAACTCTTCTAATGTTCAACATTTTTTTGTGAAAATTATAAATATTTAATCTATAATTAGTTTTAAAAAGAAGTACCGCCACATCATTAATCCCAAGGGCCTTAAGGCGGTTTTTTCATCAAAAAACACTCAAAATAGTAATTTCCTCAATGCAAAGAACAAAATAACTAAAAATTTGATTTTTTGCATATCTTAAAATAGAATATTCTAGTAGACTCATATAATAATGTGTGGAAATAATTTTAGAAAGTTTGATCAAGTAGATTGCAAGATACTTGCATTTAAAAAAACAATATTTTTTTTGTCTAGCTACATTAGATTATAAGATCTCAAATTTTTATAAGTTCAAATTATTGTACTAAAGTTTTTGAGTTGAAGAATTGAGTTGAGAATTTAATAAAAGAAATTCCAAAAAACACTTGGTCTTCATTCTTTGAAAAAATTGTTAAGTTGAAGTAGATACCAAATTTGGAAGAAAAACTAAATTGGTTATAGTTTTCAGATGGACTTGAAGCACACTAATTCCATTGGTAAGATTGTTTTACTAAACAAACCAAATGTTGTACAACTTTATTTTCATGAAAATTGTGAAAATTGAGTTTATTAAAAAAACAGATCCAATATGTTATTTTCCCTAGAAAGATGGTAAGATTGCATGCAAAAATAAGATGATCCGTATCTAATTAGATCAAAATTCAATTTTACATGAAGAGTCATTTATTATTAAACTATGGCTGTAGAATCTGAAAAAGCTAGCTTATACTACAAAATATTGGGTGCTTGTAAGGAAGTCCTATATGATTTGTTGCTTGAGTTTTAATGTTCTTGATTTTTTTCTAGATTGCTTTAAAATATAATTTCAAGAGAGTAGGTATTATAACATTCCCAAACAAATTAATCTTATAAAATAACTAAAAATCAAGATGAGTTTAAATTGGTCATAGTTTCCACCTTTATTATGAATTTCACGTACATTAGATCAATACTCCCAAATTCATACTTTGAAAGAAGATTACTATACCATGAGTTGTTGCACGAAATGTCTTGTTTTTTGTCTTGTTGGTCTCAGACAGGTGGGTTTTAGTTTATAAATTTTGTGTCATATGTCTACTTTTTATGGAATTTGAAGGGAAGGTACATGTAGTAGTTTTAAAAATTCTATAATGTTTTTCAACTTTTTAAAATTTATTTACTATTTTAAAACTGCCCTCAATTGGATGTCTACCTTTGCCATTTCAAGGATTTTTAGTACTATATCTGACCTACAAATATAAATTTGAAAGTCAAAATTGGAATAAAAAGAGTTATAGAAAATTTACAAGAGATTTTTTTTTAAATAGAAAATTGTCCACCTTCTACATGTGCTCAAAGTGCACTACCTAGGTACATAAGTAGCGAACACAATTTTGATTTGTTGATGATGCAAAATAGTTGAAAAGAAGCATCTTCAAGTTGGAAAAATTCAAGTTCAAAAGTATCTATTTTTTTTGTATTCTTCATCACTCTTTTGTTGTGCATAATTTTTAGAGATAAATTTTTCTAGGTCTGAATTTTCACGCACGTGCTATATTGAATGCTTTATAAATTATCCATATTTTATTTTATTTAAAAAATAATTATTCCAAAAGTCATAGTATTCTAGTGCCATGTTGAGCCCCAAATGGTAGGTGTTTCTTACAACTACCTATGTGCAAAAGAAAAAAAAAAAAGATAGGTACATCTAATTGTAAAACCACCTATTGTAATTGCACTACTATATACATCCCTTCTTTGTTTTAGAACCTAAAATCTATGATATCATAGCATGAGATTATTTTTTGGCAAATAGTAATTAAATTTTTTGAAGTTGAATGGTTTAGGAAATTAATAAGCCACTTCCTTAAATCCAAAGAAAATTAAATGAAAAGAAAGTCAAAATGTTGGAAAGATACCTATACAACTTCCTCCCATGACAACATTCCAAATTCATTTGTCTAACTTTAGAGCAAGCAAGGACACTATAAAAAGTAGCACATTCATTGAGAGCCATGACTATCACTTTTCTATGCAATGAAGGAAATTGTTCAACTTCCAAGATTAATCGAAGGAATCCCAAAATTTAAAAAAGAAAAACACATTTCATAAATGCCAAATAACTTATTAATAAAAAAAAAAGGAGATGCCAAACCAATCCTTCCAATTTTAAATAATTACTTGGCAAGGATGTGCCGAAGGCGACCTTAAGCTACATTAGTCATTCTTGTCTAATGAAATTTGTGCCACATACATGAAGAAGAGGAGAATGGCAACTCTAGATTCAAGTTCTAAAATGAAGATGGGTTATGCATTGTAATGCAACAAGGTATGAGTCACAATTACAAAAGAGCATACTTACAAAGTCTTTTTTTTTTGCAATCACCTTATTACAACTCAACATGCAAACTCTTGGAGTTTGTCTTCACCAAAATGACAACTCTTTGTTAGCCCTAGGAAGAGCCAGCGTCTAATATCTTACTTCCTCCATCCTGAAATGATTGTCCACAATTCTGTTGGTGTTTTTTTGAGCCAATTTTTTTATTGATTGTATTGTCAAAAACATAATTCAGAAAGGTTTTGAAATTTTTATCACTTGAATCAATGAAGAACATTGCATGTGTTCATTGTAACTTAAATAAACTAGCCTCCAAGAAGTCTCGACATGACCTACTGAAAACAACCTTAGAAAAACATGACATTCAAAGTCGATAATCATTTTGGAACAGAGGTAGTAACAATGAATATTTCAGAAAGACTGTCTGCAGTTCAGTTCACATTAGTAGTTAAAGAGTAGAACATGCTCATCCAAAGACTGAATGATGTGAAGGAAACTGGTGGCGAGTTCTACTTTCGATGGCTACAACAGTTTGCACTTTTCAAAATTAATGCTTTTGTCCACATGGTTGAGAATTGGCTCTTCGGTCCTTGGAATTTTTTGTCCATCAAGTTACAAGCCATCAAGAAATTAACCCTTAAACATCGAAGGGGTGACCCTCAGTCATCTTTTTCTATTATCATGTGAATCACTAGCCTCCAAAATTGCAAAAGTGGTCATTGCAAGTCAAACTATTGTAGAAGATCTTCTCTTTCTATAACTAATTTTGAGGATGAATAGTTGCACTTCTATCTTATATAGTTTGATTCCATGTCATCCATCAGACACAAAACGTCCGCCTTGGTGTTCAAGGGTTAAATGAGCTCACAGTGTGGAATTCTATTCAATTTGGAAATTCTCATTCTCTATACAATCTAGCTCCTTCTATGATTGCAATTTGTGCTTCTCAATTTCTAGAACTCATGTTACATTGAAGACGCACAATTTTGTTTTCTTCCATAATTGTATCAGTCTTACTAAGTTAGATTGGATAAAAACTTGCTGAACATATGAACAAGAACAAATTGAGTCGTTCAAAAGCGTTCATTGGAATGGAAAACACAACCATTCTAGCAAAACATGCAGCAAGGGATCCCTCTCAAAAGCAAAGACATGCGGTATAAGGTAGGAGGTCCATAAATGGACCATTTAAAAGCTGGAACTGATTTCTGAGGAGGTGAAACTTCTTGAAATATTTTTCAGTAATTTTTCCTTGAAAGACAAGTGGAATTGGCATCTAACCCAAGTCGTTTCATATTTTTTGAAGCTTTGTGGAATTAGTTATGAAAATTTGAAGTTGAAATAGCGTAGGGTTCTAAAAGCGTCCACCACCTAAAATGTACATTGTTTGTATATTGCTGAAGGCTATAGAAAAGCAACATGAGCATGTAGTGAACATTTGAGGAGGTGAGAGCTTTCAAAGCTTGTACGCTTTTAGGACCTCCTACCTTAGTTACAAATTCAAGTGGTTTTAAATATGTCTTCATTAAAGTTTATCCAACAGCAACAACAACAAACCGTTTATGGATATAGATATACTAAGTAAATCTTGCAAATAATAACAACTACTATAGTTCATAAGGACAAGTCCTGCACTCCTATAAACAAAAAAATTATTTGTAGTTTATGGATATTTTTCTTGGTGAAAAAACATAACACAAAATCAACATAATTTATGTGCTAGTATCTTTAGATCAATGCATTTCTATAATATGAATAATGTGGCATGTGCCTCAATTTCAATTTATTTTTATTCTTTATTATGTTGTGCTTTTCTAAATTTCGTAGATCAAACTCCCACTCTAAGCATCTTACATTGTCAAGCTATGCCCAAAAAACCAAGTAAGACTCTACTAGTTGGCACTTTACCTTGTTGGTATTCTCGCAAGAAGATAACTCCTCTAACATATATAGCTTGACCTTGTGCAACACCACAAAAAATTGAAAGTGGATGCAAAATCTAAATTAGGAAAACAAAAGTGTGGTGAATTTGCAATACACTTGCAATCAATGGGTCAAAGTTCAAATGTAGGGCTTTGAATCTTTGACCTAATGATGATGGTGCAATTCTTTGTTGAAGGCAAGAACCTATTTATTTGGCCCACTATATATAATCTAAAATATTAGATGAAATTAAGATCCTATTATAGCTACAACCTCCTAAATGCCTGAAACCACACCATATGTTTGAAGTAAAAATTTTAAATTTTTTATTCAAGTTTTCTTTTAGAATCCTATATTTGAATTCATGTATATTTCTAAGACTAATGGCCAATGCCCCCCAAGCTAGGGACCAAGAGGGTGACTCTTAGATAAACTTTAATGAAGACATATTTAAAAGTAATTTCATATCTCTATAATTTTTTTAAATTTTTTTCCAAATCACAAGTTTGAAACTAAAAGATTTTTTAAGTACAAAAGTTGAAACCTTTAATTAGTATTATATGGTTTTAAAATTCATTAATTTTGGGATTTTATAGAATGAAAAATGATTTAATTATATCCTCTACCATTTGCATTTTTTATAATTCACTCTAAAAATCTAAAGAAAAAATAATAAAAAATGAATGAAAAGTTTTTTTTAAATAACTTTCAATTTATTCACAATATTTTGAAGATTTTTTAAGTGATTTGAAAAGAGAAACAAACTAAGAAGGGGAGGGATTATTTCTGTCAAACTTATTTTTATTCAAGAAAATTCAAAAATGCAAGATATTGTTGTTGTAATGCCCTCTCAAAGAAAAATATCTCCCTTACCAAAGAAATTTTTTTATACTTGTAAAAGAAATTGACTTTTTGCGATATATTTGATCAAGTACTTACTTAAAGTCTCTCAAGTGCTCAATTTCCACAAAAATGTCTAAAATTGTCACCATCTAGTGCGCTCAATGTAATTGAAATGTAAAAACATTTTTCAAACTTTCAAAGATAAAAATTATACTTGACTACTAAGGTAATTTGTGGAAAAACTTCATCCCCTTCAATTATATAGATGACAAAATTTTAATGTTTGAAGTTAAAAGAAAATTAATTATTGGGCCTTGTTTAACAAGGTCGACATACTTTGACTCAACTTTGGAAACTTAGAACATTGGGAGGATGCTACTTTAGTTACTTGTATGTTAATTTTAAAACATAATGAAGGTGTCTAATACATCTCAAATCATTTTGTATATATAGAGAAGATGTCCAAAAGAAAGCAACTAAGGCGCCAAGTTCTATTCCATGATTACTTGCCAAAAAGATTCATTCCAAACAAGTAAGTCAATTGACCCATTAAAATCTTGCATCAACCTATTCCACATTTTTTCAATAAATGAGATTTGAGCTACATCAAATTGAGTTTGTGGCCACAATCAATGCTTTAGTTGACGGTAATGGGGTGATTAGTGACTACAATAAGATCTTACATCTTTTGAGTGTAAATCCATTATGATGAGTGACTTTTTTAGGCCTTCATGTTGTAGCCATATTAGAAAATAGTTTGATTGCTTTTGTTGAGTAAGGTGACTACTATGGAAATAGTTTTTGTTGATTTTGGACTTTGGGGGTAGTCTAGAGACTCTTTTGAGCTAATCAATGGGCAACACACTTCAAAAGTTCATGACAAATTTTTACTTTGTTGAAATTTTTTGGCTTTTTAGTACATAATTTGTTTTTCCAACTCAATGACAAATTGCTCTCATTGAATCTTACATTTGTCTTTGTGTAGAAAAAAATAAAAATTTCAATGATAACATGTATACAAATTAGTAATTGTGCTTTTCATAGCTCATGGGATGGTTTACCATACATGAGCAAAATTTCAATTTTTTTGAAAAACTCATAGTTTGAGAGACTAAAAATCCCAAATTCATGATGGTCAATGAAAAAATTTTCTTTCCTAAATCAAGTACAAAAAATAAAAATAAAATCTCTTGAATTTACACTAAAATTTGAACTAATGTTTCTCGAATGTTTTTCAAATTGCATTTTCATTGCATTGAGTGAAAATTGAAATAATTTTTTTTTTTTCATTTTCAACCACACATTATTTTTCAAATTGCATTTTCATTGCATTGAGTGAAAATTGAAATAATTTTTTTTTTTTCATTTTCAACCACACATTATTTCTCTACACTATTGTGAGAATTTATTGAAAATTTCAGCCCATTCAACTTCATATATCACAAGATATAAGCATTCAAAGTTAATGAAAAAATTCATTGTTTGCTTGACTGCTTGTCTAAGTACAAGTTGGCCTTCTCTATTAGCACACATTATTCCCCTATACTATTGCAAGAATTTGTTGAAAATTCAGCCTAATTCAACTTCATATATTGCAAGATATAAGCATTCAAGGTTACTGAAAAAAAATTCACCATTTGCTTGATTGATTGTCTGACTACAAGATGTCTGCTTGGCCTTCTCTATTAGCACACATTATTTCCCTACACTATTGTGAGAATTTGCTGAAAAATTCAGCTCATTCAATTTAATAGATTGCAAGATATAAACATTCAAAGTTAATGATTGATCGTCTAACTACAAGTTGACCCTCTCTACTAGCACAATGCTCAAGCTACCCCAAAACTTTTGAGCCCTACAAAATTTTGTTCTAGGATTCTAGCCATATGGAAAAAAATTATATACTTTCACAAAGCTTAATATACAAGCCAACATCTTTGATAAAAATTTCACTTTCATTTGTTCAAAAATTGACATTGTTTGGCCCTATTCAAGCCTTCCAAGAAACTCCATGGCGAATATTACCACAACATTTCCAAATATCATTAAAATTTTCTAACATCTCAGTAAGTAATGGCAATTTGGAAGTGAAAGAGAATTGTGGCTTTCGAAAGCCCCTGCAGTGGCACCAATACAGCCGGCTTCGCATCTTGATGGAAATACTAGCTCAGGGACAGAGCCACTGGTCGTGAAGCTGCTTGTTCAAGCCAGCCTTCATTCCAGAGTTAGTATGCAAGCTTTTCCCATAAATTGCAGCATCTTGAGATTCATATCCACAATCTTACCAATAATACCAAATTACCAATACAAATGTTTGGCAAACCTGCAGAATATATAGCTCTCAAGTTGATGACTGACTGACTCACTCTCAATTGACCTGAAAATTATGCCACAGAAAAGATGGGTGTGTACCACAATCGAAGTTTCGTAAAGTGCATTTATAAAGTTTGTTCTTGCAGTCAACAACCAGTCTCTGCCAAAACTTTGAAGCTATACTAAGAAGGCTGTACACTCAATATGACGTTCCGGAGTACCTTATGCTCTACACTTGCCACAAAATCATGGAATGTAAGCTTAGCGCAGGTGTCAGACATTCAAATTATGGCGTAGTGAAAAAGCTGGGATCCCAGGCTGTAAGATTAAAGAAGTTTGAGTGCACCACGTCGCCAACACGCACTTAAATAACGAGGAATACTCAAGCACGAAATCACACCGCAGAACCATGCGTGAAATGGGCACTATTCGATGGTTGCAATCACCGTAGTATCCTTGAATCTCAGCCAAAAAATGTACAAATCCCAGGGCATGAGGTCAATAATTCTCCACTCCTGCTTCGTTTCCACTGGATGTGCAACCTTCAAAGCCTATGGCAAAGCAGATAAAGCAAATATCAGGGTCCTTGATCAAGCACTTTAACGTCTCAACCAACTCCAAATGCTAGCTTTTTATTAGTGTATTTTCAAAAACGGTGATGTTTAACTCAAGTGGCTTTTGTGGATGTAACGAATATTTCATTAAAAATGACGGTATTCCACAAACTTGGCACTCTTAGGTTCAGAACGTGCGGTCTGAACTATATTACCTGTCCTAGATTTCAGGGTTTCAGGGTCTGAAATCTATACCGGTCTTAGAAAACTAATGAAAAAATGGCAGAAAAATGGCGCCATTTTAATGAAATATCTGTTACGTACAAAGAAACTGCTGATGTGATAACCTCTTCAACCCCAATTGCAGTGGTGACACGGTCCCATCCATTTTCTTATAATTCCGAAAATATTTTCGTACTCAACTGTTTTGCTACAAAAGATACTCCCAGCGAAATAAATAAATCCTAGACAAGAATTTAAGGCAAGCAAGGAATCCAAGGACAGGATCCAATGCTAGGTCCGCCTTTTCTTCTATGTAGAAACAATTATCCCTGATTCAGTAGCAAAAGTTCTTTCGGACCCCAACAAAAATCAAAGGAAAAACTTTGAGAATACTTATTGAGTGAAAATGGGAATAGTATTTCAATTGCCTAGGATCCTGTTAAGAGTATGGAAGACTCCAATTAATCACTTGCAATGATAGTTTTTCTTAAATTGAATAAATTTGAAGGATTGCAGCATCTTTCAAAAAGTGGATCAATTCAAATTCAAGTTATTATTAAGACAAACAGTATTGATTTCAGTAAATGCCAGACAACTGCGAGACAAGACTCTAAAGAGCAAAACCCGTTTATTAGTTCAGTGTAAGCAATGACGCAAAACCCACAAAACCATAGAAGCTCACTCAGTGCTTAACCAGAATCAATACGCTGCTCTACATTTGGAAGTGTGACGCTTGGTAAGCCGAAACACCCCAAACACGCCCAATCAAGAACTGTCCACTTCAGCTCCCGCTTCAGCTTCCGAGCTTCGCCCTGGACTGTGGGTTTCTTGGCATAGATCATGATGATGATTACTTTCTGCATCGCATGGGCCAAGCTGTAACCCAATGCCAGATGCTCATAAAGCTTCTTCATGAACGCTGTACAAAACGTCGCCGGAGCTTCCCACACGGTCAAAACCGAGCTCGGCACTCCTGCCAGTATGAAGGTTCTTGCAAACCCCAGAATCCCACCCCCTAATTCACGGCACACATACATATCTCATCAGTAGCGGTCGTCGATCGAGTGTTCACGAGCACGCCAGGTCGTTCTGCCTTCCTCGAAAGGAATATCATCTAGCTAGAGCTCTCCAAACATGCTCCAAGCAATCGAGACAACCACAAAAAGCGACCTAAGAGACGTTACTCAGCGGTCAGTTTAATTGCATGCCTGCCACTGCTCCGAGACCAGTCTGACAAGCACTCGCAACAACAGCTCGAGCGCGCCATCCAGACGGTGCGAGTGTCATGATCTGCTCAGCGGTGAGCCTCTGACTATCAATGTCACTAAACAACAGTGAGTCCTGCGGGAACTGGGAAGACACTTCACCGTGCACTGAGAGGTGAATCCAAGACGCCCTCGGCAGAACTTCCATCATGCGTGTCTGGCTCAATCCATCAGGACTCGTCTCGTCGTCTTTCAGCACCGTTGCCGACGTCGTTGCCGCTCGCATTGCTTCAGCTACAGAGTCCACTTCTTTGTGTGCCTGTTTAAGTGGCTTTCAATCCGGTTCTGGATACCCGGATTTTTTCCCCACTAACACGGGCCCTACTGCTTCCTTATCACAGCCAGGGCGGGACATCTAGAAAAACAGATCGTGAATATTCATGTCAAGTACCCCACCACTTTATCAAAGATTGAATCTCTTGAGAGCATACGCACACTCTGGGATTGACAGCTTGTCTTTTGATAGGAAAATGCCGTAACAGGGTTCGTGGAATGCATAAAAGATTGATCAAGGCACTCGTGAATTGGGAAACTACGTCATACGTACCATTTCATAGAGATACTGACAGTGTCTGGTGCACCAAATGGAAGGGGTAACCGAGATTGCATAGTCTTCAATGAGATAGCGCAAACCATCCTTTTCGTGCAACGCAGCGAATGGCACATTACCGAGATCCTGTTCAAAGTCATGAATGCATCATTGAATGGCATTTATGAGAATGAAAGTGTTATCACGCGCAGTACTAGTAGATCTTAATAAATATCCAGCTCGCCACAACCTTCCCAGATTAGTTGATCGTGGAAGTTATCAGGAGCAAGGAAGTGTACCTCGTGTGGCACGAAGACGAGTGTGTCCCCGGGTTTGTAAACAGCTTCCAATTTCATCTTGATGTGTTCGACTAAGACCTTGAATAGGTTCTGGAGCAATTCAGAGATCGCAGCCTTTTCCTGCCATGAGCAGCCATGCATCATTTTAATCCAGAATGGAAGGAAAGTTCAGGACTTCGTTCTTTGAGCGAGACTTCCTTAAATTCTATGTTTTGAGCATCAGTTGCTTGTAATTTTTCTCACAATAAAGAGCTTACATCTATATACTCCAAGTCGGGATTATCTTTGAGCTTCTTCGTGGCCTCTCCGATGTGCTTTTGAATACCAGTAACCATACCAAGAAGCCATGGGTTTAAAATCTTCCTATTTGTTGAGCATTTATTCATGGCTGGTAGAACTTTTGGAACTGCTCCCATGGCTCTACTGGCTGTAGAACTCTGCACTGTCTGTGATCATGTGGGTTAGTCAAGTAGAATTAGCATTTTGTTCTGCGATTTTCTGCGTAGAAAGTTAACATTACAAATGCACAACTTCCTGGGTTCATCAAAACATGCACACAGATTATTACATTAAGATTATTTTGGACTTAATATGGTAAACTTAAATGGTTCCACAACATTTCTATCAACTCCTAATGCACATTATTGTTCCTATACATGCTGCATCTCATCTTGGGAACATAATAGTGCAGTGGTACAGCGTTCTTTACCTCGGAGCAATCCTGCAAGACCTCGTCTAAGTATTTCTCAGCTTGAAGCCGGATGCCTTCTGGAAGTTCGCATTATAAACATGTGGCACCTGCGTCCTGAACAATTGTCCTGCCTGAGTATGGATCAGAGACGATGAGATGTATCATGAATTCATCATAGCCAAGGAATGTCTGCTCCACAAAAATTGTCTTTCTTGATTGAGACAATACGTGAGGATCTTGGGGCATATTGCTTATGAAATTGAGTGCGAATGTGTCGTCCGTGAGGAAGCGGCTAGTGTCGAATTGTAAAGCGGGAGCAAAATCACTACTCTGGGTCGACGCCTCAATAAATGACATGAGCATTCTCCCCTTCCCTCGCTCTGCCCATACTAGCGCACTCTCGACGTAACTTTGGGGAGAATTCTGAGAATCGGGCCAAGTTTTTGATTTTCTCACTTGAAGTATTTGACATGTAGCCAAAGCCATGCATGCACGCTTGCTAAGCTCTAAGTAACGGATTGCATGATCTTCACTAATACCTGTCATTAGCTCCTGAAGTTTCACACTTTCTTGGAAGACCATCTCCCATAATTTATATGACATCTGTAAGTTTTTTTGAAGTAGAGTTGGGACCCATTAGTAGCCGTCCCAATGTTTGGAGGGTCCGTAATGGTATCGTTCTGGTTGATACCTTGTGCAAATACTCATTAGCAAGGTCAAAGTGTTCCGTGCAAGCCTTCGTATTACTCAACCAGTAGTAAATTACACTCAAACATTCGTGACGAAATGCATGAGCTTCGTAATCATCCCCTCTCCTCTGCCATTTGCAATTGCTTGTGAATTGCTTCCACATGTGCAGCTCTAAATCCATTTGGATTTGAAGTCACATTTGGATCTTCTGCTGCATGCATAATTGCACGAGCATAATTCGCCATCTGATCATGTACAAACACAGCACTTGGAGTATATTTCTTCAGAAAATCTCGAAAGTGATCCACGATTTGTTCATGTGTAGATCCGGTGTCCTGGGGGATGTCTTCAAAGTGTATCACAGAAGAATTTTTCGCGTACATATGGATCTTCAGGAGCAAGTGATGTGCCAATTCTAAACCAAACCAAGCCTCTCGTTTCCTGTCATTGCATTTTTCCACCAAATCCAAACCCAGTTCAAAGCTCTTCTGCGCTTCCTCCATGAAGCCATGGTGTTGCAGAAATCTACCTTGAAATAAATAAGCATCTGCCAAAGATTGATGACATGCGCAGACTTCAAGCATTCTTTTTTCCCTCTCAGAAAAAAGAACTCGAAGAATTGTCAATGCTGTCAGAGCTGCACGTACATTCAACTTGTTGAAGTCCTGCAATGGCTTGTTGTAGAAAATTCTAACTTTCAGCCTGGTCCGTACACTGGCCAACTTCTGAATCGGTCGGGTAATAAAATTCGGAAAGCTGCAGCAAGATCCATGATTGCATCCCTAATTTAGATGCTCCAGTCCAGTCTTTTTTCCAAGCGCAACTCAGCTTCTTGTAGATATTTTTATTCCAATATTGATTAGCTCCTCATTTTCATGAGTACACCCAATTTCAAAACATGCACGTGCAACTCCCACAAGGATGCGTACTAGATTTTCACCAAGCCAGGCAGCAGGTGACTTTACTAGAGGCTCACAAATCTTCAGGTATTCCATCCTTGCACGAACCAACAGTCTCTTTTCTCCAAGAGTTTCATGTAGGCTTATCAGAGTTTCCCAAATACCTATCTCCCTTTTCAAAATATTCTGCTTCTGAACGTCGGCTGGCTGCAATTTTCTAAGCGCAGTAAAAGTATTGCTTGGCCTTCTTCCGTATGCTTTTGCTGTGTCAAAACCTGTGCAATTCTGTAGTGGAAATGGCAATGCAATAGACCTCCAGCTAGATCAGGAGTCTTTTGTGTGTACTCAACAACTTCCTCCAAGCAAATCACAAGATCCTCTTCTTTTCCATTTTGACCACAACTAACCCAGAGACAACATCAGAGACATGTTTGAATACATTATCAACATTGTCAGCTTCAGTGCCTAATGTTTTAATACCATTAAAATTAAACATCACTCATAGACAAACTTGTAAGTATCCTTACTCAATACATTGTTCAACTTCTGGCTAAGCACACCTTTCAAATTTTAGGGCATTCAAACAGAAGGTACATAATCTCGGCCTGAGAAACCTGACCTCTATATTAAAGTGTACTTCTGTGGCATGACAACTAATTACTAAGTAAAAGAGGCAAGTGATTAACCCCTCTTTGCCTCTAATAAGGTTTATTTGGGTTCAAAAACATCATTGTTTTTTTTGAAGTGTTATAGATCTAAATGTCACTAAGGTATAGAAATCTCAACTGTACAATCTTACAGTGAACATATTGTAGATGATGTGAATCAAATTTCGAGTCATTTGACTACATAGATTGCAAGATTATAACATTTGAGTGTTAAAAAAAGATGCTGAAATTTTCCTAGCAACACATTTGGAGGTGAAATTCGATTTCTAAACTTACTCAAATGAAAAAAATCGAAACTAGAAAGTGATTCCAAACCCACATACAAACACTTTGGTGGAAAAAAATATCATTCAATTGACTCTATGTGTCTGCAAAATGGCTTTGAAATGTCAAAAAATAGCAAGAAAAATTGAAAAAAACACATATGAGGTTGAACCTCCTACTAAAATGCTTCTCAGTCACTCATAACTTCTTGTATTGATGTGAAATTTTAGTCACACAAGATAAACTAGCCTGTGCAACTTTTTCAAAAAAGATTATTGGACACAGGTACTGTATGGAAAAGAAACAAGCCATTGAAGTTCATTGTAATCCTAAAATGTCCGGATTTTGAACTTCGATTTGTTCCCAAACATTCAAAGAAACTTGGATTGACATGGAAATATTACCATGATAACTAAACTTTAAGGAAACATAACACAACAAATTTGATTGAAAACTAACATTTGATGAAGTAAATACAAGCCCCTGAAGTTGCAGCCATCAAATGCAATTTGGTGAATTCAAATTGAACTTGTGAATTTCAATTGACTTCTAGAAAATTAATTTATCTTGAATCAATTTGAAAATTTTACCAAAAAAACTAGAAGATAAAGCACAAATTTTCCATCAAGTTTTATTGAATTTGGACATCAAATGCAAAAACTAGAGCACTTCAAATTGGACTTGAAACTATATGAAGACACTTTGGTCCCCTTTAGCAATGAGGGGTTAATAACTAGAGAGCATGTGCTTGCTCATCAAATGCTATGATATTGCCTTTACCCCTAAATGCCCAAGACACCAAAATCTAGTGTTTGCAAAAATTTGAAGTTAAATAAAATTCAACCAAGTGTCTATTTTTAGTAGTGTCTATTTTTAGAAAGCTCTTCTTGAAGTCCAGTTTTAGCATCAAAAATCTGACCTTGAAAATACATGATAATGATTTTTCTATTCAAGATTTTGTGCAAGGATACCCATTGCAATCTTGACTTCCTATAGTATTGAGAGCTCTTGGAAATGAGCCTCATATACACTAAATCTTGGAGAAAAAATCACATTCAAAATTCATTTAAGAAAATTATAGAATATCTTTTACAAAGTCGTAAATTGATTAGAGTTATACATATTAGGCCCTTTAACTTCATATTTTTTTGGTCACCAAATTTTTAGATTTGACTTGTGAAAAAAGGATTGAAAGATCACATCACTTTTGCAATTTTAACACCTTCATGATCAAACATTATAATCTTTCACTCTAAAGTGATATTATTGTGTTTTCTTTTCCTATGAGATCTTCAACATGTCTAGTTTGAATTTGTTTACTTACAATTCAAAAAAAATTGATACAACTTATCAAAATGTTGACATTTTGTTCAATTTAGAGCAAATTCCAAGAAGCTCGAAACAGGTGTTGTGCATTTAGGGGTTAAGATAGCGCCATGTTTCTCCCTCGACATTACACATCCAGCAAATGGCGTGTGGACTTAGTAGTGAACTTAGTTCCCTGTTCAATTATCTGTGAATAGCCATCTTACTTCGAACTGAAAGCCTAGTTGTCATAATGGACAACATATTACTATTCATGAATGAATCGGACCGATTTGGATTGACCGGCTGTCAACTTTGGAGCCTTATAACTTTTGTAAAAAGTACCCAAATTGGGTATATGAGATGTTTTTCGACATCTATAATTTTTGTAAATGCCGAAAAACATCTCCTATGCTTAATTTGGATACTTTTTGCAAAAGTTATAGGACTTCAAAGTTGACAGTCGATCAACTCAGATCAATTCGATTCGTCCGTAAACAGTAATATACTATCCATTATGACAACTAGAACTGAAAGTATGTTCGATCATAGTTTGCACCTACCGTTGCTCTACAATTTGACTCTAAAAAACTTTTCAAAATGCAATTATTCCAACAATTGGTATATCAGTAAATGCTGAAACCATACGTGCTCGTGTAGAGGCACCAACACCCTTTAACAATCTAGACCTGCACTTAGTTAAGGACAATCCTTTCACTAACCTCACTTAATACAGCACCCTACATCTATGTGTATTGCAAATACTACAGTTTCTGCTTGGAAACATGAATTCACCAAATCTCCACCAGCAAGTAACATCTCCAGATCTCAGCGGCACATTTAAGGCTCAACAAATTCGGTTTACCCTCGTACTCCTCGTACAGTCGGTACATATCCAACTAGCCCAGCAAATCACACCTAACCCAACAACCAAACGTACGTCCGGGTACAGCTTAGTTCTCCTTAACTATAACCTTGTTACGATGATTGATGTTTTCAGAAGCTGGGCTCATTGTTGCACGCCGACAATACCCCATATTCTAGTGATAATCAGGCGTCGATGATACATCAGCAGAGCCAGGGGCGACAAGACGGCGACAAAACATACCGATTTGTGCCGTTTGATTGTAAAATATGAACACTTAGACTCTGCCCTCTTTCTTCCTTTTCTTTTCTTTTCCCATGTATGGACATGTATCCAGAGTCCAGAAAGTTAGAAACAGAATGGAATAGTTCGACGATTGTACAGACCTCATTTATATAGAATATAATGATCGGATCCAATTGCTCTGTAGGTACATGAAAGTTGAAGACACAGTCACGCAGTAACTCCATCCCAAGGTGCCTTGCCGCTTGTACTGGCATTCTTTCCGCCCTTAACAGTGATTTAAACAAAAAACACGATTTCAGAGCACAGGAGCTGTCTGATTATGTCTAAAGTTCGTGACAGGGACCCACGTTTGATCTTCGCTGGAGCAAAGATTTTGTGGCATCGCACGGACTCCACCCTTGTACAGACAACATCGGAGTCGAGACACAGTACTAGGTAAGCCGGATTTTGTCCGAGGTGCTTATCTTTGTTAAGCTGGCCTTCACCTGGCGAGATCGATATTTCCCCTCCATCTCGTCATCGGATTCTCCTCTTTCAAGTGTTCTTCTCCCTTCTAGAAATTTTCTGCCCCTGTTGATGAAGTGTCCTATCGTCCAGGCTGCGTTTCTCGAACGGACTTTCACAGGATATGTTCACTTTCGAACCCTTGTCAAGCTCTTATTGAGGTCTTCGCTTGTCGTTTCCAGATCACTGATTTCACATATCTGTCAGGAAAAGCTTGCAATTCAAGATGCAAGGACACAGTATCAATCTTGAGGTACAATCTCTTTTCTCTGCATGTTTCTGTGGTTTAACATATTTAATGTTGAAAATGTAAGCCAACTTGGAAAAATTGAATGTTGTTACTTCGTTAAGTATTATATTTTGATTTATAGTTTGAATGCACTTAGGGCAGTACTCAAGAGCCCTCGACCTGGACGTCAAAAGTATCAACGCTATTTGCATGTGCCACTCTTCCTTAGTGGCTTAGTTTCGGGTTCAGTATAAGAATCTGTAGTGATGTATATCACTCACTACTAATTCACGTATTTGTGTTCTCACTTTGTTTTTAGGTACATTGTGCTACCTTGGTATAAAAGACTACAACAGTTTGGGGTCCCCTGCCTGAGTAATCCTGAAATATTTAGAAGTGCCTGGTTTCAACTTAAACATATTTATTTAAATCTGAATTATGTTTATTTGCATTGAACAGAAAAGACCCGGGAGTAGTGAAGCATTACATGAAATTGGAATACCTCCAATTACGTCTTCCAAACTATGTTGATAGATCTGAGGAGAAGGGGCATTTTGTATACAGGATTGAGATTTCTGCCAAGCCTACAGAGGAGTGGAGGCCCGAAATCAGTCGCATGATGGTAGAGCCTTCAAACGACAGTCATCCAAATATTCTCGCCCTTCAGGTGTGTAATTTGTATGAAGACTACAAATCTACTTCACTTTACATACATTGCTAGTTGGAAAACAACAATATTATGGCAAACTGCTCTAGAGATAAGATTTAAATGTGCTCAAGATTGTGGTTTAGTTGTTTTCGTTCTTTCTAATCTTGCTTTGCACAAATAAAATCTTGTTTAACCCCTAAATGCCCAAGGCACCAAAATGTGGTGTTTGCAAAACTTTGAAGTTAAATAAAACCTAACCAAGTTTCTATTTTTGGAAAGTTCTACTTGAAGTCTAGTTTTAGCATCAAAAATCTGATCTTTAAAATAAATGACAGTGATTTTTCTACTCAAGATTTTGTGCAAAGGCACCCATTGCAATCTAAACTTCCCGTAGTGTTGAGAGCTCTTGGAAATGAGCTTTGAATACACTAGATCTTGGAGAAAAAATCACATTCAAAATTTGTTTAAAAAAATTGTAGAGTAGATTTTAAGAAGCCATAAATTGATTGAGGTTATACATGTTTAGGCCCTTCAACCTCATATTTTTTTGGTCACCAAATTTTTAGATTTGACTTGTGATAAGAGAATTGGAAGACTTCACATCACTTTTGTAGTTTTAACACCCTCATAGTCAAACATTATAATCTTTCACTCTAAAAGTGATATTGTTATGATTTCTTTTCCTATGAGGTCTTTAACATGTCTAGTTTGAATTTGTATGGTTACAATTCAAAAAAAATAAATTGATACAACTTATCAAAATGTTGACATTTTTTTCAATTCAAAGCAAATTCCAAGAAGCTCAAAACAGGCCTTGGGCATTTAGAGGTTAAATATAAGAATATATTGCTTTCTGCATTTCTATGATTTTACAGAAATCCAAAACTAAGAATGTAGGATTAGCAATAACATTAGAAGATTTTTAAGGCCTCTGGATGCCTGCGAGTTATCAGAGTGTATAAATGTAGGAAACAAGTTCAGGGTAGCGGTCTAACGTAGCCAAGACCCTGCTATGTCATTGACCAATTTTTTATTTTTTATTTATTATTTTTATTTTTGCATTTGAAGACTAACTTTTTTTTTTTTTTTTTTTTAAAAAGAAAATTCTGACAACAGGCCGTTCCCCTCACTGTGGGGAACAGGCCTGAAACAGGCTTCTGGACCCCTAAAACTCTTCTAATGACTCCGTGGCGCAGTTGGAATCCAAGCATCCTATAGCACATCCAAAGCTCTGGGCCGTTCGGAGATGGAATTTGGATGGTCACGTTGCAGATGTTGACGATTATCCTGATGAGAATGGTAGTTTGCCATCGTGGTCTGTTAAGTGGACATGGAATTTGAAACATTGGAAGGGCGGTCACCAGGAATTTGATCAAGAAGAGCCTTCAAAATTCAGCACACATTTTAAAATCAGCAAGGCTTGGGAATATTTCAGCAAACCTTTGCCTGAACTCCCATATTTCAGCAAATCTGTCCAACCCATGATTAATTTAAGCAACCTTCAAGAGAATCGAGCAGAGTGGCGGTCGTCTCCGGAGACTGAAGGTGTGAAAAACATGGAGTGGGATGTTGAAGTGGAGCTCTTTACTGCAAAGCTTCGGAAACGGGAATGGTCTCTTAAAGATGGTTTGAAGACAAGTTATGAGGCGGAAGTTTTAGGCCCTGGACAGATGGAAAAGATTTCATCTAGAGTCAGTGTTCGAAACTAGATCACCAGTTTGGAGTTGAAAGAAGTATCTGAACTAGCTAGTATATTTTGACTTACCAACAGTATAAGATGGCCCTTTACAAGTCTGCCGTGATAGCTTTGCCCTGCTCTGTTCTATACATGTCTAGTTTCGAACATGGCTTGTGTATGTCTTTACACAGTATTGAAGCTTTAGAGGTAATTATTATGTAGCAGAATACAATATATTTTGAGCTGAGGTCTAACTTCTTGTATCACGGTTGACGGTTCGTTGCGGCAACTGCGGTATTCTTCAATGTTACGGTGAACTCACCCCAACAATGACTTTCTAATCTAAGATGTCGAGTGTGTACGTGCGTTTAGTTTCAAAGGGTAACTTATTACTGACTTTTCTGTTCACTTTGGTATGCTTTGCATCCGCTGTCACAAGCTGTACAGTACAATGAAAAGTGATGCTGGGAAACTCAACTCAAGAAGAGCAACTCAAGTAAGTTACAGCAGGCTTGCACTCAAAGTTCCGAGTTGAGTAACTTGGCCGGGGCAGTCCGCCTTTTTCAATTGAGAAAACTTAAGGTAGTCCAAGACTTTTTACAAATGCAATCAATCTCACAGAACAGATAAGTATGATTCTAAGACTGCCACATGGCTAAAAGTGTTTCATTTCATGCATGAATCAGGCCAGGTGTGCACTGAGAATATTCTGTTGTTGTTGTTAGTAACGTGTTGAAAATACTGGCTGGTAGAATTTTCTGTTGTTTGTGACGTGTTGAAAATACACATACAAGTCAAGAAGGAAGACGGAACTGGTATTGAAGGACAAGGAACAAACAAGTTATTATGCCCAAGGAAAAGCAAGAACGGTGTGATGGTGAGGCTCTTCCCCACTTCAACCAAATCATAACCATGTTGTGCAATGTGAATGCAGTTGTAGATGGAATTTGGAAACTTGAGTTCAAAAACCAAGATAATCTTTGTTTGAAGGACATAGTCAATGAATTAGAAGATTGACAATAATTTGAATGGGTGCTATTTTAGTCCATGTTGAAATACGAGTAAACCTGAATTATCTTCTTTGCATGGACTCAAACTTGTTTGCATTGAGATTATACTAAGGTTGAGACACTAACAACCGATCATTTAAGCAATTTTGGAGTAGATGTTGAGTAGTATGAGGTGGTGGAAATTCTTCCCACGTAGGAAGATAGGAAATATAGGGACTACAAATTTTTCAGAATTTTATTCTTGAAACTAGAAATATTGTGAATTTTGGGAGCCAAAAAATACTCTTTACCAATGGCCAATGTTTAGAGTCTTCCAACTCCTATCATTTACGAACTACTTTCCCACTCACTACTTCCTACTTTCTTGCTCGCTACTTTGGGACATGTGTCATAACCTTATTAGTCCCAACTTTGAAAAGGACCCAAAAAACACATTCCAAACTTCAATTGGAATTTCGTTCCAGCCTCGTTTGGAAATATTGTGCCCTACAAGTTAAGTATTGGACGTGGTTGACAATTGGTGCCTCAACCTTACCCATCCTCCCCCAACTTGTTGGAGACGTCTCTCTTCCACGTTTCTAGGATTCACCGAAGTCATTCAAGTCATCCACTAAAATTGCATAACTTGTCAAGTTTCTCTCGGTTCATCATACAACAGCAGACACCATTGAAGTGTCAGCAAGACCTCTGTAAGTCATGGGACGAGTCTGTCTGTAACTTAGCTCTCAGGCTTTTTTTTATGAGACACATCGTGGTACCTTTGAAATGTCAGCACTATCAGTCGCTTTGTCAGGAATTTTTCATTTTGGAGCTAGCTGAATAAGTGAAGGCTGGCCTCTTGGTGCGGTGATCGTGCATGCAGAGAAACCAGGTGGAGCTTCGCTCACAAGAAGATCCTGGAGCTTTTGAATCGAATCCAATCTCCGTGAGAACGAACATGTATGAGCATTCCATTCTGCCTCTGAAACTGCACAAACAAACTCCTTCTGTCCTAGAATCTTTGATCCATGATTCAATTCTCCCGTTGTAATTGCAGCTCGTGTTTGCATGATTTGAATTCAAGTGTCTTTCAAATGGTAGTGTGTGTTGTTTTGTCTCCGAGACTTGAAAATAATGTGAGACTGCAGACAGAAGTTGAAACGTGTTAGTTCTGAAATATTGAAAAATTGACTGGATAATTGTTTTTTTATAGTAATCTCTTTTGCTCCTTCAGTTGCTACTTGTTGACAGGATGAGCGGAGAGAGCTCGCCTCGTCGGTTAGTAGTGTTGCTCGACGGCACATGGCAGGTGCTCGCCGATCGGACTAACGTCGCACTATTTAACGACAACATTGAACAAGGCAAGAATGGAGACGACGGTGTGGAGCAGATCAAGCAGTACTTTCCTGGCGTTGGTACGTCAATGTTCGGTACGGTGGGAAAGCTTTTAGGAGGAGCATTCGGCTATGGCTTGTCCGAGACCATCACGGATAGTTTCTCGTGGCTCTCCCACACCTACAAGCCAGGAGATGAAATCTTTGTGTTCGGATTCAGCCGCGGGGCATACTCGGCACGAAGCTTGGTCGGTCTCATGCATAAGGTTGGCGGCGTGTTGAAGGAGGCCACACCAGATCTTGTGAACGAGGCGTATGATCTCTAACGCGACGCCAACAGCGACGCCACAAGCTTCCGAGAGCGGCATATTGTGGTGATACTCTTGAAATTGGCAATTCTTCCTCATGGTGGCTAAGTTTTGTACTATCTCGATCTATCAACGCTGAAACAGCTTGTGCATCTCGTTTCCGGCATTCGGAAAACTGCTAATTCAATGAGTATTATGTTTCTAGTGATATTCTTCAAATTGACAATTTCCCCTCATTTAGAAGAGCAAATTTTTGTATAATCTCGACCTATCCTCTTTATTAAATGAAAAACCGCTTGTGCATCTAATTTTGGCAATCGAAGTCAATGACCATTGTGTTTTTGGTGATATTCTATAAATTGGCGACCGTTTTCAGTCATTTTAGCAATGTATTGGACGATTGTTCAAAACCTAAACATGGACATGTCGTTGTTTACATTCAGAGGATAAACTACTTGTACTTCTCACTCTGACAAAACTGATTATTTTGTTTGTTCAGGAAGCGCGAGTGAAGATGATCGGAGTCTGGGAGACGGTCGGATCGCTAGGAATCCCGGTGTCGGGGCTGTCATTGGTGTTACCTGGCACAAGAGATTACTACCGATTTCATGATACCAACCTCTCGTGTATCGTGGACGAGGCGTATCAAGCGCTCGCGATCGACGAGTACCGAGCTGATTTCGAGCCAGTTCTCTGGGACGGGACGACGGAGAAGAACAAGAAAGTAGAGCAGTGTTGGTTTATTTGTGATCATGGCAACATTGGAGGTGGTAATCCGAAGCTGACGCTCTGGATTCTTCCCTATCTTTGGATCCAAGATAAAGCCATAGCTGCCGGGTTAAGGTTTAGGACGACGTTGAAGGAAGGGGAGGAGTGGCGGCAAGAGCCAAGTGATAGCTTCGACAGCTTCTTGTTCGGGTTGTATAGGATTTACCGGTTAGGAAGGTGGTATATTAGAGTACTGGGAAAACAGGTGGAGGAGGTGCTTCACCCGAGTGCTCTGAAACGTGTTAGAAATTATAGCGAGTATCGACCGAAGTCTCTCACCGATGCGGGGATTCCTGATAAGACGACTGAGTTGCCGCGCAAACATGTGGTAAAGGATTGCAACTGCGACACGAAGGGAATGGTTACCTCGTAGGATGCCGTGGAAGGTTGTGAGGATTGTAGTTGAATGAGGTTCTTGATGACGCTTCCGTAAATTTCGTTGACATCCATATCAGATGAAGTCGAATGGCAACATTGTCACGGTTATGAAACTACCTGCATTTCAGAACTGGAGAAGGAGAATGATAACATTGACATGCAACTTCGACAATATTAAGAGAGAAATTCTAGCTTGGTCATTGCTTTTGCAAATTTTGACTGTCTGCTTCCACAAATTTTCGAACAGACGAACAATGTATTACACCGAAAGCTTAACGAATCGTCTATTCCAATCAGTCGCAGCAACGGCAGTGCGCATCGAAACGAGTTTGAGGAAACTCTCCAATTAATTTTGGATAAACTGACAACAGGAATTGGTCGATAGGAAATTAAAAACTATGCGGAATAGCTTTTCTCCGACTCCGTGCATTACCTACGACAGAGATAACAAATTTTGAAACGATTTATTGAATTTGCAAAAATTTGAACATTTGTTACAGCAGTGAGTGGTACCTACAAGCCGATCATACATACACGTCGAGAAAGGTCGGCTATGGCTGCAACTAATTCGAGATACAAATACATCATTCATGTGCCCTACTTTGCGGTCGCAGGGTCGGTGATCACTGTCGTGTTGTACTCTTGACAGCTACAGGTTTTCACCGGCAATTCAATATACGGAATCTCGGTTTTAAACTTCTTGTCAGGGTCAACACAGGGAACAATTGCCAGCCCCTTCGGTTGATTCTTAGGGTTATTCTCAATGCGCAGCTTCACAGAGGCGTGCAGCGACTCCGCACCGTTCACCCCTATGACGCAGTCGAACGGAGTCTTGGTGAGCGCATACAAGCCACTCACGAATTTATGGTAGGAATCCGCCGGGGTTGTGCGCCAACTCGACCACTCGTTTCCGGCCCGGTAACACCACTTGAATCGCAGGCCACAGGATTTCGCCTTGTCTTGCATCCACTCGTAAGACAACTGCCAGAGATCGTCGTTCTTGCAACCGCCTCCGACGTTAGAGTGGCTCCCGACGAACCAGCATTGCTCCACGACCTTGTTCTCGGGCTTCCTAAGCTGAGAAATCCTCACGGTGTTCGTCGATCGCGAGGGCGTGGTAGGCTTCGTCCACAATGCAGGGGAGCCCTTGATTGTGGAACTGGTAATGCGACCTGGACAATGGCGACTTGTTACCGAGAATGTGCAAGATCGGAGCCACCAAGGGGTTCTTGCTCTTGAATGCGGAGTCAGGGACGCCGAGAGATCCCACTGTATCCCACACGCCGACCATTCTCACCCTCACTTTGACACAGTTTTTGGCGCCAAAGTCTTTCAATTTCTTGTCGTTGGCGGCGTTTGCCACGGCGTTCGTCGCCGAGTAGCCGCGGTAGAGGCCGTATGCTTCTTTCAGCAGGGGATCGGAGAGCGTTCGATGTTTGCCTCCTGACTTCTTCGTTAGCACACCGCCGCACCTGTGCACGAGTGCGACGAGACTGCGCGCGGAACATGCCCCACGGCTGAACCCGAAAACAAAAATCTCGTCGCCTTCGATGTACTGATTCGACAGCCACAAATAGCCCTCTTGAATGATTTCTGACAGGCCGTAACCAAACGAGCCGCCTAAAAGTTTTCCGAACCATGCCGTTCCAACGCCTTCCAAATACTTCACCAGCTGCACGGGCTTGGGCTCCACGTCGGAGGTTTGCGCTTCCTCTACCTCATTGTCGGCGACACAATCAAATAGCCTCCGCCATACGAGCGACATTGGTCCAGTCGTCCCTCACATCCCATGTTCCGTCGAACATCAACACCAGACGACGAGGCTGCCTACTCTCGGGCATCCTGATCGCGTAAAATTGCAAACAGAAAAAATAATAAGCTCAGAGAAATATTTTTTATCATACAAGAAGGTGCTTAAAAATTTCGATGTACATTCTCCGCTTTAGTGCCCCTTCCTAAACAATCAATTTGAACCCACATTGCCACTACCGTCGACTTCACGCAACATCATCTAAACAGAGTAAACAACGACCGAAATAGAAGTCTTATAAAACTCCTCGAAAGCTACCGGAATAATAATGTAGTTTTGTGAATTAGCTTTCGGCTGCACACAACAGTTTCCAAAGGTTGCATACAATAAAGCCTACTCTCAATGTTGCCATTTCAAATGAAAAACTAAAGAAACTCGTACCCTGGCGAATGACCAGCATCGATTCAGGGCAGCGTAAAAGAATAGTCGAGACAACAATAAAATCGTATACCTGAAAACCAGAAGTGCAGCTTGCTCGATGACTCAATCCGCTCCAAGTCGAAGACAACGAAGACATTTTCTGTCACCAAACCTGCTTGAGATCTCAGTTTCTCAAACCACGAGTGAATTCACTTGCCAGGGCTTCTTATAAGCAACTAACAAGCACACCTCCTGCCACACAGAAGTAGCACGAATATTTCTTCGTCATCACAGCTATAAGCGAGACGAATGAACTTCAATCTGAGATTTCACCATGAGCATAAATTCATAACCGGCATTTGAGCAAGCAATTCTAATTTTAGAGCGCGCAATTGGATAACCGGGGGTGAACAGCAGGCTCACGTTTCTCATAACAGCCTGGATGATGTGACATCATGCTCCAAACAGTTGAAGCAGGAAAAAGACATCAATCTCCCGAATTTCTTCAGCACTGGCGACTAATAATCCATCTCAATCGACGACTGTGGCCATTTTCAAAATAGACTCAAGAATATGTGCGGATTATGCTCACCACCATTACTCTGTAGTGGTTATAAGACCATTTGGCCAAAGCCGATGGCGAATCGACTCGGAACTCGCTTCTGCGACGCAACATTGCAATTGTCTGTAATTGACTTGTTCTCTTTTTTTTTCTTTATAATCAAATTCTTCCCGAAAGAAGGCCTTATGTTTCAAAAAATAAATAAATAAATTCTGCCTGAAAACCGAATAACAAAAATGAGTATCATCAAGAAGGCAGACTTCTGTGCCACAGACAGGAAGCCTTTGAGCCTTTCCTCTAGCAGTGACGGAGCGGCGGCCGTCACTAAAGCTCATGGATCCACGGAAACAAATAACAAAAATGAGTATCATCTTGAAAGCAGACTTCTGTGCTACAGATGGGAAGCCTTTGAGCCTTTCCTCTAGCAGTGACGGAGTGGTGGTCGTCACTAAAGCTCATTTGAAGCAGTCACAATATTTTTTAACCCCTATAGGATTGGCTTGTGTTTTTTGGTTATGTAGAAATTTTTGACAAGTACTTGTGACCAAAAAATTTCATATTTTAGGCTAAAACTTTAATAGAAAGTGTGGATGAGGAATATCTTTTACATGCAACAAATTTCATGACATTTGGAAATAGGAGTCAAAAGTTATAGCCTAATATGTTACTTTTTTTTGTAATTGGGCAGTTTGAGTAGATTAGAAAAAATCACTTTTTTCAAAAACCAAAATTTGAAATTGGCTTTCTACTTATATAAACACGGAAAGCTTTTAATCATTCCATTTTCATCAACAAGTCAAAAGTTATGAGGATTTTTTGTTTGCGTGCAGTTATGGATTCCCAACTCTAAAATAAACTTTGAAATCCTTTATCTTATTTAATTTTCAATATTTAAAAAAATAAATAAATTCTACGATGTAAATTATTTATTACAAAATTTCAACCATTGGGATTGTCATTTTTCAATTCCATATTTAATTCTTAATAATTTAGTATTTTGAATCATTATCTACTACTACCTACTTACTATTTTTTTCCTATATGTTGTATAATTCCAAATGATCTAAAATTTTTCAAGCATGTGGAAAACTTGTCTAGAAAATAGAATCCAAAGAAGCACCATCATTTTAGTCATTTTTTCATATAAAAGTGAGCTTGTGAAGTGCAACTACTTGGCTTTTCGCAAGGCAAGAAAATGATTTTAGTAAATTTGAATGCTTATATCTTGCAATCCACACAATGGAAATGTCTGAAATTTTTACCACATGTTTTTGATACTACATAATACAAGATCCTATGGTTACATATGTCAAAAAAAGTTTTTTTTCAAAAAATTTCTACTTGTACAAAAAATAGCAATTTTTGAGTTCCTTCAGTGAAAACATAGTCATGGAACTTTACTACTTTAGGGGTTAATATGGCTACAACATGAAGGCATAAAAAAGTCACTTCATGCAGTGAGTTTACATTCAAGAGGTGAAAGTTCCTATTGCATTAGACTTGATATTGTCTTAAATAGGTGATATTAAGGTATGTCGCTTATTTCAAACAATAATAAATATTTTAGCATATGTTTGATTGAATAATGGTGGAAGTAGGGGTAATTTTCTTAGTCAAGGAATAGATGTAATGAAGATTGCACTAATTTTTTCTAATTTTTCATCAAGTTTAAAATTAGTAAAAATTAAAAAAGAATACAAGTAGAAAGATTACACTTTGATCTATTCTTGATGCATATGCAAACCTATTTTCGAGAAGTACAAAACCAAAATGTGTTATTAAATGGTGTTACTATGTTATTCATTACACAACAATGAAGTTGCAAAATCATAGTCATTTTTCCCCCATTCATAAAAATAGGTCACTTTGTGTTGCATAAATGGACCTATTGCCTAAAAATTGAATCAAATATTGATTGTAGCCACTAGTTCAACCTAATGTAACCCAAATCTCATTTATTGAAAAATTTGTCATAGATTGATGCAAAACTTTAACTAGTCATTTGTCAAGTGTCTATGATGCCATGTCTTTTGTCTATCATACATTGGTTTATCTTATTCTATGGTCATATTCATCTTTGTTTCACTACAAAGTGTACAATTTGAGTCAAAGCAAGGAAATATAAGTTTCACCTTGAAAAATAGTTGCACCTAAAAGAGACACTTTTTCTAGTCCCATTCCTTACTATAAGAAACCCTTGTTTTAGTTCACGGATTTTCATAGACATCTAATGTAATAACCATGTTTTAATGTCAACAATGACTTCCAATTTAACTTTTAAAGGTTTTCTACTATGTTTTTGCCAAAAACTGCCATTTCTAATATAAGTACCAATTTTTTTTTTTAAATAAAATTTTGGACACATATAATTGTAGAATCTCTTAGAATACTAGTTTGAAAAGATGTGGAAAAAATTTCAGAAATTCTTACTATGTAGATTGCAAGATATAAGTGTGTGGATTAACAAAAACCCTTTTTTTTGCCTTGCGAAAAACCAAGCAGCTATACTTCACAAGGCCCCATTTGTATGAAAAAACGTCTAAAATGATGGTACTTTTTTGGATTCATATAGCAAGTTGGCTATATGCTTGAAAAGGCTGTACACTCAATATGACGTTCCAGAATATGCTTCGCACATTCAAATTATGGCATGTAGTGAAGAACCTGGGATCCCAGGCTGTAAGATTAAAGAGGTTTGAGCTAGTGCACCATCTTGCCAATGTTCACCCCGGTCAACGCGCACTTAAATAACGAGGAATACTCAAGCACGAAATCACACCACAGAACCATGCGTGAAATGGGCACTATTCGATGGTTGCAATCACCGTAATGTCCTTGAATCTCAGCCAAAAAATGTGCAAATCCGTGGGCATGCGGTCAATAATTCTCCACTCCTGCTTCGTTTCCACTGGATGTGCAATCTTTAAAGCTTGTGGCAAAGCAGATAAAGTAAATATCGGGGTCCTTGATGAAGCACTTCAACATCACAGCCAGCTCCAATTGCTAGCTTTTTATTAGTGTATTTTCAAAAACTCCTGTGACGTTTAACTTGGTCTCTGTGGTTGTACAAAGCTAGAAACTGCTGATCGATATGATTACCTCTTAGGCCCCATATGCAGTGGTGACGTTGTCCCGTGTGTATAGCATTCATTAAACTTCACTTCGTCGTCATCTCCTGCGTCACCACCTCTAGGCTTGGAATCTCGTCTTTGGCCATGATGATTTGATCTAAGTTAAGTTCCGGCCTGTGCTAGCTAGCTCGACGCCCAGTGCAAAGCAGCATCTGTAGCCAACTTCGATGCCAAATGCCACTGTTTCATGATTCGTGTAGACCTCGTTCTCTCGTTTCAATACCACACTAAGCGCTAAACTGATTTTTGTCGTAACAGTACGTGTGACTCTTATCATGTACCGAAGTCACATTATTTTGAATTAGAACAGCTTGGAATATTCCTGTTTTTTACCAATTTCCACAAATATAAAATTTTGTGGTGGCACGAATTTACTAGGTGATGCTAATTCCCTTCTCACTGCTCACTATCAGGACAATTTCTAAGGACAAATCAATGTAGCTCCATGGACGGCATGCAGATGAGATGATACCTGTAGAGCTCAGAGTGACACGTCAGGCATTCTCAAAAAGAATCTTCGGAACGACCTCGAGACTATGAGCGAACTTATCAATTGCATATTGTTCTAAACAGTCTCTTTTGCATCATAATCTTTCGATCTCTTGGCCAATTTAAACTCCGTGGCACCAGCTCCAGGTACAAACAAGTTTGCAATCCCGAAACATAACCTCGATCATATAAATTCATTTCGTCATCGACTGCTCGCTAGCTAGCTCCACATCATTCTACCAGCTAGCTGTCCAAGCTCACTCGAATAACTCGATCTAAAGTTGTAACAAGGTACCCACGCGCGTTTCATATTGTGCATTTTGCACCTCAATTTTTCAGCTCAGAAGTTGTTTTGGTAGTCTTCTAATGTACTAATTAAATCGGGTATGCCTACACCGTACGTAAGATGGGTCTTCTCTTCAGCTGCGCGCACCATATTAATTCTTCACCAATTATACACTGCAATGTTGTTTTCCCTCTCCTCTATCAAGCGGACAGATTAATCTCAATCGCATATTCTCATTTCCAATATACGCAGCAAGATTTATGGTTGGTTTTTTCATAGTTTCCAACATGCTCGTACAAACAGGCAAATGGTGAGTGAAAACCAATCATCAATATGCATGTGCCATTCAAAGCATGATCCCATCCGGTGGCATGGGTCACCAAGTTGATATATCCTTAACTTGCAGCAGTGGGAGTAATGGTGGCTCTGATCGATGATATGTCTAGAAGACATGGAAACAAAGATGCTTCTATGAGAGAAGTAGCGTATCTTGAGCGCGTTGGTTAGTCGGGTTTCAGCAACAATTTCAAAAATAATTATTCATCTTTTGTAAACCTTGAATTAATTGCGTTTCCTTCGAAGAGAATTATATGTAGCCAGAGAGTCGCTACAGGGTGATTTTCCGGGGAGGTTTTACTACCGACGGAGCCGTTTCGTGAAGCGCGCGCCGGCAAGCGTCCGTCCGTGATGTTTTGCACCAGCTCAGTGTTCTGTTGGGGCCGATTTATCACTCAAAAGCTAAGGTACACAAATGTTTGTGAGGGAGTATGTGGCTATAGATTGAATGGATGAAATCACTCAATTGCTGGAAAGTCTACAGTAGGGACAATATCGTTCCACTGTAGATGAGTTTAAGGTAGGAGCATCTAAAACCGTCCTTGTCCCTATTCTTGTACCTTAGATTGTGACTAAATTTGTCCCTGATTATCCATTAAAGTGTCTTACAAATGTTTGAGTTTAATTTTCTGACACAATTGTAAGACACATATTAAATTTTCATTCACAGATTTCGGATTTTTGCAAATTTCCGTTTTGGGTGCACTTCCGTTTTGGGTGCACTTAAGGGATTGTTCTAGTGGTCTAGGAAGCCAACACTTTGAAAATTTATAGAAATTACATACTATATCCAATTTTTTTTTTTTTTTTAATATTCATGATTTTCACTTGCTAATACTACAAAAATATCGTTTAAAAAAAATGTCTCAAACTACGCTGAACGGACGGTTTTGGGTGTTTCCACTGTACACACATTCGAACGTATAAATATGCTTTCATCCATTGTGATGGATGTAAGTAGCTTCATCACTACGACCATGTGCGTGTTACGCATCCGCTCCAACCACCAACTGTTCAGTGACAAGTGGCACCCTAATCTTCCTCCGGCAGTCCAAGTTCTCTTTTCACTCCTGCCTTCAGTCCACCTGGTCAGTCGTCATCCCTGCTTGTGGCTCCTCAGCAGCCAAGCGATCCCACCACCAACAACCCAATCTCTCACTTCCTCGTCACGGCAAAAATTTCCGAAACCCGCATCGTAATTTCCTAAACCCATATTCCAATTTCAAAAAATCTCGTTGAACAGGGCAAAATCCACACGGCAACCGAAATCCATGAAAGTCGAACCAAAATCCGTGAAAGCCCTGGCTCCACCGCTTGCCCTTCTGTAGTAGCTCCCTTGCAGTATAATAATGTCCCTGGACCACCAATTTCAGCACTCGTCACAGTTCTAGTAAATTGTACTGCGGGAGCGAGTCTTGGTCCCGAACTTAGCAGTCAATCCATTCTTTCTTCTGGTTTTGCAAGTGCTTGTGGCGAAATTCGCGATGGCTAATTTCGGAACTCTGTCGTTGCTGTTCACTCTTCTCCTCGCAGTGCCAGCCTTCGCAGGCAGCAGCAGTTCTTGTGATTCCTACTCGCGCGTGGAGCACACGAAGACGTTTCTCTCCCCGGGCCTCACTTCCCGTCCTGGTGACGTGAACAACAAGTTTTTCACCGTGGACGCGCCCTTGGGACACTTCGTCACCGTGGACTTCAATGCGGAGCTCGTGTACGAGAATGGGGAGCCCGTGCCGCTCTCCGACGTCTACCTCCACCACTGGGTCATGTTCGAGATCGTCATCCCCGAAGAAAGGGATCATGTGTCTGTGCATGAAGTGAGGGAGATGGCGTCCATGAACCCTGCGCATTTGTATAATGGAGAGATAGTGGGGCGGCCGGTGATTAAGCAGGCGTGGGCGAAGGGCGGCGAAACGCGGCACTTGAACTCGTCCATGCCGTCGCCGTATGGGATGGTGAGTGGGGGCGATGGCGTGAAGACGCGGTGGATGCTGAATGTGCATGGGATTGATACAAGGGGAGCGGTGCATCGGATGGCGTGCACGGAATGCAGGTTAGTTAGGGTTAGAAGAGCTTTGAGTTTCTTTTCTGTTTTTGAAGCATATATACCCTCTGTTTCTTGTTTTGAGAAAATGATAACAAGCATTTGGAATTTGTGGGAGTGAGTATGCTTCGAATGGTGGATTGTGGAGGGAATTTGAGGTTGTCGTTTGGATGCGGTAATTGTGATGCTTGCTTGCTGGCGTGCACGGAATGCAGGTTAGGATTAGAAGCCTTCCTTTTGGAGAAAGAAAAGAGAGGCCTCTAATCAAGGAAAACCTGTTTCTTGGTTTAAGAGTATGGATATAAGCATTTGAAATTGGTGGAGGTGTGTATGCTTTGAATGGCTGATTGTTGAGAGATTTTGAGGGAGCGTTTGGATGCGGTGCTTGGTGTGATGGATAAGGTGGAGGGCAGTCGTAATTGAATCTCTATTTCTAGATTTAAGAAAACGGTAACAAGTATTCGAAAGTTGTGAGAGTATGTGATTCGTATGGTGGCTTGTTGACAGAATTTGAGGGTTGTCGTATGGATTCAGTGGTTGTGATGCTTGCTTGGGGTGATGGAGAGTCTGCAGATCAGTCGTAGTCGGTCATACCCTTTTTCTTGTTTTGAGAAAATGGTAACAAGCATCTGAAAGCTGCGGAAGTTGCTTCGAATGGTGGATTGTTGAGAGAATTTGCGGGTCGTATTTGGATTCGGTGGTTTTGATGGTTGCTTGGTGTGGTGGAGAGGGGAAAACGCAGGAATTTATCATGTACTGTAGAGGGCGGTCTTAATCTTATGCCCCTCTTCTTGTTTTAAGATGTTGACAACAATAGTTTCAGTGTTGAAGCACATTTGTTCCGAATGGTGAATTTTTGCTGTTTTTTGAAGGATTTGGGATTTTGGATCAGAATGTGTAGTCACTTGGATTCGATGATTGTGAGGTTGCTTGGTGTGTTATGGAGAGTTTGCTGGAAAGAGTATTCGTGATGTTGAATCAATACTGGAAGGATAATTTGTGGTGTCGTATTAGGTTACTTGAAGTGAAGGTGTGACATTACGTTGGTTTTAAGATGAATTGTAGCTCGAGGTTGACATACTGATAAGAAGGGTTAAGAAATTAACATTCAAAATTTTGGATCACTTGAAAAGGGGATTGAGTGGATAACACCCCCATTGAACCAGAGAGGAACTACGTGATCCTCTCAGTGTGTGGAGTGTGAATTAGGAGCATCTTGTTTGAGGTTGGAGAGATTCTGTACCAAGCATTCATTGAGTATTTGGCAATGGTTGTGTAGGTGTGATTTGTTCACTGGAGGAAACCGCACGGGTATCCCAGAGCATTACCCAGGAGGTTTGAGGTGTTGCGTGGATGAGTCTCGGTGCAAGTTGAAGGACGATTTCAACGGTGATGATTTGTCACTGGAACGGACGTATCACTTGAAGGTATTGTGGAAACATTATGAGCCTCTTGTTAGATCCTTACTTTAGTGGGAGGGAAGAAGTTAATTATTGCTGATGTGTTGACTAATAACATTCAATTAGTACAATTTTCACCCTTAATTATGCATCAAAATCTATTTTCTTTTCGCATTTGCAGCGTGCATTTTCATTCGTTCACAGGGGGCTCATTTTAGTTCCTGATGTCAAAATTCCCGGTGAGTCTCACTTTTCCCGGTGTGTAATACACTGGAACACCGGGAAAAGTGAGACTCACGGGGAATTTTAACACTAGGAGCTGAATATGATTCCCCACTGGTAGTTCTTCCATATGTAATTTTCAATTTTCATTCCTTTATTCTATAAGAACTGTTTATTCCTTTTTACTTTAACTTGTGCCCATTTCACCGAACATATGTAACATTAGTTAAGGTACAAATAGTCTAGCCACTCACACATATCGATGTCTTTTGTATTTGTACAGTACCGAAACGAAAATGAATATAGATACAGTAGTAACCGATATGGGGACTGAACTGGGAATCCACTTGGAATGACTGTGAAGGTGCTGCTCCGCTTGCAACTCCTGTCCTGACTGTTTATATTGTTGGTTATTCCAATTCGTTTTTTGCAGTACACATGGACATACGCAGAGTACGATGAGTGCGTGATTCCATTAACCCAAACGGCAATAGACGTAACGGGAACTCCAGACCACCCTCGGGGAACAGTGGAGTACGATGTGGAAGGCCGCTGCAAACCGGAAGATTTCCATAAGCCAGAGTGCGTGAATGTGAAAGAGATAACTGTTGAGTCCAAGTTAGGCGGTGACCTGGTTTATGTAGTCGCTCACCTCCACGCCTACAGCTTGGATTCCATTCTCTACGGCGAAGATGGTCGTATCGTCTGTCATTCGTCTCCCATTTACGGCCATGGCAAGGCTGCAGGCGATGAAAAGGGCTATGTGGTTGGAATTTCTCACTGCAACCCCTCGTTTGGCTCGAATGGTTTGGGCAAGATTAGGAAGGGTGAAAAGCTCAGGTACAGTTGCTTATCCTTCATTTTTCAGATTCAACTGGTTTCATTTATTGTAGTCTTCAGTAAGCATGCGATACATTACAGACTCCATCGATCATACATGTGAGCTTTTAATGGTGCTAAGTGTTACAGTATTAATCTATTGACGTTTAGTTTTTGGCAATTGGTTTTTTGCTTGACACAAAGGAAATGTGCACAATTGAAGATGGTAAAAATTTGGCTAGATGTTTGGAGGAAAAAGTTCAAATTTTTTTTTTATAGTGAACGGCACCTCTCTCTTACTTTTGTGGTGAATGGAGAGTTTACATTAGTTTATAAGGTTATTGCCTATTTTAAGAATGTTTCTTGAGATTGTGATTGCTAGTTTCAGTATCTAAGTCTTTTGATTAAGTTTTAGCTTCACTGGTTTGCAACAAACTAATGGTCTGGTCTGTCCAAATCTTGCTCAGGTACCAAGTGAAGTATACCAAGGTGGCAGGTCCTCACACCGGAGTGATGGGTGTATTGTTCTTAAAAATTGCTGAGGAAACTGAGATCATCACCACCCCAGTTGCTACATTTCATGGCAACCGGAAGATTCTGAACTGAGTTGTGGCGAGAGTAGAAGAAGGTTTGTGCATTCGTTTTGTGAATACTGGGTGCGTTGTTTGTATGAAGAATGTGTCATGGTTTTGATAAAGGTTTGAGTAATTTCTAGTATACATCTGCAGTACTTGTAGGTGGTAGATTATGAGTTTGAGCTAATTGTGAAACATGTGGGTAGATTCTGTATACCAGATTCTGCTTGTAGAAAGTATTTACAGTGGACGTTACTGTCATTCGTGTCAATGCTGAAGAAATGTTCAAGAAATTTACTCGACTGAAATCTCAAATTTCTCAACTTGAGAAATTTTGGATTATTTAAATTCTCTTATGTTTATTTATTGAAATCTCTCGAGGAAGAATCTCAGTATCCTCCCCATTGCTTTATATATTGTCAACTGAAAAATTTTGGACTAAGCTTTGGCATGATAACTACATTAGATGTTGCAATGGTGTGAAGATTAGACCGTTTCTTGCATTGGTTATACTTTATAATTACAATGGAGTGATAGCTTATGTTTTGGGTAGGTGTTATAATTACTGTTAGTGCTGCTATATAATGGTAAATGGTGTATAGTCGAGCCCCCCATAACCGACCGAATAAGCAACTGTGGACATGATGTGGGATATTTGAAGGAAAAGGAAAAGGAAAATTCGTGTAGGTGCAAAGACAGAAATGATGGGGATTGTTCAAATTTCAGTAATTTTATCGCTTGAAGTCAATTTACAGTGAATTTTGCAAGGCAAAAGTTACAGTTAAACCCATGCCCAACATAGTCTTTGGAAACTGCTCACAGAGAGAATAACTCATGCTCAATGAGTCATGGAAAATGAACGCCATGTGTCATGGCCTTTGGGTATGCATACAATACTTTAGTTAACATTAATCTCAAAACAACTGTGGAAATGATTCTTAGTGTCTATTGCACTTGACCTACCCTAATGACTGGCCATGGGATGCATTAGAGAAGATTTGAGGCCAATAAGAGGCTATTTTAGGCTTATTCCTGTCATTGTTCCCCCTCAACTAAGTGTATAGCTAGCTGTTGGAGAATTTGCAGTCTCTTCTTGACTTCACAAATCTTCTAATGTTGGTTTTGAGTATCTTATGATGAGTACGATGGCCATTGGATGTTGGTTGGTTTTGGGTGGTTCTATCTTATGATGAGTTTGAGCCAATTGTAAATATGCTACATTGGAAGATGGATATAATTTTTTTTTTTTAAATTTGTTTTAAAAAGTTAAAAAATGAAAAATATGCTACATTGTTTTATGATTCTGTATATAAGAATGTACTTGCAAGAAATATTTGCACTAATTGTGAATGCGAATTGCAGGGTTGACAAGACGGTCGGACGTTCGGGACGTCCGGACGTGGACGCTGTGTCCGTAGCATCCGTTGACATTCGTGGTCCTGACGGACGCAGCGTCCGCTGGGACCACCCTGCCTGTCCGCCCCGCCTTGTCCGCCCTGCCCCGCCCGCCCTGTCCGCCCCGCCCCGCCCGTCCGCCTTCCGACGGCGAGAGGGATGCTGCGTCCGCTAGCGTCCATGAGGACGGATGTCCAGACGCCCGGGTTACAGACGCTATTTTGGGGCGAACGTACTGATTTGTCAACCCTGACGAATTGGTGCCCTAAAGTAAATTGAATACCTTTTTGATGTCAAAAATTATTTAACCTTTCAAAGACTAAGAAGATACAATGTATCTTCTTCAAATTTTCAATGGCAAATTCTTGGTAGGGTATAACAATTTTCAATATTTTGTAAATTAGGAACTCATAGGGTAATAAATTGACATACTTTTTGTGTTCTTCTATTTTCAAAATTTCAATGTGAGAAATATTTAAAAATTTATTTAGGAAACATAGTCTAATAGAAAAAGGGAGTAATCATATATTTTTACAATGAAAGAAATAGTAAGGATGAAAAAAAAACATTTTTTAGGATGTCTCTAGTCTTAAATCTACACAAAAAAATGATCTTGAAGAGAAAAATTTTAATTTTAATTTTTAGCAATTTTTAAAATACAAAGTTCAATCTAGTGTGATTAAGAATACAAAATTAATTAGAATGACTCCAAATTTTTTTGAAGATGTTCCAAACAATATGCTAATTCTATTAGTTGTTAAATTTCAAAAAAATTGTACAATCGAATTTGATCAATTTTGGCTTTCTATTCCTTCTATTTGAAAATGTCTACAAATTTGAGAGAGTTTTGCATTTTTCAAATGAAAAATACAACATTTGCCTTAGATTCTAAAATATTTTTTACAGGGGGGAGGGGGGGGGGAATCATAATTCATCTTTTTATAATTTTTCTTCTCCAAAAGCTACTTTCTTGCCTATAAAATTGATCATTCATAATTGTTATAATCTAAAAATTCAATGGTCAATATTTTCTACAATTAATTCCATGCATGCTAGATAAAGTAGTCTATACTTTTGTATGGTTAAAATTAAAAACTTCAAACACATCCATATGCAAAAAAATATCAAAGTAAGACAATTCATTGAAAATCTCTATTGTTAAAAAGTTGTTAGGGCTTGAATTAAACTTGTCAAGTGTAGTGCAAAGAGCAAAAAATTTAAAAATAGTATTCTTTTACATATTTCACCACATGATCTTTAGTAGACTAGAATGAGAATTCATAGAAGAAATTTTAGAGATTTTGTTTGCATGGATTGCAAGATAATTGCTTTCAAAGTGAAGAAATAATATTTTGGAGAATTGTAGAAAAATTAGTTTATTAGACTTTGAGTCTTTTTGACTTATAAAAATTTTCACTATAGATCCTAAGTTAAATTTTTTTTTTATCATGAATAGTGATTTTGAATGTAAAATGATGAAGGATTTGAGTATTTAACCTCTCAACGTCTAAGTCACTAAATTTTGGTGTCAATAATACTTTGGAGTTAAATAAAACTTTACTGAGTTACTCTTTTAGTAGTTTATATTTTGTAAAGTTATTTTTGAAGTTTAGTTTTAGCTAGGGCTCTTTTTTTCAGATTTTGGAAATGGATGAAAAGGTGATATTGCATACTTCGTTAGAGTTCAACTAGTGACTTTTGCTAGTTTTGAGGAGTTTTAAACTAGCAGTCCCAAGAAATTCCCGAACTAATTTTTGGCAAATTAATAGTAGGAATTTCTTTTTAGGGGGCAAACTTATTCCTAGAGCACACTTTGGGCGAACTAAATTTTTTGTGCAAATTAGTTGGCAAAATGAGTTTATGTTGCCTCAAAGAATTAGACAAACAAAATTTTAAGGAACACCATATTTTGGGGGGCATTAGGGTGTTCAGTTAGTCAGTGAATGGATCTAGCAGCAGCTCTAGACAAGCTTGTGTACAGCAATTCCATGATTCCAATAAGGCACATGTACTTACCAAGTTAACAACACAATTGCAAGCTCACACAAGTTTTGAGGGGAAGCTGGGACAACTAGTTCACGCTAATTTCATGCAAAGTTTGTACAATCAAGGAAGAAACCATATGATTGTTGTATAGGATTTAAAGAGTAAAGGGACCAATGCAAAACGAAATCCAACCAAAACCACATGAAAATCACACTAGTGCCTACATTCCTAGTAGTTTTGTAAATGAAATTCTTCTGAAAAGAAAAGGGAAAGAGGACTACAAAACTTATGATCCAATCACTGCTTATGGATTGACATCGACCCATATTGATAGGTCTAAAGAAAATTACAAACAAGATTTTTGAACTCCGTGAGAAGGTCAATGTTGGCTACCTCAAAAGTGCGCTATTGCATCAAGTCTCTTGAATTCAACTCACCTCTCAAGAAACTCTTAGAAGGCATCTGAAATCAATTATTAAGAAATACTCACAAGGTTAATTACCCATCCAAAACAAGCCCTGTAAATTAGCCCCATAATGTCACCATATATTTGATCTTAGAGACAGTATTCAACAACAAATTGCTATTGAGGCATACTCAAAACCTAAAGGTTTGCCTTTGAAATTATACTATTATATGGGGTCATTTTTTCAAATTCAATACTTTGTACTCCTCAATAAAATAACTTTGTATTAGGAACATTAGCCATTGTTATTCCAATTGCAAACCCATAGTTTCAATTGTCCCTCTCCAATCGAAGTAGGCAGGTCTCAAAGCATTGAAAACAACATTGTTAGTAAGAAAGGGGACAAACACAAAGCAACGCAACATCTCTTCCTTCTTCAAAGCAGAAAATGCCAAATAATTTCTAAAAACCTAATATAGAGACAACTAGCCCTTTTTTTTTTACTTTTTCAGAAAGTGCCACGATGGCAATCATTTGAAATTTGGCGATGCATTGTATTTCTACATTCATCCATCTTTTAGACCAAAAATCACTTTCAATCATATTCATTCACTTTTTAATCCAAATTTGGCAACTTCATTCACAATTTTAATAGAAATAGAAAATTCTTGGAAAAAAAAGATTATGTTTATTTGGCAAAAAATAGATGATTATTTTGAAATGGTGCAATTTGTCCCTATGGTGCCAAAAAAAAGGGCTGGAGATAACTAGTGGTGGCAAAATTTCCAAACCTAGCTAATAAACAAGTAAATCACTCGTGACAAAAAAAAGAATGAATAGCAATTTAATCTGCATGTACACAATGAAACATGCATGAAGGCATAGGGACTCCATCTCCACCAATCTAAACCACTGAAAATGACAATTAACGAGTAACATTGAAATTGCAAGAAGTGGAGCTCAAATTCTCAAGAGTACAAGCTACGAGACCTTGGCGTAAGGAGTACTTTCCTACAACTACGATGATTGGCAAACCGTAGACATTAAGGAGCGATCATGGCAAAAACATCATTCACCAATGTTGTCCTTTGGCAATTTGTAATCCAATAACGACACAACCTAGAGGAGAGAGTGGTGACACCAGGATTAAAAGCGGAGCTGGAGAAGTACAAAAATGATACATAGTGGCAATAAATGTGGTGGAAGTGGGCACGAGAGAGACAAAAGTTTGGTGATGAAACCTTGTCTTGAAGCCCTAACAAATGCCAACCTGGCCCCAGCAAATCACAGCCAACCACAAACATGGTGAATATCAGCACTTTCTGGCTCCCAATTTGCAATATTGAGTTAGCCAAGGTTTATAAATGAGTGCAATCTCGCTTTCTAACACCAAAAAAAAAGTCCTAGTTTTAGCATCAAAAATCCAATTCTGAAAATGAATAATTATGATTTTTCTATTCAAGTTTTTGTGCAAGGATGCCCATTGCAAATCTTGATTTTCTATTGTTGAGGGTGCTTGGAAATAAGTATCAAATACATTAGAATTTGGAGAAAAAATCAAGTTAGAAATTTATTTCAAAATACTCTAGATTAGATTTAGAGAAGCCATAAGTTGATTGGAGTTGTACATGTTTTGCCCTTTAACCTCATATTTTTTTGTGACCAATTTTTTTAAGTTTTGATATATGAAAAAGAGATTGAAAGACTTCAAATCACTTTCATGGTTTGAACACCATTATAATCAAACATTATAATCTATCAATCCATAAGTGATATTATTGTGTTTTCTTTTCTTATGTGATCTTTAATCCATAAAGGACCAAGGTGCGTTTTTTGGCAACATAACTTTTTGGTGTAGGTACATGTGAACAAAGATTTTCATATTTTTGACCCAAATTTTAATAGAAGGTGTGAATGAGGAATACTTTCATGTGCACTAAATTTCAAGACATTTGGAAATATGAGTTAAAAGTTATGGCCTAATATGTAGTTTGTTTCCCAACTCGAATAGTCTGGGCAGATCTAAAAAAATCACTATTTTCAAAAATAAAAATTTGAAATTAATTTTCTAGATTTATATATACATAGAAAGCTTTGAATCATTCCATTTTGATCAATGAGTCAAAAGTTATGAGGTGTTTTAGTTTGTGGACAATTATGAATTTTCTACTCCAAAATAAACTTTGAAGTTCTTTATTGAACTCAATTTTCAATATTTTTGAAAAAAAATAAAAATACTAGGTGAATATTGTTTCTTAAAACATTTCAACCATTGGAATTGGCAATTTTCAATTTCATAACTAAAATATTAACTTTTTAGTATTTTGATTCATTCTCTACTTCTTTCTACTTACTATTTTTTCCTATATGTTGTACAATTCCAAGTGATTTGAAAATTTTCAAGCATGTAGTCAACTTGCCTTTTTATTATGAATCCAAAGGGTTGCAACCATTTTGGACATTTTTTCATACAAAGGTGATCTTGTGAAATGCAATTGCCTAGTTTTCGCATAGCCAAAAAAAGGCCTTTGTCAATTGAAACACTAATATCTTGCAGTCTACACAGTGGAAATTTCTGAAATTTTTTCCACATCTTTTCAAATTATCATAATACAAGACCCTACGGTTGGACGTGTCCAAAAAAGTTTTAAATTTTATTTGGTACTTGTCCTAAGAATGGCAGTTTTGGAGCATTTTTGGTGAAATCATAATTATGTAACTCTAGGGGTTAATATGTTTTGTTTGAAGTTGTATGGTTTCAATTAACCTCTAAAGTTCCATAATGATGATTTCACTAAAAATGCTCAAAAATTGCTATTTTTAGTACAAGTATTAAATTTTTTTTTTAAAAACATTTTTTTGATGTCTATAATCCTAGAATCTTGTATTATGCTAACTTCCGAGAACATGTGGTCAAAAATTTCAAAAATTTCCATCACATGGATTGCAAGATATAAGCATTTAAATTCATCACACTCAATTTTTTGGCCCTTAGAAAAACAAAGCAACTACATTTCACAAGCTCACTTTGCTATAAAAAAAATGTCTAAAATGGTGGTGCTTCTTTGGATTCTTTTTCTAAGACAAGTTGGCCACATGCTTGAAAATTTTCAAATCACTTGGAATTGTACAACATATAGGAAAATAATAGTAAGTAGATGATAGTAAAGAATGCATTAGAAGAAGTTCACTTACTCGAAAAGCCTGCGAGTGATTAGTTGCGGGAACTCTTTGAAAACTTGATTGTACAATGACAATACAACAATCTGATGTGGCTGAGACCCTACCATGTCATTGTCCAAATTTTTTTTTGCAATTTTTTTTTTGCATTTGAAGATTTGAATTTATTTTTTGAAAAAAAGATTCTAACAAGTGACAACGGGCCGTTCCCCTTGTTGTGGGGAACAATTGTAGAGGAACATACCCGAAATAGGCTCTCCAAGCTTGAAATCTCTTCTAATGATTCAAAATACTAAATTGTTAAGAATTTAATTATAGAAATGAAAAGTGCCAATCCTAATGGTTGCAATGTCGTAATAAACAATCGACATTCTAAGATTTTATTCTTTTTCAAAAATATTGAAAACTAAATAAAATAAAGAATTTCAAAATGTATTTTAGAATAAAGAATCCATAAGTGCTTGCGAACCAAGAATCCTCATAACTTTTGACTCATTGATCAAAACAGAATGATTCAAAGCTTTCCACACATTTATAACTCTAGAAAACCAAATTCAAATTTTTGTTTATAAAAAGAGTGATTTTTTTTAATCTGCTTGGATTGTCCATTTACAAAAAAATAATAAATTAGTCTATAATTTTGTACTTATATTTCTAATGTCATGAAATTTAGTGCATATGAAAGATAATCCTCATCTCCACCTTCTATTAAAATTTGGGCCAAAAATATAGAAATCTCCAATCATACATACTTGCCCCAAGTTGCTATGTAGCCAAAAATATGCATGCTGGTCTTTTAGGGGAAAAAAATTCATAAAACTTATCAAAATGTTGAATTTTTGTTCAATTTAGAACAAATTTGAAGATGCTCAAAAAAGACCTTGGAAATTTAGGGGTAAATCAAATTAAAAAATGGTTATTTAAGATATTGTAAATTGATACTATAGTGGCAAATATTCGTATGAGTTAGTAGAATTGTTGCTTGTTGAATTCCGGAAGCTTCTTTTGAAAATGAAGATAATAGGAAAAGTAAAGACTATTGTCATAATAATGTACTATATTGCCCACTCTAAAAGTATTGTACTATGTAATGTCAAGATGTTTATTTTTTGGTGGGCAAAAAATAGTACAAAAAAGTAGATGGAATGCATAATTGTGGCATGTCTCTTAATGGCATGAAGATGATGAATCTTGTTGTGAGAAGTGCATGTCATTTAATTATTATTTTCTAAGAATAAAGTACATTTGATTCAAGAATAGAGAAGTTATATAAACCAAGATGGTCGTTGTTGTGAGAAGCACAATTATAATTTTGTTTAACTATTCTTATTAGTTCAAGTATTGGGAGGTTAACTTCTAAAGTCCCAAGGCCTTTCTAAAAGATTTAACCACTTAAGACTACCATTTCTGTTGCAATGAGTAAGAAAATTTATAAATTATTTTTTAATATTGAGCCTTAAGATCTTGCATAAGACAACTATCAAAACTTGTAAAAAAAAATCTCAGAAATTTTCACCATATAGATTGGAAGGTATATGCATTTAAAGTGAAGAAATTAAGTCTTTCAGTACTTTTGTGACTAGGTTATTTGACTTTGAATCATCTTAACTTAAAAATTTTGCACTATAAAATTTTTATTTAAGAAATATATATATTGTAGATTCGAATTTAGAGTCTAGAATTCAAAAGTTCCAAGAAAGAATATGTGACCTAAATTCCTTAAAATATTGTTAAGTAGAAGTAGATGCAAGATTGAAGGAAGAACTATTTTGTCAATAGCTTTGAAATGGAATTGAAACAAACTCATTCCATTAGTAAGATTTTGTTAGCAAGCAAACTTAACTTCATGGAAATTTATTCTTTTGAAAATTGTGAAAATTAAGCTAAAAAAAAATCCAATACATTATTTTTTCAAGAAGTTTCTATGATTACCTGTAGAACAAAAATCTCTATAACTTCACATCACTAATCCAAATGTAATGAATTAAGTATTTCTATTTTAATTCATTTCCATTTTTTGTAGATTTTTTTGGCTCCCCAATCTCCCTTGTTTTGAGCTTTTTGTGGCATAAGTTTTATTCCTAGGCACCAATCAAAATAAAAACTTTATTCCTTAAAAGCTAATGTGTTTTTTCTATCCAACAAAAATATTCAAAAAATCACCTCAAAATATGAAATTACACAAGCCTACTTGAAATCCATTTTGTCCCTTGAGGAGACAATTGGGACTTTAGGAGTTAAATATTTAAAGCTTCAAGTTCAATGCTATTATATTCTAATTAATAAACTAATGTCTTTGCTTGTTAAAAATTGTAGCCTTGTAGAAGATTACAAAATTCATACTAGATTTCAAATTACTTTTATGTCTCTCCTATTTACCAAATCCAACCACTTATATAAAATATGAAAGATCCTCATTGCGGTCCTTCCATTGTATAGTATAGTACTCTTTTTCATAATCCTCAAATCACAAGAATGTCAATCATGGAAGACTCAAAAGATGGCAATTTGTTAGCAATGCCTTATGTAACTAAGGCCAAGATGAATTAGAGTGGTATTTAACCCCTAAAATTCTTTCATAATTAGAGGCCCAAAACTACTTCAAAATACTTGTCTCCAATGCAAGGGCAAAATCTTCATCAATATTTTTTTTTAATAAATTCCACCATATCATTCATCTTAACTTATATAAGTGCATTGTCCCAAAGTTTTAGAGTGAATATCCCAACCAATTGCAAGTTCAATGTGCCTAAACTTCTAAATGTTGACTTTTTTAGCCCTTCCAAAAGGTGAAATTTTGTCTTTCAACATTTTTAGAAAGAAAACACATCTATCCTATAACTTGCACATTTTGTCAATATGTTGGAAAACAAATTGAAAACATATGCGAAAATTTCAACCAAAAGAAACTTTCAAATTCATTTAAAAAAAATTATAAAATGGAAGGTCTTAAAAATAGAAGATAAGACTAATATGCTAATTCCTTTTTGAAGAATTTGAAAATTGGTAGTCCCAATGGTGAAAATTTTCTTGTAAATAATTAATATCCTTTTATTTTTATTTTCAAAATTTTCAAAATTGAAAGCAAAGACTGACTTTATATTTTACTTTTAACCTTCATTGCTCACAAAATAAAAATCTTCATAACTTTTACTTCATTATTTGGAATTTAATGGTTCAAATGTTTTTGAGTAGGTATCAAACTATCAATCTATAAAATACAAAAAAAATCATTCATATTTTTAAAATATATTTTTTGTCATCTAATTTGACATTGAAATTGAAAAAACTCTTTTAACTTGTGCAATATTTCTCGAATTGATATGAAACAAAACTTCACACATAGATTATAATGAATAGTATCCATCCCAAAAACTTCATGCAAAAATTTCAAATTTTGAAGTCAAGAGAGCCTACTTGAGTTCTCAAAAAGCCTAAAGTGGGTTCTTTTTGATCTTTTAGGAGTTAAAAATAAATCATTTGTTCACAAAAAAACTTACATCAATATACATAAGAAGCTCAAACCAACCAAATATTAACAACTTGTGAAATTCTTACAAGCCTATCGTAGAAAAATTGATTATATACACACACAACTTATCCTTGAGCCACCATATTCACATTTGCAAAGCTACAAGAAAACAATAGCATGAAAATTCATGTTTAATAGATAAATAAGAGTAAATTCAGAGAATCAATGTTAACTATTGTACCTCACTAGCTAGATATATACTTAGCCTTTCAAAAATCAAATTCAATATTTTTAATACAATTGATGCATTCAAAGAGAATTTTTTTCAAGAATTGTTAATGTTGCAATATTACATATCATTCCATGATTCGATCTTGAAGTAGAAAACTTTATGTAAAAGCCACTTGTATTGAATAAAAAAGATGCAAGAATATATGAACAATCCTAATCAAGTCGGTTAAGTCACTAGCATTTGATACTTCCTATTTACATGATTTGAAGCTGGAAAGAGTGAAAATAAATTAATTAGATAGAATATATAAAAAAGTGCATTCATGTCGAAATGTAATATGGAATGGCTATTGGTTGGAGCATTGAACAATGTAATCTATCATTCCTTGCGAGTGGTGGGAGCTGGAAGTAGGGAATGGAAGATTACACTCCACAATGTTCTGACCAATGGTCATTCCATTGTGTAATCAGCCTTGCAAGGTATTGGTTGCTAACTGTCTTAGAGTTTCAAGTTTTTCATTTCTCCTTGGTCAACATTGCTCAGCTTTGCATTCGCAAGTTGTGAGTTTTTGTGCGCTACTACACGTGCACATTGTTTTCTCGTTGTAATTTGTTGTGTTCGGATGGACTACATGCAATGTTTCCAATTGGCTCCGGCACCTATAAACAAATGTGATAGGCCCTCCTAATAAAGAAGGGTGAGTGGGAACGCAACAATTGAAAGTAAGTTAAGTTAAGCAAAATTGGGAGGATTATTCCGGCTTGTAAAAAGCCACCCAAAAACCTCATAATATTGAGCAAGAGCTAATTACATGAGGTATGTACCTTTCTACTACAAATTAGAGATACCTAAAGCTAGAGGGAAGGTCATTAGGAAACATGGCAAGTGAGTGGAGAAGTGGTGCCTTAGAGCTTGTGCCGGAGGAACACAAAGTTACAAATGAAACAAAAGGTTAGGATTGAATAGCAAGTGGTGTCAACATTCCAAAACCCTATATCATGAATAGTTGAAGTAATAATGAAGTTTGACCTTGGCATTATTAAAAGAATTTTAGAAGAGTAATCAAGGAATTATAAAATTTCATTATTCCAAAAAAACACGGGGGGTCTAAGTGTTGTCCTTAGTTTGAGAAATTTTTTGTATTCACTAGTAGAAAAATCATGACCAAATCAACAGAAAATCAATGGATTTTTACTCATTTTTGTTGTTTAGAGCACTATAAGGACTTTCTATAAAAACCAACAAAATGACCACCCACTTTCTATTGATTTGGATAGTACACTGACCAAATCAATAGAATTTCAATGAATTTGGGATCTTTTTGGAATCTTTCTGAATTTGTCCAAATGCTTTGGTTCATTGTAGTGAGTAAGGTTTTACATTGAAAACCTTAGCGATTGTGACATTATGTCGCTTAGATTTTAATGAGAAAGTATTTTCAATCCTTCTCAAATGATAAGTTAGATTTCATCTTTCATGACAAACTTTTTGGACAAAAATGTGTAGATCCTCCAACTTATTACTCTCCATATAAGTTGGAAATAAATAAGAAATATTTCAACAAAAAATATTCTATATTCATGCGTGAAAAAAATTATTAAAAAAGAGGTAGAGTATGATTTAAAATACTAAATTGTTAACAATTTAGTTATAGAATTGAAAATTTTCAATGCTAATGTTTGTAATATTGTAATAAAAATCTACATTCAATGTTTTTTTGTTTTTTTCGAAATATTGCAAATTAAATTAAATAAAAGACTTCAAAGTTCATTTTTGAGTAGAGATTACTTAATTGCCTAGAAAATAAAATTCCTCATACCTTTCTTCTCAGTACAAATGCAATGACTCTAAGCTTTTCAAGTAAATATAAATCTAAGAAACCAAGTTCAATAGTTTTTTTCTTAAGAAAATGATTCTTTTTAGTTGCCTAAGTTGCCCACCAAGCAAATAAAATTATATGTCGTCAATAACTTTTAATTATTTGGTCAAAAGTTACAAAAATTGTTGCGGCTAGCTTGAAGCTGCTCTTTGACCACATGTTATGTAAAAATTTTGAAGAAAAAAAAGAAAAACTCCATTTGTAACAAGTTGAATGTCCACAATTATTGCTATATTGCCACAAAAATTCCATTTGGTCTTTTAGGAGTTAAAACACAGCAGTTGGAATTCCATGTACAATGAACTTTTTTTAAACTTAATCATTCGCAATTCATTTAAAAGAAACTGAGCAGGCTTTGGTGGCCATTTTGGCATAGTAAAATAACCTTTTCCAGAAAACTTAGAATTAGAAAAAGTTTTTGAATCAAGTCAAGTTTCATCTCCAAAAATCCGTTTGAGATTTGAAGACTTCAATAAAAAGTTATGAACAAATTTCAGAGAGGATGTTTCAAAATGTCAAAGAAAATGTCCCTTGAAATATCCTCTCTGAAATTTGTTCATAACTTTTTAATGGAGTCTTCAAATCTCAAACGGATTTTTGGAGATGAAACTTAACTTGATTTAACAACTTTTTCTAGTTCTAAATGTTTTGAAGAAAGTTGTTTTCCTATGCCTAAATGGACGCCAAAGTCTGCTGAGTTAGAAAACACAGAATTCTAAATGCATAAGTAAGAAACAAATAATCACATTTCACATCTAATTATAAGTGTGGTTTGTTGGTTACAGCCTAGGCTTACTAAGCTTGAGGTCTTGGGTTTGAATCCCATGGTCGACTTATGATCACTAGGGCTGCCCGAAATTTCCATGTAGTTTGGACTTTCTTTTGCCCAGACATTTCGAGCAACAAATTTTTTTTAACTTTTTTTTTTTTTTTTTTGCCCCTCCTTGGAATTGATCAAATCAATAGAAATAATCAACAGATTTTTGTTGTTAATCAACGAAACCAAATCAACAAGAAAAAACCAACATTTTTTTGTTGATTTGGACTCTAAGTTTTCTACTAGTGATTATAAGTTCTTAAAATGACTTTTGAGTGCTGAAAACTATAATGATTGATATAAAAATATACCATTCAATTCCTCACAATGTCTCATATCCTATTATATTCCTAAAACCTATATAATAAAAAAATGTGTTCCCTTCATATAGTACTATACATCATTTATACAACAAAATTGGACAATTGCCTATACAAATGTTGGTTTCAATTGGGAAAACTATTGAAATCACCTTTTGCAATCAAAACCACTAAGAAGATGTAAAGGATGTCATTTACACAAAGCAATATTTGGAATGGCCAAACCAACTTCACATTCTTGATCTTTGAGTATGTTTGCTATTTGAAATTAATGTCTACTTGCATAAGAAGATTGCATATTTTTGAGGCATTCTTTTTTAACTTACAAGCCCTGTAACATCTAGACCTATCCTTAAATTACTTTGATGAAAAACTTCTAGAGATGTGTGAATTGTGATTAATTTTGGTTTTTGAATCTTAAAAGGATGTGAATCCTTGAGTGAGCTTCTAGAGAGCATCAAAGAATTAAATTCTCTCATAGGCTTGGATCTTTGAAGATGTAAGAGTCCTTGAAAGTGCTTTCTCATATGATTGGGAGCTTGAAATATCTTATAAAGTTGCATCTAAATTAGGAGGTTCATTAATTGACCATTTAAGAACTAAAACTAAATTTTGAGGAGGTGAAATTCTTGAAACATCTTTCAATATATTTTCCTTGAAAGACAAGAGGAATTGGCATCTACTCTAAGTCGTATCATATTTTTTGGAACTTTGTAGAAATTTGTTATGAAATTTTGAAGTTGAAATGACATAAGGCTCTTAAATTGCCCTCCTCCTCAAATGTACATCATTTGTACATTGTTAAAGGCTATAAAAAAGCAACATGTACAATTAGTGTATGTTTGAGGAGGTATGCAATTTTAGAGCATGAACACTCTTATAACTTCCTACCTTAGAATGGCATAGATCTTTGAGTATATTTCTAAAGAGCATTGAAGATTTGAACTCTCTCATTAAGTTGAATCTTTAAAGATGTGAATCCTTGAATTAGCTTTTGAAGAGCATCAATGAATTAGATTTTTTTATGTAGTGAGTGATTGCCACTTATTCTTGCTATACATCAATCTTAAAATTTTGGGAAATTTAGCAAATTCCAACCTTGCTAATGCCCAAAGAAGACATAGTTAGGCTTATTGACATTGAGTTCTCAATGTGAGAATACTCATGCTCTCTATTTGATTGGTAAGTAGAACAATATAGTTGCTTTTCACAAATTTACCTACAATTTGGACACTAACTAAACTATCAGACTTTTAGGGTTTGGATCTCCTTATTTTGTCTACCGCACAACAATGACTATGTTTGGGTCATTGCAAGAAACATTGTGCGTATTTTGTAGCATTTTGGCAAAAACTACATTTTTGCTGTGGAGTACTATCAATATTATGTAGCAGAATAGTTTCAACCATTGATTGGAAAATCGATGGCTAAAAGTATTGTTGCAAGTACTATGGACTACTTGTGAGAATTGAAATAATAATATGGAAAAAAGATAGATTGTCACAAAAAATAGAAAGAATGAGGTATAAACTAATAATAAATAGAAAATTATGAACAAAAAAAATACTAAAAATTGGCCATTTGAGAAGACTTGATGGTGATCAAATTTCACCAAAAAAATGAAGTTAACACTATATTCAATGTTCAAAATTGCTTGTATAAGGGAGCCCTATTTTTATGGACCTAGAGGACATAAAATACTATATTTGTAGATTTCCCTTGGTAGGCATATGTCCAACTAGTATGGAAATAGACTACAAAAATTTCAACCCTACATCATTCAATTTGGCTACTCTAAACATAGTGAAAATCCCTAAATGTCAAAGTGTGACAAATTAACAAAATTGAATTTTAAATATAAATTATATATTTTTGATTTCTAAAAAATTAGGGATTTGATTACCATCAAGTTAGACATCTCCAATAAAAATTTCAAGTTCCCAGGAATTGGGATTCAAAAGTTATACTAAAAGACAACGTCACTCTAATTGTGATGAAAAATAGGATTGGTGTTTCTTGTAATGACCCGGTTACACTTTATTTTTCTATCTAGAGTTTAGGTTTAGGGTTCATTATGTTAAACTCATCTAAACCCTAAATTCTAAAACATGCTCTCTTGTCTATTCTATCAATTTATAATTTAATACAATCTTCATTCATTTCAATTGATGATTCTAGGTGCACATATCTTAGTAGTTGAATGATATGTAAAGTTTTGAAAATTGAATTTTTTCTATTGTAAATAAGAACAATGTACCAGAACCCAACAAAGAAATATTTCCTAGATTTTCTTTCAATAAGGATTAATAAACTCAATTAAAGCATCTCTCATATAGCAAGTATGTTGATCATCCTATTAGTGTGTGTGAAACAAATTCTCATAAGTCTTACTATTTTAAATTAGGACAATTTGAATATTCACAAAATATAAAATTTTTTTTGGCACTAACATTATTGATGTCAATTAATTATCAATCCCATTAATTAGACAAATGTAACAACGGTTTCTATTAGAGATGTTTGACTCGATTTATTTCATAGTAATTTCCTTGACTATGAGGTGTTTCAAGTGCTACATAACTAACATAAAGAGATAATAAGAAGGCTACACCATAAAGGCACAACAATTGAAATAACTCTCTCTAAAATCTATAGTGGATACAAAGATATATAATTGGTACTCTAGTAGCATAGTAGATAAAGAAGATATCTTCAACAAACTCTATGTTGGTCAAGAGTGGAATTCATTCTCATTCAACACATCTCATTACTTTAGAAGTAAGATATGGATGAGAAGATATATCTTGTCCAAAGACCATCTCCATGTTGGTTTCATTGGACTACTTGAATTGGACACAACTCTAATACCTTTGTCCTACATCCTTCATGTATGTGTCTTTCACACACCCATGCTAGGTCATTGCTTCCATCTAAATACCGAACTCTTTGTAAACCAAAGTCCCTTTGCAAGTCTCTCCCAACCAAAATATTTACAAGCCATTGTTTAGCTATCTTCTTCTCTGAATCATTGAAATAGTTCTTCAACTTCATAAGATTAACTTGCTCAATAGGAGTGCCTTCTGGTCCAAACATATTTGAAGAAACATCGGGAATTACAGATGCAACACCTTTCAAAAGTGACCTCTCTAAGTCAGGTACCATAGAACCAAGACCAGCCCCAACATTTGCACTTACTTTCATCAACATGGTAATAATCTTCAATCCCCAAATTACATATGGACGAAGACCTTGCAATGTCTTACTCTCCAAACGCAATGCAATACCATTTTGTTCATCTACAGCATGGATGTCTCCTTTGTGTTCACACATCAAATGTAGTTGCACCGATTTCAATCCAGGTACCAAACTACTAATCAACCACTCTGATGTTTCCAAATCCTTTGTGGTAACATACACATAGCATGGCACTTGACGTTGCAACAATTGCATAGAATGGTCAATCACTCGATTCACACTCTTTGAAACCTCTTCCAACACTTCATGCTGCATGCCACATATAGACTCCTTAGTGTATTTATTGACTCTCTCCACAATGCTATCTTCCACTTTACCCAAATCTTGTGTCAACTTCTTGTATAGACCTTCCAAGGAAGAAAATTGCAATTCTTCTTTAGGCCTAATCTCTTTTGTCTTCAACGAGTCCATATCTTGATCTTGTTCTTGCATCAAAACAATTGTGAGCTCAACCATATTTGCTAGGCGCCTATTCACAATCTTTTCATTCCACACAACATCTCCCAATAATTTGCGAGCTTCATCTCCATGGTGATCAAGCCAATGATGAATATACCCCTCAAAATCCTCTTTGGAAAGAACATTTTCTATCAACACTCTTTCATTGATAGCTTGGTCCCTTCTATCATGGCATAGCCAAAGGTGTTCTACACACTCCGGCTTCAATATGCTTTGTGAAAGTGTAACACCTTGACATCCAAAAGTTGGTGAAGCACACAATTTTATAATAGGCTTTATCACTTCTTCTTTCACAAATTGCAAAGTCTTCACAAAGGTTTTCAAAGATTGCACCATAACATCAACGAAGCCATCAACAAAATTATCAGAGGTGAGATCTCCACTGTGCTCAACTAACACTTGCATACCATCCTCCGTGAAGGCCACCATATTCTTCTCTAAGCGAAAAGTGGATTTTGATCCAAACTTCCTTTCCAAAACAACCTACAAAAAAAGTGGTATTATAGAAATTAAAAACTAAAATGAGATCTTCATATTAAATAAACACATATTGGATGACCTTAGAGAACCACTAGACTTGAGAAGGTTATAGAACATCTAACTAACTTAATTTCTTGAATTATACATTTTAAATAGTGCACTACTTATTCATTACAATGTTTAAATGGAATACATCATTCTACATCAAGAACTTTAGTTCTAACATTATCCAAATAAAATTTAGAAGAATAAATTTATATAACTATACTAATAAGGAAAATTTCATCATACCTGTAAGCGAGGGAAAAATCCAGGGGTGAGAAATGTTCGCTCTAAATCCTCACATTGAAGTCGACGACCAATATAAGTCATAGATTTAGTTGATGAAGATCCAATGACATTCCAATTCAATTTGCGTCGACCTTGGTGGGCAAGACCACCTTCATCCCTCAATGTTGCTGGGATGAATATCGACTTCTTTCGCTTCTCAATATTTGGAGCACATTGTTCTTCAAAACACACATTCATTTCTTTCATCACACAAATCAAGTCATCAACATTCACATGTGTCATGTCAACCCCTTTCTTAGTAGTACCCTTCTTATCCTTGAAGGAATTTTTCAATATAGACACAAGAGTGTCTCTCTCCATGTAGCCCTTCTCATTTGTTACCGGCTCCTTCGTGTGTGGATCAAGACATTTGTGGTCAATACTAAAAATGGAACCTATAATTCTTGTACCAAACCAATTTGGATCTACCACAATGACATCAAGATTTTCAAAATACATAATGTATCCTCCTTCATTCAAAGATGAAGCTATTGTCTTACAAATATCTTGTGCAAGATCAAGATTTAGATTAGTAGTAGCTTTTTCAAAGATGGGTAACTTTGAGCACATATGTACGAAGTCCTTCCACTTCATAATTGTTTGACAAGGATGATTTCCTTTCCATTTTGTGATTTCATCCTTCATATGAAGACAAGCTACAAAGATATTGGGTACTTTTGTAAGTACTACTTCAACCTCTGTGGCCATAGATTCAATAAGTGGCTCAACTGTTTGAGTAGAAGTGCTATTGACAAAATACTCTGTGGAAGAAAAGTGAAAAGAAGCACCAAATTTGTACTTTAGAGACGTTAACAAGTCCTCAACGTGCCTTTCAACATTCATGGACTTTGGCAAAACGTCAACATGAGTGAAGACAACAAGGACGTGAAGCTTGAAGTTTCTTGAAGTCCTCATGTTGGATGAAAGGAAACGCAACCAATATTGAAGCTCCAGTTCAATGTCCTTAGTACTCTTTGCACTTGTAAGTCTTGCTCCGTCTTTGATTGTTGCCATAGAACAAACCAAGATGAACAAACTAGCACATCCATTGTCACTAAGGTTTGGAATCACAAGATCATGATAAGCATGGTATTCATCTTGTCCACCCATGTCCCAAAGAGAGAGTTCAATAGCTCCAACATGAGCTGTTACCACTTCAACTCCAATGGTCCGCTTGGAAATACGCTTAGAATGAATTTCCACCTTCTTGGAGAAGTTGTATAGGAGATGGAATTTTTTTGAATTTTCATGAAGAATGTACTTCATTTTCTTCCGTAAAGTTGTTTTTCCTACAATGTTGCAATTTGTGAAATTCAATTTCAATAAAAATATATTTCATAGATAAATGAAATAACATGATATGATAAACATTCAAACTTAAGAAGTTACATGTCATCAATTTAAGCTATATGTATACTTTAATACAAAGAAACAACAATTGGAATAACCTCATGATTAGACAATCATAAACCCCTATAGGATTTACACTATAGGACTATTTAGGATATAGGGCTTATTTGAGGGTATCTTAATTCTATAATTTCAAATATATTTCAAATTTTAATTTAAAGAATGCAAAATTCTAATTGTATTTACATCTTTCAAATAGAAATCACCTAGATGAATTACAATTTATCTAGATCAAAGACAAATGCACAATTTCAAGTTGATTCACAAATGTTTCAAGTTCTATTGTTACTCTTTGATATAGAATCCTTTTTTGGATGCTTATCCAAGGATGTCAAATTCTTAGTAATTTGGTCATTCAAATAATGTTCAAACCTTTAGGCCTCTTAAGGTATTTTAATTTTGATGTATACAAAATGAACAAGCATTAAAATGCTACACATCATTCTTCCATTTTCAATGATTATGAACTATTTTTGTAAAACATGGAGAAAATAGCATGGAGCAATTAGTCTAAATGCTTCAACTATTTTCATTGTAAGATACAAAAGGTAAGGTAGTAATATTAAATTGTGACATGTTTGCAAAACCATCCTATGTAGATTCTAGATTCTTGCCTAATTAAACAACCTCCACACATAAGACTCTAGAATTGATTTTAGTATACAATTTTCAGTGCTTTGGAAATTCATAGATTATTCATATAAAGTACGGGAAATGCATTTTAATAGTATTTAGAATCTCCTTTCAAATATCAACAAGACCCAAAAGAAGATTTTAATAGTGCAAAGTATGAACTATATTCAAAACTCTAATTTAGACCCTTTTAGGAGTTGTTACCTTATAGGAAATCTCATGGGATAATCACCACCCATATGTTCAACAATAGTTACTTCAACCATTCTATGTTATTGTATTATATACATGGCTAGACAAATAAAAATATGTACAATTTTATACCACAAGACTTACAAATATAGATATTGAAATTAGAATTAGAATGGCAAAAAAGACCTTTGAGAAGAATATTGTACCTGCTTTAGGAAATCCACATAAAAATACTCTGCATGAGATGGGCCGTACAAAAAATTCACCTTGAGTCTTATTAGTGTAGTATTTTTTCTTTAATGCGCTTTGAATGTGCACATCATATTCGGGTTTTTCAAGGCTTGTTCCTTGAACATCCACTATGCTCAATCCATTGCCATGGTCATTTCGAAATTTTATCAACTTCAACAATCTAGAGAAAACCTCTTCTCTAGAATACTCCTCATATCGAAACATATCTGAATGTTGTGGTTCCCCATGATCATCCATGAGGATTATATTGCTTATAGATTGGTTTAGTTCTAATGCATATAGAACCTTAACAATGTCCTTTGCTGAGCTCACAAAATTTGGAATTTGTATTGTAGTAAGAGTTTTGTTTCTCTCCACCATATTTACAAAAGCCTCAATCAAAGGCTCGAGGAATTCTTTGATAGGAGAAACGGCATGGAAAGAATATTTAATATTCATAGATAAAGCTCTCAACCTAATGTTAGATTGATATCCAGAATAACTTGGTGTAAGTGAATCCATAAGCAATTTGAATGCTTCTACTACATACTCTTCATTACTAAAGGTCAAGTGAAGTAGTTGAAGAGTCTTACTCGCTGAAATTGCCGCCATAAAGGATATAATATCCACAATTACCTCAGGAGAAATCAACATTTTAAGACCAAGTAATGAAGAATTTGTATTCAACATTTCTACCACAGCCTTCATCCAAAATTTGCCATCCTGCATTACAATTACATATATATAAGTACTCAATTATAACTTCTCTTGAACAAATGTTGTATTAAAGAATATTATTCATTTACTTCATTGTTAATAACACAAATATAAATATATGTACTAATAAAAGATTTACCAATGATTCATAAAAACCTTTTAGTGAATATATATTTAGATGCATGTACCTCAAAAGAGTATGGAAAGTCCAAGAACTCTATGTACTCAAGTGATGCATTGCCTTGCAATTCTTTCATGAGTGTTGTCCAAATCATATATAAATGATAAGAATTATCCATATTTGTTGGATTTTGCAATCGACAAATAAGCGCCTTGGAGTTGACTGTGAAGTGCTTGAGATGAGAATTTTGGCAAAATTGACAAATAAGCTTGAGTTGATCTTCCAGATTAAGTCCATCTCCTGAAAGCTTATTCAATTCACCACCATTCCCTTGTCCAATGTGAAAAGAAAGTTTATTCACATGGGTCGATTCACAAAATACGAAAGCATGTCCATCATCGAGCCGATAATGAGGGAAAATTGAATCACAATCCCCATGTTGTTCCATGTGATATAGTCGTATAATAAGATGAATAGAAATGAATCTAAATTCAATACAACCAATACAAGTAGCTTATCAATGATCCAAAAACAATCAAAAGAATGTTTAACTAATTTATTGCTTAGCTAGAAGAAACCTCATGACAATCAATTGACAAGAGCACAAATAGACCTTATAACATTGAATAGCCATGCTTTTCAACTAGTAATCAATTGTGAGTACCAAAAAGTAATTCTTAGACTCAATAGAACAAAAACTTTGAATTGTTAATAACATTAGCATCCCTACTTAAAAGTCTAGTAACTCCTTAGCTCCACAATGTCCAACTTGCATAAAAACTTTCCCATAAAATGTTCAATTATCATTATTTTATATTTAAATTTGAAGGTCTAACTACAACCAATAGACATTTAATATTATCATAGGTACAAAAAATGTAGCCACTACCAATTAGCTATATCTTCTATATCATGGGACAAAATTCACAAAAAGATACTACATGATACTAATATAGACGTTATAATTTAAGACAAGATAAACATGATAACCTAAAGTTGGAATAACATCAAGATCAACACTAGTCATTATTCAATACTAATGTCCCCTATATTGTTTCCACAATATAATAAAATTAAAATTAAAGTAATTTTCTAATTTTTTAATTCATAAAAAGTTTGAAATTCAATAACTTTCACACCCTAGGTCCCAACAACACAATACAAAGCTTATGCACCCTTCCTTGTAGAGAGCATTCTCATAATACCCAAAACACAACTAGAAGACATACAATTTCAAAAATCTTACCATAACAAGCAAAAAAATAAAAACAAACAACCTAATTTAAGGTATAGACTAATGTGCCCTTTGTTATTGCTACAACCAAAATAAAAGTAAAATAGTTTTTCAATTTTTGAATTAATATAAAAACTTTGAAGTTCAATAACTTTCACACCATAGGTCCAAAAGCCATGAAACAAAGACTATGCACCCTTGCTTGTAGAGAGCTTTCTAAAGTACCAAGGACATGATCAAGGGATGTACAATCCAAAAGATCTTACTATAACAAACAAAACAAAACAAACAAACCCTCAACACAAACAACCCTTGGTATAGATGTTCAAACTCTATATACTAGCATCAATCTCAATCAATCAATATACACACAAATTTGAACTTATTCAACTTTTCATTCAACTATTATAGTTCTGGAGGTAAAAAATGACCAAGGTTGTTCTTGATTCTAAAAAGGCTCTAAGAAAAGGTACATACATTGATTAACAACTACAAATCAAGTAAATATAGTGTTGATTAAGTATCTAAATAGGAAAGCTAGATGACCATGACATCATGACAATAGGATATGATATGGAAACCAAGACATTGTATAGCAGCTTTACCATTTCAATAATTAAGTAGGAACTCCAAAAAATGCAAGACAATATATATGAACGAGGTTAAGTGATCACATACCTAGACAATGCAAAGGAAAATGGGGCCCTTCCAACTTTCTATGATTAGTTCCTCTACAACTATGCCACAATATACCAAAATGGAATAGAGTAAATTCCAATTGCAAGTTCTTTTGTATGCACAGAGGAACCACTCAACTCAAAAAGTCACAAACAAATGCATTTGTTGGATATAGTTCAATAGTTTAGACTATGAAAATCTACAAGCAAGCTCTATCTTTAATGCTTTGTTGAGAAGAAGACCTATATTATTACTCCATATATATGAGAGAATAAATAAGTTCACACCACTAGAACTCTTAGTTATTGATACAACAAGGTCTCTAGATCCCAACCAAAGTTCAATGGACTAATTGGAGTAGAAACCACATCCGCTTGGGGCTTGAAACTAACCATCTCATTGGTATGCCATAGCCAAAGTCATCCAAAGTCACCTTGAAGGTCAAAGTGTGGCCAAGTTAAGATGGCAACATGCCTACTTGTTTAACAAAGAATGCTACTACTCCAAAACAAATTGTCATTTATCAAATTTTGCTAACTTGATCTCTCCAAAGGTCCAAGATTCATAGAGGTAGAGAAAACAAAACTTTCAAAACCTAGACCATCATTCTCAAAGAACAAGTGTTACTCTTCAATCTCACCTACACCAAAGGTCCAAGATTCACAAAAGTAGAGCAAACAAAATTTTTCAAAAAGATCATCCTTTTGAAGAACAAATGTTATTTTTCAACCTCACCTAGTTGAAATTAAGACAATTCAATTGCAAGAAACAATTGCAAGAGCAAGCTCTAGCTTTACACATCCCATTTACAAATAGAGTACAAAAACTAAGATCTAAATTTATGTGGTATTCAAGTACATAAGCACAAAGCTGCTCCAAAGACACCAATCATACACCCCACTTGTAGAAAAGAGCACAAAAATTGAGATCTAAATCTATATGGTTCTTCAAGCATGTAAACACAAAGCTACTCTAAAGACACCATTTTAGATTGAACTACCACAACAAATAAATAGAAGTTTAGGACCTTGTTAAATTGCCACAAATCATGAAAGTACCATTAAGAGTGCCTTTCTTTTCAAAGTCAAGAGAATGAAATTAACCCTATAAGATCACCTAAGCCAAAAAAGTGGCCTTTCAAATGGTCAAGTAACTCTTGATCATATTAAAAAGAGACAATTCTCACCCATAACTTAGATACAACCTTGTTAATGATATGTCTATGTTATTAAGATCCATTCATATAAGTTATCCTTGGCTAAAACACAAGGATTTGATTCAAAAGAAAGGCATGTACATGATGCATTGGGAGCATAACTAACAAATTGAGTTTTCATAAGTCTAGTTTCTACAAATTATTTCATATTGTTACAAGTTAACACTTCTAATTTGAAGTAGAATACAGTTTGTACACGCAATGATCTTGTTCAAGATGATATATACCTTTGGTCAAATAAAGTGAGTTCATTGAAGTGCATTTTGTATCTAATGTGAATTATCTCCAATAATTCTTGGTAAGTTCAAGTCATCACAAGAAATTCTAAAATTACTTTGGACTTACAAAAGACAAGTGATTCCATGTCTAACATATGAAAATAAAACTATATTCAAACATTGGCAAAATAGTATCTAGAGAAAGAGTTCAACTACAATTTTTCTTTCAAAAGTTTTGAATGCAAGTTTTTTGTTCCAAATTAAGAAGCATGAAGACCACAAGAAATCTTGTAACCAACCACTATACTGAATCAAAATATCAGAAATTTCACCTGCTATGATATCAAACAGCATGATTTTAAATGAAGCAGTATAATTGCAATCTCAAGCGTGCAAATGGAATAGGGATATTGCTACCAAAGAAGCGCCACGCCACTAGCGTTCAATCGCAAACTCAAAACATCGATTCCAAGGTCCTAAGCTTGATGAATTCCATGGTGTAATTAATAGTACTGATGGCAACAGAGAAGCCACGCTACTTACCTAGAAGTAGAAGAGCACCACGCCGAAAGTGTTGGAGGTAAGGGTTTCAATTATTGCAAACCCTAAACATGCACCAAGTCGAAGCTGAATGGCCCTTGTAAAGATCAGTTCACAGCACAAAAGAATAGCCGGAACACGCAGATCTAACAAATGCCAAGACAAAATCAATCAAACAAGGCTTTGGTGGGCACATCCGAATCTGCCCTCACAAAGGAAAAGAGTTTCTTCAGAAAATCAGATCCACGATCTCTCATCCAAAAAATTTAATTCCAAAAGTTCATCCAAAAGTTTCATCCTCCAATATCATCCACGAGTTTCATCCTCAAATTACATCCTCAATTATCATCCTCAAATATCATCCACGAGTTTCATCCTCAAATATCATCCACGAGTTTCAACCTCACTGCAAATTTCATTCTCAGATTTCATCCTCAAATTCCATCCACGAGTTTCTCATGATCTTATAATGAAGACAAGAAAACATCACTGTCGCAGAAAACATGACTCAGTGCAGCTGCATAATTGAATCAGAAGAATGAGCATCGCAGTTTGTGTGGGTGAAAAGTACGCCAAGCCTTACCTCAAAAATCCGTGATGAAGCGAGTCTGTAAGAAATTTGCAAAGGGATGCCTTTGCAAAGTTCAGGCGGTTCAGGCGACGCTCCCTAAACAGGCCTAGCTTCTCGACGTAACATCAACGTGCAAGTGTGAACGGGGCGCCTTTGAAACAGACCTGCCAGTGAAACAGAGCTGGATTTTTCAGACAACACAGAAGCTAATTACGTCATTCTCAAAGTACACTGATTTGACTTAATAGTATGTGTGACACTAGCTTACCAAAGTCACACTATGTGGAATTAGCGCAGATTGAAGTGCCATAATATTGTTCCAATTTTCACAGAAATAAATTTTGCGGTGACACTAATTTTCTACGGTACGTCATGCTAAATTCACTAATAGGACAAAGCTGTGTCAGTCTCCTACTGTAGTATGCATCAAATTTCTTCCCTTATTCACACCCCCAGATCTAAATGTCTCATTTCATCCTTCCAAAGGCCCACCTACATGTGCAAGCAGACTCCGTCACCGTCTCATGGATCTACTTGCACCGACACATACGAATCACAACAGAACACAAAGGAACCCCACCCTAACCGAATCTCTCCTCTTCTCAGATGTTTGTTTGGTGAACTTCTAATGACCGACAGAACGTATTCTACGCACCACAGACGCAATCACAACCGCGCAAATGGAAGACAGGCGTTGTTAAAAACTGGCACCACTACCGTCCACTCTCAAACATTAATTTCAGGTTTCTCAGCTTGAGGAAATCTCTCGCGTAATGAAGGGTACTGAATACAGCGGAGAAGCGAGGTTAATTACCTCGACACGGAAGCGCACCACGCAAACAGTATCGTCGGCAAGGGTTTCAACGCATACAAACCCCAGGCACCATGTCACAGCTGGATGGGCACTTGAAAAGATCGGTCCACAGCACAAAAGAACGGCCGAAAAACGCAGTCTCAAGAAATGGCAAGACGGCAAAAAGGCAAGTCCGTCTAGGAAGGCCTCACCAAACCCTCGCAGCGAAAGATGCAGAGGAAAGCTTCGTAACTCCGACCTTCTGGTCAACTGAGCGACAACGAGTTTCGAGTTGCAGGAAGGACCGTACCTAGTCCTTCCAAAACATGAATGAAAACTTCCAAGGATGAAAATATGACGGATGAAATTGTGACACCCTTTTGTATTTGTATTCTCCTCCAACATAAAATCAGCTTGGTTGTGCAGCATCAGCATAGGATTGGCTTATCTAATTTGTCCTCAAAATTGGCAACCTTTGAAGCTATTACTACTCTAATGCTTTACCGCTAACCTAATACTCAACTGAATATCGGCCTTCAATTAGTTGCGGCATTTGCAACAGCAACCCTGTTGCATAAGAAACTGTAGTCTTCTCATTAGTTTGCTGGAACTAGAATTTGAACTCAATACGTAATACTCCGTACTTATAAAACTTGAATGATGTAAAGGATATTTGGAACTTTCTCCTCCAACATAAAAAATCAGCTTGTTTGTTCTGCATCATAATTGGACTGGCTTATCAAATTTGTCTTCAGAACTCGGAACTTTGAAGCTATTACTACTCTAATGCTCAACTGAAGATCGGCCTTACATTAAATCGGAATGAAATTGATGACAATCTAATGTAAGCTTCATGTATCATATTACAAAAAAGTTCTGACTGGAGCATGCCTTTCCAAGGATGGAACCCCTGCAAGCAAACTGTGGTAAACATATGAAAGCTTTTGCTCTAAAGTGAAAAAATTTGAACACTATTCAAGAATTCTATCCAAGACAAGAGTACCGTGTGCCTCCATAAGGTCAGGATGATGCACCTTAACAACCTGCATGGGGATGGCTTCTTGCGAAGCTTTTAAGCGTGTTCAGTCCGAATGCGGGGGTAAATGCGCCTGGTGGCTGGCCTGCTCATGTTCTCTCCCAATTTTGCCATCAAGAAGAGAAGAAGAGATGCAGTCTCTTTCAAGGTTTGGTCGAAATTTCCTATTGAAACTCATCTCGGGTAGGCTGTCGTGCTAAACTATTGGTTTTAGGATTTAACACTCACAACTCATTTGAGGAAACAGTGGTGTAAGAAAGTATGTGTGAAGTTAAATTTTGTATATAACCGTTGTTAACCTTGTAACCTAAAAGTGTCGGATGGATGATAGAGAGTCCTTTGTAAGATCGAAGTGCAGTTGTTCATCCTTGGAATTTTGTGTGGAAAGGGGAGGTCTTGCATAGTAGTTTGACCTCTTGTAAGTGCTCTTGGTTGTTTTTTAAACAGATGATTCATATAGTACGGAGAGGGATGATTTCAATGGTGACTAGCCAAGCATTTCAATGACGATTTGGATGGTGACTAGGTAGGTGTTCCAAGAGTAAGGATTAACCTTTGGTGGTGACCATAAAAATCATCCCTTTTGGTACCTTGTTGAATCATCTACTTTAAAATTTTTAAAGAAATTTAAAAAATTAAAATACTCATTAGAGGTCAAATTACTATACAAGATCTTTCCTTTTTGCACAAAATTACATGGATGAACAATCCTACTTTTGTCCTACATAGATGGATTTTTTTTGTCATTAATTAGCTAAAAAATGGCCATAGCATCTTTTAAATTTTTTTTGGATGAGGCAAGCTGCAAGCCAAATTAATGTCATACAAATACAAATATGGGGTGTGGGGATGTTCATCACAAGCACTGGTTCCATTTTCTAAACCACTTACAAAGTGACACATGCACCCCTTTCAAATTTTTTGGAAAAATTTAACTACCAATGGTTGAATGACATGTGTACACTATCAATTTTTTATGCATGGGTTTCTCAAAAAGTCATAGTTTCTCACAATGACAATGAGTTCAAAATAGACAATAAATGCTTCTTCCATTTTTGATACTAAGACAATGCATAGAGGCAATGCATAAGCCTTCAAAAGAAGTTGATTGGGTAGTTGAGGAGATCATGACTTTCTTGCTTGGCCCTTCCAAGTAAGTTATTTAGATATTTTATTTTACTCTATAATAGATGGAAATTCATTGCATTAAGAAAAAAACACTAGCATCAACCATAATCCAAAAGGTTGAACAAACGATCAAGCAAGAAGCAAAAATAGCAAAGGTCTAATGTTCTAGGAGAACCACCATTGTTAGTGGAATTAGGAAAAAAATTGGTTGCAATCTAAAAACATAAAAAAAAAATCCACTAAAAAAATCTATAAAGTTTCTATTTGGATAAAAAAAATAGAGAAGCAAACAAACTTAGTACTTGAAATATCAATTAAATATGAGAATTGAAGAAAAATAGTTGATAAAAATTAAAAAATATCCCAAACTTTGGAGAGGCTTAAAAGACAAACTAAACTAATGGCATTGAAGTGGATTGTAAAACAATGGTAGGTCCTTGCCTATGGGCTCATCTACAAATGTCAATTAAAAAAAATTGAATATTATTTGTTAAGATGGAATGCTTATTTTATGGCACTAATATATAAGTGTAATTGCCATCCAAAAAATGAACCTAAAATTTAAAACCAGTTCACTTCAAAATGCATAAATTATAATTTTCTAAAATAGACATATCAAAAGAATTTGATAGATTACAAATTGAAATTTTGTACACAAGTATATGTGTTTATCTAATTCATGAAGTTCTCATACATTCAATTTATTGGTTCAACCTATGAATCAAATTTACAAGACTTTGTTTTGCTTCACTTCAACTTTTTGTCCCTTATCATCCTAATATTATAATAAATCTTCTAAAACATGGACAATGTTCCCTTAGAATTTGACAATCATCAACAATTGTACATAACAACACAAAGTCCTAGATTTCATTTAAATTCAATGCATACTACTTCCAAAATTTGACTAAAAGTTATCAAGGATGAAAGTGTAACCATTCACTTGGTTGAAAATGTGTTGGATGGAATTGTTACACACTTTGTATCATAGAAATTAAAACTCCTCCAATATATCTATATCATAATAACAATAGAAAGCATGAGGGGAAGCATAATGTCTTTTTTTCATTCATATTTTACATGATTTTTCTTGAAGGTTTTCCAAAGCAAACTTATTGGATGAAGTTCACTTTTCACAACATTCATCATTCACTAATAGTTTGATTAAGAACTTATGATTAAGCACTCATAAGATAACATATATTACCTTCATACTCCATCTAAAGATCGTAAGATTGCTCTTGAATTTTTTTAATTAATAATTGAATTGTACATAAGAAACCATTTTTTTTGAATTTTTTTAAGGAGTTCTTGAAAACAAATTATTAGTTTCGTGCATATTTTTTTTCAACGTCAGTGAAGTCACCTCGTTGTACAACATCATAATAGGATTGGCTTATCAAATCTATCTTCAAAACTGGGAACTTTGAGGCTAATAATAATCTAATGCTATATGATGAACCAAATGTGCAACTAGATATTGGCCTTACATTAGATTGGAATTCATATCAACCTAATGTGAACGTCTTTTCTGATGCATCCATCACTACACATTAAAAAATTGTTGAAATTTTGAATCGAACTACATAAACTCTATCCAAGAATTCTATCCAAGACAAGAATACCGTGTGCATCCAAGAGGTTAGGGTGATGCATCTTTACAATCTAGGGGTGGCTTCTCGCAAAGCTTTTAAACGTATTCATTTGGAACACAAGGTGCAATCTATTCCTCTTACCATGGGTGGACTCTCCCGCTCCTTCGGCAAGGGTGTGTCGCCATTCTTTTGATGTCACGGTCTCGATGTCCATGGGCTTCGCCTCAACATCTAGACACGGATTGAAAAAGTACGGAATTGAATACCTAGACTTGGTCCTGAGCAGAGACAACATACAATGCATAGTAGCTAAGTAGTACCCATGCGTTGCTAGTTGCAACATTTCTCCTAGATTGACGACGAGTGTGCCCTCCATGGGTGGGACGTTGATCCATTTCCCATCCAAAGTTCGTGCCTGAACAAAACTTCTTTATTAGATTTGGAATAACCAAAGTACCAAGAAAGAAATATTTCTTCAACAGTCAAAACTAATGCTAAGCCAAGAACTAAAACTGAAAATTGAAGTTTGTTTTAGGTATCAAAAACTTGTCAGTACTTACGTGCAGTGACTTTGGTCCCAACCACTTGGGCAAACTTTGTTAGATCTACATTGTCATTTTACAATAGTCTTAGGAAGATTTCAACTACACATGAATTATTGGATGAAAGATTCAGCACTATATATGACCAGGAGATGGACCTACCTTAGAGCATCATCAAGCCAATTAAGCAGTAGTTTAAACTAGGAAGACGAATCGACAATCCTTTCTTAATAGGCCTCCGTTCTTGATTCCCGCTCAATAGTATAGGTGTATAAGCTTAGTACTATAGCATTGTACCTCTCTAATGCATGGGTCATGTTGTGTGTTTGTATAAGCTTTTAGGTTGTGCACAATTACTGTATACTCTATAGTCAAGCGTGGCATAGAAGAGATGTATAGACTATATTGAGCATAATATACATACGATTGTTTTAACTACCAAGTGTGTGTTTGGATACCTTGCTATTGTGTACCAAGTCTGAAGGTTGTGTCAGTTTTGTACAACGTGTTATTTGAATAAGTTCAATAGGTTATGGGCCCTTCTTCCCATAGATCCTTGATAGTCAAATTTAGCTTTTTTTTTTTTTCATGGATAGTAGTTGTGACGTTGGGGGCATCTTCCGATTTAAAGGATCCAACATCCACATATGGAAGTTCCAAATGCGTGCCATTTTACTTAGTAGGGAATTTATGGACGTTGTTGACAGATCTGAGACCCAACCCATTGCTACCGTAGAGGTGGTTGTTAAAGTTGCCTAGAGCAAGAAAGACAACCAAGTTGTTAGTCTTCTCTATCAAGCAATAGATGAGAGTATGCTAAAGCACATTACTAGTTGCATCACGTCCAAGCAGATATGGGACAAGCTTAAACTCTTCCATGAACAAAATGCCTCAAAGAATATTCACACTCTGCAGCAAGATTTTTACAAATGTTCCATGGCTCAAGGCGATAGCATAGCATATTTTATAGGCAAACTTGATATAATTGTCCAACAACTCGCCTCACAAGGCGATACTACGTTCAATGAACAAGCTGTCATTTCAAAAAATTTGTACAATCTCCCAAGCGATTTTGATAGTTTGATTCTTGCCTGGCGGATGCAATTGGATTTAGCGAAAACTCTAGACAATCTCACCTTTTAGCTACTTCAGACTAAAAGCACCTTTAAAGCTAGGGTTGATGAGGTCACTCTAACAGTAGCCTATGTTGCCAAGGCCAATGGCAAGACACCTAAATTCACGCCTAAATAGTGCGATGCTCGACACCAAGAGGTCATTGATCGAAAAAAGTCAAGCAAATGTTGGAAGTGTAGCGTGACAGGCCACTAGGGCTGTGAGTGCATCACTAGTAATGAAGAGTAGAAGAAGCACCAAGAATCTCAGAGCCAGGGCCAAACTAGCAAGAAATACAACGGCCATAAGGCATTTATGGCAATCCTTGAGGATACCTCTCCTGATTCAAACTACGAGTATGTGGACAATAGTTGTACCGAGCACGTGATTGACAACTGGTTCTATTTTTCCACGTATCAAGATGTTTTTTTGGAAAGACGATCCGTTCAAGGCATTGGCGAAGTATTACTAACCATAGCCAGTGTGGGAGATATCAATATAAAGATCCAGCACAGCCACGCTTATAGCTTCGGAACACTTAAAGGGGTAATACACGTCCCTTCTCTTGGTTGCAATCTTTTCTCTTCCTATGTCGCAACACAAAAGAAGATTTGTACGCTTCATACCAATACCAGATGCTAGTTGCTTGAGGATGGCAAAGTCAGGGTTGACAGGACGGTTGGACGTCCGGGACATTCGGACGCGTCCGCTGTGTCCGTTGACATTCGCGGTCCTGGTGGACGCAGCATCTGCCCTGTCCGCCCCGCCCGTCCTCCCCGCCCGCCCCATCTGCCCCGTCTCGCCCCGTCCGCCCCACCCACCCTGTCCGCCTGCCCGTCCCGCCCCGTCCGCCCCGCCCACCCTGTCCGCCCCGCGCATCCCGCCCCGTCCGTTCGCCCCGCCTTGTCCATCCGCCTTCCGACGGCGGGAAGGACGCTGTGTCCGTTGGCGTCCGTGAGGACGGACGTCCGGGTTACGGACGCTATTTTGGGGCAGACGTACTGATTTGTCAACCCTGGGCAAAGTTGTAATGACTCGCAATATCTATAGTCGCATGTATAGGTTGAATCTTGAGGTCATCAATCTGAACGTAGTTGGCACAGTTTTAACTACTATCCTTGCAACCTCATTTGGTGTACCTATAGTGGTTGAGAGTAAGCAAACTCTTGGCATCTGGCATAGGTGTTTTGCTCATTTCAATCACTCTATGATACAACAAATGGTTTCTAACAGTAGTATCCATGGTTTAATTGTCAACAATAAGAATAAATCTTTTTGTTCTGGGTGTATGTATGGGAAACATCATGGAGCATCATTTCCCACAAATGAAAATAGAATCCATTCCAATGCCCTTGGTGACTTGATCCACTTGGATCTTTGTAGGCCGATGAGTACGCCTACAGTAGGCAGAGCTTTGTATTTCGTTCTTTCAAAGACAATTGCTCAAGTTTTAGAGTCATTGAATGCCTCAAGACTAAGCTTGAGACACTCCCAACTTTCCAACACTTTGTTACACAACTTAAGCAAGAAATAGGCTATAAAGTATAAATTGTAGGTAGTAATCGCGGCATTGAGTATACCAACCGAGCTTTTCGTCAGTATTTAGATGAACAAGAAATCAAACAAGAGCTAACAACCTCTTACACATCGGAACAAAATGGCACTTCTAGACAAGAAAATAGAATGATCATGGAGGCAGTCCATAATATGCTATATTCTTCAAATGTTCATATTTGTTTTAGGGGAGAGGCTGTCCATACGGCGATCTACACCCTCAATCGTACCGCGACTAGAACTCGTATGCCTATATAGCACGATTAGGCATCCTTGAGGAACCTGAAACTTACGAAGAGACCATTGCAACCCCAGAGAAAGAGCACTGGTTGGCAGCCATGTGTAAAGAATATGATTCACTTGTCCAAAATGATACTTAGACACTGGAGGAAATCCCTAAAGCATGCAACTTAGTAAACTGTAGATGGGTATTCAAGCTGAAATTGGTAGCTAATGGCTCTGTCAGTCACTACAAAGCTCGTTTAGTGGCCAAGGGTTTCATGCAAAAACATGGCATCGATTACTAGAAAACTTTCAGTCCCATTGTAAAGTTTGACTCCATTTGCACAATCTTATCTATAGTAGCGGCAGAGGATCTAAACATCATCCAATTTGATATATGTACAGCGTATTTAAATGGACTTTTGCAAGAATTAATCTACATGCTACAACCTATTGGGTTTGAGATTGGATATATAGTGAACAGACAACTTGTTTGTCACCTTAAAAAAACTTTGTACGGGTTGAAGCAAAGTGCTTGGGTCCGGAACCGCAAGTTCAACCATTTTCTCCAAGCATACAACCTTATAGTGTCAGATGCCGATTGCTGCGTATATATCAATAAGACAGACCCTAAGTTGATTCTCTACATATGGGTTGACAATGGCATGGTGTGCAGCACGTTCAATGACAGCATTGCACATATTTTGAATTACATGGGAGAAACCTTCCAAATCACCACATGCCTCGCAGAAGTATATGTTAGCCTTCATATTATCCATGATCATAATCGAGGCCTTATTCACATTTACCAATGGTAGTACCTCGAAAGAGTCTTTTGCAGATTTGGCCACGAAGACTGCCATAGCATCACAGTGCCCTCACACCCAACTAGTGCTGCACATCTCTGACTAACCACTCCAAATGATACATAGGTAACATTCCCATACAGAGAATGTATTGGTTGTCTACAATTTGCTCAAATTGGGACCATATTCAATATTTCCTATGCCGTCAGCAATATTTCTAGGTTTACCAACTAGCCAAATGCAGCCCACATCTCGAGAGTTAAAGGATTCTAAAATATATCAAGGGTACATTAGGACACACAATTACTTACGGACGTAGTATACGACCCAACCATCTTATGACTTTTTGTGACGCTGATTATGCCGCCGATTGTGACAACTGCAAGTCCAAATCAGGTTTCTTTTTGACCCTCAATAACGGACTAGTAGCTTGGGGAAGCAGAAAGCAGATGTGTACATCTCTTAGTACCATACAATTTGAATACATTGCTACCAGTCTTGCCACCCAAGAGATACTCTGGATGCGGAGGTTGTTACACAGCATACAATCCCCATAGGCCGATCTTATAGTGTTATTTTGTGACAATTAGTTTGCTATACGACTAGTCAAAAATCTTGTGTTCCATCAGCAAACTAAACACATTCATGTCAGGTACCATAAAATCAAAGATGCCAAGGCCAAGGGGCACATCAATATAACTTATGTCAACACCAAAGACCAAGTAGCTGACATTATGACCAAAGCGTTACCACGTGATTGATTTGAGCATTTACGTCACTTGGCAAGCCTTCTAGCAAAGTTTGATACCCACTGAGTTCAAGCTTTGTGCTGAGTGGGAGTTGTATTAGTCACCATAGTATTGAATCTGTGGGAGTATTGGATGAAAGATTCAGCACTATATGACCAGGAGACAGACCCACTTTAGAGCATCATCAAGCCAGCTAAGTAGTAGTTTAAACTAGGAAGACGAATTGACAGTCCTTTCTTGATAGGCCTCCATTCTTGATTCCCGCTCAATAGCACAGGTGTATAAGCTCATTACTATAGTATTGTACCTCTCTCTAATGTGTAGGTCACGTTGTGTGTTTGTATAAGCTTTTAGGCTATGTATAGTTATTGTATACTCTATAGTCAAGCATGTCACAGAGGAAATGTATGGACTATATTGAGCATAATATACATACAATTGTTTTAACTGCCAAGTGCATGTCTGCCTATCTGGATACCTTGCTACTATGTACTAAATTTGAAGGTTGTGTTAGTTTTGTACAATGTGTTATTTGGGTAAGTTCAATATGAATCGTTTTGCTGCATTGAATATTCATTTGGCTTTGAGGGGTCTTTGGAGGTCAAGTCTTGAAATGGAATCATCTCTAGCTAGCGCATCAATCACTCCTCATTACATAATGTATGAAGCTTTAATTACATCGGTGCCAAAAGTGAAGAATACTATTTCGGGTCACTATAAGCAATTAAACAAATGTAAGAGTGCACTTGTAGGAGATAGTAATGTTTTGGAAAGATCTTTGGGTACCCAAGAAGAATCTGTCTACACCGCAAAAATTATCGGATCTCTCATGTAAGAGAAATGAGCATTTGTGCTTGCTCTAAAAGTACAATGACGCGATAGTGGAGAAGAGGCGTTTGAGTCTTATAGTGTTGATGATTGTGTAGACAAGGATTGAGTGCAATTAATTGCATTTTAAGAATATCGATGTTGCTTCTCTCGCAATTTTCGATGTCACATCGATTTCATCTTCTTCTTGTGTCTTTTTGCATTCGCCATTGTTTGAGATTTCGAGTAATTTGCTGAGTTGTGATCGCCAAAGGTTTGTTCAAATTAGAGAGAGAAATTCAGTGACAAAATTTCAAGGCAAAAGAGCTCAAGAGACAAATTCCATTTTTGTTGCGACATCACGAAGGTTTGTATGCTAGATTATATCTCCCTTTGATGTATTACTACGTTGTTTTTTCACGTATCGGTGAAGATATAGCGTTCCTTGTTGTATGTATTGCCATCAATTTTGCAATGTTTCTTGGATCACATCTCCTTTTAGTAGTCTTTGTTTGCAACTTTCCTTTTAGGTTTGGATAAATATAATAACTAATGTTTGTTGAAGATTGATTTTGATCAGAGGGTGAAATTTATCGTATAATCTAATGCTAAAGAATCGACAGACAAGCTCCATTTCTACTACAAGTAGAAAGGTTGAAAACATTTCATTTCTGGTGTCGATCTCAACTACGCTTTTTGTTCACGCAATGATGAAATTATTTCCTTCATTCTAGTGGTCAATGTCTCATTGCAATCTAATCTACGTATTTTTCTTAGTGTGGTGATGCTTAGCTTTTAAAACCTAATTTTTGTGTGGAAATGACATTGGATTTTAATTTTGAAGGCTAGGTTGATTCCATGCGTGGTTTGTGGATGAGGTATGGTTGTAGGTTTTGTATGAACAGGTTGTGAAGTTGCTTCTCATCTCCTATCCTTATGGTTGATCCATTGAAATAAGTTATGGAGATTGTATCAAACAAACATAAACAACGGAGCGTAGAACCGCAGCATGTGTTTTATTTCAAACATTGCTGATATAGAGACTCAAATCCAAGAAACTTAGAGATTGATGCAATTCAAGAGACTCCTCCTAAAAATAAAAACATGACATTCGAGCAAAATTTAGGTCCCTTTCCAAGAACAAGCTTGGAGCTAGAAGTAATGCAATAGAAGGCAATGACGAGAGAGATTTTGAATTACGAGCTTCAAAGATTGGAGTAGGAAAATCCACTATTCTGAATTTACTGCAATTAGATCCTTCTACTATAGTAAGTCTTTCCTTTCCTTTTTCCGCTTGCATATTGAGAAGCTTTGTGCATTTTGATAATCCTAGATGCTTCACTTCAGTATCTTTTGGTGACTTGTCAGTTGTAGAATTATAGAGATATTATAGGAGCCTATATGGGAGTGGCAGAATGTCAAAGGGACAGGTCTCAACATGCTGGACACTTTTTACACAAATCCTAGCAGCTTTTTTTGGTGTAACCTAAATCATAGCCAAAGTATTATGAATTTGAAAAGTTGGAACATCATTCACAATTTTGTAGTTGTTCAGAATTTATTATTCCGTTTCTCAAGTGGCCCCCATTTGTTGTACATGCAAGGCCACATGCTGCATGCTTTGAATCCCTTCAATTGTTGGAAGCTTGGAAGTATGACTCACAGGGTTTTTGTGCCATTGCTCCAAAAATGCCGAGTGTGGTGGGATTGCACGGTGAATAAATGTTCATTTCTCAAATTTGTTTCATTGGGTTTGTTTTGGATTGCATTGCAAAATCCATCCATGAGCCGTTTCCTTTGAACAACTAAATGCATAGTATGGATGTCAAAAAATCTTCATATCCATTTCGGTGGAATGTATGCTCAAAGCAAGATTGGAGGAAGTAGAGGTTTGCTTCAAATAACTTCAATCAATCCATTCCAAACATGAACATGTAGTTCATAGGGAGAGTACTTTTAAAAATGTGGTAAATGCGCCTAATGCGTGGCCTACTCTTGTTTTCTCCCAAAATCACCAAAATTTGTAATGAATTTTTGAAAGTTATTTCTTATAGATTATATTTGTGTATATATGAATTGATCCATTCCATTTGGATTGTTATTGTGAAAGTTGTGGAGCACCTTATTTTGTATACAATTATAACATCTTGAAAAAATACATGGTAGATTTGAATTCAATTTTTACAATTTTCATAAAAAATAAAGTTGCACAAGGTTTTGTTCTTTTGTTAAGACAATCTTAATATTAGAATGAGTGTGTTTCAAATCCATCTTAAAACTATTAAGGATTTATTTTTTTCTTCAATCCATCATCTACTTCCACTTAATAATGTTGTAGAAGAATAGAAATCAAGTGTTTTTGTTTTTTTAAATTTGACACTACAAAGTTTTGAGGTCTAAATCTTTATGTTGGTGAATTGAGCTGAGAGTATGGGAAAAAAATTTCAAAAAATTTCATTTTCATTCTTAAGAAAATTGTTAAATAGAAGTAGATATGAGATAGAAAGAAAATCTAAATTATTAATATCTTTAAGATGGAATCAAAACACACTATTTCCAATGGTGAGATTGTTGTAGCAAGAAATTTGAACCATTTAGAGTTTCTTTTTTTGAAAAATGGTGAAAATTGCATTCAATAATAATTCCTACAAGTTTTGTTTTTTTGAAGAAGATGCTCTAATTGCTCAAAAGACAAGATTGTCCATAACTTTCACATCACTTACTCAAATGTAATGAATCAAAGCTTTCTATATAGACAAATATATAATCTATTAAATTTTTTTTTTTTTTAAATCCAAATTTTTCAAATTCTTTTTTTGCTATCCAACATTAGTGAAAAAACAACCTTTTTCTAGGTTGCTAGAGAGTAACAAACCAATCTATTATTTATGGTATATAATGCTTATCACATTCATCAAATATGTGGTTAGAGTATGTGAACTTCACAAAATGCAATTGGATTTTGTTCTAAATTGTTTTAAGCATTCAATATTTAGAATGCAGATTTGAATTATTTACTCTAGAGCCTTCTTCTAATATATTTGTTCAATACTTTCTAATTTGAATGTTAATCAACTAAAACAAATGAAATCAAATTAAGTAGTTTTTGAAGCTAGGTGTCAAAGGCAACTAACTTCAAAGGATACTTATCACATTTGTTGTGTTTGATATGAGGAAAAAAGGTCTTTGTATAAGTGAGGTAGTAGTAGGTGAAACTATCCATTTGGGATATGTAAATTAGGATTGATAGGACTTCAATCATTCATAGTAAAGCCAAAATAGAAAATTTTGTTCAAAGTTAAATTTCAAACCACATTTAGTCATAGTAGAATAATGTTTTTCAAAAAACTTTTAACTAAGTTAATGTGGATAATCAAGCTAAATTTCATCTTCCAAAATTTGTTTGAGGTTTGAAACTCCAACTAAAAGTTAAGGACAAATTTCAAAGGGAGGTTGGAAGGAACATTTTTTTTACATTTTTCAACACCTTCTTTGAATTTTGTCCATAACTTTTAGTTGGAGTCTCAAAACCTCAAAAGTATTTTTTGGAGATAAAACATAACTTGATTACCCAACATTTTATTGATTAAATTTTCTTGAAAAAAATTATTCTACTATACCTAAATGATGTTTGAAATTTAACTTTAAACACAATTTCGACATTTCAACAATAAGCGGTCAAGCTGTCAATTTCAAATTATTCCATATTCTTTGAGGATTCATGATGGACAATTGATTTGATTATAAAAACAACCTTCTTACCCTTCATTCTCACTAGATGTCAATTAAGTCTTCTACATTGCCATAAAAAATTCTTGTTCTTGATTGATGGTCAATGAATAATTTTGAACATGTGCTTAATTTTCCACAACTTGGTTAGAGTTGAATTAGCATTTGAATCAAAGGTGTTCAATAATTATACTAAGGTGCATTAGAGTACCTTGACCTCCATTCATTAGTAGAAAACAAAATTAAAAAAAAAGCAAATGATGTTTTTTGAAAATTGCGTTCCTGTGAATGCAAATTTTTTGGAATTGTATTGACTACAACGTAGTTTTAGAAAATTTGCATTTGCAGGAACGCAGTTTTCAAAAAACATCATTTGATTTTTGTTGTCTAAAATGTTGTTTTCTACTAGTGATTATTGATCAATTAAACCTAGGTTTGGAGCCACTAATTGTCATTTGATAGCTCAATGGAACTTTAGCAAGAATAGGGGAAAAATAAACACTTAAGCCAAGAAAAAGGTAAACTTTGGGGTCCTCAAAGGGTTGTAGAGCGGCCTTCCAAAGGCCCAATTATTTCTTTAATTTTTCCTTTGATTTGAGCTTCTTAGGACATTATTTTTTTTCTCAAGCACTAATTGAAAAAAAAAATTTATTTCCACTAAACTAATCTATTTTCCTATCTAAAAAAAAATTTCAATAAATCATGACAAAAATTGATACCATAGATACTTGCTGAAAATACAATTTGTCTCCCAAAGGGATAATGGTCCTTTAGGGGTTAAGAGGATTGAATGTTTTGTAGTCTAGTGTAGCATAGTGCAAAAAACTCATGATTAGCCTTAAAGAATCATTTTTATTTCTATTATTATCAAAAAAATAAAATACAAAAAAAATTATAAATTAATTTTGTACATGAAAGAACTTTTCAACTGTCAGAGTTCAACTTTTTAAAATAATGTAATTATAGATGAAGGAATATACAAATTATTGGAAGCAATACTTGTAGCTACACTCTTGTGGCTTCATTTAATGGTTTTAGATTTGTAGTCTCAAAATTCCATGACCAAGTCATGGCTTCATTTTATGACTCTAGTCATGTGTTGTAAAATTCTACAAACATATTGTACTTATGACTACTTATACCTAATGCACCTTATATTTGGTAACTATAAATACATATTACCAAATATGAGTTATCATATTTAATCTAAAGGTTGTCAATAAAAAATTTGAGAAGTTTGCCAAAAATGAAGGTGAGTATGAGCAAAAATAATTTTTGACTTTTAATTTTAATAAAGAATTTGAAACTATAAATATAAATGAAAAATAATTCATATTGTTTAATTTAGATTCTAAAATATAGAATGTGTAATAGCATTGATTTTCTTAATATTTTAAATTTTAAATTGTCATATCAACATGAATTTGTAGATATTCTATTGATTAAGGTAGGCCATTTTAGTACTTGAGTGAGCTACGAAGTTGGCAACCTTAAAATAGAGAAAAAAGTGGTTTGAAATGAAGTGTGCCAAGAGGCATGAAAGATTATCTTGAGCCTCAAATGTTACAAAAATAACCAATTAGTAGAAGAATAGAAGAATTAAGGTTGCTAGCAAACTTGAGCTTGTAAGCTTATGAGTGTAAAAAATGGGAATTTTTGGAATAAAGGACCTATGATTGTGGGTAAAATTATGTAGAAGCTAATGAAATAATAAGAATTTGAGGAGGGGATTTTATTATAATTTGAAATTTTTAGTAAATTCTTGGGTGCAACATTGAAATGTAATCCATTTTTAATGAATCAATCAAACAATGTATGTCACCTTTTACATCCAAACAAGTTTCAATCCAATATGAGGTATGTTTATTTTGGAGAAATCTAAAAAAAATTGAGCAATACAATCAATAATGGTCCCAAAACTAAAAAGAAATGGATACATTAAAGTTGATTCCTATTACCTCATTTGGACCTAGGGAAATTCTTAAATAATGATGTGTTTGAAGTAAAATATGTTCATTGCATCAAAAAGCCCAATGTATATATTTGTTGAATGCATTTGCAAAGAAGAAGGTATTCTTAATTTTAGATTATATAAGGGAAAATCAATGTGGTCATTGTCTCATTGAGAAATGATGTATTAACTCAACTTTGAGGTCTACTACTTTGATAACAACCCAAAGTACGAAAGTCTTCTTTAAAGTTCATACTGAGTTGGAAGTCATGTTGTTGCTCTCAGATGAGGATTGTACAACATTATAAAGTACTCATGCATTTAAAAGCAGCATTTCTCTACCAACTACTCCCTTCGTCCTAAAATGACTATTCATATTTCCAAAATAAATGTCTAGAAATGATTGTCCGGATACTAATTCAAGTAGTCTATGTGATAATCCTACATAGCATCTAATGTAGCTCTTGCTTCCACTATAGTCTTTTCATTACATGAGATGGAAGAAGGAAGCTCTCCTTATCCCTTTAAACATTTCTTCTCCATATACGTTAGCTTCTATGAGTTACCTCCCTTGCCTTTCAAACAAGCCTGCATAGCTTGCTGCAATGATAAGAATAGGCAAATAATCTTCAATGTGTCAAATTTAGAATAAGCATTTTCTACAACTTCAATTAGCTCATCAATCATTGATGGAGCTTCACAAAGGTACTTAGCTTCAATAGCTCTAAAGAATCTAAAGTCCAAGACATTAAAATCAAGACTATTTGGAAGTTGGCATCTCAACGATATGTTGAAACCATCCAAATGTCCTACAGCAAGAATGGCATCATCATCTACTTTTGCATATGGCTTTTCATTGTCTTGTTGGATGTAGATGGGGTGCTTTTTTATTCTAGCTGGCTATTTCTCTTTGATTGCAGGAATTACTTTCTTGATGATCAACTTCACATATTCTTCTCAATTGATCTCATATGTTTTTGTCACTAGTATTCTCCATGGTCAATTCCTTGAAGACTATTGTATTTATTCTTTTTGAATATTAGGCCAAAGTCCAATGAGTCCATCAAACATTGTCGTGATGTGGATCATAGCTTGACTTGGCAACTACAACAAGGAACATCACTTTTGTTATGTATTGTGTGCTTTAGATGAATTGCTCAGCGACAAATTGCTCCAAAATGATATAGTATGTGCGTTTGCATTTTGTCAAAAAAAACCACTTCTCATCAAGATGAACCACATCTACTATGTGATAGAATGTTGTTGTCTCCTCCTTGAACATCAACAAAGTAAACCATATGCATTCCAATTTGTTTTCTTTTGTCTATAATGGTTTGACATTGTTTGTACTCCAAACAATGAACCCTTCCTTGAGTAATGATGTAGAGTGCTCCAAAGAACCTTTGTAGCAACAAAAAAACATCCTCAAATCTTGCCTTTTTTGCAGGGTTGTCATAATGGGCAAGTTAGGGTCATCGGACGGGACGGACGGACGGTCCAGATAGCTTTAATTTTGTAACTTGTGCAATTTTGCGGAATGACACGTCACCTCGTCTGTACCTTGACGATCTCCTCCACGCCTAGCATGTTCTTTAATTCACATGGCATCCACATGGCCTATTTTTCCATTATCAGAAAGTCAACTATATGTTGACTATATCGGACGGGCGGGACCTCTAACGGACGGGCGAATCGGACGTCCGCAGGGTTGACACGACGTCCGGACGCGGACGTTGTGTCCGCAGCGTCCGCTGACATTCGCAGTCCTCGCGAACGCAGCGTTCGCCAGGACCGCCCTGTCCGCTTGTCACCTTGTCCGTCCCGTTCGCTTTGACGGCCCTATTTTCCCCGACCGCCCTACCCAAACTGCCCCGCGGTCACTCCCTTAATCTTTAAACAATTTAAAAGATTATAAAGTTTGACCATGAGTCCATGATAGTCTTGAAACTATGAAAAAATTCCAATTCATTTTCAGAAGGCAAACTAAAAAAGTTTGTGACTTCAAATATATATATATATATACTATTTAAAAATCAACACAAATACAAACATAATCAATATGGGCAAAATGTATTCAATTTAATGTAGAATACCATACATTGTGCACATTTGGCTAATTGTACATATAATTTTTTTCATTCCAATTCTATATTTCTAAACTAATTTTTAATGCCTATATAACCTATTCAACTACTACTTCTGCACTACCAATCTAATATAAATGGCGGAAATGTTCATCTGGCATCGGCCAACGATATGTATTAGAAAATCGCGTAATTACATGGGCCAAACTAGTATTTTCATCGTCAGTCTTCGAAGAAATGCGCTTCAAGTAAGCATAAAACACTTTTCCAAAGTCATGAAAGGCAAATTGTGTCGTACTAGGTGTTTTTCGTAGCACGTTGAAATACGCCTCTGACATGTTTCCATTCATCCGCCGAGCAATTTTTCGAATGGCATACTCTTCCGACTTACGTGAATACATCGGAATGACTTCCACATCTGCACCTGCTTTATGCAAATATGCAATACGTGGATCCACCCACCATCTCCTTTGCAAAGTCTATTTCATCTCATTTGCTGATGTAAATGTGTACAAAGACTTCATTGGCTGAGAAGCTAAGGTGGTCATGCCCCAATCGCAAACTCCAATGTACACACGTGACTCATCCTCTGGAAAATGCAACAAGATGTTGTCCGGAGAAAGATCATTGTGTAAATGTCTAGCAAGATGCACTGCATATATTATATGCATAAACGCCCATGTCAACTCCGTGCGCTTCTTCCGATATCGTCCTAAATGGTGAGCTTTTACAACCTCCTCTTCGGTTGGATTCGTATACATCAAACGGATTTGAATGTTGTCTGGAAAGTCCTTATCCATATTCAACATTTGTCGAAGAGTTCTACCATTCCACCATTCCACCATTCCACCATTCCACCATTCCACCAATACGCATAACCTTCACAGGTCGTTCCGTGCACCGCAGCAAACCGTATCACACCCGCATGTGGAATTCGAACAGCCATTGATTCGTTTTGATGTTCTAGCTTTGCAAGATCGGGTCGAGTTTGGTGGTGAATGGATTTCTTTGCTGCAAACTCCCAATGAGGAAGTATTCCTGGACATCCTTCAATACGAACCTTTCGAATTGTTGCATATCCACCTCTCATCGTTCTATCATCAACAGCAATCACGCGTGCTGTATCTGGAAGTGCTATGAGGTGCCGTCTGGTCCTTTTTGCTTCAGCAACTCCATCATTGCTTTTCCACCAACCAATTGAACCAACTCGATTGTGTGTTTTGGCGAATGGAGCACATTGCCCCCTAAATAAGTCCGCTTTCAGAATCACTTCTTCAAACTGGGCGTCATTGGGTCGATATTCCTTGCCATATTTAACCAAAATGACTTTGAAATTCCACAAAGCGTCATGAACCTTGTTCTCCAAACATTTGGTGAAGTACGTTTTATGCATTTCGTCATGCCACTTCGCCACATTCAATGCATCCAACAACATTTGTGTCATGTCTACCTTGAATTTAGACACGCACTCCTCTTGATATCTGATGTACTTATTGTCTAAAGACAATGTTGTTTCCGATTCATAAAATTGAACAATGCGCTTCATCATGAATTTTTTGCATTCCTCCGAAGGACTTTGACGAGCTACCTCCAAGTTTGATGGTCCCTCTCCATGTTTAAGCTTCGCAACCTTCTTCTTCCCCTTCGTCATTGTGACAAATGAAATTGATATAGATCAATTTTTTTAATTTGAAATTGAATTTACGCGCAAGTGTCCAAAAAATTGGCAACAAGGAGGCCCCAATAAACCACTTTTGCCTTGCCTCGGAAAGGAGCCAATGGAGGATGAACCACCAAGCTCTCCGCTCCACCTTGCATTTACAAGGGGCAAAGCAAAAGTGACAATGCGGACGGCTCGTTCGCCCCTCTTATAAGGGCGAATGGGCCGGGGGCGGCGGACGGATCGGCCGTCCGCCTCCCTGAAACCCTAGAGCCCCATCCGCCCGATCGGACGGTCCGGGGGGGCGGACGCCGGATCCGACGGACAGGGCGGACGCAAGATAGGGCAAACGGGTATCGGGGCGGATGGGGCGGATGGGGCGGACAGGGCGGACGGCGGACAGGTATCGGGGCGAACGGGAGTCGGGGCGGACGGGGCGAACAGGGCGGACAAGTATCGGGGCGGATGGGGGTCTGGGCGGATGGGACGGACGGGTATGAGGGCAAACGGGTACGAGGGCGGACGGGGCGGTTTGACCCTAAAGCGACCCTAAACCCATATTTTGCACGCTAAACAGAGGTCTTCATGGCACTGTATAGTTCAACTAACTTTTCATTCATTCAATGTAAAATTTGAAATTAAAAAAGGTAGCCTTCCTTTATGACCAAATTTATGAATTCTTGGTAAATGATATTTTTGTACAAAGATATGAGCTAAAATGTGCAAAAATTCACAAAAGGATTGCGACGTTTAATATATGTACCCAAATATTCACGTTGCATTGTGTATAAAGCAATTGTAAGAAGGTAGTTGAATAAAAATTCTACTATTAAATTGAATTAGTTGACGTCTAATCACTTAGTAAACCGCTAAATGTCCAAGTCCTTGCAAGTGTGTTTTGGCTATCGAAAAAGAGTATGGACTTATAGTTATCCCCAATGAAGCAAATTGTTCTTTTTTCAAAAATCTAATGGTATAGATGTTTAGCCCCTAAAGTTCTTTTCACTAAAAACACTTCAAAACTGCCAGTAGTAGTGCAAATACCAAGTCTTGGAAGAAAAATACTTTTGGGCATATGTAATCGTAGGATCTTGTAGTAAATTAGTTGGAAAAGATGTGGAACAAATTTTAGACAAATCCACCATTTGGATTGTAAGATATTAGATATTGAGTGTTTCATTTAAGGGGGCTATTCAATTATGTCTATTAATGAACAATTGGTAGGCTAACAAACCTAACTTAGCATGTATTTTAATATTTGTTGCAATTGTTTTAGGAATATTATAACATAATACTATTATAATATTCTTATAAATGATATAGTACTAAATCATTTCAAAATCAACAACATTTGAACACAATCTGTCAATCTTGTCTTCCATACTCCTTTAATGATATATATATATATATATATATAAATATATATACATATATAAAATATATTAGATAAATCAACATGAACAAATCAATGATTATATATTTCATAGATCTATTCTTCATCAATCAAATAAGAGTGCATGTTCAAATATAGACAAAGATGGTTTCTCCATTTGTTCCCAAAAATTAAATAAACAAATAGAGAAAGATATGAAGTGAATGTTACTTGGAGAATTGAAAAGAAAGAAATTGAAGTACTCAATTGCATTTTATTAAATTGGATAATTGCATGTGGATGGCATGAATTAATCTTCATAGATGCTAAACTCATACGAGTTGCATTTCAACATTTATGATTTATGCAATTGATTGAATTGAAAGCTCTTGTAATTACATTTTCAAATTTTTGATTCAATCATTCAAATTTGCAAGAGTGATTTATGATAGATTTATAACTTTAAATGTGAAAGCATTGAATGCCTTTATGCGTGTGTTCATCAATATATTAATTTTAAATAAATAATATATATTTTTTATAACATATGCATAAACCATTGCATTAAAAAAAAAAAAAAGTAAGAGCCAAGCCAAATAGGCTGGTCAAATGAAGAGAACAAGAGAACAAGAGCCCTACGAGAAAGCAAAGGAAAAAAAAAAAATATCAAAAGGATTCAAAGGAAGGAACAAGATGCATTCTTGCAAGACCGTAGAATACATAATGTGATAATGATTTCAAAATCCAAACACAAATATATTTTCTATTTCAATGAGAGTCAAAAATGAACTCCCCTGCTCTCAAAGATTGTACAATGTACACGTTATACAAAACGAACATATAACAGAAAGAGTAGAAGACATTGTTTATCATGATTGAAAACTGAAATGATTTTTTCTTTCTATGTAGAATATTTTATGAAATGTAACAATGTATTTAATTATCATAGTAATTGGTAGAAATCTTTGTGCAATACATAGAAACATTTCATTCATGTGGAATTTTTTCATTTATTTAGGATTAAAATTGAAGTATTATACTCTACAAAGTACAAACCGAAAACAATATCATATACCTAAGTTCAAAAGTTTGCAATTGTTTCGTGAATTCATTTTGAAAACTCAAACAAAGAAATATTTTATAATCAATATCTTGTTCATTTGAATCATTTCAAAATTTGAATTCCGAATTCAATTCCTATTTATAATAGAAATTATGTTTGTCAATTTTTTAGATCTTTAAACAATGAACCCTCTTTTTTAAAACTAATATTTAAAAACATCTGAAATAAGAATATTGGAATTACCCTTCAAAATAAATATAGCACATGTATAAGTGTATAATGTATTCTACTCAACCAACTCAAGTAACGAATTTTTCTATGTTTTTAAGGAAAAATATAGCCATATATGATTTGAAAGTTAAAACATTGATTCTTTTTCTTTGTTTTCAAATCTAATCAAAATTTCATTAAAAAATATGAAAGACTCGATATTCATTTGAAGATCATGATGCACTTTTAATGAGAAATTACAACCTTTCATTAAATATCATGAGGTTGAAATCCATTAAACTGTTATTCTAATTATGTATTGGGGCCTTTTTTTAAAATTTCACTTGCTTACGATGAAAAGGAATTGATTATTTTTGCAAAACATTTGATTTCCTAATGAACTTTAAAAAAATCCCCACCATCTTCAGATCTTCTCAAAACCTATTTAGAAGGATAATATGAGTAAATAATCCAAACATATTCAACTTAACCACATTCCCCTCATTCGTAAAACAATTTAGGGGAGAAAAGAAAGGGTTAGGGTAATTAGGGTATAGGGTTTAGGGTTTACATTTAAAAAAAAAAAAATGATAAATCAATTACATTGATCCTCATTTAGTAGTGATTATTAGGCTGTTTTTTTTGGAAATGTTATCGCTCTTTTTGAGTAATATCGGCCTCTTAGGATGCTCTAATGGACAGCTGGGCGGATGCCGTCGGTGGTCAGTATTTAAGTGGGGCGGTTGGCGTGTTCAAAGCGCGGACGGCGTCGGAAGGCGGATAGTGCGGATAGTCCTGTCCGCCCGTCCGGGCCGTTGCTTGTTTTTGAACGGAAATCCTAAAAATGAACCTTTAATTTTCTGGAGGGGACTATAAATGTTAGAAGAGAAGCTTTGGTATTCACTCTCGAAAAATTGAACGCTAAGATTTCCAAAGGCTATGAGCTTCAATTTATTGAGTCTCTTGCTTGGTAATGTCTAGTTTGGTGAACGGGGGGGCTTTGATTTTCAAAGCTTTGTGTGACTAATTTCATTGATATTGTATACATTGTCACGTTGTGGGTTTCAAATTTAAAACATTTTATTGGTTTCTTTTGAAATTGAGGTAAAACATACACTTGTCAGTATGGTGGCCAAACCGACGGGGGATTTTTCTCCTTGGTTTAGTATGCAAGAGGGTGGTAAAGTAAAATGTAGGCTTTGCAAAGCGAGCATGTCAAGGAAGCTCAGCCGTATGTTCAGCCACTTAGGCTATTTTAGGCCCGGAGGTGTACGTGATAAAGAGGTGAGCCTTTGTCCACGATTATCAATGGCAGTTCGAGATTTATTTCGGCATTGCGAAGGAGTTTTTCCAAAACGCGTTGTAATGGACAATGTGGATGGCAACCCTGGCCCTTCAGATGTTCAAGAGTTTTCGGCCGGAAAGGCTATGTCGCATTCTGACCACGAAGATTCTTGTCTAGCGTCCAAAGAATTGGTATCAATGGTATGTGCCACAACTGAAATGATTTTGAGTACGGAAGCTTCTGGTGAACATGAAACCCCAAGGGCATCAAGTTCTAGGCCTCAGAGGCAAGGCAGCTTAGTGAATGGGTTTGAAGAAGGTCATAGACGCAAATTACATTCAGTGTGGGCAAATTTTTTTTATTCGGCGAACATACCATTTTTCGTGGCTCGAAATCCAGCTTTTAAAAAAGTAGTGAAGAAAACGGCTGCGTTTGGTAGGCCATACATTCCTCCCTCATACCACGACCTTCGGTACAAATTGTTGAATGAGGCGAAGACCAACATTCAGACACAGTTGAATGCATGGACCGAAGATAGCATTCGAAAATTTGGAGCAACATTGTCCATTGATGGATGGAGCTCGGTGACTAATCGACCTCTCATCAATGCCATGCTTGTATCATCCGTAGGTGAAGAATTTCTTGGATCTGTGGATACAAGTGGTTGTGAAAAAAATGCGGAGTACTTGGTAGCTGTGTTGGAAAAGTTCATTGAACAAGTGGGGTCCAAGAACGTCGTGTTAATAACTACGGATAATGCTCCCGTGAATTCGTCCGCATGGGATGTAATATCTGCAAAATATCCTCATATTTTTTACCAAGGGTGCGTGGTACATGCATTGAATTTGTTGTTGAAGGATTGGGCTGCACAGAAATGAATTGCTTCCAAATTGGATAAAGGAGTTCTTGTAGCTAAATTTATCAGGAAGAGACATATGCCGCTAGCTCTATTGCAAAAGTATTCACCAAATCTTGGTCTCTTGATGCTTGGGGATACAAGGTTCGCCTCTAAATTTATCATGATGGAGCGTTTGACAAAATTGAGAAGAGCATTGGAACAAACGGTGGTAGATTCGCAATGGGTTGAGTATGTACATACTCTCAAGAAGAAACGTGGAGCTAAAGTCCAACCAAAAGACTTGGCCTTAGCAGTGAAGAAAATTGTTCTTGATGACCATTTTTGGAATCGGTCCATCAATTATGTGGAGATGGTTGAATCAATCATATGTGCACTCCGCGATTTGGATTCAAAATCACCATGCATGGGGAAGGTGTTGCATATCATGAGGAAGTTAGAGAAGCACGTGAATGGATTACAAAGTCCACCATTTTGTTTGCTAGAAGAACTTGCAATTCCATTGGTACAGTTTTTTTATGCTCGAAGAAGAATGGTGGACAACGATCTCCAATCAGCCGCAGCTCTTTTGAATCCATACCTTCTTCATGACAAAGAGCTAACGGATGACGCAGATGCAATGTCAAGATGTAAGAAAGTTTTGGAGAGAATATGTAAACCGGATGAATATGCAGCAGTGATGAAGGAATTTGTAGCTTTTCGACACAAGGAACCTCCATTCCACAATATGTTGAATCCGGGAGATCAAATGTTGTTCGCACATGCTTGGTGGGATTTTGAAGGTGCATGTGGCAAGTTTATAGCTCCATTAGCGAAGAGGATATTGGCTCAACCGGTGTTATCATCTTCATGTGAACGGAATTGGAGCAACTATTTTTTTGTTCACAACAAATCTCGAAATAAATTGAAGCTAGAGAGAGCAGCGGATTTGGTATACGTGTATACCAATTCCAAAGTATTAAACGCATCGAAGGAAAAAGATGAAAAAAAATGGTATAATGATAATGTGGATCCGATGGAATCAGAGGATTCAGATAGGCCAACGTTAGAAGACGATGATGACGAGGATTTGGAAAGGGCCCTTTCAGTTGTAGATGGCGGAGATGACTTCAATTGTGCGACAGCATGGGGAGATGAAGACGTTATAGAAGGCTTTCTCAATTTGGTGAATGATACGCATGATTATCATCTAAACCGCAAGGATGTCGTTCCCGACAATGCAAACGATGCATATACCTTTTGTGAAGACGAGGACAATGTAGGGGTACAGGCGAATCTACCTTCTTTAACTGCATATTGCAATGGAATGGGATTCTTGAATAGCGAAAACATTCTATCGGAAAAGGCAAACGCTATTGCCAAAGAGGTGAAAATCAATGAGAATGCTATTGGTGATGATGGGAAAAATGAAGAAGTTTTAATTTCTCAATCTCCATCTGTGGCATTAAATGTAGTGCAAGGAAACGACAAAAGAGAAGATGCGGTCATGGAGGTGGACATTCCAAAAGATGTGGGCAATAATAGTGGTGATAAGGGGGAACCAAATATTGCGGTACAAAAAAATAATGATTCACTTGGGATGACAATCACAAATTCGGCAATTGTGAAGAGTGATAAAGGAAAAGAGCCAATGAAGTCAATTTTTTAAGTACCGAGATCTAGTGCTCTTCCACCAATACCGTTGAAGTCTGTTAGCACACGATTGAATGATTCTCAGAGCTTTGGATATGGAAAATGCCTAATGAACATTTCCAAAGAAATTTCTACAGGCGGTAATCTACGAAAAGTAGCGTCATCACCTACAAGCCTAAGTGATACGGATAGTGATCGGATGCCATTGGCATCTTTGCGTGATCGCATTTTAAGAAAAGGAATGGCGCAAGAACCCATCAAATCAACAAACGGCACTCTATTACCTCAAAAGAAAGCCAAAGTGGAGATAACCGTTCATGGACATGTCGACTCTACATCGAGATTGATGGTTCAAGAATCGAGTAACGTGAAAGTGAAAGAGAAATGCAACCTTTTGCTATCTCTCCAGTGAAGAATAGGACCCCTCTTGATGAAAATGTTGCTACTTTGTCAAATAGAAAAAAAAGAAAGGTTCCTATTCAAAAAGCCTTTAATCGTTCTGTCAAAGTAAAAAAAGAAAAATTAAATTCGAAAGAAGGGAGTAAACCTACTTCGAGAGAAGACTTGAAGGAGACAACGATACTTGATTCCAACAATGAAGATGACTCCGACAATGAAGATGACTCCGATAATGAAGATTTTGAACGGAGAGCTGCAGGAGAGAGTAGTGGGGCTAAGGTTAGAGGAGATGTGGATTGGCGTCCATAGGAATTGTGGAGATGTGAATTTAGATGTTTGATTGTTTAGTTGCTCATGATATATGGAGCTCATGTTGACAAATGACAATGGTTTCTTCAATCATTTTATTATAAAATTGTTTGTTTATTGATGATATACATCTCGCTGGATTTTAAAGTGATTTTGTTTCTAAATCAAAATGAAATTCAACAAAAAAAATTAAAAATATATTTCATATTTTAGCTTTTACATAAATAGTGATATACAACTCTATTGAATCGCAATTGCAATATAAGAAAAATCAAAATCCAAATGACTTCACTCTCAATTTCTCATTGGTGAAAACAATCAAAACAAAAAACCCAAAACGGGTTTTCTAAGCCGCCTCGTCCGTCCGCCCCGCATGTCTGCCCTGTTCGGCTGCCCCATCCGTCTGCCCCGCCTGGCCGCCTTCCGACGGCGGAACAGATGTTGCGTCCACTAGCATCCGTGCGTCCGGACGTCCGGAAAACGGACGCTATTTTGAGGCGGACGTAGAGATTCGTCAACCCTGAGCGATAGTATCCATCTTTTGCTTGTCTGTTCTAGGGATCTATCCATTTATAGTCATCTCGTATATGCTGCCAGCCCCCTCCTTCATGCTAGTAGGCTTACTCCTATACGTCTCTCTCTTCTCACAATAACACCCAATAGCAACTATCTCTATCCACTCTTTGATGTGGGGATGCTTGACTTGTAGCCTCTTCAATGACTCATATTCCTTTTGCGACGTCATAGTGCATATAGCTTCCCATGCCTCTTGCAGCACGTTGGAAGGTAGTATAGGGTATGTTTTCCTGTTGACCATTCTACACTTTATACCCCATTTCTCGTACTGATAGGGGATCCATCCTGACTCGGCATCTCTTATCTGCTTTTCGGTAGGAGGTTCATCAAGGAGAGCTTGTGTCTCTTTTTCCTCTTTTTCCACCATACGCCCAACTACTCTCAACTCTGCCACTTCTTGTTTTATTCTTCTTGCCAAGTCTTCCCTACCACATTCAAACATGTTGGGGTGAGTTGATGGCACTGCTATGCACTCAGCGGGTATGGGTATGACCACTCCCTCCTCTTTCAGTCTATCAAGATGGGGTTTGGCTTCACGAAGCTTTCTTATAGACTCGTCTCTATCATGCAAAGACTCAAATGCTTCAGGCACTACATTCACATTATTGGGACGACGAGTTTTATGGACTCCACAAAACAACGATCCTTGTTTTGTTGCATGTTCGCACTGCTTTTTGTGCACAGTGTCGTTGTTGACTATCGCTCAACAGCGCTGTGGTTTCTGCAGAGAGCCCTCTTTGTCTACCACAACTGCACCTTTGTAGACTCCGTAGAATGGAGTGTTGTCTTTCGCCTTGTTCGAGCACTGTAGTCCTTTCTTCGCTCTTGTAACAAGTACTGCTTTGCATATAGCACTAGACACTACTGTGCTAGTACAATGCGGACTACCATTGAAGTACTCTACTAGTTCGTCAAAGATCTGTTGCTTCATGAGAAGCAGCATCTCTTTGAGCTCTCTTTTGAGCTCCTGCATTGTAGCTTCCTTGATACTCTTGAGACCCAACATGATCCTATGACTTATCTACAACGAGTCTGTAGTACTTACCGTATATAAGACAAATACATTTCGTGATCATAACTTGTAGCACATCAATTATGGCAGTTTAACTGCTTGAGTAGAAGTAGTTACTCTAAAACTCTGTTTGATTATTTCAACATTATACCTTCTGGTCAAAGCTTTATAGTGTCCTATCATATAAAGTATAGAGTATTAATTGCCCTATTGCCTATAGTATAAAGTATAAAGTATATAAAATTTTATTTTTTTCGGCTCTCTCCATTCTCCTCTTCTCTTATTCTTCTTACTCGTCGTGAGCTGCCTCATCAACCATCTCCAAGGCAACTGTCTCACGTACTAGAGCTATACCATGCTTGTATCTCTCTACTGAGGAGCACACATACACTATAGTGTTACTCACTATAGTGGATATCTCATCGGGGCTTGCCTTATGCACGCCCTCACCTAGATTATCAACCATGATTATAAGAGTTTCATTGTCAACGAGTCCTAGGTCCATGTTATCAGTAGTAAATTCCCGAGGACTCATGGGCGAGGGGATCTTGTCGCTTATTGCTTCAACACTAGCATATACATTGTTTATGCCACCTCCCAGCTCTACTACGACTACTGTGGCAACGTGCTGAATGTCTTCACGAAAGGATACCGCATTAGCAGACAATTGCTGACCGATAGTTACTGCAAGGCCGTCTAGACTTTTGATTGTACTCGCGGCAGACAGCTCAACCGATTTTAGGTGCCTCTCATATACATCCATCCTTCTTTCTAGGGTTGTCATTCTGCTCTCCACTTGAGCGGAAAGTTTAGTCTCCATCTACGCAAGCTTTAGCAGGACATCGGATATGTCTAGAGGAGGAGACTGTAGGGGAGGTGTCTTAGGCTTATTAGTGACAGCACTAGTACCAGCACCAACGATAGGTTTATATCCTGTAGGTCTTATCTCCTTTTGTGTTGTAGGGGATACCAAGAAGTTACTTATAGGTCTATTGGCAAACATATCAGGTACGGAGGACGAGGCAATAGTCTTGCCACTGGGCTTATGGTAATCGTCCACAAATCTCACGTTTGGTGGTTCGGGACTTCCCCTCTCGGAGCCGATACCACGACTTCCAATCTAAAAGATAGAAGACTGAGTAGTATAGGGGGCTGACTGGTCGTGATCGTCGGCCCATGTAGTACCACTCTCTTTCAGATCCTCAAGACCACTCTGTAGTCCCTGCAAGAACTTTGATTTGCGCATTTTGTTGCACAGCACAACACAAGAAGTAGAAATTAGCAATACGTATATAGTATAGTATAGTATCATAGGGTAGTAAAAACGTGTAATGGAGCATCAGTGGCCCAATAACCTTTTCAGTTTCTCCTCGGGGGTCTCCACCCTTATCACTATACGTCTCTTAGACGGAGACGATAGAGGGGATGACTTTCCAGCTGCAAGGAGGACGTGATCGTTCTCGACGTATATCTTGCGTATCGTCTTTATTTTGTCCGCCTCAAAGTCCATATCATCGGGCTTGATTACAGCCAGTTTCAGGTACACAAGCACTATGGTCACACCCATCTCGAGATTTCTGCTTGCAAGCCCCATAGTAGTCTCCAGGTACTCCCTCAAGGTGGATCTATCTATTGCTTTAGCCATTTTAGGAGCACTACAATCTCCTTATTGGATCTATACTGATATTATATCACTATTGTATATACTAGATATAAGCGTCCTTCAGCCCTATATAGTGGTAAGAAGGTGCAATGGTGTGTTTATCATGTCTCTAGTAGGGGTTTCAACACTACTATCACCCTTGATACAAAGAGTCCTTTTGTCAAGGATACAAGAGATGACAATAGTCGTCGATGTAAACGCTCTAATGTTCGTAATGTCTAAATGTACTATAATCGAGTGTGCGAGCAAGGATTTTTCACTGAACGGAGTCAGAAGTGTCTTGAGTCACGAAGAGTTTGAAGTAGCAGAATGTAGTGATCATTGTATTGACACAATTGCAAGAGCGATGGATGTGTTAAAGAAAAGATTCCATTGTGTCTTTGTGTTTGACAATGAGACCTTCCCTGAAAAGGACCTGGAGATAAAGAGAAGGGTTAAAAAACGTATAGTAGCAAAAGATACGTTGACAAGAACAAGGAAGATATTTCAACGGGATCTCTCAGACGAAGACAGGGCCAAAAGGTACTACTACGCACTGCTTGAGAGTATGGAATTACGTGTATCAGAAGCTCCCACATCACTCGACGTATGTGTGATAGGGCAGTATGAAGCCGATGTAACGTGCGCTCACATGTGTAAGAACAAAGAAGTTGATGCTGTATTGAGTAGTGACTATGATACCTTATTGTTCGGATGTCCGTATCTGATAAAAGACATAGACATACTTGAAGGGTACGCAGATATCATAACCTTGTAGAGCATATATCAGCACTTCAATCTAAGTCACTCTCAGGTTATAGACACATGCATTCTAATGGGTATAGACTATAATACAAAGATCAGTGGAGTGGGACCTAGAACAGCTCTTGCCGAGATACAGAGACATGGTAGACTAGAGAATACCAAGTACCGTGATGAGAAGGGACTCAACATACACAGACTGAGACAAATATATGATTGTTCCTACTTGAAACAAAAGTTAAAGTGGTTCTCCCTCGACACTCACGAGAAACTTAGTATGCTGCCTAGTACAATCAAGATATTTTAATACTCGGAGGTCAAAAAAATAAATTTTTTTATTTTAGTATGAGTAGATTCCTACCATGGCTAGTCCCTTAATAGCACCGGCGAACTCTTTTACCAGACGTTTCTGCCCTAACAGCTGTAGTATTTGATCTACTGGGTTTGAGATATGGGTCTCGATGTAGTATAAGTAGTCCACTTGTAACTTGTAAGGCACTACCAACTAAGGGGGGCACATCTTGTAGCCTTGGAGTTTAAGCTCCTTCGTAGTCTTTACGAACACAAAGTCTAACTTGTCCCCAAGTCTCGTCTCCATTCCTAGGTCCTTTAGTCTGTTGCTGTATACCAGCAAGGGTGTACTGGCACTAGAGTAACCCTTTCCCAAGGTCTTTGTGATCACGAGATCACTCAAAGGGACATTGCCTCTTACTAGTGACAAGAGCTCGCCTCTGATGAACTCAAGTATATCCTTGTACGGAGTTGAATACATTATCATCTCTACCAACAACGAGTACATTCTCTTCAGAAATACACAACTGTCTCTCTTGGACACAACTACTCCCTTGAATATCATCTTGCGCTCACCGGCTATCATTCCAATGTATCTCTTTTTTGTTATTAGAGGAAATGTCTCAAACACACTTTCGAACTCTAGCCTCACTAGAGCGAGGAACTCCCTTAATACCTCACTTGATATATGCACCGCCAAAGACTTACACGACTCGTAGTCCTGGGCAGTCGAAGAGGTAAACATGCATGAGTCTGTATCACCATACACTAGGCTCACCTAATACCTAGAGGATATTATTTCTGACGCCTTTATCAGCATTGACCTGCCTATTGTTGTTGTCGACTCCGCACCCTCTATGAATTGTAGGTATGGGGAATTACGAGTCCCATAGGATCCGTACACAGAGTTGGCAGATATCTTCAAGGCGATTTGTCTCCTCTCAAGTACCACCTTTTCTATCCCAGTAGCAGTAAGAGACTGCTCTTTAACCCTCTTCCTGGTCAATATGAGCCTCTCTAGAAGAGATGGAACTAATCCCATAGGTTGTGCTGCAAATGTGTAGGACTTCTTATCAGACACACGTACAATGAAACATGGCTGACTGCTAGCACGTCTAACAAAGGTGGAGTAGCATATGTTGTGACTTATAATCACTGAGGGATATAAACTTGAGAAGTCCAGCAGAGAGCACCACTTGTACAGCCCAGGAACAGGATCAGACACTATTGCTCCTTCATACTCAAACTCTTTGAGTAGTGACTCGGTCTTATCAAATACAACATCACTATCATAGCATTCTTTGTACAGTTGAGACCTTACTCTTATCTGCTGACCTCTGGTGTATAGGTCTCGAATCCTAGTCCTTGTGATACTAGACATCTCTGTTACACTGACCCATATGTTCATGCTGTCAAATAGCCCAAGAGTCAACAGAGAGTCTACCACGCAGTATCTCGCGATTCTCTCCATAGACTCTCTGTCCCCCTTTTCATACAAGTTGAACACCTCCTTGTATGGCAGGTCTACCTTCTTGTTCCCAGTGAATTTCTGCGATACATATGAAAGGCTATAGCTCTACAGCTTGTACTCTTTTGTGACATACTAGTAGACATCTATCACAAATTCACAGTACGCCCTAGCAAATCGATGACTACATAGTCGTTAAACCCGTAGGCAGAGCTGCTCCAGTTTATGTCTATCCTCTCAGTACTAGTATTCTGAATCCTAGAGGCTGAGGGAAGATCGACAAGTTTCCTTCGCAACCTTGTGTCAATGTACTTGAAGTCGAACATGAATATATTGTACCCTATTATGACATCTGGGTTTATTTTGTTGATGAGTGCAAAGTACGCTTCTATCAGACCCCTCTCGTTTGGAAGGGACCTCGCCTCTGTCTCTCCAATGTACATATCGTCCTCACCAATGTACAAGACATATTTCTTCGACGTGCCGGGCATGAGATATCTTTGTGAAACTACGGATATCATGAACAGCTTATCCCTCTCGACACAGGGATCGGGCATAGCATTGGGGTTAGATGAGTACACCTCTATGTCCATGCACACTACTAGTGGCCTTGGCACGTCTGTGTGACTCATAGCCCATATCGACCTACAGCTACACGTGTACTCAAGATCTGTAGAGCATAGTCTCGTACTTGGGACTACACTTGCATACAGTGCTATTATCCATCCTGAGTAGCTTATATTAGCAGCTGTAATGAACACATCCTCAGTCTTCATGTCATTTTCATAAGTTCGTATATCCATCTTCCTCATTAGATTCGAAAAATGTTCTAGTGTGCTGCGCTTATAGAAGTAGTATTTGATGAATTTTCTGTCACCTTCGAGATACGACCTTAAGAACTTTTTAACACATGTCGTCGTCTTAGCGATGTTGGCATGTCCGATATATCTTGCTATCTTATCGACTGTCTCCTTAACCTGCTCTCCCATATCAGAAACAAGGACGTAGCTGTACAAGAGGAAGTCGTGTACTCTAATAGCAACAGATCCTTCTGTAGCAGCATTTCCAAACCCATAAAGCACAGTTCTTTCACTACTTGGTCCTGCTCTCCAATCATACATCATACATGATACCTCCATCTCTATGAAGAGTACCTAGGTACCGCATCAAACAAACGACGGCACCGGCCAGACACAACCTCCTAGGAGTCAATTAGGAATTCCAGACTCTACCTCTTCATCTTTCGAAGCGTGCACGATAGTAATCGTGTTGTTCCTTCTTCTAGTAAACTCCTTGGCGGACAATATCGTGGGAAACACCATTAGCCCTTTGTGGCATCTCCGTAACTTGTACGTTTTTCGGGATATCTTTAGAATACCGTTGCTAAAGAGAGAAGGTTACATTGATGAGTAATACTTAACAAATTCAAAAGCACTCGGAAAAGTAGTTCTCATAACTTTAGGGACGAAGAGGATACTGTCTTCGACGATGTGTACGTTAACCACATTCTAGTGCATACACATGAGGTATAAATTGTGCACAAAGTATGTTCTAAGCCTTTGATTGTGAACCAGATCAGAGCATGGTATTGGGTCTACTATAACTTGTTCTACGTCTAGTGGTCTCCAGAAGCACCTAGACCATCCGCTCTTGGTAAGAACGAAGACACACTTCCTGTCCACACTTGTCTTCTGCTTGATGGCCTCTTGGGGAGCCAATGCCTCCTCACAAGTGGTTATCTGCATCTTAAACTGTCTCAGTGTGTTCTTCCAATGACCCATTACCAGCTCGCACTATGGATACGGAAATGCATGCCTATAGCAAAGAATAATAATAGAGTCGCTATACACAGACTCCTAGATGTATGGTCCTTTAGTGCGTGGTATGGACATCCTTATACTGGTATCGTCGAGGACATTGAGAATGTATATGTTCATAGAGAAGATATACTCTAGTGCTCTGTGGTAAAGCGTAGGGTCTAGAAACACTTCTTCGTCTCTGACATTAAGTAGTATGTCTTCCTCTATTAGATACCACAGCTCTTGGAGACATATTTGTGGGGGAAAGCTTGACTCTTCTCTTGGAATGTAGTAGGGCATACAGTGAAGTACAGATGACTTGCTCCTTCTCACGCCTAGTCTCATAAGGTCTGTTGATCGAGTCATCTCCTAGAGGTCCTTTGGAGCCTTTCCAGTCATGCCTTCCTCGAGGGGGTGTAGTGGCTTGAACCGTACTATTCTTTTACTGCTTCTACTGGCGTCAAAGACATTATTCACATACTTGTAGTAGTTAGATTCAGGTCTTTTGAGGTGGTTCGTAGCATAGCAGCACGGAAGAAACTCGAACACGTCCTTGTTAGAAAGTCTGTTCTTTCTGAGTCCGGGGAATAGTCCCTCATCACATGTGTACACTCTTGAGTAGGGACCTTTTGCAGGGTATCTCATAGTATGTCTCCCTCGGGATCTGTACTCCTCTTCGAGGTCCGTGATTATTACTGGTTTAATTGAGCACTCCCTTGCATACCCTGACACAAATAGTTCAAGAACTTCCTCTTTAAGGGCAAATGTGCGTGTACGATGCTTAGCCACTCCCCCCTCCTCAGCTATAACACTGTAGAGACTACTAAAGTCATGCTTCACATCCTCATAGACACTCAGCAAGAGAGAAGTCTGGTCTATCGCAGGCCAAATGTACTCTTCCTTTTTAATGTTAGATATTATAATAGTCTTGCTTTCACCTCGCTTGAATGTTATTGTTGCAAACTTAGTATGTAATGAATACTTTGCTTTCATAGATACTAGAACGACTTTTTCTCTGAGAGAGATAGTATCTGACAATCTGGGCTCGTTCATTACAATATCACACAACAGTTCTAGATCTGTTTTTTCTCCTGCTATGACACCAAACAATTCTATGTTGGTAATTTCAACGTTCGTTGATGCATCGATACCTACTATAGTACTGATTATATTGGCAAACTCAGTAGCAGAAACCGCATACGATGATAGATACCTTGCCTTCATTGTACCCGAGTTAGAATCGAAGACTACTCGTGCAGGTGCTCTCTTCTCATTGTTGTTCAAAAGTGGAACTATAAATGTGATAACTAATGTGTCATTACTTCTTTGAACATCGTCCACCTCTATAACGGGGTGGAAGTGCTTCTACCACTAGCCGTCTTGGGTGTATCTCTCAACAAGAGGTATGTCCTCGGATGTACATATGTTGTCGAAAAGTATGTTCCCATCTATGGCAGTAACACACCATACTAGAGTCATCTCTCTCACCTTGAACGAGTCCATGTTCACCAGAAACTATATAATCATAAAAAATACCGATGTACAAACACCATCAGTTGTATCAGTATTTTTTCCTTTTTTATATTACCAGTCTGTAGTACACTTCACTACAGTAGTCTCTTTCTATTCTAATTATACTGTCCTTCTTAAACCCGTACCACTTGCATATGGGATCTTTAACGTACATCTTTAGAAGACTGTTGCTCATTATTCCCTTATCTCTCATCTCTCTTAGCTCGGCATCCGACGCAGAGTAGTGCTTCGAAAGAAGAAGATTTGAGATAGGGTTGAACAACAACTCCTCCTCGGTGAAAAGTGTCATACCGTAGATGCACAAGTCATCCTCAAATGCCGAGACATCAAAGACATTTGATGGGATGACTACTATAAGGGCAAACTAGCACGCGTCCTTTAATATATCCCTGAAGTATTGGATAGTGATCTCTGTTATGTCTTTCTTGTCGGTCAAGCCGATGCTCATCCCGTATGGATGTCTATCGACAAAGCCTCTCGCCATTAGCACTACGAGGTTGTTGTCTTGTCTGACATAAGGACCCATCCTCTCACTGGTCTCGACAGTATCAGAACTATGATGATACTCGCGATCCCGTATCATGTCTCTTATAACGGAGATCATACTACCTAGACAATATAAATCTACAATATCTCAAGATGTTCTTTTTGATTGTGGTTTTATCATAAAACTTTGAGCTGGACATACTCGAGTTAGCGTCAATCACATCAGTAATAAGACCATTACATAGCCTAGAAAACTGTGCGATTATTTTCCCTCCAGACCTTGCAAGTACGATCGATGCAGCAATAAGAATGGTCACATTCATATCACTTACTTCAATGCCTGAAAGCATTCTCTCGACTGCCTTCTTCATCTCTAGACCAATGTCGATATGCTTTATAGAGAATGATAAAACATTGAAAGATTCTCTAAAGTCATCTTCGTCAGCAGATGATGTACTTATAATCTCCAGTCTATTGGTACATCTAACACGTCGTTTATTATTTTGAAATGGTTACAGCCAAAATATCCCTTGGTCGCACTAAAGGGAGATGGATGTGGTGCTCTAAGGATCACATTCTTTGAGGTATCTATCTCTTTGTCAAAAACTGCAGCAACCTTCCCCCATAGTACAAATATAACCCCTCCCTTGTCAGAGCATAGTCTTATACACTCCTTTGTAAATCGTTGCCAGAAGGCATCGTGGCTTCTATTAGAGCCGCCCTCAGTCGTGAGCGTAGAATTCAATAGTAGTACACCTTGAGTACACCATCTAGTAAGATCGCCATGAGAAGGTACGGCAAAGTTTTCTATTTCATCAGAAATCTCTTTGAATATGTTCACAAGTGATGGAGGAACTGGATATTCCCTGTTAACAGAGAAGAACAGCCCATTGGCCTTGCCAACACCCTTGTACGGCTCTTGACCCAGTATCACGACTCTTATACTGTTCAGAGGTGTCTCATAGAAGGCTCTAAGGACGTTGTTAAGAGGGGGAAAGATCACAACCCCCTTGTCCATTTCTCGCTTTAGTACAATACATATTTCGTCAAGATTGTCTGCCATTGATATGATGAACTCCTCCCACCTAGGAGGCATCAAAAAAGACATGGTTGCATGGTACGCATTTAATGTGGAATGTATGGAAGAAAAAGGTCTAGAAGTAGCACACGTAGCAGCGTGTAAGGATATCAATAATACAATGTTTCTTGAGGCGGGGGTAAAAGAGGCAAGTGTTTTGGTAGAAGATGGTGTAGAACAATGTCTGAAATGTAAGAGCAAGAAGACCATGTCTATTGACATGCAAAAGAGATCAGCTGATGAAGGAATGACTACAATGTTTGAATGCTCTAAGTGTCATCACAAGTGGCAGATATAAATTTTTTTTTATATCTTACTATTATCCGAGTTATCTCGCCCATAGCAAAATTGTATGATGTCTGTACCGTCTCTAACAGTACCATCATATTGTGTGGTTACGTCCTGTATAGACTTCGAGATACACCTTTGTATGTAACCTACATCCGACGTGTTCACACCAGTGTTGACTAGTCCCTCTCTGCCTCCCTGATAGTGGAAAAAGTATTCGATAGGGTTAAGACCCTGTGAGTATGAGCTCTTGATGAACCCTTGAGCTTCGAGTGAGTTGTCATCTGGGCTACACCATTCCAAGGCTCCACCACCTGCTAGCACTCTCTTGGGCCTTTCCCCTCTTATCCACTGTTGACCTACTAGAGACGATATCTGTCCTAGGTTGACAAAGCTCCCTTTGGAGCCGCTTCTCACTATAACCAAAAGAGAGTTAGTGTCGTCTATGGATTCCGCTACCGCTCATTGGCTCATGTTCCTGATGTTATTGAGGACCACACCAATGTTCTTGTCATCTATGCTCACATTAGGCATGACAACCCAACTGATCCTACTGACACAGTCATCGTACCCTACGCTTAGCCCTTCCTCGATTAGCCATCTGTCTACAACTCTTTGTAAAGAGACTAAGAAGGATAGAGTATGGGTGCCATTACTATTCATAAGTATGTCTTCCATTATACTCTTTATCATGTTAGATGTAGGTGGTGTTGTCATATGACCACCACCTGCCATTTGGACCAGAAGGACTATGAGGTCTCTCGAGGTGTGCACATCGGTAGTGTCGAGGTGGATGTCAGAGGTCACAGCACAGTCATGGAGTGTTGTCCGCCTCAGCTTCTTATTACTCTCGTACATCATGAAAGATCCTGTAACGGTATCCTGTATCGCATACACTGTAGGTGCGGAGTTCTGGGGTGATAGGATGCACTTGTCAACTGCTAGAAGTATGCTAGCCTCGACTCTGAAGACATATGAGAACGTACAGAATATATTCATCTCATGTCCATCGAAGTCTGCATTAAATGCAGGGCAGATACAAGGATTGATCCTTATACTATACGAATTTTTTACCATTCTGGCTTTGAATGCCATAAGGGACATTCATTGTAGTGACGGTTGCCTATTAAGTAATACATAGTCTCCATCCTTTTGTACCTTGACATTGTTACAGAAGGAGATAGGTATACCCACCTCATCAACGTCTATGCTTGGGTCAGGAGTTATTACAGCTCTGGCACAATACTTATTCCTCTTACCAAGAATGTATTTTTTAAATGTTCCCTCTTTTCCAGATATTCTGCTTATCAAAGACTCCTCATTGCTTTCAAAAGAATCCTTTCCCAGTATTGTGCAGTACTCTCTGTATACAATACTCGTATTGTTGATATTCCTTAGGATTGACTCATACAATCTAGCAAGAATGTCATCAGGACCCGACGATAGTCAAACACAATTAGGAATAACAGGTATGGAATCCATTATAAAGTCTCAAGGGTTCGACAGTTCATAGCCCATGCTACACACTTGATCAGACGACAGAGTGCTGAACATACTCTTCACCTGAAAGGGAATTATTGTATAGCTTTGATTCTTCTTGTCGAACAGGCGCACTTTCCTGTGGTCAAACGCGTACGACCTTGTGTGCTCTTTACAACTCGAGCATGTCCTTCTCCCTCTGATTTTTTGCAGAGAGTCGAACGACTGATACCTAGGACAGATCATCTCCATAACACTTATTATGTCCTTTATACACAGAGGATTAAATATTGGCTCTCTAAGCTTTATAAATCCCATATGCCCTAGACAGCTCGTGGGATCTGTACATACAAAGTAGTATGCTAAAGGTCCTGTTCCCAGAGTGGAAGAGGTTATGTCATCCTTACCAACAACTTGTATTGAAGAGATCTTGGCAATCTCCTCGTTAGAGTAAAACGAAAAGGATATTGTCTTTAGCTTACTAGTCATGGTGATTAAATAGCCCACTACTACCCATACAAAAAAATTAGATAATTGAAGCTGGCTATGGACTTGAGCTGTGCCCCTTACAATGTTTCAGTACATTGCTCAATCATATAGTAAGAGATGGACCCTGTGGCGTTTATAGAGCGTATGGGAATGGATGTAGATATCGTCAAATTGTATGATATCATGATGCTGGATATCGCTAACTTGATCAAGATGATTGTGATGATAACACTCGAGTGTTTGGTGATGTGCATGTGTCCCGTGATCGGATGAGACTCCAAGAGTGCATTAACAATTTAAGCACCTACAAGTGCGATATTGTAGCAGATGGGGAATCCGTGCTTACCATTCTTGTCCCTATCGACTACTGTTACAAGCTACCAGAAGATAGTATAAAAGGAATATTCATCATAGAAGGAAGAAGGAAGGTTCTAATGTATTAGGAGAAGAGTTATACCTTCCGATACTTAGCACGAAAGGAGAAGTGTGAGTTGAGGCTTTCTAGATGTCATTGTGAGGTATAAACAATCAACGGGGCAGTCAAGGTCTCTCTCCTCTATGGCGGTCATATCAAGATATTCGTAGTGATGAGGACTCTAGGAACGTCTTCAGCTAATATTAAAAACAAAAATACTGATGCATCAACGAACGTTGAAATTACCAACATAGAATTGTTTGGTGTCATAGCAGGAGAAAAAACAGATCTAGAACTGTTGTGTGATATTGTAATGAACGAGCCCAGATTGTCAGATACTATCTCTCTCAGAGAAAAAGTCGTTCTAGTATCTATGAAAGCAAAGTATTCATTACATACTAAGTTTGCAACAATAACATTCAAGCGAGGTGAAAGCAAGACTATTATAATATCTAACATTAAAAAGGAAGAGTACATTTGGCCTGCGATAGACCAGACTTCTCTCTTGCTGAGTGTCTATGAGGATGTGAAGCATGACTTTAGTAGTCTCTACAGTGTTATAGCTGAGGAGGGGGGAGTGGCTAAGCATCGTACACGCACATTTGCCCTTAAAGAGGAAGTTCTTGAACTATTTGTGTCAGGGTATGCAAGGGAGTGCTCAATTAAACCAGTAATAATCACGGACCTCGAAGAGGAGTACAGATCCCGAGGGAGACATACTATGAGATACCCTGCAAAAGGTCCCTACTCAAGAGTGTACACATGTGATGAGGGACTATTCCCCGGACTCAGAAAGAACAGACTTTCTAACAAGGACGTGTTCGAGTTTCTTCCGTGCTGCTATGCTACGAACCACCTCAAAAGACCTGAATCTAACTACTACAAGTATGTGAATAATGTCTTTGACGCCAGTAGAAGCAGTAAAAGAATAGTACGGTTCAAGCCACTACACCCCCTCGAGGAAGGCATGACTGGAAAGGCTCCAAAGGACCTCTAGGAGATGACTCGATCAACAGACCTTATGAGACTAGGCGTGAGAAGGAGCAAGTCATCTGTACTTCACTGTATGCCCTACTACATTCCAAGAGAAGAGTCAAGCTTTCCCCCACAAATATGTCTCCAAGAGCTGTGGTATCTAATAGAGGAAGACATACTACTTAATGTCAGAGACGAAGAAGTGTTTCTAGACCCTACGCTTTACCACAGAGCACTAGAGTATATCTTCTCTATGAACATATACATTCTCAATGTCCTCGACGATACCAGTATAAGGATGTCCATACCACGCACTAAAGGACCATACATCTAGGAGTCTGTGTATAGCGACTCTATTATTATTCTTTGCTATAGGCATGCATTTCCGTATCCATAGTGCGAGCTGGTAATGGGTCATTGGAAGAACACACTGAGACAGTTTAAGATGCAGATAACCACTTGTGAGGAGGCATTGGCTCCCCAAGAGGCCATCAAGCAGAAGACAAGTGTGGACAGGAAGTGTGTCTTCGTTCTTACCAAGAGCGGATGGTCTAGGTGCTTCTGGAGACCACTAGACGTAGAACAAGTTATAGTAGACCCAATACCATGCTCTGATCTGGTTCACAATCAAAGGCTTAGAACATACTTTGTGCACAATTTATACCTCATGTGTATGCACTAGAATGTGGTTAACGTACACATCGTCGAAGACAGTATCCTCTTCGTCCCTAAAGTTATGAGAACTACTTTTCCGAGTGCTTTTGAATTTGTTAAGTATTACTCATCAATGTAACCTTCTCTCTTTAGCAACGGTATTCTAAAGATATCCCGAAAAACGTACAAGTTACGGAGATGCCACAAAGGGCTAATGGTGTTTCCCACGATATTGTCCGCCAAGGAGTTTACTAGAAGAAGGAACAACACGATTACTATCGTGCACGCTTCGAAAGATGAAGAGGTAGAGTCTGGAATTCCTAATTGACTCCTAGGAGGTTGTGTCTGGCCGGTGCCGTCGTTTGTTTGATGCGGTACCTAGGTACTCTTCATAGAGATGGAGGTATCATGTATGATGTATGATTGGAGAGCAGGACCAAGTAGTGAAAGAACTGTGCTTTATGGGTTTGGAAATGCTGCTACAGAAGGATCTGTTGCTATTAGAGTACACGACTTCCTCTTGTACAGCTACGTCCTTGTTTCTGATATGGGAGAGCAGGTTAAGGAGACAGTCGATAAGATAGCAAGATATATCGGACATGCCAACATCGCTAAGACGACGACATGTGTTAAAAAGTTCTTAAGGTCGTATCTCGAAGGTGACAGAAAATTCATCAAATACTACTTCTATAAGCGCAGCACACTAGAACATTTTTCGAATCTAATGAGGAAGATGGATATACGAACTTATGAAAATGACATGAAGACTGAGGATGTGTTCATTACAGCTGCTAATATAAGCTACTCAGGATGGATAATAGCACTGTATGCAAGTGTAGTCCCAAGTACGAGACTATGCTCTACAGATCTTGAGTACACGTGTAGCTGTAGGTCGATATGGGCTATGAGTCACACAGACGTGCCAAGGCCACTAGTAGTGTGCATGGACATAGAGGTGTACTCATCTAACCCCAATGCTATGCCCGATCCCTGTGTCGAGAGGGATAAGCTGTTCATGATATCCGTAGTTTCACAAAGATATCTCATGCCCGGCACGTCGAAGAAATATGTCTTGTACATTGGTGAGGACGATATGTACATTGGAGAGACAGAGGCGAGGTCCCTTCCAAACGAGAGGGGTCTGATAGAAGCGTACTTTGCACTCATCAACAAAATAAACCCAGATGTCATAATAGGGTACAATATATTCATGTTCGACTTCAAGTACATTGACACAAGGTTGCGAAGGAAACTTGTCGATCTTCCCTCAGCCTCTAGGATTCAGAATACTAGTACTGAGAGGATAGACATAAACTGGAGCAGCTCTGCCTACGGGTTTAACGACTATGTAGTCATCGATTTGCTAGGGCGTACTGTGAATTTGTGATAGATGTCTACTAGTATGTCACAAAAGAGTACAAGCTGTAGAGCTATAGCCTTTCATATGTATCGCAGAAATTCACTGGGAACAAGAAGGTAGACCTGCCATACAAGGAGGTGTTCAACTTGTATGAAAAGGGGGACAGAGAGTCTATGGAGAGAATCGCGAGATACTGCGTGGTAGACTCTCTGTTGACTCTTGGGCTATTTGACAGCATGAACATATGGGTCAGTGTAACAGAGATGTCTAGTATCACAAGGACTAGGATTCGAGACCTATACACCAGAGGTCAGCAGATAAGAGTAAGGTCTCAACTGTACAAAGAATGCTATGATAGTGATGTTGTATTTGATAAGACCGAGTCACTACTCAAAGAGTTTGAGTATGAAGGAGCAATAGTGTCTGATCCTGTTCCTGGGCTGTACAAGTGGTGCTCTCTGCTGGACTTCTCAAGTTTATATCCCTCAGTGATTATAAGTCACAACATATGCTACTCCACCTTTGTTAGACGTGCTAGCAGTCAGCCATGTTTCATTGTACGTGTGTCTGATAAGAAGTCCTACACATTTGCAGCACAACCTATGGGATTAGTTCCATCTCTTCTAGAGAGGCTCATATTGACCAGGAAGAGGGTTAAAGAGCAGTCTCTTACTGCTACTGGGATAGAAAAGGTGGTACTTGAGAGGAGACAAATCGCCTTGAAGATATCTGCCAACTCTGTGTACGGATCCTATGGGACTCGTAATTCCCCATACCTACAATTCATAGAGGGTGCGGAGTCGACAACAACAATAGGCAGGTCAATGCTGATAAAGGCGTCAGAAATAATATCCTCTAGGTATTAGGTGAGCCTAGTGTATGGTGATACAGACTCATGCATGTTTACCTCTTCGACTGCCCAGGACTACGAGTCGTGTAAGTCTTTGGCGGTGCATATATCAAGTGAGGTATTAAGGGAGTTCCTCGCTCTAGTGAGGCTAGAGTTCGAAAGTGTGTTTGAGACATTTCCTCTAATAACAAAAAAGAGATACATTGGAATGATAGCCGGTGAGCGCAAGATGATATTCAAGGGAGTAGTTGTGTCCAAGAGAGACAGTTGTGTATTTCTGAAGAGAATGTACTCGTTGTTGGTAGAGATGATAATGTATTCAACTCCGTACAAGGATATACTTGAGTTCATCAGAGGCGAGCTCTTGTCACTAGTAAGAGGCAATGTCCCTTTGAGTGATCTCGTGATCACAAAGACCTTGGGAAAGGGTTACTCTAGTGCCAGTACACCCTTGCTGGTATACAGCAACAGACTAAAGGACCTAGGAATGGAGACGAGACTTGGGGACAAGTTAGACTTTGTGTTCGTAAAGACTACGAAGGAGCTTAAACTCCAAGGCTACAAGATGTGCCCCCCTTAGTTGGTAGTGCCTTACAAGTTACAAGTGGACTACTTATACTACATCGAGACCCATATCTCAAACCCAGTAGATCAAATACTACAGCTGTTAGGGCAGAAACGTCTGGTAAAAGAGTTCGCCGGTGCTATTAAGGGACTAGCCATGGTAGGAATCTACTCATACTAAAATAAAAAAATTTATTTTTTTGACCTCCGAGTATTAAAATATCTTGATTGTACTAGGCAGCATACTAAGTTTCTCGTGAGTGTCGAGGGAGAACCACTTTAACTTTTGTTTCAAGTAGGAACAATCATATATTTGTCTCAGTCTGTGTATGTTGAGTCCCTTCTCATCACGGTACTTGGTATTCTCTAGTCTACCATGTCTCTGTATCTCGGCAAGAGCTGTTCTAGGTCCCACTCCACTGATCTTTGTATTATAGTCTATACCCATTAGAATGCATGTGTCTATAACCTGAGAGTGACTTAGATTGAAGTGCTGATATATGCTCTACAAGGTTATGATATCTGCGTACCCTTCAAGTATGTCTATGTCTTTTATCAGATACGGACATCCGAACAATAAGGTATCATAGTCACTACTCAATACAGCATCAACTTCTTTGTTCTTACACATGTGAGCGCACGTTACATCGGCTTCATACTGCCCTATCACACATACGTCGAGTGATGTGGGAGCTTCTGATACACGTAATTCCATACTCTCAAGCAGTGCGTAGTAGTACCTTTTGGCCCTGTCTTCGTCTGAGAGATCCCGTTGAAATATCTTCCTTGTTCTTGTCAACGTATCTTTTGCTACTATACGTTTTTTAACCCTTCTCTTTATCTCCAGGTCCTTTTCAGGGAAGGTCTCATTGTCAAACACAAAGACACAATGGAATCTTTTCTTTAACACATCCATCGCTCTTGCAATTGTGTCAATACAATGATCACTACATTCTGCTACTGGGTTGATGCATGGATGGGTGGACCAAAATTAGTGTCACAAAACAGTTTTCAGGGACTCCTTGTCATTGCAAGGCCTATTGCTCATGGTAGGCATTGAGCATTTAAGTAAAAAACGGAGAGAATTTGTTTTATACTTGGTCATATAAAGGACTCTGTTATTTATTTTTAACTAATGATACTATAATTGAAATAAGGGACTTTTGAAGTAGGAACATAGGGACTGTCACAGTATGACAGATTGTTAAATTTGAATGAATTTGGAATATAAGAGTTGTTTATTGTGTATGTATGGACTGAATATTGGATAGATGACATTATAAGGATTCTATACTACTTTTTCAATTCAAAAAGAGTAACTTCATTTGTGTGCTAGGGACTTTATAGCACTTTGGAATAGTGACTATTTTCAAGACTCATTTTCTTAACCTTCTCTTCAATTTTTTTTAATTTTTTTTCTTCTATTCCGTTTTATTTTACACTCTCTACAATGGCAAGTCAATGAATAAGGAATTTCATAGGAATAGAGGTGTTTCTCAAAAATGTTGCAATCTGGAATAAGAAGCTTGTCTGAGTTCGTTGATGGGCCATGGCAGACTGGCCCACACTGTCCTACTGACACGTAGCACAAATCGAACAATTGACTTTGCAAGCCCTAAGATCAATGGTTCCTGGTCATTGTCTCTAATTTAGGGTTTAGGGTTCGCCGGATGCGGCTGGGAAGGTGTGCAGTTCATTCAGAGTCCTGCAACAATTTTGTAGAGTTTCTGCTCTCTAAGCACATGGACAACTTTTGCTCAAAAAATTTCCTGCTACTCGTGCACCCTAAGTTGTAGTATACTGTATTCTCCTTAGAGTTGACGAGAAAGAATTTCAATGGGTTCAACTCAAGCAAGAGAGAGGCGCCAAGGAAGAATTAGAGAGGGACCTTGTGAGCGGGAGAGGGTAGCAGAGATCAAGAGAGTCGCCGCAAGAGAGAGGCAGAGGCTTTGCCGTAGTCGGAAGAGGGCACAAGAACTTCGGGACAAAGAAGAGTCGATTAGAGAGGCTCGAAAATGTACTGTACCGTTGCTTAGTTCCCGAAAACATAGTGACGAAGGCGAAGTAGATTCCAGATCGATCAGGAGGGCTGTTTCCACGATTGTGGGGACAATGTCTAAGGCCCTTGGTGCATTTCCGAGTGCGAAGGCAAGGGAGACAATATTGCGCAAGGTATGGGAGCATCCGATCTCAAATGACACATTACCGGAGGATGCTCGTAGGCTTTCAACTGTGGAGCACTCCATCATGTCGGGGTTGGTGCTGTCGTTGGAAGAGGTTAAGCAACCTCGCACTGCAGCAAAACTTGCAACGAAACATGCACTTCTCACTGCTACAGTAAGTGGCGGTGGATCCACCTCATTGAGGAAAAGGGCTAGAATACTTAGAGTTCACCATCGAAACATTGTAGCTGCAGTACAACGTCGACAAAGGATGGATGCGGCTGACTGGTTCTCTTGGAACCTCTTAGTGAGGAAAGTTAGGGTTGATGTTTTGAGCTCTAGAACAAAGGCTATTGTGACTGACTGGTGGATTTCAGAGACTAGGATGAGTCCGAATCGTAAAGATGTTGTTTCCAAACGCTTGGAGGCTGGGGTTAGGGATGAAAAGCCTACGCAATATTTGTTGGAATCTCAGGTTTGCTTCTCTATCGTTCACAATTTGTTTTCAGTAATGTTTAAGAGCGCTTCAATGTGTGATGAACAAGTACTGTCTTTCTGTATTGTTCAGGGTATTTGAGGAGTTAGAGAGAGTATTGCATTGGTACTTCAGAGGTCTAGTGGGAATGTACAGAGATGTTGAGGAGTGAAAGGAGTACCTATTGTTTGGTTCTAGGAGTTTCTAAGGGTTTAGTAGAACCTGCAGTGACAAGCAGTGATAGTCTCGAAAGCTGCAGTGACAAGCAGTGACAAGCTGCAGTGACAGTCTCGTAACTCTTACAACTGTAATTGAAAATCGATGAACTCCTTCGGACATGTTCGAAATGTAGTTTAGTGGCTGGTCATTTTCAGAATCTTCGATGAGTTTATTGGAGTTGAAGTGAGCCTATGAGGACTATATTGAGGCATGTAGGCCTCCTTATAGACAGATGAGGACAATTTGGAAAATTTGGGGAGATAGTATGAAGAATCAGACTTCCATTGAGTATTGAAGGAATGTATTCAGATTTGATGAATTCCTTTGGACATTGTGGTCAGTCATGTGAGTTCATTGGAGTTCAAAGTAATTTTTTAAATATGACATGGGATTTAGGGAGTCTTTCATGGAGATCCTCAGAGGTATTTTCTGATAGAGCTGTATTGGTTGTTTGTGAATGCAGATGGCGTTTTTCTTAAGGTTCAGGGCGGCCCACCCAAACATCATTATTGGAAAAAGAAAGTTTGACTCTTTGCGACCTTTTTTTGTGAGGAAGTTGAAAGAACAAAATGTCTGCTGTTGCATCTACCATGTTGAGATGGAAGAACTTCGGCTAGGTTTCAACTATATGAGGCAAAAAACAAGTTTGCACAATTCAAAGGTTTGTGAATGTAATTGTGAAGAGTTGTGTCGACAAGAAGGTCATGCACGTTGTCTTTGCAAACAGCCGTGTTTACAGGGTGATGATACTTGTTGCAAAGGATCAGAGTTGATATATGGTGGAACAACTGAGCTTCAAGAAGCTATTTTGTGCCCTCGTGAGGAATTCTGTGAATGGCACGCTAGAAACTGTGTCTTTGGCGAATGTGACCAGTGCGGTATTGACTTTTTACCCATCTGCCCTCATGAAAAAGATGGCCACTCTAACGCACTTGTCCAGTGGAAGCACTTTGCAATGCAGGATGTTACTACGAAGAAAGGGGAGGTACGGAAGAAGCTTCAGTTAATTTACAAGAATACCACTTCGGCTGAATTCTTAGAGTACTTCATACCAAAGCTGCAGTTTTTTGTGAAACATAGTTTCGTGGTGAAGTGGGAAGATCGGCAATTCAGGGAGTGTTTAGCTAACTTCCCTCAAGACACAATTGTTTCTGTAATTGATTTCACAGAGAATTATAGTTTTGAGGTTCAAAACGAAGTTCAGTCAATGCATTGGCATAGTTATGAGGTTACTATTCTTGTTCAAATTTCATGGATAAGAAACCCTCACCCTGATCCATCTGATGAAAGCTCAAAGATTTTGTGTAAATACCACTTCTATGTATCTGATGATAAAACACATGATAGTTATTTTGTCCAGCATTGTCTCACATTGCATTATGAGGATCTTGTGCTTTCGGGTTTCAAGCCTAGAAGACATTGGGTGTGGTCTAATGGTTGCAGCAGTCAGTTTAAAAGTAAAGTTCCTTGGTATTTTGTCAGTAGATACCCAGAAATTACTGACGGTTGCAAGTGCTTGTGGAGTTTCTTTGGATCTGGTCATGGAAAGGGGCCCCATGATGGAACTGGGGCTGTACTAAAGCGATTCATCCGACAAAAACAACTAGATGTACAAGGTCCGAAGTTGCAATGTGCAGCTGACATTATCAATTTGTTGCGTGAGAATTTGAGTGAAAGGCCAAAGACGAGCTACAATGGGGGAGATCGCTGACCAGTGCATAGGACCTTTTGGTTGGTTGACATTGACGATGTTGACAGGGAGCATGAGTATGTAATTGATACCATAGAGGGCACAAGGAATTTGCATTCTGTGCAGTCAGTTAATAAAATGGAGGTGAATAAACTACTAAAAAGGAATCTTGCATGCTTCTGTTTTGCATGTATTGATGAAAAATGGGGAGAATGTATTAATACGCCTTGGTGTGGTGATTGGGAGATGGAGATGTTGAGGCCAGAATCTGTAGCTTATGTCCAAGATACAATGAAGGATGCATTCAATTTTGAGTTATGGGACGGTTTTGGTACTAATGGTGAGCTTCTGGGTGCTTGTCTTGAGCTGGGAGATAACTTTGCTACTCCTGCAGATGAAGACAATGAGGAAGGTGTTAGTTTCTACCTCCTCGCTTGTTGCACAAAGCCCTACGTAGTTCAAGATGCATTCATATGCCCTTGGGGTGAGCATTTTGCAGTTGGAGATATGGTGGTCCAAGCAAGGTATTATCAGAAGTATGGAACAGGGATTGATACATATGTTTTTTTGAAGAAGTCAAAGATAGCTCATGTCCATTTGGAGGACATTAGAGCTATTAAATTTCCCATGGTGCCAGCTGACCATAGAGTGTCAGGAAATGATCCTGTGTACAAATTAGATGGAGCAGTCCATGAGCGAATTCTTGATATTCTGGAGTTCAGATAGTATGCCGAGTATTCTATATGGAAAAACAATTCAAAATGCTACCATTTTTAATGATATATGTTATACTTCACTACTTCTCTTTGAATATTGTGGAATAATCATTGCAAATGTGTATGCTTACTTCCTGTGCTTACTTCCTGTGCTTACTTCATAGCACTTAGGCACAATTACAAAAGTTGTACTCAACACTTATAAAAAATGCATCCAACACTTAGGAAAAATGCACCCAACACTTAGGGAATATGCACCCAAATACTTTGAGAAAATGTTGCATTCAATATTTAGAGAAAGTGCACCCAACACTTAAAGATATTGCCTCAAATTCAAAGGCTGATGTTTTGAGGTCTAGAACAAAGGCTGATGTTTTGAGCTCTAATACAAAATTTCAAAAATTTGTATAGCTGAAGAACTACTACTGTATATGTTCTGCACTACAAATAAAAAAGCTATGCACCGATAGTGCATTCCTTGTTCTCAGCTCCCATCAATGTTCATAGTTGCATCTCTCAAGTGAGGCTCACGGTCATCGTGCTTCAGGGCAGCTGATGCCAAAATGGGTGAAGCTGATGCCAATGGTCTTGGTGGTCTTTACATACGTGTCCTGGTTTTACCCAAAAAATTCCAACCGCATGTAAGCAATCTCAACAAGACCCAATCACCAGCACTTAAAACAACAAGAATTCCTTCAAAGTAGAGGTACAATCATTGAATGGCTTTGAAAATTTACCTTTATTTTCCCCTGTTTTGAGCTGCACGAGTAATTCTTGCTTGGGATACTCTTTTCTCAATAGGAGTTTTCTTCTCTTTTCCACCTGACCTTCTTCTTTTTGCAACAGAGACATTCTCTGCCTCGTCATCACCTTCCTCATGCCCTCCGTCTTTTGATTTGCTTCGGCTTGAGTTTGTTGTAGCTTGATCCTCGTCTTCTTCGAAGCAATGTTGTTCTTTAGAACTGGGCTCCGCAACTAATTCCATTGTAGCTTGGATCGTATTTTTCTTCACACCTCTTCTTCTTTTATCACCAGAAACAACTTCATTACTTGGTAGTAGGCGTGATGCCGTGGCCGGAGTCTCCATCATAGGCTCCTCTTCAGGCAATGCAAGAACCGTGGCCTCCAGTTCTGTTACTGGCAATGTCGATTGCATGCGAGTATTCGCAAGCTTGATACTCCCTACTGAGGGGCTAACCGTTCTGGAGCGACGTTGAATGGAGAGTCTTCCGGTCTGGGTGGAGTATGAGACTGATGCTCTTCCGAAATCTGTAGAGCACTCCATCAAATGCTATCAGTAATCATTGGTTCTCAAAATAAATTGTTGTCAAGACAACTGCTATCAAAATTCTTGGAGAATCTAGACGTCTAAAGAGGTTTTAGGGTCTCGCAGGGACTACTTGACGACAATGGTGACTACTTGCAAGGCCTAGGGAATTTTTGTTGGTAACATGGACTTCAATGAGTATAACATGGACTACTTGGAGATAACACAAACTACTTCAATATAACATGGACTACCTAGGGGTTTATATTTTGAATTCAGAGGCCATTGAAGGTCGTATCTCAATTACATTGACTCTACTACTAGTAATATGGACTATTGAAGGGAACACGTAGACATTGAGGAACTATGCGTACACAACCATTGCAAATGTCAAAGTGTTTCGGTAAGTATACAACAGTCTCTAAACAATGAGGAGGTAGTTTGGGACTCAACTGTGACAATCTAAGACTGAACACATGCATACTCTTTTTTTAACAGTAAATAGTGACTATCACCTGAATACGCCATAGTTCTAGTGAAGCAAAATTTAGTACCCTAAAAACAATAACAGTCCTACAGAGTCACTAGTGAACAAGAACTCCACTCATGCAAAATAAATCAAGATTTTCTACAGTTTTGAGAGGCGGATCATACCTTCAGAGCCACTTGCTCCTCCTATAGCCTCCTTAGCATTCCACATAGACGCCTCAACTTCCAAACTTGTAGGATTTACTACCCCAGCCATTATCCACCAATCAGAATGCATTTCTTGATTACAAGTTTTTAGAAAACACCTTGTGGACTTTGAGAAGTGTGTGTATGCATACCAAGAATGGTAACCGTGCTTGCAACTTGCGAGCTTACAATCCCAAGCTGGCTCAAAACCCCTGCGACAAAACGGACACTCTGAAATGGAGACCTCAACTGGTTGAACCTTGCACTCCTCTGAATCTAGCACGACAAAAGGCATCAGGGTTGGAAATAGTCTAGGGCGCTGAAGCCCCAATTTCATATTCTTCAACTGCTGCTGGAGTTCAACCTTGTGCATCCTCCACACTTCCAGCTTCTCCAATGCGTTTATCTAAGTCTCCTCCGCCTGCTTACATTTTAGCAAAATTGAATGTTGATCGGCATTTCCAAGCCCACTCACCTACCGAAATGTAGCTACGACGCCAACTTGAGAGTTGATTTGCTTCATAAGATTGCTCATCTCAAGATTCGATAAATCGTCCCCTTCAAATCCAGTTTCTGACTTTGTTTTCTCATCAAGTTGGCTCCTCAACTGTTGCAACTTCTCTTCAGCGCTTATCAACAATCTGCTCCCATAATCAACCTCGCTCACCACACGCACCTTCTCCAAGATTGCTGCCTCTTTCTTCTTGAATAAAGTTGTCACCACATCTTCAGAGCAAGGCAACTCTCTCTCTAACGTAGCCAAGTATTCCTGCCATTCACCCACAGATTTATTCTCACGAAAGTCGCTCAAGCGCCAGTTGCTACTCTCCGGCATTATCTCCGTAACGTCTCCTGTGGTGAATGAAGGTCCTGGTTTTGGATCACCCGGAAGAGACCTTCTTCTTTCTTGCGCACCTTCCTTTTTTGCCTCAAGCAAACTCCCAGACCCCACGTTGTCCTTCTCGCTTACACACTGGACTCTAGACAGTTGGTCTCGGCACGTCCACTCTGCAAAGACAGCCCAGTTCACCTTCCTGGCCTTCACTTTTTCGAAAGCCCAAGCGCGTGCCTCGGACTTGTTGATAATGCGAGAGTTAGGCACACCTGTCCGCTGGTGGCAGATCATCCACCTGAGCTCCACCTCTTTTATGAATTCCTCATTCTCGGTATAGGAATACCTGTAACCGTTCCTATTGATACAAGGCCCGAAATACAATTCTACATCATCCTCAGATAAGTGCAACCCTATCTTCAAACGTTTGGGACTGATTCCCTCATTGCACAGACCATACTTCTCTGCGAATACCTTGCGTGAGACTGGGTTTATCCTATCAAACACTATTAGTGGTTGCTCTGCATAATACGGGTCTACGTAAGATGCAGGATCTCCAGCTTCAACCTTAACACCCTTTCCTCTACACATTTCCTCCCCACCTGCTTCTAAAATCCGCAAGTCCTCAATATCATTCATCGTGGCCATTTCTTCCTTAACCCCCACTGAAAATGAACAGTTTGTCTAAGCATACAACCTAATCATTTTGCAGTGGACTCAAAGTTCAGAAATGCGACAAGTTCTACGGAAGCGTGTAATCGCTCTGGAACTGAACTTTGCGAGAGAGACAATTGACACAATTTGACAGCCACGACCGTAGATCCTCAAAGTCAATCCAAATCAACGGCCAATCCATTCCCCCGCCCAAAATCCTCCCAACGTTCAAAAACCTGCTTCACCGTGCGTGCGACGCAGAACGTGGCCTGCCTGGACGTCCTGCCCCACTAACTATTCGGCCACTTAGCCTTTGACACGTGGACAGGGCCTGTACCCGACCCTACCAGCTTATTTCTAAAATTTGAGAGTACATGGACTCCCTAGGAAGCAGCATTTGCCGGTTTTGGTCCACCCATCCATGCATTTACCCTACTTCAAACTCTTTGTGACTCAAGACACTTCTGACTCCGTTCAGTGAAAAATCCTTGCTCGCACACTCGATTATAGTACATTTAGACATTACGAACATTAGAGCGTTTACATCGACGACTATTGTCATCTCTTGTATCCTTGACAAAAGGACTCTTTGTATCAAGGGTGATAGTAGTGTTGAAACCCCTACTAGAGACATGATAAACACACCATTGCACCTTCTTACCACTATACAGGGCTGAAGGACGCTTATATCTAGTATATACAATAGTGATATAATATCAGTATAGATCCAATAAGGAGATTGTAGTGCTCCTAAAATGGCTAAAGCAATAGACAGATCCACCTTGAGGGAGTACCTGGAGACTACTATGGGGCTTGCAAGCAGAAATCTCGAGATGGGTGTGACCATAGTGCTTGTGTACTTGAAACTGGCTGTAATCAAGCCCGATGATATGGACTTTGAGGCGGACAAAATAAAGACGATACGCAAGATATACGTCGAGAACGATCACGTCCTCCTTGCAGTTGGAAAGTCATCCCCTCTATCGTCTCCGTCTAAGAGACGTATAGTGATAAGGGTGGAGACCCCCGAGGAGAAACTGAAAAGGTTATTGGGCCACTGATGCTCCATTACACGTTTTTACTACCCTATGATACTATACTATACTATATACGTATTGCTAATTTCTACTTCTTGTGTTGTGCTGTGCAACAAAATGCGCAAATCAAAGTTCTTGCAGGGACTACAGAGTGGTCTTGAGGATCTGAAAGAGAGTGGTACTACATGGGCCGACGATCACGACCAGTCAGCCCCCTATACTACTCAGTCTTCTATCTTTTAGATTGGAAGTCGTGGTATCGGCTCCGAGAGGGGAAGTCCCGAACCACCAAACGTGAGATTTGTGGACGATTACCATAAGCCCAGTGGCAAGACTATTGCCTCGTCCTCCGTACCTGATATGTTTGCCAATAGACCTATAAGTAACTTCTTGGTATCCCCTACAACACAAAAGGAGATAAGACCTACAGGATATAAACCTATCGTTGGTGCTGGTACTAGTGCTGTCACTAATAAGCCTAAGACACCTCCCCTACAGTCTCCTCCTCTAGACATATCCGATGTCCTGCTAAAGCTTGCGTAGATGGAGACTAAACTTTCCGCTCAAGTGGAGAGCAGAATGACAACCCTAGAAAGAAGGATGGATGTATATGAGAGGCACCTAAAATCGGTTGAGCTGTCTGCCGCGAGTACAATCAAAAGTCTAGACGGCCTTGCAGTAACTATCGGTCAGCAATTGTCTGCTAATGCGGTATCCTTTCGTGAAGACATTCAGCACGTTGCCACAGTAGTCGTAGTAGAGCTGGGAGGTGGCATAAACAATGTATATGCTAGCGTTGAAGCAATAAGCGACAAGATCCCCTCGCCCATGAGTCCTCGGGAATTTACTACTGATAACATAGACCTAGGACTCGTTGACAATGAAACTCTTATAATCATGGTTGATAATCTAGGTGAGGGCGTGCATAAGGCAAGCCCCGATGAGATATCCACTATAGTGAGTAACACTATAGTGTATGTGTGCTCCTCAGTAGAGAGATACAAGCATGGTATAGCTCTAGTACGTGAGACAGTTGCCTTGGAGATGGTTGATGAGGCAGCTCACGACGAGTAAGAAGAATAAGAGAAGAGGAGAATGGAGAGAGTCGAAAAAAATAAAATTTTATATACTTTATACTTTATACTATAGGCAATAGGGCAATTAATACTCTATACTTTATATGATAGGACACTATAAAGCTTTGACCAGAAGGTATAATGTTGAAATAATCAAACAGAGTTTTAGAGTAACTACTTCTACTCAAGCAGTTAAACTGCCATAATTGATGTGCTACAAGTTATGATCACGAAATGTATTTGTCTTATATACGGTAAGTACTACAGACTCGTTGTAGATAAGTCATAGGATCATGTTGGGTCTCAAGAGTATCAAGGAAGCTACAATGCAGGAGCTCAAAAGAGAGCTCAAAGAGATGCTGCTTCTCATGAAGCAACAGATCTTTGACGAACTAGTAGAGTACTTCAATGGTAGTCCGCATTGTACTAGCACAGTAGTGTCTAGTGCTATATGCAAAGCAGTACTTGTTACAAGAGCGAAGAAAGGACTACAGTGCTCGAACAAGGCGAAAGACAACACTCCATTCTACGGAGTCTACAAAGGTGCAGTTGTGGTAGACAAAGAGGGCTCTCTGCAGAAACCACAGCGCTGTTGAGCGATAGTCAACAACGACACTGTGCACAAAAAGCAGTGCGAACATGCAACAAAACAAGGATCGTTGTTTTGTGGAGTCCATAAAACTCGTCGTCCCAATAATGTGAATGTAGTGCCTGAAGCATTTGAGTCTTTGCATGATAGAGACGAGTCTATAAGAAAGCTTCGTGAAGCCAAACCCCATCTTGATAGACTGAAAGAGGAGGGAGTGGTCATACCCATACCCGCTGAGTGCATAGCAGTGCCATCAACTCACCCCAACATGTTTGAATGTGGTAGGGAAGACTTGGCAAGAAGAATAAAACAAGAAGTGGCAGAGTTGAGAGTAGTTGGGCGTATGGTGGAAAAAGAGGAAAAAGAGACACAAGCTCTCCTTGATGAACCTCCTACCGAAAAGCAGATAAGAGATGCCGAGTCAGGATGGATCCCCTATCAGTACGAGAAATGGGGTATAAAGTGTAGAATGGTCAACAGGAAAACATACCCTATACTACCTTCCAACGTGCTGCAAGAGGCATGGGAAGCTATATGCACTATGACGTCGCAAAAGGAATATGAGTCATTGAAGAGGCTACAAGTCAAGCATCCCCACATCAAAGAGTGGATAGAGATAGTTGCTATTGGGTGTTATTGTGAGAAGAGAGAGACGTATAGGAGTAAGCCTACTAGCATGAAGGAGGGGGCTGGCAGCATATACGAGATGACTATAGATGGACAGATCCCTAGAATAGACAAGCAAAAGATGGATACTATCGCTCTCAATATTAGAGCTGAAGAAGAAGAGATGAAGAAGGCAGGTATCCCATATGTACCCTCTGATCTTGCAGCCAAGCTACCAAACGAGCTGATGGAAGAGAATAGGAGACTAGCTAGGAGGAGACCTGAAGAACTCTTCGACCCCTCGAAGCATCCCTATTACAATATAAACACCACTAGGAAGACTGTATACGTGCATAACAAATGGGATAAGCGTGATAATGATGTACTAGAGAGACTTCAGGATGGCCAACGAGTAAAGAGGTCTTCATTCACCAATGCCCTAATTATAAAGAATGAAGACACACCACACGAAGGAGAAGTCGAAGGATATGACTCCGATGACTCCACAGCCTTTGTCGCTGGTGACTATAATGCAATGTCTATTGATTGCTTGACACCTAGGTCCAAGAAGTACGAGATGTGGAGCACTAGAGTTAATGCATTTTAGACGTGCATGCCAGCACTACATTCGATTACCAACAATGACACGAGCACACAAGAGGCTGAAAGTAGAATACTCTGTAGATCGTCTCAATCGTTGTAGTTCCAGTTTCGGGGCATACGAGCACAAAGCTCTGAACATACAGATCGTTACAATGAGCGACCTATCTGACATCTTTCCCAGGCATGCAGAATTTCTAGTGCCTCCAGAGCTTGAGCACTTGGTGCTAGAGGGATTTGACTATGACAGGATAGCAACATTTGTGCCTACTATGCATCCTGACCTCCACAGCTCTCAAAGGCGATTCCTGGCAAGACTGAGACACGTGATTAACAACAACGATCTTGCTCCTGTTACCGATGGCAGCTCAGTAGAAGGCGAGAGTAGCACAGTACCAAGAGTGGAGGATTACGTGACTCAAATATGCGAGGTCCTCTTCACTGAAGTAGGTCTTGATGACAGTCTATCACTGGAAATGGTCGTGTCAAGACTTCGAATGATTGTCAGGCCTAGAAAGATTGCTACCTTCATGGACAGAGAAGGGAGGAAGGATAACCGAATAGTATGGGCACTACACGAAAGTAAGCACTCGGGCGACCCTAGGTACAAGGGTGGTCTGATCCAGCTTGTTGCTGGCCTCATTGCAGGATGTCAACAAAATTATAGTGCAGCGAACTTTCAGATAATTCCCGAGACGATGTACGGATTCAACGTTAGGGGTGAAGAAGTATCCATTGTGTGTGTGCGATTTACACTAGGATATATAGAGTCTTTGTTTGGAGGTCTCCCTACTGAGCCGTTAAACGTGTTTGTATACCCAAATGGAGCAGGATTGAGGCTAACAGAACCATCTGAGAGACGTGCCTTACTCAAGATAATGGCGGCACTAAGAGGATATGCGCTCAACATTGATACCACAACGGTAGTGAGAGCAATCCCTTGAAGAGTAACAATAAGACTTAGAGTGGCAGCAGTACTAAGGGCTCTAGCGTTCTCCCTCTCTACTATTGGTATGCAATCACCTAACTTCTCTACCAGTATCTGACAAAGAATGGATATCATGCTATAGACCAGATCTAGGGCATCTCATTGGTATAGACAAAGAAAGTTTGTCTTTTTTTTTATACTGCTGTGCACATCCTCTGAGAGGGTACTGTGAAGCCTTGACCAGAAGGTATGATGTTGAAATGGTCAAATAGTAAATTAAGCATATGCTGTGACTTTTAAGTCTCTGGTGTGTTTCAGTGATCCAAAGCACGTTCGACTGTATGTAGTGGCAAACAAAAGAACTTTTTTTATCGTCAATGCATTACCTACTATTAACATTCTCCTCCTTCAACCCTTGATCTACCTTAACTACTGCTATATATACTCTCCATTACAAAAAAAATGCTATGTACTGCACGCACAATGTGTGTGTCCTCTCAAGATATGCGATGCAACACATGCAACAGGTGTCCATACTATTGTGCGAGTTGGGACACAATGTTAGATTTTCTCAACTGATGATGTGTCTATAGATAGTGCATACCTTCTCAGCTCTGCCATAAGACGAAGTATCCCAACCCTCTGTTTAGGACTTGATAGCTTTAGTCCCTTTCCCTTTGGATATTTCCATACTTTGAGTTCTTCTTGAGGAAGACCTCCAAAGAGGGATTGTATGTACTCCAGAGTGAACTGCGCTGATAAGAACCAGATCTCATCACCCTTAACATTAACTCCGTACATTACAGCGGGAATGATTTCGCCTCCACTGTCATTGTAGCCCTTCTGACATGCTGCAATAAGAGAAGCAACAAGCTGAATTTCTCCATTCTTGTATCTCCCATCGTTCTTGTGTTTAGACTCTTGTAGTACCCATACTAGTCTCTCACCCTTTCTTCCTTCTCTATCACCATAGGCGGAAAATAGCACATCCGAGATCCTCAACTGAAGTGTTGATGGTCTCATTTGCAATTCCAGGCCATCGTCGAGCTTACATTGCTCAAAGAAGTTGTCGACTAGGACTTGTACATGCAATTCCAGCCTAGTTTCAACACTATCGGAGGCCTCCTTTCTAAGTACGTTCTTTAGTCTTATTAGAAATCGTCTTTGAGACTCGCTTAGGTATGTGTGCCTAGCAGGTACAAACGTTACTATCTGGTCATAACCAAATGCCTCAAGTTCCAGATCCTTGAGGTAAGGCTCCATTGAGGATTCAGTGTATCCAGGGAACACTTCACGTATCTCACTTGTTTCCTCAATCTTTATGTTCAACACACCTTCTTCGTACTTGCCGAAGCGTGATGCAAACGACTTAAGCTCGCTTACATCATAGTCCAATTGTTTGTACTTCCGCTTTAGGGCCATTGTAAACAAATATGTGGCTTCTAACATCAGCTCTTATAGATAAGCATGATGACAGTTATTAGTGTTCGCCTCTGTCACTCTCACCAACCCTATCTCATCTACTGTTCCAGGGACTATATATTGACAATATTGATTATTAAGAGTATGTTTTGTGAGTAGAACCTGTACTCATTGCACGATCTCGAGACTTGTACAATATAGTGAGTACTGTTGGGGAAAAATCAAGTCACAATCCCCACAATGAAGCTCCATATTCCTTAGTTGTATATCAAGATAAGTAAAGACGAATCTGAATTCAATACAACCAATACAAGTCTCTAATCAATGATCCAAAAACAATAAAAAAATCGTTGCTTTGCTAAAGGAAATCTCATGACAATTACTTGACAAGAGCACAAATTGGACTTGGAATATTGTTTAGTCATGCTTCTTAGATAGTTATCAAATTGCAAGTACAAAAATTAATTTCAAGGTTCAAAATAATAATAAAAGCTTAACTATTAATAAAATTGGCATGAATAATTAAGCACCTTAACTCAACAAAGTCTCTTTGGCATACAATAATTCCCACCTAGTATTTAATTTTCATCATTATATACTCAAGTTGGAAGATTTAACTAAAACCATTAATACTAGTATAGGAGGAAAAAGTATAGCCACTACATATTAAATTGTATCTTGCAATCATGGGTGGAAGTACACAAAGACACTAAATAGATGTTATGATTTAAAAGAATATAAATGTGATAAACTAAATCTAGCACAACATTGAGATCAACACTATTCATTATATTCAAACTCTTTATGCTAAAATCAATCTCATTATATATGTATGTGTATGTGTATGTATGTATATATATATATGAATTTGGACTTAGTCAATTTTTCATACTAATTGTAAATAGGAAAAAAAAGTCCATAAGAAAATGAACAACCACAATTGAGTAAATGGTGAGAACAATGTTTGATATGTATCCACAAAAGGAAGCTAGGTGACCATGACACCAAAACAAGACATGATCTGGAACCAAGACCCAAAATAGATACTTTACCATTTCAACTATCGTGGAAGAACTCAAAAATAAAATGAAAGACAATATATATGCATAGTGTTCAGAGATCACACACCTAGATTGGACAATGATGAATGATGCCCTTCCCACTTTTAGTGATCACCTCTTCTACAATTGCCACACTAATTGCTGAATTGAACTCCAACTGCAAGCTCTTTCATATGCAAAGGGAAAGGCCACTGAAACATTTCAACATAAAGACATGACAATACTAACATAGTGGAAAAGACCTTGTCTCCTAATGTAGCTCCACCAAGAGATCATTGGAAAATAGGGCTCCTTAACATCAATCACAAGAGCACATTGACTAGGACATTTGTTGGATCCAAGTCATTTATTAAGGCCCAATGAACATCCGCAAGCAAGCTCTATCTATGATGCATCTCCTAAGGAAAAGACCTAACACTATCAATTTGTATCTTTGATATTAATGTAGCAAGGTCTTTAGATACCAACCATAGTTCAATGGATTATTGAAGTAGACACTACATCTACATGAAGCTTGAAAATAAACAATTTTCACCCCTATGTAATTCCCAATTCCGCCATCGTGAAGATCAAAGAGAAGTCAAGTTGAGATGACAATATGCAAACTTGTTAAACAAAGACGCTTCAACACCAAAACAAACTATCCTCCTTGAGCCTTTACTAAATTGATATCACTAATGGTCCTAGATTCATAGACATAGAACAAACACAAATACAAGCTTTAGAAGGATCATCAATTTCAAAGAACAAGGTTGCTCTTTGATCTAGATCAGCTCAACAACAAGAAACAATTGCAAGAGCATGCTCTAACTTACAAACCCAATCGACAAAAAGTATACAAAAACTAAGGTCTAAATCCATGTAGTATTCAAGCATATAAATACAAAGTAGCTCCTAAGACACCATTCCAAATTGAACAACCACCACAACAAAAAGACAGTGGTTTAGGACCCATTAAATTGCCACGAAATTATCATTAAAGTGCCATTATCACTTTAATAAAAGTGTCTATCTTAACAGAGTCAAAATAATGAAAGTAACCCTATAAGATTGCATGAGCCAAAAAAGTGACTTTACAAATAGTCAAGCAAGCTAAAACACAAGGTTTTGATTTAAAAGAAAGCATGTACACAATGTGCTCGGGAATAAATCTAACAAATTGAGCTTCCAAAAGTCTTGTACAAGATGATGTATATCATTGGTTAAAAAATTGAACTCCTTCAAGACATATTGTACCTGATATGAATTATCTCCTATAAGTCTTGGTAACTTCAAATCTTCACAAGAATTTTAAAATTATTATAACTTACAGAATACGAGTGATTTCATCTAGCATATGAAAATAAAACTAGACAATTGCAGAATAGAGCCTAGAGAAAGAGTTCATCTGAAATTTTCGTCCAACAGTTTCAAATCCAAATTCGTTCCAAGTAGGAAGCATAAAGACCACAGGCTATCTTCTAACCCACCACTGTACTAAATCAAATATCAGAAACGTCAACAGGTGTGATCACAGACAGCATGACTCTCAGTGAAGCAGCATAATTGGAAAAAAACGAACTGAAACGGTCATGGAAATGAAAAGCATCCCAGCACCTAACCTCATAAATCCATGTTGATGCAATTCCATGTAACATTGGCGACGTTCATGCACCGCCGATCAGCCGCTCCACCGCGCAAGTGTGAATGGTGCACCTTCAAAACATGCTTGACAATGAAGAGCTGCTTTTTGAAAAAACAGAGTCTAAAATTACATGATTTTCAAAGTGCCACGTCTTCTACAAGGATGCAAAATCATTCTTCCTTCTTACTCTCTCCTACCAACACCTAAATGTCTCTTTATCTCTTCTAAATGGCCACCTTGTACAGGCAGACTCAGTGACTGCTTCATGGATCCACTGGCATCAACAGACGATCCACAATATCACTCATCCTAACTGCATCTCTTTTCACCAACTATCCTTGCTCACAGTATTCATAGCGACAACAACTCAACAAATCCACTCTGCTTCATCAATTTACAACCACAGAACTTACCGCAAACAGATGCTAGAGATGCAATCTCAAGCGTGCAAATGGAATAGGAGTATCGGTTACCAAACAAGTGCCACTAGCGTTCAATCGCAAACTCAAAATATTGATTCCAAGTTCCTAAACTTGACGAATTCCATGTTGTAATCAAGGGTATTGATTGCAAAAGAGAGGACACTGCCTACCTAGAAGCAGAAGAGCACCACATTGACAGTGATGGAGGTAAGGGCTTCAAGTATTGCAAATCCCGAGCATGCACCAAGACGAAGCTGAATGGGCCTTTGTAAAGATCAGTTCACAGCACAAAAGAACGGCCGGAAAACGCAGTTCCAATAAATGCCAAGTCAAAATCAATCAAGCGAGGCACTCCTACCCCGAATATTGCTTTGCCTCCACAAACCCTTGCTGCTAAAATGGCGTCGCAAATCGGGGCTTCCCGAGGCGCAGAAGACGCGTTCAGGGGTGTCGGGACAGGGGGCAGAGATGAGCGCATCTGAATCTGTCCTCACGAAGTAAAAGAGTTTCTTTAAATGTGTCCAGAAAATCAGCTCCATTATCTCCATCCAAAATTTCTAATTCCAAAGTTTATCCATAACTTTTAACAATAAATTCATCCTCAGATTTCATCCTCAAATATCATCTACGAGTTTCATCCTCAGATTTCATCCTCAAAGTTCATCCTCAAAGTTCATCCTCAAAGTTCATCCTCAAAGTTTATCCTCAGATTTCATCCTCAAATTTCGTCCATGACTTTCTCATCTCAAAATGAAAAGAAGACATCACTGTGCATAATCGCAGAAAACATGACTCTCAGTGAAGCTGCAAAATTGAAGAAGAATGAACATCGCAGTTTCTGTGGATGAAAAGCATCCCAAGCCTTACCTCAAAAATCCGTGATGTAGCAAGTCTAGGAAATTTGCAAAGTTCATGCGGTTTAGGCGACGCTCCTTAAACAGGTCTGCAAGTGTGAATGGGGCGCCTTTGAAACAGACCTGCAAGTGAAGAGCTGGATTTCTCAAACAATACAGAAGTTAATCACATCACTCTCCGCGTACTTTGATTTCATCTAATGGTGTGTATGACACTAGTTTACCAAAGCCACTATGTGGAATTAGTGCAAATGGAAATGTTTAAGTAATGTTTCATTTTTCACAGAAATAAAATTTTCCCCTCACTATAGGACAAAGCAGTGTACCTCATGAGTCTCCCAATATGCATAAACTTTCTTCCCTCATTCTCTCTCCCAGACCTAAATGTCTCATTTCATCCTCACCAAATGCCCACCTACACAAGCAGACTCCGTCACCGTCTCATGGATTCACGTGCACCGACTCACACGAATCACAACAGAACACAAAGGAACCCCAATCTAACCGAATCTCTTCTATTCTCAGATGTTAGGTGAACTTCTATTGACCGACAGAACGTGTTCTATGCACCAGAGACACAACCATAAGCGTGCAAATGGGAGATACCGAGACAGACGTTGTTCAAAACTTGCACCACTACCTTGCACTCTCAAACATTCGTTCCAGTTTCCTCAGCTTGAGGAAATCTGTCGCGTATCAAGGGTACTGAATACAGCAGAGAAGTGAGGTTAATTACCTCGAAACAGAAGCGCACCACGCAAACAGTATTGTCGGCAAGGGTTTCAACGCATGCAAACCCCAGGCACCATGTCACAGCCGGATGGGCACTTGAAAATATTGGATCAAAGCACAAATACACGGCCGAAAAACGCAGTCTCAAGAAATGGCGAGACAAAGTCCATCTGGCGAGGCGTCGCTTCTGCCTCGCCAAACCCTTGCTGCGAAAGGTAGCGGAAGAACGCTTTGCAACTCCGACCTTCTCGCCAAGTGGGCGAAGACGTGTTCCGAGATGCAGGGCAAGTGGATGCCTGGAATCCAGGCTTGAGTGGTTCACCGAACAGTGTTTCATCCAAACAAGATGTGTGCCGGCAGTTCACATCAGGAAAGTACCCCCCTATTGAAACAATACTGCTGCAAAGGGTTCGCAGTGTAGTATTGAAAGTGTATTTTTGCAATACTCAGGCAGTACCGCAACAATGTAGTTTCAATGGGAATGCACTGTTCTCACTGAAATTATATTGTTGCAGTACTGCCTCAGTACTGCAACAATACACTTTCAATACTATACTGCAAAAGAAGTGAAACCATTGACACAGTATTGCATCAGCACTGAGACAAAGGTGGCGGGTGGCGGGGGTGACGGGCAAGTCTCGAGTCTCGACCCTGGTCCCCGAAATGCTCGACTTAAAGGTGGGAAGATTTCTTTGAAAATTTTATAAAAAAAACTAGTAGTGCAGTTGTTGCGGCATTTGCAACAGCAACCCTGTTGCATAAGAAAATATAGTCTTCTCATTAGTTTGCTGGAACTAGAATTTGAACTCCGTACGTAATACTCCGTGCTTATAAAAGTTGAATGATATAAAGGATATTTGAAACTTCCTCCTCCAACATAAAATCAGCTTGTTTGTTCTGCATCATAATTGGACTGGCTAATCAAATTTGTCTTCAGAACTCGGAACTTTGAAGCTATTACTACTCTAATGCTATCCCACTAACGTACCTATGCTCAACTGAAGATCGGCCTGACATTAAATCGGAATGAAATTGATGACAATCTAATATAGGCTTCATGTATCATATTACAAAAATTCGGCCAGCATGCCTATCCAAGGATGAAACCCCTGCAAGCAACCTGTGGTGAACATATGAAAGCTTGTGCTCTAAAGTGAAAAAATTTGAACACTATTCAAGAATTCTATCCAAGACAAGAGTACCAAGTACCTCCACAAGGTCAGGATGATGCACCTTAACAACCTGCATGGGGATGGCTTCTTGCGAAGCTTTTAAGAATTCTTGAAAACAGAGTATTCGCCTCGTGCATACTTTTATTCAACGTCAGTGAAGACACCTGGTTGTGCAACATCATGATAGGATTGGCTTATCAAATCTGTCTTCAAAACTAGGAATTATGAGGCTAGTAATAATCTAATGCTATATGACGAACCAAATGTGCAACTGAATATCGGCCTTACATTAGATTGGAATTCATGTCAATCTGATGTGGGCGTCTTTTATGATGCGTCCATGACTACACATTAAAAAATTGTTGAAATTCTGAATCGAACTACATAAACACTATCCAAGAATTCTATCCAAGACAAGATTATCGTGTGCATCCAAGAGGTCAGGGTGATGCATCTTCACAACCTGGGGATGGCTCCTCGCAAAGCTTTTAAACGTGTTCATTCCGAACACAGGGTGCAGTCTGTTTCTCCCACCATGGGTGGACTCTCCTCCTTTGGCAGGGGTGTCTCGCCATTCTTTTGATGTCACGGTCTCGATGTCCATGGGCTTCGCCTCGGCATCTAGACACGGATTGAAGAAGAACGGAATTGAGTACCTGGACCTGGTCCCTGGCAGAGACAACACACGGTGCACAGTAGCTAAATAGTACCCATGCGTTGCTAGTTGCAACATTTCTCCCAGATTAACCACCAGTGTGCCCTCCACGGGTGGGACGTCGATCCATTTCCCATCCAAAGTTCGTGCCTGAACAAAAACTTCTCGATTAGACTTGGAATAATCAAACTCCCAAGAAAGAAATACTGCTTCAGCAGAGAAAACTTATGCTAAACCAAGAACTGAAACCGAAAATAGAAGTTTGTTTTAGATGTCAAAAACTTGTCAGTTATGTGCAGCGACTCTGGTCCCAACCACTCGGGCAAACTTTGTTAGATCTACATTCTCATTTACAATAGTCCTTGGAAGATATCTGGTGCACATGAAACGCTCTGCTGCATTGGATGCTCATTTGGCTTTGAGGACTCCTTAAAGATCAGGTTTTCATGTGGAATCATCAGTAGTTCGCAGATCCGTCGCTCCTCGCTACGAACTGTACGAAGCCCTGATTACATTGGTTCCTAAACTGGACAATACTGCATGCGTCACTCTTTATGCAAGGAGATATGTAAGTATGTACTTTTTAGGAGATATATAAAGTTGTGGAAAGATCTTTGGCTACAAGAGCAAACTCTGTCTACATCATAAAAATTAGCACTACATCTGAACCACTCATGCAATTTCGAAGCGGGAGGTTGTAGATCACTATGAGTGACAAATACACAAACCCATTTCCATGCAAAGATCAGTCGCCACAGACCCTGAGTCAAATCTTACTTACAGTATTTGCTAATAAGTCCAACGAAGTGTATGAATAGATAAGTGGCCGTTGCAAACAGAAGTTAATATAAGAGACAGAATCAGGTTCATAACAGTTTAGTGTCCTCGACCTTACATTCTCAATCGTCCGGGAGTCCTTGTTAGAACTTCTGCACATTATTGTAGCATTGGATACTCACTTGCTTTGAGGATTCACTAATCAAGAACAAAAACTAGATTCCGTTAGGGAATCATACACTAACTCATGATTGGTCGCTCCTTGCAACGTGGAGTATGAAGATCTTATTAAATTAGTACCCATGGGAGAGATAGGGTACAGACCTGAAGACCTCCAACGTTATCCTGCAGCAGAAGGCTCAAAAAACCAGTGTCGGAATGTGGGCCAACACCAAACACACCAACTCCAGCATTACAATCTTCTGTAGGCTTTGGAGGGTACCGTGCTACCTAAAAAAGTTACACAATGTTGACAAGACCACAAAGTAAGGACGTTTTCCACCTCTAAAGCTGAACGAACTTTTGTTGAGCAAGTACTTTCTACTTTCGATATTTCTCAGATCAGAAATAAGAGAAGGCAAGCTTTCTAGTACTTAGCGTAACATGAACAGATAAATTCTTACTTATTGTAAGGAATCCACATGAGGTAGGTGACTCAAAAACCTTACCTTCATTTGATAATGTGGAGAAGGAAGAAACGTGGAATCGAAGAAGTCATGGTCCAAACCCAAGGATGACGCCAATGCCTGCATGAGATGCATGGAAACGACATTCATCTGGTCCATGAATTCCATGGCAGTGGGCCGAAACTCAGGAATCTGTGCAGTTGGTGGCCATTGATTTGGTCCACGAAGACGCCGGAAAACAGGGTGAACTGCGGTATCACCATTTCCATCTGTGTTTCCACATCCAATAGAGGGTGTCAAGATGGCTTCTACGGAATAATTGGTTATTGAATAATGTTTCCTCTATAAACCAAGAGAACTTGCCACCTAGCAACAACTAATCAATCTAACTATCCACTTAAGGGGCAAGAAAGTCGTTGGTCATTGAGAGGAACTGGTTCTATCTGTTCCTTTGCTAGCTCTCTTTACCGCCCTCGTAGGATTCACTGAACTTTGAAATATTCCATTACCCAAGCATACCCACGGTTTTATTCATCCTAAGAACAAAACTTTTCAACTTTTCAACGAAGTTATACAATATCCCATTGATACGCATTCTGATGTGCTGCATGAAGTGATGGAGTTTATTATATAAGGAAAAAAAACATTCTCTGATATGTTTCAGCTGTATTGAGTGGTTTCTCTCATTAGAATGGGATTTTATGATGTGAGATCTTGTTCCCATTTAGAGGAGATTGGAATCACTCACCAGAATTCGCTTCGGCATTCTCCTCGGGACCAAACTCAATCTGTTCCCGAAAATCAACAAGGCCTGCAGTATTCTCCACGCCTATCTTCATGTACCCTCGAAATTGAGGAGAAGCGTTGTAGTCCAACTCATTCTGAGGAAACAGAACCATGGCTTCAGACTTCACGACTCCGTAATGCCAATGCAGGATTTTGATTTTAAAGCTGAGGTGGTAGTATCAAGGAGGAGGATTAAAACTCATAGCTGCGTATCTTCAAAACTGAACCTGTAGTGAGTTAAAAGTGAAAATGACTAAGACTGACATAATGAGACTCAAGTGCACAAACTTACCCTCAATTTCAAAGTGCAATGCTGAATTTGGAATTCTAATACTTTGACCATTATGATCTTTTGGCATACTGAAAATCACAGGCTCAAAATTTGAGTGTAAGGAAGACACAATGCAATCATTAATCATGATCTTACAGCTAAACTTTGCAGATTAGGTACCAAAATGAATTTAGAAAGCATTAGATTTTAGTTTCAAGTTAAATTGCCATCGGCAGTGGCAGTATGACAACCAAGGTCACGGTTACCAACATCATTTACAGATTAGTACCTACTTCGTTCCATGTTAACTTGCAAGAAAACATGTCCTTGATTGCCATTCCCTTGTCCATTCGCAAAACCGTAAACCCATCGTCCAATGAGTTGGAGATCACTTATTCTAAAAGACCAGATTGAAACGAAAAGAATGAAAGAATTGCCAATGCAGGTCCACGAAATACCTTGACACAGGCCGGCAAGTCGAAGAACTTTCGCGCAGTCGCCAGCATCTCCTCACAAAGCGCCAGCGAGACCCCGTGATTCTTCACGTAAAACAATCCCACCGTATGACATTGCTCCCTTAGATTCACTGCAAAGTCCTCTCGGGCGCCCGCCTTGTCGCAAAAGTAATCCCCCATGTCCAACACAGCTACCTCACTAGAATCTCTCCCACCACCACAACTGCTGGTACCCTGACGAGACGCTGCTTCGGTTCGCAATGAGCTAACAGTCATGGCTGGAACACACCCAATCCTGCTCTGCCGCATCAGAAGCCCCGCATTGCTTTGGCTTGGGAATAAGCTCGCGTGAAATTGAGTGTGAGGAGGCGCCGAGCAGAGAGCGCGCATGAGATCCAGCCTCATGGCGGGGCAAATTGTGGGAGGGATTGAATTGGAACTAAGATGCCTGCATTGGAGTGAGGGAATCGCAGAGCATCGTGGAACGGAGATTGTTCCGAGCTTCGACAGCTGATTCAACAGATGCACGTCGGAGCCTAACCCTAAATTTCTAAGAATTGCATTTGAATATCGTTCTGGAGAAGAACCTAAAAGGAAAGTTTAGTCAAGGATACAAAATAGGGAGTGGGAACAAAATAAAGTAATTACACTATGGATTTTGGTTGGGCTCAATAAAATAAATCACTTTCCAATTCAATATTTCTATCAATGTGACATTTCTACCAATAGGTAATTGCAAGCTATGATATTCTATATTTTTTGTGACAATAAAGTTAATCACAAAGCCATGGAGCCCCTCCCCCATGATGTGGTGCCCCTTTCGAACTTATTCTAACCCCTAAAATCTAAAGGCATATTTCAAGTAAAAATTGTGAAGAATTGCTACTTTTTAAGATAGTCAAAACAAAAAATGAAAAAAAAAAGTTTTTTTTTCAAATTTCAATAGAAAAAATTTGTACTAAACTAATATAAAAATGTGTGCAAAAAAATTCATAAATTTTGCCCCCACAAATTGAAAGATTATAACATTTGAAGTTAGAAGAAAAATATTTTTTTCGACTTTATCTAATAGGACTAACAGGCTTAACTCATCCTAAAGTGAGATTTTTATACTACACATGGTTGTTGTTTTACATTACATCTTTTTTCATGTGAATTATAAATCTAACAAATTTTAGAAGTAAAAGAGGATTTTTGCAAAAGTTGCTTGATTAAAAAAAAGGCTCAAGGTAGCATAATATTTAACTTGGGAACATGATAGAAAAAAAATTACATTTTTAATGAAGAGGTACATAATTACACCTTGTATCAAAATTTCAAGAACATCTGACCATAATTAACTTCATAGGAATCTATGTGGATTTTCAATTATTCGTTAAGAACTAAAAAGCCCTAGAATGCCTAGGGAGCCATTTCGTGGCTTCTAGATGATTTCAGGTGGTCATAAGAAGACCTCAACAGTAGATTTTTCATCCATTCTTTTTTTTAAATGACCTTGTATGTTGAGTTACAAAGAGTGTCTAATGGAGTTTTTGGTCTATTTGATGTTTTTTTCATATAATTGAGAAGTAATGAAAAAAAATGGATGGCAAAATTTGCCATTTCAGTGTATTTTGGGAAACTGAGTAAATCTGAAATTTCTCCTTAAAAATGACTTTTTTTGAGTTTGAGTCCAACTATTGAAATGAAGGTCTTTTACTCTAGTTTCTACTCCAATTTGAATTTTGGAAAAATTCGTAAAATTGAATATTTTATTGTAATTTGAACTTCAATTGTATTTTTAATGAGAATTAAATGAAAATTATATAATGATACGGAAACTGAATTTACACCATGATGTTTTTCACTGTAATGTACACACATGGTGAAATTTTCAGAATTTTTGAGATAATTTTTTATTTGATATGATTTTTTCTTCACTTTTTCTTCAAAAATTTTCATAAATAGAAAAATTCTCAAAAAAATTTAAAATTTTCATGAAGTATAGAAAACATGTAGCTTCATCTCTAAAAAATAAAAATAAAAATTTTCATACACATCTATATACAAAGTGGCAACAAACTAAGTAAGGACAATGCCATGTGAAACCAGTGGCCATAGGCCCAAGCATTTCAGGGTTAAGAACTAAAAAGCATTTGAATATTAATCCAAATTGAATTTATTTTGGAATGACAACAATGCATGGGGACCTATAATCTCATTATATTGAATTGTTTGGAGAGATTTTATTTTTTTGCAAAGAGGGGGGATCAAAATTATACTTGCACCACTTCAATTGCTAACTTGTGCATGATTACTTTTTTTTCAAAGTGAGATATAAATCTCAATTTAGGAAGAAGACAATCTAATGCGATTAGATCGCAATCAATCATGCTTTGTTTTCATTCCAAAATGATTGAAAAGGAGTAAACATACCTTGTTGTCATTTCAAAACAATTGAAGTAGAAAAAAAATTCAATGCATGCTAGAATAAGCATTAAAAGTAGCACCACGAGATAAGAGTTTTACATGACTATAAAATTACCTCTAATGCATTTCTAACTTTGCATTACTTTCATAATTTGAAAATTTTCCACTATTCAATTCAAATTGATTTTGAAGTGAATGAATGTTTTGTAAACCAAATGTATTAAAAGCCCATAACTATCAATGAATCCTATGTGAAAATTTCCATTATAACATCAATTAAAAAAACTTTGGAATAAAAGAATGTTATGTCAAAGTTCATCATGCATATTAGAAATCTTTGGGATAATAATTAAGATTAATTTTCAAGCCTCAATTATAAGTCTAAATATCATAAATAATGTATTATACATATTTTCTGGAAGATTTTCCACAAGATTGTCTTTCAAGAAGGTGTATATACATTAACGCAAAAACAACAAATGCAACCAAAGTTAGACTATGAGCTATAGGATGAATAAAGGTGTTTCCACAAGGAAGTCTTTCAAGAAGGTGTACATACGATAACTATTATATGCTTCAACACACACAAAATGATTGACAAATGATTTTCAAGATTAATGGAGAGATGAAGAATGCACCTATTGTTTCATAAATCAAATTATTTTTGGCAAAGTACTTTGGTTATATATCTTATCCTTTCAAGATTAAGTAAGAGATATTTTATAATTTTAACCTTAGAAATAATAAAATAAAAAATTTAAAGGTATTCTTCTTATGAAAATTTCTATAAACACTAAAAAAATCTTACAAAACTTAGAAAAAGAATTCAAAAAGTAAAAATTTCATATTGTATTGAGGGTTGCTATTATGTGAGCATAGGAGTGTGAGCCCATGAGCCTAGAATACTATACACCTATGTTATAGGTGTATATATTATAGAAATTGTTTATGATTATAAGGTATATATATTACAAATACCCATATTATAGGTGTTTTTGACACATACACCTTCTATAAAGTGTTGTATTTATATTACATGTATCTATATTGTAGGCTCAATGCTCACAAGCTCACATTCTTAGGCTCACATACTAGCACCAATGATATTGTATTGGAAAACTTTATTAATTTGGAAAAAAAATTAATTATTCAATTTTTGAAAAGATTATCCAAATTCATTAATAATTTTGATTTTTGAAAACTATGCATCCTATTATTTATTTATTGTAAAGACGAATGAATTGGCATTTGAAAGAAAAATAATGGGTCAAAACTATTGGAGGTAGTGATAAAAACCTTTATAAAAGGATTGATTGAATAATGAAAAACTACCATATTTGTACTAATCTTTCTATAGAATTGATTACATACATTCAAATGCATTTTATGAAATCAATGCCATCTATAATTTCATAATCCATTTGCTTTTTTACTTTGGCTAATAACTCTATTACAATATTTTGGGTATTAAAACATAAGACATCCATGTTGAAACCCAAGTTACCAAGGTACGTACCAGTTTCTGACTCAATAAATCCTTCTGTGATTTCTGGGGGGGCTTCCAGTGGCACCCTGAAGCCAAGACCGGGGGTCTTCATCACCGGGGTCTTGGAGTAGCAAACTAGTCATATGGGCGCCGACTCGCATACTCTCGCCCTTTCGCGTTGCAGCGCCGCTGCAACACTCTCTCCTTCCTTCTCCGTCTTTTTTGTTTTTTTCAGCAATCTTGTTGCACGTAGGGTTTACCCTACTTAGAAAAACAGGAGACATCCAGGAGAAGGAAGGGAGAGAGCTATGGTGGCGCTCGGCAACATGGTTGCGGCAACTTCCGTCCCGCAGGACAAGAAGCAGAAGAAGAAGGACAAGAAGAAGCGGGAGCGGGAGGATGCCGAGGTTGTAGAGGCTGTCGTTTCAGTCGCTTCAGTGGTGGAAACGGCTGCTAATTCGGAGAAAAAGAAAAAAAAGAAAAAAAAGAACAAGGAGACCAAGGATGAAGGTCTGGTCGAGGGAGGGGAGGACGCGGCCGAAGAGAAACAGAAGAAACCAAAGAAACAGAGGAGCGAAGCTTTGGTTACTCCTGGAAGTGCGAAGAAGACAATTGCGGCCGAAGCGACGGAGAATCAGCAGCTGAACGTGGTTGTTACCGGCAGTGGGAGCCAGGATCCCAAGTTCAAGAAGATGGAGACCTTTAATCTAGAGGGCGTGCCGGCAACTGTTCTCCAGTGTTGTCAAGGATTCGAGAAGCCGTCTCCAATTCAAGCTCACGCGTGGCCGTTCCTTCTCGCTGGACGTGACCTAGTCGGAATCGCCGCAACAGGGTCAGGTAAAACCCTAGCATTTGGAATTCCCGCAATGAAGCATGTCCTTGATAAAGTGGAGAAGAAAAAGGGGTTGAAAGCTGCACCAGTTTGCCTTGTGCTTGCGCCTACGCGGGAGCTTGCGCAGCAAATCGCCGACGTGCTGGAGGAGTCTGGTGGCGCTTGCGGGGTTGGAGTGGTATGCGCTTATGGCGGTACCCCGAAAGGTCCTCAAAGGAGTGCTCTCAGGGCAGGCGCTAGGGTTGTGGTGGCGACCCCAGGCAGGTTGCAGGATTTGATGGAAGAAGGCGTGTGCTCGCTGGACCAAGTGACGTATGTCGTTCTTGATGAAGCGGACCGGATGTTGGATTTAGGGTTTGAGCCTGCAATTCGCGCTATTTTGAGCACATGCTGTAAAGTGAGGCAGACTGTTATGTTTAGTGCGACATGGCCACAGGCAGTGTCGAAGCTTGCTATGGAGTTTATGAATGAAGAGGATCCCGTGAAAGTGATGGTGGGATCCCAGGACTTGGCAGCGAATCATGATGTGACTCAAATTGTCGAGGTTATTGAAGATAGAGCACGTGATGCCAGGCTGGAAACGCTGCTTCAGAAGTACCACAAATCGCGAACGAACCGGGTGTTGGTGTTTGTGTTGTATAAGAAGGAGGCTGTCCGTGTTGAGGCTGCGCTTCAACGACGAGGTTGGAAGGTGTCTGCAGTTCATGGGGATAAAGGCCAAGCGGATCGTACTAAAGCTGTGAATTCTTTCAAGGATGGGACACGGCCGTTGTTGATTGCTACTGATGTTGCTGCAAGAGGACTTGACATTCCCGATGTGGAATATGTCATTAACTACAGCTTCCCTCTTACAACTGAAGATTATGTGCACCGGATTGGTAGAACTGGTAGAGCTGGGAAGAAAGGTCTTTCGCATACGTTTTTCACTCAAACTGATAGGGCTAGAGCTGGTGAACTGGTGAATGTGCTAAGGGAGGCGGGTCAAACAGTTCCTGAGGAGCTTCTCAAGTTTGGGACGCATGTGAAAAAGAAAGAGTCGAAGCTGTATGGCGCCCACTTCAAGGAGATTGGTGCGGATTCTGGTAAAGCCAAGAAGATCACTTTTGGAGACTCAGATGATGAGTGAAGTGCAGCTGTTAGAAATGTGCTTCGGAGAAGTGCAAGTCCACAAAATGGTGGGCTCCAGTGCATGCACTGCGATGGCAAAAATTAGAGCTCAAGGCAAGACAAGCAATTTGTTGCAGGCGGACAGATTATTAAGGTGCATGCGGAGTGCTTTATGAAGCTAGCAGACTTCAGTTGGGAGTCACATTTCGCCCTAATCTAGTCATTAGTTTAGCTTTGCTTCAAGTTCCATTTCCTTGGTATTTTGTGTGCAAGGATGGAGACCAACACAGTACCATCAAGAGATATTTTTACGTTCGTCCACAGCTGAGAGTTTCAGTTCCCTCAGGACATGATTCAGTATTTATTATTTGGGCTAAAGATGCTGATCTTCGGTCTCATTGTGCCTCTACTTGACTGTTCAGTCTTCTTCAGACTAGAAGAGGAACTTGGGCAGCAAAGGTACTGATGCTGAAATCCCAAGATTGACTTGCAGTGGAAATCTTATATTTGCCACATGATATGTTGGACCAAACCTTCAAGAGAAATTTTGGAAACTGTTGAGGCTTCTGAGTATATTTGATCTGGGCTATGTGTGTTGCTTGATATGTCATGCTTCTGTAAGGTTATTCTGGGTTGCAATTCTGAGATATTTGATGCTGCAAGGAAGTGGTAGAGAAGAAAGAAAACGTTATTTCTGCCATCTTTTGTGATTAGAATTTGCGTGGTCCTCACTCAGCATTATGCTTCACGAAGGTTGCGTGGAGACTTGGAAGTGCTGGAGACTTTTGACGGTGTATTAGAAGGGTCTGACCCGTGTTCAGACCTGCCAGTGCGCTTACATTTAGGTATTGACCAGATCTTGTATATTATCTCTTAGATTGGATGTGCTTTGAGTGGCAATTTGACTGCTACAGTTTTTTCGCATTCAAGTGTCTCTTTATTTTGCACTTGCCGAAGCAACAAGCAATCGTACACCTGGATTGGTGCGATTATCCTTGTTTATTCGATTTACCGTGTTTTGTTCAATGACAACTTCACACTAGTCCAAGTAACAAGAATGAGCATGAGGACGTGGTGCCTACTTGACTCGTGTATGGCACTATGGCATGCTAAACATACTTGAGATGACGTAGTTTTCAGTTACCTCTTAGAGGTGGATTTTGGACAGTTCCTACCTCAATTGCATCATAACTGTATTGGATTATGTTATGTAAAGCATTTTATCTCACCCCATTATGTTCAAGTTTTAAGCTCGTTGTTTCAACCTGAGTACTAGTGCTAGTTACTGTACGAATACACTTTTGTGTGCTGTTCGTGTTCTGGCTAATTGCTCTTTCTGATAGTCAGATTGTTCACTAATGCGCTATTTTGTGTTACGAAATTTGAACTCGTTGCAGTGCAGTAAACTAAAAAGCAGAACCTATATTAGTTTGGAAGATTGTTGCACATCCCAAACTCTTGAGCCTGTACTGATGAGCTCCTTGGATGCAGTAGAGGACTAGGTGGTGTCAGAGCTGACCCACAGATAAAGATAATATGAAGGTCCCGTTCCAAAACTGTGGGAGAGTGCTAGTACTCTGGTACTTAAGGAACCTGCAAATGGCGAAGCTGGAGTCTCCAGGTTTGACACCCCCTGGTATTAAGATAGTGTGCTCATAAACCGTCACTTTAAGGGCTGGTCAACCTTTAAGATGGGTTTTAGATGCCCAAAAATATCTTCCCTTATTTTTCACTCAAAGAAAAATTGATATGGAATGTAGCACAAGTGGTTTCATATTTTTTGGAGCATTTATGAATTACTTATGAATTTCCAAAGAATTTTGCAGGAGGCACTTATTTGTGATCCTAGGCGTTGCAAAACCTACATGCAGTCTGAAAAAAGATATCGCTAAACCAAAAACAAGTAGTGAGGCATTCAAAAAGTAATACACAAGGCTCCTAAATATGACCCTTACTAAATTTAAATGAACCCTACATTCTTGTAACATGTATAAGAAGACAATTGGGCAATCAATTCCCATTTAGAAAAATTAATTGGATACACGTTGGCTTCGAAATGGACCCTCCTTGGCTCTTATTCCATTCACTAAAGTAGTATTAACAAATCCCATTAATGCTTTGACATCATGAGCATTCCAACTCACATTCAACAACTATTGCTTCTAAAGCCACCTATGGGATGGTTTGAAGAAGAGGGTCTGAATTAGAGCCATCTACTATTCCCTCTAAACCGTGCTCTGCTCAAATTGCTAGAATTGCTAGAGATGTGCAGAGTTACTACAATATTTCAATAACCCAGGAGCTGTAAAAGCTGTACCGCATTTTCCAACTCGGATATTGGGCCGCCCTGTCTTGCAAGGTCAGGAGAACAATTCTCTTTGTCCATAACACTGGAAGGTCCCCAATTGGAAGATTATGCTTAATGGGATGTTGAAATATCAACAGTTCAGTGGTGATTGCTGGACGCTGAGAATGGGGAACGCGCAATCTAAATTAGTGATCATCGACTAAGCAGTGCTGATTGGCCTTGAAAGTACTGCAGTTGATTGTCACGAAAGGATGGAGTGTTAGTGTATGTTTCGCAGAATCCTTGGCGAGAATCTTGGCCAAGTCCTACAGCATCACAGCAATGGATCTCCAACATTAGCTATCGACGTGCTTGCCGGACCCTGCTGCGCGTCTCTCGCAACAGCTTTGTGGGCTCTCCAGCGATCCCACATCAAGTTTCTGGCTTATAAAAATGTGAGCCTCTACCTCCGAGCGTCACTTCAGCCTGCTCCGGTAGTAGTTCACCCACCCTCTGTGCTGCTTTGGCGTTGTGCTTGTCATCTGTTCATTCTCCTTGCCATCATTTCGGGATCTCCCTTGATGTCTGGTTTTCGTGACTCTGATTATGGTTTCGTCGAAGTGGTTGAACCCTGGGGGAAAGCATTCAAGTATTCTAATTTTTAGTTGACGTTTTAATTTTTACATTGTTCAAACTACAATCCTATGCTGGAGCCCCAAGGAAACGATGAACTAGAAGCTATAAAATGGTAGAACTGATGCACACAAAACATCCTTACTGGGAATGTTAAATTGGCAGTTAGAGGGCCATGTCCTCACTGTCGGAGTTTGAAGAAGAGCTTTCCCTTGTCGCTTGCTCTGTATCGACCATGAGGGAGGCAAGATTCGTCCTGCGAAAGTTGATGGGCCGGCTTGTTTGCAGTGCTGCAGGCATTGCCAATTTCGCAATAAGGAGACCTATAGTCAGAGATAGTGCAACAACTACCATTTCAAACACAAATCCTACACCAGAGGTTGCATTCTCCTTCAGCATCATCGCTATGGATTGAACTCCTATGCCTCCAGGGACAAGAAGGTTAATGCCTGATATAATCGTCGCCAAGGGAAGTTCTCCTGTGAAATATGAATATGTGTTGCCTGTGAATTTCAGGAAAACAACAAAAAAGCAGACTGAGATGGAGAACAATAATCAATTCGGGTAATACCCGACTGCTGAGAAATACCATCCGAAGACTACTTTATGAACTTTATGCCAGTTATTGTGCTAACCTGGACTCTGAGGGACTTTGAGAACTAAAACTTGAGAAAGCGTTCAGATAATAGAGTATTCCTCAAATAAAATTTACGGCTTCGAATGCATCAATAAAGCACAACACTCTCATGTACTCGATGTATACAACGGTTGAGAAATTTGCTAGGTGATGTGAGTGAGCGCTGTTGAGGGAGAACCAACCTGTGATGCCCACAACAAAGGCCGAAACAGCGGAGGAGGTGCTTGAAGTGAGTCGAGAGTCCGTAATGTTGGACACCACGTATCCAACAAATGCAGTAATTGTCATGCCAGGCCATTGCTCAAATCGAGCCATCAAAAGAATATTGGATCCAGCCGCATAACCTAGGAATCTGTCTGAAAAAAATTGTTGAACATGTGTTAAGAGGTCAAGGCACCTGAGGCTGAAAACAACGTGCAGGATAAATTTTCTTGCAACTGGGCTTCAGAAGTTCAAAGCAAATCGGCAGGTTGAGAAACTGACCTCTCAAGTTGAGGGCATTACTAGAATGAACACGTACAAGATGAATTTCCACCCTAGTGGAAGTTGAGTGACACATTTAGCTGAAGTCGAATCTCCAGCCCACCAAACTAAGTTTTCTCCCATTGCAAGCCCAAAACCTAGCTGCATAGACGAATAGAGGCCACGCACAATGTCCGCTGACCCCGTCACACGAGACTTTGAAATCATCTCACTTGCTCCTAATGTGAGTGCCATACCTAAACTCCAATCCACCCTTGCAGGGTAGGCAAAAATCACTTTCACTTGATGTATGAGGCAAACTCCCTCATGAAAATCTGAAGTACCGAGCTGCAGTCAGTAGAGATGTGCATAGGGAAATCAGAAATATTCTGAATAAATACCTGGAAGTAGTTGGGAAAGCGATCCAAGAGTCAATGAAATGTAGCACAGGTCAAGGTTTTTGAAGTGCCAGATGAAACATTTTGCTAGAAAGGAGATCCACAACGCAGAGGCGAACTCCAAAATGGTGGCAAACATTGCACTAGTAGATGCAATCATGTCAAGGGTGCCCACAACTGTTCCCAAAATGAAGGAAAAAAATGCATCCCATAGACCACCTGCAACCCCAATAGTGTTGTTAGTTCTTAGATCATACAATCATCTACTACAAACAAATTCCCAGAATAATGTGGATAGGCGTTGCCAAACACATGAAAACCAAGAGGCATCGACTTAGTTGCGCAAGTAGTACTTATCAATCTCACCATCAAAAAAAAGAGGCGCTGATGTAGCTGCAGATATCGCATATCCCAAGAAACGAGTCCACTTGTCGAAAATAGGTGGCGAGTTTAAAATGGTTTTTAGACGCCAGTAAGCAAACGCAAAGGGAGTTCCGGCCCTGCCAACCCGATTGGTAAGCTCATCAACATGCCCAAGCTTGTCCAGATCCATGTCACTTTCTACTGTCAACATGTGCATCTCTTTCCTGCAAAGTATCATGTTGTGGTAATTAGAATTAGAGAACACTCTATAAAAAGATGCTCGACCATCAAAGAAAAATTCAAGCAGTCCATAAACCAGAGTTTAGGCTGCGAATACGGCAAACTTACCCTCCAGAGGTGCTCTTCACAAGTTGTAGTCTAGAGATGAGATTACCTGCTTAAGAAGCTGATATGGTTTCTCTTGTGCGTACTCCTTCTTTCCTTCTTCCGTGTGCTTGAATCAGGAATCTTGCCATTACTAGGGTATGATTCTGCTCTCCCAGGAAACGAGAGCAGAATTAACGACGGGAACACTGCAATGTTGGTTTCAACATCCAGTCGATGAGCAGCCTTGTCAATCAAATACTCTGTTCGAGAGGCGGAGCTGCCGTAGGAATGGAGAGCTACAGCAAGCTGAAGAAGGAAACGGCGACGCACTGCCACGCTTGGTTGCCATGACGACTGATGCCACCGTCGCACTGTCACAAAAATAACACAATAAAGTGGACAACGGAATTTTGCGGCAAATGCACGTACAAAGCTGAGGTTGGAAGACACACTAACCCTGAAAGGTCTGAGAAGCCCAGTTTGGGTAGCAGTATGGTCTTTTGTGTATTTGACATACAAGGTGTGCATGAATTGATGTATACACCAATTAGAAAAGTTTGTATTCATGTTGAGCCCAATCCAATGACACATGACACTTCCAATTTAGATCATTATTGCACCTCCTATATATCTAAGAAGTTGCAAAATGACCAAATATTCTACATGTATGGTGCCATATTTGAAGATGATAAGGTTTAGACCTCCAAATGAAAGATGTTAGTCACTGAGTTATCAATCCAACAGTGTATGTATTGTCATATTTTAACACATACTTCATAAACCAAGAGTAAAATACTGGAAAATATTTACCAAAACGCACAGAAATAACATGTATGACCTACCATTCGAAAAAACTGTCATAATCAATTGGAATGAAGACCTAATCAACAAGAAAAATCCTCACAAAAGAGAGTTTAACAAACCTATCTCATCAACATCCAGCTCGTGGTCAGCCTCGACCTCGTCTTCCTCCTCGTTGGTCGTCGAGCGATCGGAATCATGCTTCGGACACGGTTTCCGTGCATTTGAAGTTCGGCATTCTCCCCGACAAATCTTCCGGATTCCTGCAGGGTTGGTCAACTTCGCCTTCAGATTTGGAGGCATCGTGACCTAAAACTTGTAATTCCCCCTGGGGAGTGCAGTGTCGAAGCACTACAACCTGTCAGTAACTGCACCAACCAGAAGGCCAACTCTCAGATTCTCCGGATGTGATCAATGGTACGAGAAGCAGAAAAAATCATAGCCCATCTGATTTCAAGAAAGAAATGGAGGTGATGGTATATCCAATTCAGAATCACAATATCAAGAAACAGAGGATGCGACAGAGTTCCTCTTCTCGTTACCACAGTGACGGTTGTCTGCCGAACAATTAGGAATTCGGGCTGCGAAAGAGATGAGAAGAATATCGCTGTCATCTCGAGCTTTCAAAGCAATCCACTCTGCGGAATGACGAGGATCTCCGATGACTCCAATGCCGTCAATGCCACTTCGTAACAGCATTCCTGACGTGGATGCGAGAAGACAAATAGATGCTTCTCTTCAACTACGATTGAATTTGCACCGCCGATTCCTTCATCACAGAACCCCACTCACATGAATGCATACTCGCCCGCTCTCCTAACTCCACGCTCTAGCAAGCAATAGAATTTATTCTTCGGCACTCGGGCATAGTAGACAGCAGATGCACGTAATACTAGCAAGACAGATTCCCAACAGTAGCAACGATGCGCTTGAAGTGCCGAGAAAATCGAAGAATATCAAGCGTAATCGTCGCTCGGTAACAACAACAGCGTCCGAATGGTCCGATTAGGGCTTGGCCCGCTACTTTGGTCTCCATCACCGTGTCTTCTATGCAACTAGTGAAAGTTTCACCCACGAGTATGGTCGAGGTTAGGCACTATCACTGGTTACGGTTCATCTGAAACATGCTAAGGGTCTCTGAATGAAGATAGAAACATTTGCACGCATTACGACGATCGTGGTGTCAAGTCGATCGGCACAGAGAGATACAGTCAAGGCTACCGAAGCTGTTGAATTTTTTATGTTTCTGTGAAGACGCGATCTCATGGATACTGGATACTGGATCTTAGAAGAGGCGAGCGAGATCAGCTTCCATCCTGTTTTTTGAAAGATAGCAAGAGTGATTGATTGAACGCAGACTGAGTTGCAGGGCAACTCAAAGAGACATAGTTTCGAAGATCGGCGCGGTCTCGCTTTCTGGCTCATCATGAATTCGAACATTTTCCAACGGTTTTCAATTGCATCTGAGAGATTAAAACTGAAGAGCGAGGAATGTTGTAAGAGAATAGACAAACGCAAAACAGCAAAAATTTAATTAATCTGGAATTAATAAATTCGATCCTTTTCCGTAACAATGACGACAATCGGTTTAAGTATACATGAGCAGATTGTGATTGTATACATTCCATGTAAGATTGACAATCAGAGCAATTTAGCGTGAAGATGATCGTTCGACCACCGAGGGATTAGGCAAACTCAGCTTGCGTCCCATACCTGTCCTGACAGGCTTGACCATGGACATGAGTTTCGAGGCATAGTTATGCTGCTTCTTCGCCATCTTCAAACTCGCCTTCCTCGTCAGCAGATGCATCTCGAAATTGTTCAAACTCCAAGGCCAGATCGTTCGTCTTGCTCCAGGCTTCCGTGTCGTCCTTACTGTATATGCCTTAGGTACCAATGCAAGAAGGCTTTCCTCCGGATCATGGTCACGAATGATTGTGAAAGATAAAAAGAGTGATTGATTAAACAAAGGCTGAATTGCAGGGGGACGCAAAGGCACATAGACGCGACAATTGGTTGGAGCATGAACAGATTGTGATTGTTTCACATTTCATGTAAGAGACAATGGGAAGCTTGCGCTCCACACCTTACCTGACAGACCTGACCGTAGACATGAGTTTCCAGGGCGTAATTATTCTGCTTCTTCGCCATCTTCAAACTCGCCTTCCTCATCAGCCGAGGCATCTTGATACTGCTGGTACTCCGAGACCAGATCGTTCATATTACTCTCGGCTTCCGTGAACTCCATTTCGTCCATCCCTTCACCCGTGTACCAATGCAAGAAAGCCTTCCTTCTAAACATGGCGGTGAACTGCTCACTCACGCGCTTGAACATCTCCTGAATAGCAGTCGAGTTTCCAATAAACGTCGCCGACATTTTAAGCCCCTTGGGAGGGATATCACACACACTCGATTTCACGTTATTCGGGATCCATTCCACGAAATAAGACGAATTTTTATTCTGGACGTTAAGCATTTGCTCGTCGACTTCTTTCGTGCTCATGCGTCCCCGGAACATGGCGGAGGCCGTCAAGTAGCGGCCATGGCGGGGGTCGGCGGCGCACATCATGTTCTTAGCGTCCCACATTTGCTGCGTGAGCTCAGGGACCGTCAATGCGCGGTACTGCTGAGAGCCGCGGGAGGTGAGAGGCGCGAACCCGATCATAAAGAAGTGCAGGCGCGGGAACGGGATGAGGTTTACCGCCAATTTGCGCAGGTCGGAGTTCAATTGACCCGGAAACCGCAAGCAGCATGTCACTCCGCTCATCGTCGCCGAAATCAAATGGTTCAAATCGCCAACTGCCACAATCGACAACAGCGGCACTCTTGTAGAAATCAGCGATTAACAGCTGTGACTTGAATCTGATAACGCATTTATAAGATACTGTTTTGCATGTAATATTCAAGACGTTGGCAAATGAGTCGGTCTGCACGATTTGCTATTAGGGTTTGAGCGAGGTGGCACTAACAAGTGGGAGTGGTGAGCTTGAGAGTGCGGAAACAAATGTCGTAGAGCGCTTCGTTGTCCAGGCACATGCATTCGTCGGCGTTTTCCACGAGCTGGTGTACCGAGAGGGTTGCATTGTAAGGCTCCACGACCGTGTCAGACACTTTGGGCGACGGCACGATGCTGAACGTCACCATCATTCGATCGGGATACTCTTCTCGGATCTTGGAGATGAGCAAGGTGCCCATTCCTGACCCTGTGCCACCTCCCATCGAATGGCATACTTGAAAACCTATTGATTGAACATTTCCACCACCATCCCCGACGTTAGCCTACACTAAACTCTTGCAATCGGCTTCACTGCTGTCAATTTCATCTGATGCTCCGCAAAACCCTTCAGAATTCAGGGGTTTTCTGCATGCAATAACTGGAAATCTGCTCACAACCCTCGTAAGTTGTTTTATACAATAGTGCACACTTCATTCTCACCGTTCGTCTAATAATATGTAAATGAACGGGTTTAATTTGAATCTATTAAGATGCCTGAGATTGAATATCGTGTGCAAGAGATGCTACTTCTTCTTGCTCGCTACTGTTTAGGAGATACTCAAGTGATTGATGTACGTCGAGGGTTCCTCCTCTATATATTCTTAAACTCAAGATGTAAGAGGATGAGTGTCAAGATGTCAAAAGGTCGGAAGTGTCTTGAATTAGGAGATGGCCCAGCCAAGGTGTTAGAAGCACGCTTCAAGAATGTTACATTCTGTTGCAGAGTTGCATTTGTTCTTATAAATTTATTTATTTTATTTTCATGGGAAAATTGAATGCAGGATTCTCGGAAGTGGAGAAAGTGCCGCCATACCTTGAAGGCAATCACAGCTTTCAGCTTCTTTGCGAACGACGTCCAGCACGGAGTCAATGAGCTCGGCGCCTTCGGTGTAGTGTCCTTTGGCCCAATTGTTGCCTGCACCAGTCTGACCGAATACAAAGTTGTCAGGCCGGAATATCTGGCCATAAGGGCCCGATCGGACACTGTCCATGGTTCCGGGCTCCAGATCCATCAGCACCGCTCGCGGGACGTAACGACCGCCGCTGGCTTCGTTGAAGTACACATTGATCCGTTCCAGTTGTAAGTCGGAGTCGCCATGGTATGTTCCCGTTGGATCAATCCCGTGTTCGTCACAGATGACCTGCACTCACATGTTTCGATCAGAAAACTCAAATCCTTCTCACGAATTATTTATTTTACTCTGGCTGCAGGAATTTGCGTGACAAAATGTACTGCACTTTGCAGTATATTCCGAGGGATTGAGTTTATTATCAAGCGTCCGTGAGTATAAGAGTGGTGGACTGGTGGTATGCGAGCTAATGAACTCATCCTCTCCTTTTGGAAATCATCAACTGGTGTAACTTGTGAGAAGCTTTGACCCCTACTGGATCAAGAAGTCAAATTTTTCCTCGCAGTTTCGAGTAGGTCATGTGGGGACTTTCTTTTGTCCAATTTTTTGAGGTTCTAAAAGATTCTGATGATATATGATTTAATTCCATCTGAGTTATAGTTTTGACAATATGATCAATTGTATAGGTCACTTCCAAACCAGGAAGTTTTAGTCCCTAACGAAGAATGCTCATTATCCATTTCTAACTTCAACTTCGTTGTCAAGAGATTTAGCTACAAGAGTGAATTATGTCGTATGAATGCTGTTTGCAGCAGAGTGTTGGGATCCGAGAAGTGGTCAGAAGTGGGGTACCTCCCAAAACTTAGCACCGATTTGATTGCCGCACTGACCACCTTGGATGTGCAGAATTTCTCTCATAGTGCTGTGGAGGGTGACCAAAGAACCACAGATTTAATTGCTGTGCGCACTAGTGACAGTAGCTTGCACGAAAGGTTTGGGTTCGACGCAAACTGAGTCTGACTTCCTTGCAAAGCAATGATGCAAATGCCTCAATGGAAATTAACTCTACAGGAGCTACTAACAACTCCAGGACAGAAACTAACCGATAGAAGATAGTCAATGCAAAACAAGGGGGACGAGAGGAGGTAATCAGAAAGCCAGAGACAGGAGCGTGCCGGCAGTTTATGCCTTAACCGCAACAAACGGACTCTAGATAATGCCAGCTGATGGCAGTTAGTGTTGGTTTCCTCTCAACCTCCAACTTACTGGTAAACAGGATTCCACGATCTACGTACCGGTATTGAGAACCTTCATCCTTACTGCAGATAATCAGTATCGAGTTTTCATATGTTAAGAATTTGTGTAGGCAAACTGTTGCCTCATCGAGTCACTAGTGCAATCCTCCTCTTGAAACATGAAGCTGTCGAAAAAAGCGACGTCAATAACCACTATTGGATGTTACTTCAACCTCACTACTGGTTGAAATTAATAATATTCCAATATAATGTTGATTTACTAATAATGGTGTTTCAAATTGGCCAGGGGTTAGCACTTGTGAGTCAGTAGTGAGTGAGTGTAATGCTAAGAACATGTGTAAAATTATTTCGAAGTGTTCGTTAGTCTTAAAGCGCTGCTTTGATCATGTGTCGGATTTCAACAGAGTCAACGTAATTGCTACATGTGTGAGTCAGAGCGTTATGCCTAATCTCGGTTCAAACTTCAAAACCTCGATGACAAATATGTAGGACGTGAGGGTTTATCGTTTCGGGTGTGGCCTGCTACTAAGCGGGTTCGAAGGAATGGCTGAAGAGCGTGCACTAAAATCGAAGATCATGCACCGTGGATTATTTCAGTGACACCATCAATTCTAACAGAGACACAAGCACAGCAGAGGATACCAATCACCCTGAACTCCAAATACGAAAGGTGAGTGCGTGTGCCCTGTTTCGTATGAGTGTCGTGCCTTGATCTTTCAGTGATGTAAAATAATTTTCGGTTTCAGTCAGGGAGCTCATACAACGTAGCTGGAATATTTGATCACCTGGTTGTGATAGGTCAGTACAACACCTTTGGATGGACTCCTTAGCTCGAACAGGACATGATTTCCACTACGGAAGTATTATATTTGAAAGTGCTGCACATGTATGCTTAGCAATGTGGTGAGGTCTTCCAACATGTTTAATTTGTGTTAATATTTTAATCTGTTGATTCAGAAGCTTCCATCAACTTCTGATGCATGCACCAGTCAGAAGATTAATCAGCATCGTCGAAAGGATTATTCTCACGTGTTGTAAGCATGAAGCCCAGCCCTCATCGGTCATTTATAACGGTTGTCCCGCATTCATATGAATTGACTTGAATCTGATGTTCTCGAACAGGCAGAAACTTACAGACGCTGCATACAATTAACGCAGAAGGTCGAAGACAGCATTGCAATCATTATCTTTAAGTGTTGAGAATTCTGCACCGTTTTTAATTAAGTCTTTGGCAAATATAAATATAAGTATAAATATAAATATACTGACCTTCGAGAAAGTGGTGCAACGGAATCACAGTGAAAAGAGTAATACAGTTTTATTTAAGTAGTACCGGTATATACTGTATACTAGACAGACTCTGCAGGGCGTGGAAGCGTGGACATTCATTCATTTTCTACAGGCGTGGTTTGTTTCTTTCAGTTCTTTCTTTTTTTTGTTTCTTTTTTTTTGACACAAGTGAAAAGAAGTTTCATTGCATTGTTTGTTTGTTTGTTTTGAAACAGATGAACTGCAGGTGTGGTTTGAAAAATATACTAAAGCGGGTGTGAAAAGTACCCGAGAGAGAAACCTGGTTGGATTTGATACTGTCTGGTGCACGTCGCCTATCTCGGGATGTGGGAGGATATGAAGATACATATCTGGACTTCTGGAGCTACAACAAACGTTGAATTATCTAATTTTCTCGTACCGTATATATGGTATACACAAGATTCACTGGCTGGAGCAGGTAGGACCTCTTTATAAGGTAATGTAGCCCCATTGTCATGCCTTTTGTCATTTTAGACTTATCAGATTCTCAAGTTGAAAAGGATACCCTGCATATATTTTGGTCAACTCTCTCTTCTTCTAGAAAGATATAGAACAGGTGGTTAAAGCAAAGATGTATAGCTTGTCATTGGAGCTCATAGAAGGGACTATTCTTGTGCTTTGGGATGTAGAATTGACTCTATCAACATCCTACAATGTTTCATTGATAATTCAAGATTGTAGGAATACACTAGAGAAAATTTAGACTCTCTAGAGGGTTGTTTTTCTGCTAGTCACATCTGAAAATACAACAAAAAAGTGAAAAAAAAATTTAATTAATTCCAAAAAGTATTAAAAGTATTAAAAATCATGAATCATGTGATTACCTTGAGTGCTACATCAAACTCTTATTGTTATTATTTTTTAATTATTTCTTGTATTTGCACAATTGAGTGACATGTCTCAATCTTCTAGACAATACAAATTTTTTCTGATGATGTATGAACCTCATGTATACAATTTTTAGGTCTCAATTTTATTTAATTCACAATAATTGTCATTTTGAACCTAATTTCAATCCTCTCAACCTTCATTCCAAATTGAGTGTGGTGTGATGTAAAAGTGAGTATAGTTTTGATTACATTATAATGAAATAGAGCCAAATTGGCTATAGTTGTAGGGCTTACAATTGAGTTGGATCCAGTTTGAGGTGTTCTTCTTAAGAAGAATCTAAGTCTCATATTTAATATAATGTTTGCTATTTGTACAAATTTAATGCAATGTCATTTCATTAAGTTAAATTTGAAATTATATATATAAGGGAATAAATATACCATTTAAATGATTATTACAAGGGTATTGTTTCTATTTCAAAATGTTAAAAATTAAGTGTTTTGGGGGAATTTTACTCAAACCTATGTACAATTTTGATTGCTTAAAATAATCAAATATTGGCATTCAAAGACTTACATATTAAAATAAAATATGTTATTGAGACAATCATGACTAATCAATTTTTAGTATAATTTAATTAATTATCTAAATAACCAATTGTTTGTTATATTTAAGAACAAAAAATCTTTAAAAATCTACTATCTTATAGGGCCAAATTAAGTAAAACATTGATATGCACACATTTGATATAAACATACATATTCCTTGAGAATTTTTTGACACTACTACAATTGCTTCTTTAAATCACATAATTGCAAAGTTGTATAACTTATACAAATAATCAAATGAAGTGCTTTCCTTGATAAATAAACTTGTATGGCCTATGATGTTGCCAAAATTGCATTAGTTTTTTTATATTCAGATTCTATTGATTTCTTGTTATTTTTTATTCAAAAAATCAATTGTTTATATGACAAATGTCATTGGCACATCTAAAAACAACCAAATTGATGTTATAATTAATTTTCTATTATTGACAATTTGACTTGACAAAATATTTAGAGATTCAATATTCTCTACCTTGTTGGTCCAAATTGTGTAAAGCTATCAATGTATACATTCTTTTATTGAAGGCTTTTAAATGGTACAAAGATACCTACTAATTGAAGACTTTACATTTATGATGTTTTGTAGTTCAACTATAAATCAAACAAGTCAAACAAGCATATGCATGAATAAGGTATAATAACATTATTCTATAATTTTCTCTATTAAATTGATCCAAACCTTAAAGATCAAGGAAGATCTAAAAGTATTAGAAATTGTATCCTAGCAAATAAGTATACATTGAAGTTATTATTAATGGAATAAATGTGACATTTTCAAATTTAAAAAATATGAGGATTCCAAAAGATAATCTTGATATCTAGGTTAGCTTAATGTAAAAAAACATCAAAACACTAAATAAAATTGATTTGGGTATGTTATAAATGGAGGTTGCAAGTGAAAATTTTTGATGCATGTGCCTAGAGTATATATTATTCCATGTGTTACAGTTGTATAGGCTTGCCAATTTCCAAATTTCATGACAAATTACAATTCATGTAAGATCCTTGTGCACAAGTACAAAAGAGATATAACCTTGTTGTAAAAAAAACTTGACTTATGTCAATTATTGCAAGTTTGTATAAAGAATCATTGAAAGTGCATCTAAGTTATAGGATCATAGTGAAAAGTAAAAAATCTAAATATTCAATCTACTCGTTAAAGTGATGAGGTTCTAAAATAAGTGTTAAGAAAAATTTGTGTAAATAAAACTTCATCAAATTCCAAATTTTCCCCCTAGATCATTGCTTCAACAATATACTTTATTTTAGTGATGAAATGCTTTTAAGGGATTTTTATTTTTCTATATTTTGAAATTTCTATCAAGCTTTGGTAATGAATATTTTTAAATAATTTCTAAAAATCCTACATAGAGACACATGTACAAATTGGTGAAGTAAAAAGATATCTATGCTATAAAATTCAGGTATACAACACTTTGAGATTGAATTTTGTAAATTATGAGTTTTGAAAAAAAATTGAAAATTTTCTTAGAAGGAAAGAGATGCTTATGGATATTTCCAATATATAGAAGCAATTCAATTTCAAAAATTCATCATCAACAATCTTCAATCTATTTATCATATAATATTCTAAAATGATTATATTTTAAATTCATCAGAAATATGGTTTTGTTTTAGTGAAATTAACATTTGATATGTATGATTAAGATTGAATAAGAATGCAATGGCATAGAAGTTGTTTAAGAATTGTATAAGGTTGAGTTTCAAAACGGGATATTTCTATAGGGTGCAATAGAGGCTTTATTGAGTTTAAGATTTTTAATTATAAAATATCACTGTTACTATGTCAACACTAATTTTGTAAGATAACCTACCTTTGTCCTCTCATTAAGATAGAGGCATCTATTTCTTAGGAATGACCCATGCCCAACTTGTAGGGTGCAATTATTTCCAACCAAAACTTGAAAATACATACTTCTTTTTCCTTTTTAAATTTTGGACTAATAAATTCATGACACATGTCCCAAAGTAGTAAGCAAAAAAGTAATTATTGAATGATTGAAATTGAAATAATCTAAACATTAACTATAGGTCCAAAGTACTTTTTGCCTTTTAAAATTCATAATAATTTTAGTTCAAGCAATAAAATTATCAAAGTTTTTGCAATCCTTGTCATTTATGTCATTGCACCATTCTTCAAAAATATTTGTTTCACCTAGCACTATTCCTTATGATGTCCAAAATTGCTTATTTGATCATTTATAGGTGCCTTCACCATATGTTAACCTTGAAATGCATGCAAGGATGTTTAGTGTCCTTTAGATGATTTTAGGGAAGCCTCTAAGATGGAACTATATGTTTTTTTACCCAATTTTGGAGGGATGAGTTGCTTGAATTCATTTTCAATAAATATTATTGGATATTCCCTCCTAAAGATATTTTTTACTTTTTAACATAATAAATTGGCAAATTCATATTTTATTGACTTATATTATTTTTTAAATTTAAAATTTAGCCAATAAACTGATCTTTTCTGAATTCAAGTCTACTTAAAGAAGAAAACTACAGAGTCTAATTTCTATCACAATTCCAAAATTTGAGGAATTCCTAAATCCAATAGTTTTATTGCAATTCAAACTTTAGACATGTTACCATGGAATGTTGTTTTTTAAATTTTAGAATGATACATTAAAGCTCTTTGCAACATAATGTTCTATACTATAATATACACATATGGAGAAATTCCAAAATTTTAAAACGTATTTTTTGTCCTTGAGAAGAATTTTTTCACCTTCTATTAAAAAAGTTGCAATAATTTCAAATTTCACCTAAGAAAATGAAAATTTTTTGACTTATAGAAAATATGTAATTACATCTTAGGAAAAGAAATATGAAGAAATACATTCAGATTGAATTGTAAAATGGGAGCATACAAAGAAAAAAATGACTTTGAAGTTTGGAAAAGTGGTCATAGGTTGCCCTTTTGAAGGTTAGAAACTACATTTTCACCCAAAATGCTCCAAAACTGCTATTTTTAATACAAGTACTAAATTTTAGAAAAAAAAAAAATTTTGGACATATACAACTATAGTATCCTGTAGTAATATAATTTGAAAAGATGTTTAAAAAGTTTCAAAAACTCTCACCTTGTAGATTGCAAGATATTGGTGTTTGAATTGACAAAAATCCTTTTCTGGGGCCTACAAAAAAAATGGGCAGCTACACTTCACAAGGTCACATTTGTATAAAAAAAAGTCCAAAATGGTGGTAACTCTATGGATTCATTTTTTAAGGTAAGTTGGCTACATGCTTGAAAAAATTTAGAGCATTTGTAATTGCACGACATATAGGAAAAAAAATAGTAAGTAGAAAATGGTTCAAAACATTAAACTATTAAAATTTTAATTATAAAATTGAAAATGCCAATACTAATGGTTACAATGTGTTAATAATCAATCTAAATCATATGCTTTTATTTTTTCAAAAATATTAAAAATAGAGTTAAATAAAGGACTCCAAAGGTTATTTAAGAATAGGGAATCCATAAGTGCTCACAAACTAGAATACCTCGTAACTTTCATCTCATAAATCAAAATGGAATGATTCAAAGTTTTCCAAGTATATATAAATTTAGAAAACCAATTTCAAATTTTTTATTTTTGAAAAAAGTGATTTTTTAAGAAATTTTTGGACTATCCAACGAGCATTGAAAATTACATATCATGCAATAACCTTTGAACCATGTAGTCAAAAATTATGAAATTGTTTAGCCTTAAAGCTACTTTTTGGTCACATTTTGTGTAAAACTTTCAAAGAGAAAAAAAAGAAAAACTTTCATTCATAGTGAGCCACCCATAATCGCCATGTTGTCAAGAAAACGTAGTTTGGTCTTTTAGGGGTTAACCCAATAACATTGCACCTCAAATCCTTCTATGTAAGACACAAGTTGAGATGTTCATCCTTGAAATCTTGTGCGGAAAGGGGGAGGTCTTGCACAATAGTTTAATCTCTGATGAGTGATCTAACTTGGTGTTCTATTAAAACAAAATTTACTCACTCAATGCCTAATAAGATGATTTCTACATTAAGTAGCCCGACATTCAAGGGTTACTCCCCTACTAGGTTCAAACAATGGACAATCGTTTGCTCTAAAACTGCCCATGCTCTAAAAGCGATCACAACACAAAAGTATATTTTGCTTTCTTGGATGTACCAACAATGCATATTCCAGGAGATGGTTGCTTCCAGTGATCCCTGTGTTTCAACTTCAAAAATTCCTAACTAATTCCACGAAGATCCAAAAGACATGAAACGACTTGGATTCAATGCCAATTCCATTTTTCTTCCTACTAAAATCCACTGAAAATTGTTTCAAGGAGTTTAGCTTCAGTTCCCCCCACAAAAGCCAACGAGCTCACTTAAACGGTTGCCTTTTAAGAGCAGACTAAACTTACTGACCTTGCTGTACTGGTTTTGTGTTTTTGTGGAGCTTGTACGTGAACCGAGGTTGCTGTCACATCCTTCGGAATCTTGACCATAACAAACAATATTTCCGTGCATTATGAGCTGCTTATGAGCTGCCTATAATAAGTACTTGGGACTTGGGAGCTCAGGTCATATAGCGACATTGGTCATAGAATATAAAAGTTATGGAAGTGATGGTACTCTTGCACGCTGGTCGGGTATGTGTGCGCCGCTTTCATGGGGTTGTCGTGTCAATTTATACAGATGAAGAAAAGAAGAAGAAGAACTTAAGTTAAGACTTCTACGCCGATATCACTTAATCCTTGAATGATGAGGCGGACGTTTTGTGTTTGATGGATGATAGAGAATCAAATTGTATAGGATAGAAGTGCAACTATTCATCCTTAACATTTGTTTTGGAAAGGGAAGATCTTCTATAGTAGTTTGACTTGCAATGACTACTTTTGCAATTTTTGAAGCTAGTAATTCACACGGTAATAGAAAAGGATGATTTTGAAGGTCACCCCTTCGACATTTAAAGGTTAATTATCTTCTACTTGAACTTTGCTTTTAAACTTGCCGGTGATGGGGTTCCTTGCGAGAATGACAACATTCAATTGCAAAGTGTGTAAAGTAACTACATCTAAAATCAAGTAAATAAGTAATTCAACATGGTTCCCAATATGATATCAAATTTTTTGGTGAGTTCTTATAGGTAGTCAAAAGGGGATTCTAGATTCTTTTAGAGTGCATTTTTTGAACACCATATGAATAAACTATGAATTTTTGAAGTGTTAAAAAATGGATGTTTCTAAAACCAATCATAGACTTATAAATAGTAGAAGTATGTTTTAGACAAGAATGCAGAGTGTGTAATTTTAGAGAGTGGTTGAATTTAGGTGTAGTTACCTTATGAGTGTTGAGACAAGCTTCAAGAGTCCATTTGGGAGCGACATTTAGATTGTTAATTTTAGCAACAGAACCCTATAAAGGAAAGATGCATGTCCCCTTGTGAAGCTGAAAATATAAGCATGCATTTTGTGTATGAATTCACATAGTTTTGGTATTTAAAAAAATTTAAGAATGTCTCTCAATGTACATGAAACATACATACATGTTGAACAAAATGTGTCAAAAACATCATAAATTTGTCACATATGTGTTAACAACTTTGAGACAACTAGATCATGTAATCAAAGTTACTATTGATGAGTACTTCATGAATAAGCATTTGTTGTTGTTCCCTAAAAAGTGAAATTAGATTAGAATTCAAATACATTCTAGAATAAGTATTGAAAGAGGTACTATATATATACAATTTTTACATGACTTTGGAATTAATTTTAATTTGTAAAATTTACAAAACCACATAAATCAAAATATATGTGCAAAAAGTTTACATAGAGTTTTTTTAACCCTTTGAAGAGCAAATGTTCAAATTTTGAATAATGGATGAATACAAATATGTCCCAAGAATACAAATTATTATTTTTTGTATTCATTCAAGTAGTTGTTTTAAATCTTGGGTTCATTTTTTTTAATCATTTGTACAATACAAAATTTCAAAACTTTGCTTTATAAATATTCTATAGTACAAAAAAGACAAATATGCTCCACCTCAAAGTTATTTTTTCAAATTAAAAAATGACCCCTTAAAGAATGCCAAATGAGATTTAAAACTTGTTGTGATATCCTCCTAATATAATACATCGTCACAATAATGAAAATTTGCACTATCACTTATTCCTTTAGGTAGCAAATCCATTTTTAATCACCCACCTAATTTCCAATCTATAGGCCGTTTCTTTTATGTGAAGTTGTGGCATAGTTCCCGGAGTAATTGTGGCACATTATTATTAGTTGCAAGGTTCTCAATTTTGCAACCAGGCCTTGGTTGAATTTGCAAATAGCCTATGGTCACAAATCAAAACTTTAAGGTCCATATCACTATTAAAGGTTAAAGAGAATCTTCTACTAAAAATTCATTGTAATTATATTTTGTGTAATAAAATTCTAAATAAATATACAATCCTTCCAAATTCTATTTTATGTATACAAGAAATAATATGTGTAATTACTTAAAGTGGTTGGAAATGGATCGACTACTTGATAGGCAAAGAATGCCATGTAAGATTGAAAAGTTAATTTTGGTATCCTTCTAACTAAGTTCCATTTTATAACACATCTTCACAATAATGGAAATTTGTTCTCTCGTATGGGGTAAAGAATGCCACATAACATCAAAAACTTATTTCGATATCCTTCTAACTAAGTTGCATTTTATAATACATTTTCACAATAATGGAAATTTGTTATCATTCCCATTCCCATTCCCATTTATTATTGCAATTGCTCCTCGCTGCGACGATCATCATCATACCGGATCCTAGATCTCATCCATCCATCGACAACCTTTTTCATCCACTGACTCCCATCTGAAAATTCCACCAACCGTGGATTTATGAGCGATTCCTCCGACCGCGGATAAAGTTTAAGTTATGAACTCCTTCGCAAAGAAATAAAGAATTGGGAAAAAAGTTGGATGACTCTTTTGGACACAAGTCTTTGTTTGTTATGATATGACCTGTCTGTTCAAGTGGAACCTGAACAAGCTGAGCCCCCATCTGAAGGACATCAGTCACGTTCCAAGACGGGGGGGCTCTGTGTTTTTTGCTTCCTCTTTATGGGAGTCTGTCTGTCCGGACGGACGGACCGACGGTACCACGTTCGTCAATGTGGTTACATTCTGCGTTTTAGTTGCTTCAAGACAGAATTGTCCAGCTCTGGAAATTGTCCACTTGCGGAAAAGATTTGTAACAGAATGGGTAACTAAAGTTAGTTCTCCATTGCTGCATTGAATTTTTCACATTCACTATTAATAACTAAGGTAAAGGTAAGGTAAGGTAGGAGGTTCATAAATGGACCATTTAAGAGTGGGAACTGATTTTTGAGGAGGTGGAACTTCTTGAAATCGAATTTTTCAATAATTTTTCTTTGAAAGACAAGTGGAATTGGCATCTAACCCAAGTCGTTTCATTGTTTTTGAAGCTTTGTGGAATTAGTTATGAATTCTTGGAAGTTGAAATGATATAGGGTTCTAAAAGCATCTACCACCTACAATGTACATTGTTTGTACATTGCTGAAGGCTATAGAAAAGCAACATGTACATACAATGCACATTTGAAGAGGTGTGAGCACTTTTCAGAGCCTATGTGCTTTTAGAACCTCCTACCTTAAGATGATCCATTGTTGTTTGCTTTTGTCCTTTTGGTTGTTACAAATATTTTGGGTTGTTTTACACTTAGAGGGTGGGCCAATTTGTTGTATAAGAGGCTTCAAATTCTTGCTTGTGATTGGACAAAAGGCTTAAATTTGTGCAATTGGCCTCTAGGTGTAAAGAGTCCTTTTAAAACATTGGATTTGCAATATTTTTTTTGGCAATAGAAAGATAAATTAGATCATTTTTTCACATATAATTTGGTCAATTCTTTTGGGAGTCAAAATAGTCAAAGGAAAAATATATAAAGCTACCTAATGTTGTCCATTTGAATTCTAATTTGTTGATTCTTTTAACCAATGCTCGGGGGGGGGGGGGGGGGGTCTTTTGCTCACTTAGAAAGGCGAAACATGCAACAATGCAACTTCCTAGCCAACTAATGACTCTTTGCAAATTAAATTAAATTCACTTCTAAGGATTTATTCACGAAAGGATTATTCCAATCTTCAAGGGGAAATGGTTTAAGTTGGTTAATAATGTTATATGGTTGCTAAACATATATGAATAGATCAAGTTCACACCTTTTTTTTGAAATAGAATGGCAAATTAGAGAATATTTCACAAGTACTTTGATAACTCATTTTTGAGCCAAATTCCACACATTTTTTTATATAGAAATCTACACATTCTAGATGATGGTTTTGAATTAAATTTGTAATATTTTTAATATAATTTTAAATACAATCTTATTAAATTTGCATTATTTTTAACGCAATTGTGTTGAATTTAACTCAAATTTAATACAAAACCATCATTTGGAATTTACGAATTTCTATTAGTGATTATTATAGATGGTCAAAGCGAAAACATATATTGTTGTCCATTTGAATTCTAATTTGTTTTCATTAGAGGATTTTGGGGAGGTCGGGAGGGCCACTTCAGGCCTGTTCTCCCAACCTTGTTCCCGTTGTCAATTTTGTTTTTTGTAGAAAAAAATTTTAAACTTAGAATGCAAAAAATAAATTAAAATGGGAGGTGATGTGGCAGTTGCCATGCCATGTCAGACAACAACTGCAAGGTTGTTCCCCCAACACTGGTAGCCTGGGGAACCTGCAGCCCTCCAAACTTGTTGAAAATCCTCTAATGCTTTTAATTCCTCACTATCTAGAGTTAAGAGTTTTCCAATATGCAAGAATAGTGCATTGAGGTGGATAAATTCTCTAATAACATTGAATTTGTTGTGAATTGTAAGATTGACACCTCCTACTATAGCACTTGCCTTCCAAATAAATTTACATTTTCAAAATCCAATCTTAGGAATTACACTTAGAACATCAAGCCTTTTTTCACTATGGAAGGGGCACATTTTGTCCCTTCAGGCCATTATGAATTACCTTCGTATGTAGATGCAATAATCCAAAAGCCTCCCCTCAAGATTGGAAAATATTGAATGAGCCTTTTGCTATGTGTACAAACCACATGGCGGTGTTCAATGAGGTTATAAAATGGCAACTATTCAATCCAATTCTCACTATTGCCACTGGACCTTTCAATTGAAGTTGTCGTACTTCCACTCCTTTACAATCTTGACTACACCAAGATGCAAGAGGGACCAATTGGGATGAAAAGTAGAGAGTGCAATTGGGCAAGTGGCAATTTTGATATGTACATCTTATATCAGTTATATAAGTTGACAAATCAAGCGATGCGATGTGATACTTTTTGAGTAAAAGAACTACAATAAGCTGAATCTACTGTCAAAATACAGTAAATATCATTGCTCATGTAAAGTCATGAGCAATCCATTGTTGTGAGTCACCCAATTTCAACATCTACGACATCCTTCCATTTGCATTAGCCATCTACCTATTACCAAAATCTTAGCACAACCCTTTAGCATCATGACGATGCACTTAGGGAAGAGTCACGTTAGCATACAATTAACCACCATGGATCTACCCCCATTTTACCAGTCCAATCCCAACAGACTTTGAAAAATCACATAAAATTCATTTCTCGTTGAAATGTCTTGATTCTACTTGCAAATGACTACTCTCGAACTTCTCCATCTCTTTGGAAAAGTATATGAGTTGACAAATAGCTTTTCTCCCAGGTACCTAACTTAGAATTGCAAATCTGTTTGGTAGTGGTAATAATAGGGCATGTGTTTCCCTTGTATGCTGAATTGGATCACGTACAAACTCATTCATTCAAAGCAGTTTCAGTCTGTACGTAGTGAGAGAGCGACAAATTGGTACAGCTTAGGTTGGTGAGCCAAAGAGATTGTCTCTCTGACCATCAGCTTTTCCAGGGAAGGCGCTGACAAAAACAAATTTTAGCAGCTCACTGCCCATATATGGAAAAGCATTACCAGCAGCAGCAACCCACAAATCCGCAAATCCAACTAATGGAAACGGAAACACCTAACTTAAAAAATTAAGGAGAACCAGCCTATTACCACCTCAAATTTACAATTTTGCCATCATGTCCCTGCAATGTACATTTTTTGTTCTGAAATATAATCCATGAGTATACAAGGATGGAATTGCGATTAGGGCGGTGATAGGCTTGTTCACCTTATTAACTTCTAAAGGACCAGCCTGTTGTTTTTAGCAACATGGTGCTTTGGGGCAAGTACTTGTGACTAAAAATTTGCATATTTCATGTGTGCATTATAGAACATTTAAATTCCTTTCTCCACAAAGGTAGTCGTTTTTTGTTTCCTACGAGGGGGTATCTTTCCAAACCACTCGTCACATTTTGTTGTTGTACCTATTTGCTATTATTAAATTATTTTAATCATTTCATTTTATTGTTGGCAGGTGAAAGGGAGTCTCCAATTCCTCGCTAGCATGGTCCACAAGAGCCACCTTATTTTACTTTACTCCCGTTGTAGCGAGGACATGCAACACTCCATTTGTCAAGACTTCCAGGAATCTTGGGGTAAAAATGAGGTGTTTTGCTCTGGTAGTCTCCACCACCCTAGGTGGCGTTTATCTCTCACCTCCCACCCAGGCTACACTGTCTACGTGAACCGGATTGATTTGATCTTCCTTTCCTTTTAGTGCTCACCGTTTTTCAAAAAACGAAAAGAAAAGGAGGCTTCAATGTACCAAAGAATGCAACATTTGGATATTGTATGCAAAAGTTATGAAGGTTCAAAGTTTTTTTGGTAGATGTTCTAAAATTCTTTCTTCAACATATGTATATATTGATTTTGGTAATGTACACAAAATGACGATGGCAATTTTAGGCACCGGGTGATTTTGGGTGCACTCTTTTTACCACTCATTTCTTCTAAAGTTGAAGTACCTATAACTAACACTTAAGCAATCCTGCATACTTTGAGGTGGAACTAACATATGAATATATTTTTGATACATTTGCAACTAAAGATCGTGAATTTTCACAAAAAGAATTTGATAATTTTCTTAATATGTATAAATATGCTATGAATTTGTGAAGTTCAAACAGTTACATGGTCTATTCCAAATTGTTTTTTGGATTTATATATGCATGTTGTACATTTTTGAACTTCCTATGTCTACATGATTGCAAGATTGGTTTAGTACACAAAGCTGGGGATGGTTGCTCCTACCTAAACAAAGTTATGTATACAAAGTTAAGGTAACCAAACCTTCTTCCACCTACAAACCAATGACATAGTCTACAGAGCTTTTCATTAGCAATCCTTCAACCGGATCTTTAGCATTAGGATACTATGCTTTTTGAAGGAAACATGCCATTGTACAGGTCAAGATGAACCTACCCACACTTCATCAATTTTGTCTAAACAAAATACGAAAAATCATAAAAAAATTAATTTCTTATCAAAATAACGTGATTCTCCTTGCAAGTAATAATTGCATGACATTCTAATCTTTTGAAAAATGCTTGAGCTCCCAAGCAACTTCTTCCAAGGTAGCAAGGTAGAAAATTTGCTTGGTAATAGATTGGTTAAATATCTAGGTTGAACAATGGATGTATAACCCCAATTAAATCCCATGGTAAAAAATAGGAATAACAAACTCCTAAAAATCTAAGCTTGAATTTCTCAAACTTTTAATAAATTCTACATGAGAATCAATGAATTCTAAATTTTTTCACATAAAAACCATTAATCAATCAAGTAACCATCCTTGCAAGGTGGTAGATGTACCTAATTCATCACTTACATAGGTGTAATGCCCTCAAAGTTAGTTTTCATTCCTAAGAGCATTACCATCTTACTTGGATAATTCCATTGTGTTTAAAAAGCATGCTACCAATTTTTTTATTTTTCATGTAACTCACTTGCTAAATTAACTTCCAAACCAACAAAAGCTTGCTATTGTGCAAAAGCAAAATGAATTTGTATAGTATAGTAGGCTAGTAAAATATAGTTTAGACTTCATAGAATTTTTTTATTATTGTTCAACTAGATAGTTTGATAGGAGCATTAAGTTATATATTTATTAATGCAATGTAGAAGAATGAAATTTATAAAATTAATCCACAAATTATAACTGTAATTAAATTTCATTTGGTATAGGACAAACAATTTTTTTGAAAAAATTAAAAATTATTTGTAATATAGATTTTGATTAAATTGAAGTATTTTTTTTAAGAATTTTTTTCAATGAGTTTAAAATGTAAAATTTATGGCATTGTGATTTTTTTAAGATCTCATATTATTTATTTCTTAAATTCATATTTGATGGAACAATTATTTATCTCTAAAGTCAAAATTTGAGATAAAACATCTTTGCATTTTTTATATCACGAAATATTTGCAAATAGAATTTTAAAGTTTGATGTATACAAATGTTAGAAAACTAATACAAGAAAATTTGGAAGAAGAGAAGTGAATATTGTAAATGGAGGTGGTAGTACTTGAAAAGAACATAACATTTAATTTTGGGTTGACTAGATAAATCTAAGGTTTATCCCTACAATAATGGTGATGTTTTGAAGCCCAATGTTTTCTTCATTTCAACATATTATATCACATAACAAAGTTATGATCTTTAACCTCTAAAGGACCAAAACCTTTTTTCGTAAAAAACACTCTTAGAACTCTTAAAACTTTATTTTTTTGCATATCAAACCATAGGTTTTTGTATTGAACTACTATAGATTGTGTGGAAGAAATTTCATAAACTTTCACCAAAAGTGAAGAAAACATTTTTTTTCTTGAACCTTATCTAATTAGATTTTAAGACTTTGAATTTTTTTGAATTAATAATTTTAGTAAATAGATCTTGAATTAAATGATTAATATGTTGAAAAATTGAGAGTCTTGTGAAGAAAATTCACAAGAAAAAAATTAGATTTTCACTCTAAAAAAGACTATTAAGTAGAAGTGGATATTAGATAGAAGGAAATACTAAATAGTTAATAGTTCTAAGATAGAATTGAAATACACTATTCCCAATGATGAGATTATTCTATCAAGAAATCTATACTATGTAGAACTTTTTTTGAAAAATTGTGAAAATTGAGTTTAGAAATAGATACTATAGAGTATGTTTTAATGAAGATGTTTTGATTGTTTCAAAAACAAGATCCTCTATAACTTTCTCAACATTAGTCCCAATAAAATTAATCAAATCTCTCCATATAAACAAAATATTTCCTATAACAAAATTTAAATTAAAAAAATTGATTATGATTTTTTAGGGTTTTTTGGGGTTCTACCCAATGACCTTTGTTTCAAACTTCGGACAACGTAATTTTTGCTCCCAAGCATTGATTGAAATAAAATCATATTCCTAAAAATCTAATAATTTTTTTTTTCATCCAAATTTTTTTCAAAAACCATGCCAAAAAATGAGATCATAGGAATATGCCCAAACCTTTAAGAGTTCTATGAGGGGGCTTTTGGTCCTTTAGGGATAAAAAAAATAAAATTTGATGAATCAATTTAAAAAGTTTTTTGGCTTCTTTATTCAAGACCTCCTCCAAATACTACATATTCAAATACTGTAGATTGAAAAATTTCATGATTGCAAGATGTTAATGCCTAAACTTCAATAATAAGGTTTTTAATTGTTTCTAGAAGTAAGGTTTGGTCTTTCTATTTTTTAAATACAAATATATGTATTCCATAAAATTATTTGTATTTGATAATATGTTGGAAAACAAGTGGAGAGTATATGAATAAGAAAGAAAAAAAACGGATATTTGTTTTTAAAAAAAAGAAGACAGGAGTATAAGAGAATATAAAATTTAAATTGTTGATAATTGTTGGATGAAATTGAGAATTGAAAATTCCAAAATTGAAGATGATATAGAAAACAAGAAATACCCTAATTTTTTGTTTTTATTCAAGAAATAATGAAATTGAGTTAAAAAAACAAGTTTAAAAGTCAATTATGTACCAATTGCCGACAAAACAAAACTCCCAAAAACTTTCATTCCATATACCAAAAAAATTATAACTCAAAACTATTTGTATACACATCAATCTATCCCTTGAAGCTTATAATGTAATTTTCAAAGACAATTTTTTGAGTTTCTCACTTTGAAAGTTGAACTCAAATAATTTGTAAGAAATCCAAGAAAGAACACCATTGTAAAGTACTTTTATAATTAGCTTGATGAGATGAAATTAAGGTATTTAATATTTAATATTTAATATTTAATAGTATATAATTTGTACAAAGATACAAGAAATCCTAATGCAATAAATTGAAAACATGATTTAAGACTTACTAGAGTGCCCCGTGTTGTTGCCACGGTCAAAACAAAGGAAAAAATAATTTTCTAATTTTTTTAATTCATATTAACTTCAAAATTCAATAACTTTCATGCCGTAGTTTGGAACGCCACGAAACCAAGCCCGTGCACCCCTCTTCGTTGAGGGCTTTCAGATGATATCAAACATGTAAATGGGAGACCCACAATCTAGGAGATCTCAATGTAACAAACAAACAGCCTAACTTAATAGGAGGACTAGTGTGTCCTGTGTTGTTGCCACATCCTCCTATTAAATTAGGTTGTTTGTTTGTTATGTTGAGATGTCTCAGATCGTGCATCTTCCATTCATGTGCTTGGGATTGTCAGAAAGTCCTCAACAAGGAGGGATGCACAGGCTTGGTTTTATAGTGTGTCGACCTAAGATATGAAAGTTATTGAATTTTGAAGTTTTTATGATTTAAAAAAATTAAAATGTTATTTTTGCTTTTGTTTTGACTTTAGCAACAGCACGACGCACACTAGTTAAAATAAAAGTAAAAATAACATTCTAATTTTTTAAATCATAAAATCCTTGAAATTCTATAACTTTCATACTGTAGGTCCAAACATTATGAAACAAAATCCATGCATCCCTCCTTATAGAGAGTTTTTCATGGTATAAGGAACATAAATGTATAATGCACAATCCAAGAAATCTCACTTTAATAAACAAACAAGACAAAACATCTTCATTTAAAGTATAGTCAATCTCTATTCCTTTAAAAGAGATGTCTCCCATTCTACCCCCATCACCACTAAATAAAATAAATCAGTTGATTTGCCCATCTACCCCCCAAAATAAAACCAAAATTACTTTGATAGAGATATAATATAAGGGGTACAAATGAAATACTTATGGGGGTACAATGTATGGAATATTGATATGGTACGATGTACACATACATATACATAGCTACATATATATAAATATGAAATACATGATTATACATGATACTAATCTGTTAAATAGAATATGGATATAATATGACATATAGATACATGTATGAATATGGAATACAATTGTTAATTCCATATCAATTGTAATTTAGCATATGTGTGTGTGACTCCTAACACTAAGTGTCTAATGAATGATAAAAAATCCTTCTATTTAAGATAAAAGTACAAATGTTCATCCTTAGAATTTTATGTACAAGAAAAAGGGAGGTTTTGTATAATAGTTTGACATTTAGTGAGATTTTTTTAAGTAGATGATTTGCACTGCACCCAAAAGGATGATTTCCATGGTGATCCAACCTGACATTCTAGGCTAAACTCCTAAGTGCCACATACTCTAGAAGTTCAATTTGAAGTGCTGTAACTTTTGCATATAATGTCCAAATTTGATAAAACTTGTTGGTAAATTTGCGTTCTTTCTTTTAGTTTGTGTGACAAATTTTTTAGATCAATCAATGATGTATAGATTATTTGAAAGTCATTAAAATTTCATGGGTTCAATTTCAATTCACCAAACTGCATTTTGATAACTGCAACTTGAGGAGCTTGTATCTCCTTCATCCAATATTTTTTTCAATAAATTTTTTTGGATTAGATTTTTCTTGAAGTATAGTTAACATGGTAAATTTTTCATATCAATCCAAGTTGTTTTGAATTTTTAAGAGCAATTCAAAGTTCAAAATCTGAACATTTTTGGATTACAATGTAAACTTTGGCAGCCTATTTCTTCTTCATATGGTGTCCATTTCCAACAATTTAAAAAAATAAACAAAGTTGCACATACTAGTCTTGTTTATATAGTTAAAAATTTTGTATCAATCTAAGAATTTATGAGTGTTTAAGAAGCATTTTAGTAGAAGGAAATTCAACATTACATGTGTTTTTTGCAACTTTTTTTTCTTACTTTTTGACATTTCAAAGACATTTTGTAGACACAATAATTCATTTGAATGATATTGTCTTTCATCAATGTGTTTGTATGCTAGGTTTTGAAGCATTTTATAGTTTAGATTTCTTTCATTTGAGTAGATTGAGAAATCAAATTTCACCTCCAAGTGTGTAGCTTAGAAATTTCAGCATCCTTTTTCAACACTAAATCATAATAATCTTGCAATCTATGTGGCTAAATGACTCCAAATTTGATTCACATACACTAAAAGTTTGTGTGATTGAGATTTTTATACCTTAGTGACATTTAGACCTATAACACTACAAAGCAATGATGTTTTTAACCCCTAAAGTCCCGAACACCATATTTTGGAATTATAGATATTTGGGGCAGCTCACTACAAATGGATTTTTCATTTTTTTCCTTGAAAGTTTCATTAAACATATAATCAAGGAGTAGCTTTAAGGCCCAACAATTTTCATAACTTTTTACAACATGGTTTAAAAGTTATTGCATGATATGTAGTTTTCATGCTACGGTGGGCACCTCAAAATTTTTCTAAAAAATCACTTTCTTAAAAAATTAAAATTTGAAATTGGTTTTTTAGATTTATATATTTGTATAAAGCATTTAATCATTCCATTTGGAATAATGAGGTGAAAGTTATGAGGAATTTTTAGTTTGTGGGCAATTGTGGATTTTCCACTCTAAAATAAACTTTGAAGTCCTTTATTTAATTCAATTTTCAATATTTTTGGCAAAATAAATAAATTGTAGGACGAAGATTGTTTATTAAAACATTACAACTATTGAGGTTGGCATTTTTCAATTCATAATAAAATTCTTAACAATTTAGTATTTTGAATCATTCTTTACTTCTTTCTACTTACTATATTTTTTCTATATGTTGTATAATTCCAAATGATTTGAAATTTTCAAGCATGTAGCCAACTTGACTTGAAGAAAGAATCCAAAGATACACAACCATTTTGGAGTTTTTTTCGTACAAATGTGACCTTCTAAAGTGCAGTCGCTTGGATTTTCACAAAGCCAGAAAACAATTTTTTTTTATCAATTCAAATGTTGATATCTTGTAGTCTAGAAGGTGGAATTTCTGGAAAAAAAAATTCTACATCTTCTCAAACCAGTGTACTACAAGATCCTACGATTACATGTGTCCAATTTTGTTTTTAAAAACGAAATTTGATACTTGCACTAAAAATGACAGTTTTGGAGCGTTTTTGGTGAAAACATAGTCAAAAACCTGAGAGGGTTAAACCCGATAAGGTTTGGGGTCTTTGGGGGTAAAGTGAGTGGGTGACATTTTCTCCCTATCCTCTCTCTTCTCCCAAGAGACCGACACAATAATAAGCTTTACTCAGGGTTATCATCATCAAAAATCACTTGAGTTGCAATATTAGGAAGAGCCCCAGTGTCTACTCATCATCCTGCGCCATTCATTTCCATTTCCATTCATGCAAATTTTATGACCAGTATGATGCCCTTCCTACAATTGGAAATCATGAGACTTGCTGGAGTGTGAGCGATGTGGATAGTCTAGTATGTCTTGTGTGTGTGTCAATTCACAAGTCACACAAATCTTGCGTCACTTTTATTTTTTATTTACTTATTTATTTTTAACATGAAAGGGTTTTTGAGGGGCGGGGAGGGCTGTTTCAGAGTTGTTCCCATCGTTGTTCCCCCAGCAGCCAGAGAATAGTTGCTGTCAAAAAAAAATTGAATCGAAAAAAATATTGGAAAAATTGAAAATGAATAAAAAGTTCTATTTTTATTTATTTTTATTTTATGATTTTTTAATGACGTGTCAGTCACTATGCCAAGTTAGGTAGTTGGTGTAGCAAGTTTCTAGAATCTAAAAATCTTAGGGAACTTGCAACCCTCCGAAGCAACTGAATATCTTTTAATGACATACAATTTTCAAGGGTTGCAGAAAGGACTGACACAACATACCTTGACCAACATACCTTGACAACTGAAATTCTAACCCAAATTATATGCTAAGCTTATAGGTATCCCGTTAGAACATAAGAGGTACATGAACAAGATCACCATGTGAGCAAAGTTGGCACAAGGAATTGAACCAGCAACCTCATGGATGCATGTACCCAAGGCCCCTTCAAATTGCCCCATCACTCGGGATAGTGTAGGGTTATTTCAGACCAATCTTGTGTCACTTTCAAGTGCAAGAAAGAGTCTTGGTGCCAAGAACGCTAATTTACTCCTAATGTAGGTAGAAACCACCACAATGTGGTCTACTAATTCTATATTCCTTCATTGCAAGGTTTAATACAAGAATTTTTTTCACAATTCTTAGCTTATTAAAATATCATGCAAATTTTATAATATGTTTTCCTATTGCTTTTGTAAAGCTACAAAAAAAATAGCCCCATGTTATAGTCTATGCTACAATAAACACCACTTATATTTTTAGGTCCTCTTTCTATATAGTTATTGTTTATTGTATGACAACAAGCAACCTCCTTTAGGAATTAACTTATCCGAATGTTTCAATTGAAAATGTAGACTAATTAAAAGTCTTGCGACTATCCACTCAAAAGATGGCTCCCCACCTAGTTTGCATTAGTTGTCCCCCCCCTCTCAAAAAATTTACAAGCCGTTTATTTTTTTTAAGAAAAAATGCTTACCCTTGAAATTGCCATTGATTTCTCAAAAAATCACAAGCCGTTGATCTTGTGAGATTTAATCTAAGTTGTCCAAATATGATATACAAAATGAATATAGGATACATATACAGTACTAAATATGGATATGAAATGAATACATAATACAAGTACTAGATACAAATACAATATCAAATACGAATACGAGAAGAATATTAAATATAGATACTAGATACGAATATAGTATTAGATATGGATACGGATGAATATTGAATATGGATACCATATACAAATACAATATTGGATACGGATATAGGAGGAATTATCCCATATTGATTGTCACTATGTTGGTTTCTAAAACTTCCAAGAAGGGGGAGGAGGAGGGGTTGTTGCAAATAAAAAATTTAACATATTGAAAACCCAAAAATGAGCCCAAAAATGGAGTCACTTTTAGGTGGATAGTGGGTACCTCTCCTTACTATCCACTCATTGGCACCAACTAATAACATAGTTCTTATGGAAGAATTTATGTAAATTTTTTTAATATTGTATTTACATTATTGAGTTAGTTCTAGTCATATTTGGTAAAAAATATTTAATGTTTTATGGGATTTTCTTTCAAAAATCAGGATAGTGTAGTGTGGTTTAGCACTTTTGGCATTTTGTTCTCAACCCTTAAAGTCCCAAAGTCCCCTTAAAGACTCTTGGGATTTAATAGAGTAGGCTCGTGTGATCTCAATTTTTGACATGAGTTTTTGAGTTTTTGGAAGAGATAGAAAACCACATTAGTTTTTTGGGAATATAACTTTTATTTCACTTGACACCAAAGAGTAGGAGTTCACCAAGAAACACAAAAAAATTCACAAAAATTGAATATTTTGAATTTTGAATTTTTTTTTCCAAAGATTATATTTTTGTCTATTAGTGAAGCCTTGATTTATTCCATTTGAATTAGTGATGTGAAAGTTATGGAACTTTTTTAGGCAATTTTATTTTATAAGCAATTGTTACATCGTCTTCAAAAAATAACTTAGAGAATTCATTTTTGAACTCAATTTTTACAATTAAAAGAATTGTTCCTCAAAGTTGACTTTTCTTGCTAGAACAATCTCATTGTTGGTATGAGTATATTTCTATTCCATCTTAGAACTATTAACATTTTTTTCCTTCTACCTCATATCTAATTTTATTTAACAATTATATTATAATAATGAATTTAAAGCTTGTATTTTTTGAAATTTTTTTCCCAATTTTCAACTCAATTCTTCAATATAAAAAATAAAAAAATAAAAATCATCAACTCAATAATTTTAAATTGAAAATATTCAAAGCCAAAAAATTCAGTCAAACAAGGAACAAAATAACTTATTGTTTTTACATTAAATGCAAATATCTTGCAATCTACACATTCAAACATCTTTGAAATTTTTTTCACACATTTTGATAATAGTCTAGTACAAGATCCTGTGGTTAGATATGAAAAAAATAATTAAACTTTTGCTCTCTGCAATAAAAATGGTATTTTTTAGTGTTTTTTGATGAAAAAAAGTCCTTGGGACTTCAAGGAATAATTGAGAATATTATGGATTTTAATCAACATGGGACTAGGAATTTTAGTTTTTCTTAATCCTAGAATTGAAATTTTTTATTGCAATAGAATGCAAAATAAATTTGATTGAATTTGCATTACTAGTTACAATCATATGTTTCATTTAGTCTAAAAAATACAAAGATTAAAATATCAATTTTCTTGCAATTTGCCATTAACCCGTAAAGGACCATGACCCTTTTTTTGTCAAAAAAACATTTAAAAACTGCCATTTCTATTGTAAAGAGCAAAAGAGAACAAAAAATTAATTAATGATTTTTTGTATAATTTCCTATAGGATCTTACCTGCACTAATATAAGAATGTGTGAAAGAAATTTCAAAAACTTTGGCCAAATTGATTGCAAGATGTTTGTATTTAAAGTGCATAAAACAAGTTTTTTTACACCTTCAAATATGTGACTAGATCACTTGACTTTGAATTTTTTTTAATATAAATTTCTTGTACCATGAAGTTTGAATTAAAAAGAAATCATCATAAAGAACTGAGTTGAGGTTTAGGTTCAAAAAAAATTAAATTAAAAGCATTTAATTTTCATTCTAAAGAAAACTATTAAATAGAAGCAAGCACAAAATAGAAAAAAATCCTATTGTTGATGGCTCTAAGATGGAATTGAATCACACTAATTCCAAAGTTGAGATTATTCTAGCAATCAAACCAAGCCATATGGAACCTTTTTGTGAAAATTGTGAAAATTGAGTTTAAAACGAATTGAATATGTTATTTTTTTCTAGAAGATGCTATGATTGCCGTGAAAACAAGATTCTCTATAACTTTCACATCACTAATCCAAATGAAACAAATCAAAGCTTTTTATATAAACAAAATATGACCTATAAGAAAAAAACTTACAAATATTTTATTTTAAATTTTTGTGAATTTTTTTCATTGTCCCCAAAGGTGAAAATTGTGCTTAGGATGTCATAACTTTTTCTTTCAAGAACCAATTCAAATAAAAATAATATTTGTTCAAAGCTAATGTATTTTTAAAAATTAAAATAATCACAAAAAAATTAAGATTGTAGGAACTTACTCTAAATCTATTTTGCCCCATTAGGCACTTTCATAGGTCTTTTAGAGGGTAACTTGTGCATAACTTTTGAAATTTTTTTGCCTAAATCTTTGGGATCATATTTCAATTTTGTAAACAATTCTTTATTTTTTATTCAAATTTTTTCTAAAATGTGAAACAAGATAATTAAGTATTTATTATATTGACACATTGCAAAAGTTGCAAAAATAGACAATGACAAGTTCCTCAAAAAGAATTTGTAGTATAAGGTAGTTCCTACCTCTTTTGAGCACATTGTGTAAAAGATTGTTGTTTTCAAATCAATTTTTTTAGTCTAAATTAATTGCACCCCCCTTAGGCTAAATTAATTGATCCTTCTCTTACTTGTATTTTCTACATAGCAATCTTCTTTGCAATCATTATGGGATATTGACATGATGATCGTATTTGTATTCCATAGTCTGTATTTTGTATCCCCGTCCATATTTATGTTTCCATATTCCATGTCTATATTTTGTATTCTATAGATGTATTTTGTATCCCCACTCATATTTATGTTCCCATATTCCACATCTATATTTTGTATTCTATAGATGTATTTTGTATTTGTATCCATATACCAAAGGGATGGCCAACTTTGGCCAAATCAAATGGCCCACATTTTTTGGTCACCCACCTAGATCAATGGTGTTGGAGGGTCTTTAATCATTAGAAGAGTTTAGGGGGGTCCAAAAGCCTGTTTTGGGCTTGTTCTCCGCAGTTGTTCTCTGTAGCGAGGAGAATGGCCTGCTATTAGAATTTTCTTTTTATAAAAAAAGAAAATTTAGTCTCCAAATGCAAAAAATATTTAAATTTAAAAAAATTTGGTCAATGACGTGGCAAGGTCTCAACCATGTCAGACCATTGTGCTGAACTTGTTTCCTATATTCGCAGGCTGTGATAACTTGCAGGCATCCAGAGGCCCCAAGAATCTTCTAATGTTATTCCAGAAACAACCTCACATTTTCGGGTAGTAGGTTTTTTTTTAAGGCAATCGAAGTATTGCCTCTTTTTACCTCATTGTCATTGTCATTGTCAAGTAGTAATTGTAGTTTGATGGTTTTTAATATAAATAGTATAAAAGAAAAAATCTTCACGCGAGTTTTTATTTATTTAATCCTAAGTGATGTCATATCCAATTTTATTCATCTAAATTAGTATAACATCAAATTGTAGAACTTTTGTATTATATGGCTTTTAGATTGCAATAATTGTAGTCCCAACATATAATATAGTACAAAAATTGATTACGACTTTATACAAAGTAGTGATTATAATTTTAGGATATAATAGATTTAACAAAATTGTTGCCAATTAAGTATTTTATTTGTTTGATGGCTTCATCTTGTGAACAAAGACTATGGCATTAACTTCGGTGTTTTTGAATCCTAATTCCAAATCCTATCTACAACTATATTTATACTACACAACACAATTAAGTTTGGTTGGAATGGAGATAGGGGATCCAACTCATCATCAATAAGTTAATATTCTTGTTTTAATATTAAAACAAAGCCACACACATGTCATCATAGTCTTGAATGGAACTTTTAAGCATGTTGAATAGAGGACATTATGTGACATGGCTCACAATTGAAAACATGTGTTATCTATTTGAATTAAGAAAGTTTAAAGGGAAATGACATCATAGAGACACAAAACAAGACTTTGAATTCTTCTTCAACACTCATATAGGATGAATCAAAATGGATGCATCTTTATGCTTCAATCTGCTTCCACTATGCTTTAAACGAATGTATTGAAAATTGTACAAAGTGCACATAGAGGCATTTTACATAGTATAGAATTGGAGTTATAAGGATTGGAATTAGGTTTCAAGAAGACAATTAAATGCCATGTATATAGATGAGGCCATGAGGGCAGTACATGTGGCAAAGAATACGCTTATTTTTCCATAATCTTCAAAGATGCTTGTGGATTATAATTGCAACAAAATTGGAATTGAAGAAAGTGACATTAGCATCCTAAAGGGTAAAAATAGTCCTTAATGGTCCACAACAACAAAAGTATGTGTTTTTACTTTGACCACTTGCAATGTACGTTTTTTTTTTTGTTTTTTTTTTGTTGAATATGAATTGACCAAAATACTTACAAAATATTACTTGGCTTGAAGTTCTTTTGCATATTTTTTAGATTTAATAATTCTAAATATTTGTTACTACCAAAGGGGTTGCCATACATTAAAGGTCATCCAACCTTGTCAATTTCAAGGTATGTTGTGATCTTTCCTTCAATAGACAAAATTAGCTCCAACTCTAAGTTTTAATAGAATTTATCAATTTAACTATACTTACTCAAATTAGACATGTTATGAATCACATAAGAAAAGGAAATACAACAATATCACATATGAATTGAAAAATAACAAAGTTTGATCAAGAGGGAATCTAGTCTATAATTTTTTAACATGAATTTCAAATGTGATTTCTTCCCTAAGATTTAGTGCATTTGAGGTACATTGCTAGGAGCTTCTAACATTAAGAAATTTGCAATGAACATCCTCGTACAAAATCTTCAATATCAAAATCATAAATATATATTTTTTCAAATATGGATTTTTGATCCTCAAAATAGACTTTAAAGGTTATTGAATTGAAAAATAAAATATTAAAAATATTACTTTCATAAGATTTCATTTAGCTTCAAAATTTAGTTGATACCAAAATATAGATCTTTGAGCATTCATGAGTAAAAATTCAAATCCATTCTATTGAATGGAATTGAATTTCAAAACCAATACAACATACTTTTATTCATTCAAATTATGTTTCATCCAAACCCAATAAAAATAAGGCGGAAGCACCAAAAATCTCACCCTATCTAAAACCGCCATCCTCACTTTGTATACTTCTCCCAAATCAATATGTACGTACGTCAAGGTAACGATTTCTAAAATGTCTACCAAGAAAACAACGTTGACCCTTCACAACTTTTGCAAACCATATTCAAATGTGGGGTTCTTGGGTGCATTGGAACATACTTTCCACTTCCCAACAAGAAAATATGAAAATTTGACCAAGTCTTAATAATAATAACTAGACACATCTTCAACCCTTCATAACTTTTGCACATGATATTCAAATGTTGTGTTCTTCGATGTGCGAGAACCTCCTCTTCACTTCAACCCCAACAAAAAAAATATAAAAATTTGACCAGTCTAATAATATTAACTAGGTACAACTTCGACCCTTCATAACTTTTGCATACAGTATCCAAATGTCGCATTCTTTGATGTGCTAGAACCTCCTTTTCACTTCCCAACAAAAAAATATATAAAAATTTGACCATTAGAATAACAACAACTAGGCACAGCAGCAAAAAGTTGCAGTTTGGGGGTTCCCCACCTTCAGGTCATAACGGATGGAAAAAAAATTATCCTTTTTTTATTCCCACGTGTCAAGCACACAAAGAAAGTCTTCATAAAAGCTCCACTAATGTTTTTCTCTCCCAGTCATGGTGAGGCAGGAGGTCAAACATCCCCACACAGAACCTCACCTTCTTAATTGCAACAATGAACATCAGCATGAAGTCTGGTACCCTCTCCGACTCCCTGCTGTACTAAAGTTAGTACCGGCAACCTAATTCAAACTTAAGTTAAGTTAAGTAAAAAATTTAAGGACCGTATCCAATGGCTTAAAACCTAATTGTATATGATTATCTGAAGTTTGGTAATATTATAACAGCATATTGTACAGAAATATACTGAATGTTCACAAAAGAAATCAATAATGGTAAAAATGTTTAAAATTAACATGAACGCTTTTTTTTATTTATTTTTAAACGTAGCAAAGTGTGTTGAAATGTTTCCACAAAGTGGTAAAAATAAAATTCCGGTCAAAGCTCATTTATTAGAATGTTAGGATTAGTAATTAAATTTTCAAGATTTTTTTTGAAAATTTGACACAAGGTGTGGAAATTTGTGTTCTATGAGGAAACATTTATAATTTTTTTCCCTTTGGTAATCAATAGTTATGTTACTCATAAAAAATAGTCAAGCAAACAACTTGAATTAAACTAGTGTGTTGGTGTGTTAAATTGGGCAAGCATGTAACTAATACAATATAGAATGCATTTGTAAAATTTTTTTATATTTTGAGCAAAGAGCTTATTCAAAGAGGAGTTGAAGTTTGTTGATCTTATTGAGCAAGAGTGTATGATTATTTAATATGGCATATGACAATTCGTGTGTGGACCATGAAGACTAAAAGTCTCAAATGCATGATCCTTAAGGAAATGTAAAAATTGAGGATCTTTTCATCTAAGAATTGACTAATTTTTTATTGACTAATTTTAGGGTTAAACCTCAAAGGACGCCAAGGCCAAAAAAGTGGCCAATAGATGAACACCCTTGACTCATGGCTGAATTATCTTAGACTAGCATTGCCTTATTTTTATTGTCTTAAATTGCATTTAGTAGATTTGTTTTCTAAATTGAGCCACATTGGTGAGATGCTCATTTGAACGCTTTTAGGTGAAGTTTACCTTCTATGATACGGTACTCTCCCTTGAGACCCTGCAGCAGCAGCGGAGACATTACTACTGTTGCTTCAACAGCGGCTCATAATGGCCTGTGCCTGCTCATTGTCCCTCTCCCTCCACAGTCCCTACAGAGCGCTGGTTCTAGTAGAATCACCTCAGGCAGGGTGGCCCCAGTAAGTTAGTGCAGTCAGGAGTCTTACACTAGCGCAGCAGTGAGCTATGGTGGCGACGGCCGAGTCCACAACATTCTCGCTCCTGCGGCAGTTTGCCAGCTTCCTTTTGGTCAGCATTATAGATTGAATGAGCACAAGCTGCAGCAGCAGCAAGCTAGAATCGAAGCGCATCGAATCGATTGGCGCTTTGGCCAGGGACTGGTCACCTAGCTTGCTTGCACGCTTGGTCGGAGTTGAGTACTACTGGGAGTCTTTCTGCGGGCATCTTCTAGTGCAAGAGATTTTCACTGCAACTTGACTAACTGCTAGTTTTTTTTCACGCCGTGCATTGTTATAAGGAGGAAATATATCATGTGCTTGGTTTGTCTGGTTTCCTACGCCCTGGCGCAGCTGGCTATGGACGTACATCGCGTTCGAGTGATGCACTTTATGCTCCGTCGTCGCGGTGTTTTGGCTATGGAGATTTGGTGATCGATGGAGGTCGTTGTGGCGTCAACCTCAAGGACGGAGGATATATTAGTTCCGATTTTCGTGTTTAGGTGGAGAGTGCAAGTGTTGTCTCACGAAGAGAGTCTTGACTGATTGATGATTGTTGTACTGTGGAGGCTCACGTGCCGGGCGTGGAGCAGCGCCTCACTGCAGAGTCGGTTGCTTGCGTGTGCCCTAGTTCCGATTCTAATTCGCAGATGTGCATCGGGCTTCAGTTCTCCGCTTTTCTTTGTAGCGCTTCCTGGATAGGTAACTCCAGCTATGGCCGATAATAATCAATTACTTCGTTCTTGCGTGTTAGTAGAAAGTCGGTGGAGGAATCGAGGAATTGCGTCTACATTGTTGTCACTGTGTTGTTAGCTTGGACGCTTCTCTGCAGTGTTGAATAATTTCGTAGTCTGGATTTAATTCTTATTGCTTTTGGACTTGATCTCCGAACTCTGATACGCTTGAACGGTGTGAAGACTGTTGCTCTGTAAAGTCGAGACGTTAGAAGGGTTTATTAAATAGGTGAATGTAGCTATGGCCAGCGGAAATTATTGTTTTGCTCTTGCATATTATCAGAAAGTCGGTGGATGAATCAAGGAATTGCCTCTAACTTATCGTCACGATGTCTTTGTCTTGGATATGTTTAAGCAGCTTTGAAAAGTTTCGTCGTCTAGTTATAATTCTTTAATGCATTTGGACTTGATCTTGGAACTCATTTACTCTGAATGATGATACTATTGCCCTGTCAAGATCGAGGCATTGGAAGAGTTCACTTGATGATTCTGGTTTGTCTGCAGGAATGTATGAGGGCAATAGCGATTGTGGAAGATCATGCAGTTGCATGTTCGGACGTTCGGACCTGGTTAGTTGGCTGTGCCTTTCCCCTTGTACAGCCTTTGCTTATTGGGCTAGGAGGTAGCAATGGAGATCGCCTTATCGATATGCGTGTTTGTGTTGTGGAGTTCGACAGATCCTTGGCGAGGACCGGATAGTGCGCAGAGATTATGACCAGGAGGCCGGGAAAGGCTCCAGCTCAACTATTTAACTCGAGGACGCATCTCGAGCGTCATTTGCACTTGACGAATAATATCCACGTGAAGAATCACGTTCACATGCAGAAGAAAGACCACAATCGAATGCTGGATGCTCGGCGCACGCCGCAGCTTCCTCTGAGGAGGGAGCTAACAGCCGTGAAGAAGGTGAAGTCGCTCCAAGACCCATCCACAAGCTCTAATTCCTTTAGTCCGATGTCAGCCACTAGTTCCGTCGCCAGACATGAATGCAGAGCGATTAATGGTAGCGACAGGGCGCATTTAGATGAATTATTGCAGTCGCAGGAGAGAGTGCGTCGACCGCCACGGCGAAGCAAGGGTAGAGAAGGAACAGAGGAATTTGCAGATAGAAATCGGGGTTCATACAATGGAATTAGCCGTGGCGAGAACCTGAGAAAGTCTCAAGCATGGGAGGAGTCGAGGGGGAGGAGGAAAGATGAGTACAGGGATTCTGCAGCGCCGCCTAGTTGGAGCGCTGCGGGATACAGAGTTGAAGAGAGATGGCACGGAGACGCAGAGGAAATTGCGAGAAGGCTAATTGCAGAGCAGAAGGGGAGTATCTCCTCGCCCGCACATTCCTACATGGCCAGCCTTGCACGGGCGCATGGGCTGTCGCTTCTAGGGTTCCGGGATGACATCACGACCTCCGAGGCCGAGGGGAGTTTTCTTGGGAGTGAAGACGGTGAAGCAGGATTGATGGCTTCGGAGTATCTTTCAAACTCAGCGGGATCACCCCTTGTCATGAGAGGACATAGAAATCGTCGGCGAGGCAGGGATGGCTTTGGCCATGGTAACGGCCACAGCAATCTGAGAGTCGGATTACATTCTCGAGATAGAAAAGCAGTTCATGGCTACAAGGAAGCACCCGTAGTGCCGACCATGACAGACGAGCTTGACGTCTCTGATATACCTCAAAACGGCTGCGGTATGCCGTGGTACAAGACCTCTGGCGCAGTCAAGTTCAAGAGCAAAAGTCTTCTCGATTACGCATGTGCAATCCCAGAGGCTGTTACGAAAAAGAAGGCGGGTGATTCTAAACAAGTCTCCAGGAACAGCTCCCGACACGGCTCGAAACGCGACCACCAAATCCCCGATGACCATTCGGCCGTCCCACTTCTCAACAGAGCCGAAGATGAAATCGAGGAAGCCCCGGCTCGAGAAGCGCGAGGTGCATCTGTTCCCCAGTCGCGGGAGAAGAGTCCTTGCCGAGATGAAGCGGTGAGCAATGCACGTCGGAGCAGTATGATAAGCCACAAGTATCGACCGAAGTCGTTCAAGGATATGATAGGGCAGAGCTTGGTGGTGAAATCGTTGACGACGGCCATCACAAAGGGGAAAGTGGCGTCCGTTTACGTGTTCGCTGGTCCGCCCGGAACAGGGAAGACGTCCTGCGCCCGCGTCTTCGCAGCTGCGTTGGTGTGCCTTAACACAGAGCCGCACCGCCGACCTTGCGGGCTGTGCCGAGAATGTGCAACGATTACTCTCAATCGGAGCCGAGACGTGAAGGAGATCGATGTTGCGAGTTGCCCTGACCTTGACCACATGAAATCCTTGCTGAATCTCTCCATCTCGAATGCCCACCAACGAGTCTTCATCGTTGAGGGTTGCGATTTTCTGAGTATTGAGCTTTGGACTTCTTTTCTTAAGTTTCTTGATAGCCTGCCGCGGAATGTTGTATCCATACTCATCGTCACGGACCTTGAACGGCTACCAATGTCAGCCACTTCCAGGTAAACATATCTCTTGCGTATTTTGTCTCTGCTAGAGTGGTCAATATTTCTCACCAAAATTCTCACAGGATACCCTCCACATGTATGCAGGTGCCAGAAGTACCACTTCGGGAAACTGAAAGAGTCGGAAATCCAGAACAGGTTGCAGGCAATTTCTGAGAAGGAAAAGCTGGATGTCGATGAGGCGGCATTGTTCTTGATTGCGTCAAGGGCAGATGGATCACTTCGAGATGCAGAAGCGATGCTAGATCAGCTCAGCCTCTTGGATCAGACCATCACTCTTTCTATGGTTCAAGAACTTGTACGTCATTTGAAGCTATAATTGAATTTCGTTTTAAGGTGTTTGCGGGTTTCATTTTTGTGCTATTGATTTGTGTTTTGTCGGAGTACCTTCGTTCAATCACTGAACGCAGTTGATGGATATTTTGGTTCAGTCAGGGCTGATCCCGGATGAGAAGCTTGTCAACCTACTGGACATGGCGCTGTCCGCAGACACGGTGCACACAGTGAAAGGAATGAGGGAGCTTCTTGATGCTGGGGTCGATGCGTTATCCCTGGTTGCCCAGCTTGCCTCTCTCATCACCAACATCCTCGCAGGAACTTTCGAGCTTCGTCGCGGGTCTCGCAAGAAGGGCTTCTTCCATCGGAACATGCGTAAGTAGTTCGAATCCATCTGGATCATTGTGCATTACCGCAGGAGCCAGCTGTTTCCAATCTAAAACACCTGACTGTTTCGCTGTTTCATTCTGATCAACAGCAAGGAGGGAAGAGCAGCAACGCTTGCGACAAGCCTTAAAAGTGCTGGCAGAGTGTGAGAAACAGCTGCGAGCCTCCAATGATAGGCCGACATGGTTGACTGCTGCGCTCTTGCAATTCGCTCCTGACCGATCCTATCTTCCGTCTTCAGTGGACACAAGCATGGCACCAAGCCCCATTGCCTTCGACACCTTTGATAGAGTTCATCCAGGAGATTCTTGTACTCCCCGAATCCCATCACCTCTAGCTGCTGTCAGCCAGAAGAAACACTTGCAGAAGAACTCAACAGCAAATGTTGACGACGTCGTTGCATCCAGGCTGCAGGGTCAGAAAGACAAGGACAAGGTCCCTGTTTCGGCATTTTCTCCCCTTGAACGAAAGGAGCCTCTAACTGGTAACCTGCATCAGACCAAAGTGCATCCCTCTGCAGTAGAGGTTATGAGTGACAGAGGTCTCCGAATCCCGAGCTCTCTTGTGCTGTTCGACGCTTCCCGAATTGGGAACCGCGACTTCAGAGAGCTCCCCCGTCGTGATATGGAACACATCTGGGGAAAGGTGCTCGAGGGATGCCGTTCCAATGTTCTAAGGCAGCTTCTGTCCTCGCATGGAACTCTCATGGCGCTCTCCGTGGCCAGAGGTACTATCTCATCATCCTTCACATTCTACCCTATACGGCTATGTCTGCTGCCCGACTGATCCAGAAAATCTTTGGTATTCCTTGAATAAATGTCTTAGTGATGTTGCGCAGACGAAACATTTGCGGTTGCGCATGTGGAGTTTGGGAGCTCAGAGCACAAGGCTCGTGCAGAGCGTCTACGGAGCAGCACGTGCCATGCGTTTCAGATGGCGCTTGGCTGTCCCGTCGAACTGAAGCTGAGCCTCGAGTGTCCCCCAAGTGTGGTGCTCGAAGAAATCAAAGCTTCTCATGCAATAAATCCTGAGCCCTCATCTAGTGAGGTGAAGGCTCTGACAGTTAATGCTTTGGAGAATGCCTTCAGCGATTCTCAGTTGCGTCAACGGCGCAATAAGCCTACAAGTAGACAGGAGATGCTTACAGGGTTGGCTGCTCGATCACGTCGGTTAGGCGATGCGCAAGTAGGGCCACGTTTGGATTCCCAAGCCAGCATTAGTGATTACAAGTATTGCTTTCCCGTATCTGGTTCGTCCCGTCGGTACAGATCTGGAAATAGATCTGGAAGACGACCATCGCTCAGCAGAGCGCCCAGTCTTGATGCACCTGGCGTCAAAGTAAGATGGAAGCATCCTAAGTTCAAGGGTATTGCAAACATCGAGCGCAAAAACAGGTTTGGAATCTCGAGATCTTTATTGTTAGTAGTACCTGATCAATTCTGTATGTAAATCATTTTTGAAACTCGACGCTCTGACTTTCTCCAACATCGTTTTGCTTGACAGGAAGATGAGAACTCAGCGCAAACGAAATCAGGTTGCTCTGTGCTGTCAAAAATCACCTCTCTCGGAAATGGTAAGTTCCTGTTTAAGATTCGTCTTCTCCAATTTGTCGTTTTTGCGTTAGCAAGATCACGATGATGTTTTTGACACTTGTAGCAACTGACACTCTTCTCGGGTTAACAGGAGCAGGAGCCTCGCGGGCAAGCGGAACATGGCCGAAAGAGGGGCTTCTTCCTTCGGTTGGTGCCTTGCGGGAGGTCAATTCAGACTCACGGGTCACCAATCCGACCTTGAACCTCCAAACTTCCATGGCACATTCCGCCGAACATCCCAAACAATTCGAATGTTTCTGTGCAGAAATTGACTATAATGTTCCTCAGCCATTATTTGTAATGGCACAAAGCATCTGTGAATGCAGGAGCCTTCAGGTCAGGAGTTGACAGGACATGCTTCTAAGTTCGGAATGGCACATGTGATCAGGAATTAAGCCGAAACAGAGGGGGGTAAAAGTAGACTGAAACTTCAAGTGAAAGAATCCCCGTTGTAGTGCCGTCTCTGAATTGTAGAGTCCAAGCTAAAGCACATCATAAGCTTGTAAATTCAAGGATCCCAGCGGGCGCGACTGGACCAACTGTGCTGGTTGCACGACTCTGCGATCGACGTTTTCCCGCCCGAGTGGCCTTCAGCTAAGCTGTACACTACCTGCCCCAATTGTGGACGTCCCGGATGGAAGATCGACACTCCCGGCTTGCGCCATGTGGCTCATTTCAAATGTCTGCAAGTTTACCATTCCGAATGTTCAGCGAGGAGAAGCCACAATCAGCTATGCACTACAAGATGGTGCAGAATAGGTAGCATTGGCAGCAATAAATATTCTAATTATTGGCATGATCGGGACTGAGGGGATGCGATTGACGCTGACTCAAGTCGGCGTTCAAGTTCGGCATGGTACAATGTGTAACAAACCTTTCATCCCGAAGAGAAAATATGGCTCCAGAGCAATGAAAAGCTTTAGATGCCCCTTCAAATTTTGAGACGGAATTGCTTGAGTTCGCATCACTGACTTTTGGAACTGTATTCGGTGCAGCAGCTGTAGCAGCACACTTCTCAAAGGTGTTCAATCAGAACTTATTCGTAACAGTTCAGGTAATCATCCAATAATGACACTGATATAAGGCTACTTGGATTTGATGAAAAAGTCAGCTAATTCAAAGTAAGTGCAGGGAATTAGGATTTAGAAGAAGTGAAGGGAATTAGGATTGAGAAGAAGTGCAGGGATTTTAGGATTTATAACATTGAAGTGCAGGGCTGGTCTCAACCCTGTAATGGTCGACGCCATGGACGATTTTGGTCCGATGGATGGTTCACATGAAAAATGACAGATTTCTAGGGGAATTGATTGTGCTGCAAATGGTGTTGCCAAAATCATTGACGTATAATTGACTGTCTTTTCTAGAAAAGAACGTGTTTAGTCTGAGTACCACATTGTACCGTACAACTTCAATGGAGTACATACGGTACATGCCAGCAAATCACCCATGTACACCATCATATGTCCAGATGGTGCACGGCCAAACCCATCCTGCTCACCCTGACAGCACGCAGAGCACAGGCACAGAATTTACAACTATCATACCAGAGTGACTGAGAAGCATTCGAGAAGCATTTCAGTAGGAGGTTCAGCCTTAGATGTGTTTCTTGTAACTTTCTTTTTTCTATTTTGTAGACATTTCAAAGCCATCTCAAAAGAAAAGATACCACCCTTGAATGGGTTTGAAATGTCTACAAAATAGCAAAAAAAAAGTTACAAAGAGTCATTTGAATGATATTTTCTTTCAACAATTTGTTTGTATTGTATGGTTGAAATTTTTGTACTTTAGTGACATTTGGAACTATAACATTTCAAAAACAACAATATTTTTAAATCCCTAGGCGAAAGCCTATGGTGTATAGAGAGTAATCCTTGAATGATGCATGGGGTCTCTATAGAAATCATTTGTTTTGATATTGTGCATTTTTTGAATTAAAAAAAATGAAAAAGTGCTCATTGGAAGTCAAGCTACTATAAAAGACCTTTCCTTTTCCTACAAAATTTGGAGAATGAATAGTTGCACTTCTATCCTATATTCAATAAGATTCTTTGTCATTCATTGACCATAAAATGGCCATGACGTTGTTAATAGGATAATGATATCCAAACCCTCAAATAGATTCACCAAGAAGCAGACATAACTCCTTTAAACTTTCAAAGTGCCCATCGTGCTAAGCTCAACTTTGTCTACTTTAATGCAAAGTAAGGCTCATATTTGGTAGCAAATATATTGTAGGTACACCCAAATGTGCCATTGTCCTTAAACCACCATCTATACTATGTGTATATCCCTAAAGTCAATTTTGTATCTATATGGAAGAAATACTTTTAGAACCAAACTTTGTTCCTTAATAACTTTTGCATATAATATCTAAATGTCACATTCTTTGGTGTGTTGGAACCTCCTTTCACTTGCCAGCAAGAACATATGAAAATCTGACTTAGTATTAGCAAATAGGCTCAGTAGCAAAAAGTGGTGGTTTGGAGAGTTCATACTTTAATCTACATATATACAATACATTCCAAAATCCCAACATACAATGTCCTCCGGTCTGTGTCCTTGATCACTGTGCGTGGATTTTGATTTAGATTTGGATACGAAGAGTTAGGAAATAGGTAGTCTCAACTGCCGTTGTTGTAATGGACTTAGAGAATTGAAAGAATAGCCACATTACCACCTTCCATCACCTACCAAACTTGTCAAAGCAAAGATTGCAAATGAAGCAACTAGAAATAAATCTAAGACACTATTGATCTAACTAATTAACCCATAAATGACACCGTGGCTATTTTTTAGTCTATGAGTGACAAAGAGTCTTGTTGTGTAGGATAGAAGTGCAACTATTCATCCTCCAAATTTTGTGAGAAAAGAGAAAGTCTTCTATAATAGTGAGACTTGCAATGAGCACTTTTTCATTCTTTTATTCCAAAAATACACACAATATTAAAGCAAATGATTTCTATGGAGACCACTTTGGTGTTTAAGGGTTAAGGCATTTTGCAAAACAACCCACAGATGGCATCATGATCATCTAAAAGTTGAGTTCATCTACATTTACCTCATGAATGTTGGTTGTATGTCCCTAGCACTCAAGCCCATTTCTTACATGAATGTCTAGTGCTTGTGGACAAAATCCTATACCATTTCATTGGTTAATGTGAAAATTTGTTTGATTGGGGTTTCACATTTGATGGACGATTGCTTTGTCAAAAGTCCACATCATCTACATTTCATGGATTCTAAAACAACAAATGAACATCAATCTCCAGTAGAAAAAATGCATGTAGAATTAAGGTAGAGCAACCAACTACCTAATTCTGTCATCCTAGTTTTAGCTCCAATCTTATCTCAAAAGACATCCAAATTTATTCATTTTATGACAATAACATTGCATTAATGCCAATAAGGAGTAATGTATCAATTCTTTAACCCCTTGAGGACTATGTTAGTTTTAAGATAAGTGAGATATGAAAACTAGGGTCACATTTCAAGCTACCTTAGAAGAAGATGGTGTGTATGATTCATTTGACCGTATATAACTATATAAGTAGTGTACATTTGATTTACTTTATAATATATTTCTTACAAATTATTTGAATTGTTGGATTCACATATTATAATGGTATTACAAGAATGGTGTGCAAGGTAAAGATCTTGATTTTAGGTCCTAAAATAACTTCAAAATTTTCTCCAAAATGCAATGAGTGTTAGAACCTTTTTGGAGGATAGCTTAGCTAGACACCTAGTCAATACATTTTACAAAATACTTTGGGCCCACAAGTATCTAGGAATGAAGAAGATGTCTTCAAAAATGGGGGTGGGTAGATTAGGGAAGCTTGTTCGAAGTCCAACAAATTAAACCAATTTTTGGAATTTCATCATAGACTTTCATTATAGATTCTCTGGTGATTATGTGGACATTTATTTCAATTGCAAGTGGAAAAAAAATGGAAAAAAGATGTGGAGTGTTTCGGATCTTTTTGTAAGTGCAAAATAGGTGTCACCTACCCAAATGCAAGGATTTTTTTATGTAAGTCCAAGAAGTTACTAAACTATAATATATTGGACTTGCCATTCTGTGGCATATTGGGGACATAGCCCAAGACATTTAGTGTAGGAGAAGTTGTTTATTTGTGGGAATAAGGTGTGTTTTGGAAGAAACATATCTCCATGACATAACTCATCAATGATTTATAAAAGCATGCACATTACAATGAAGGACAAGGTACATTATAGGACCTTGGGGGATTCACTTAGTGCATTTAAAAAACTATGTGCAAGTTAAAATAGATAAGATTTTATTTGTTTGAAAAAAAATTCATAAACAACTTACAAATACATTAGGGAGCATTGAAAATAGACAAACTATTATAAGGAATGTAGCTAATCTGCAAATCTAGGCCATTCAAAATTTGTATACATAATTAAGGGGTTGAAAAATTAGATCCTATAATTATATTTAGTATAATATATTTTGGTAGTTAGATTATAATTGGTTGGATGAAGAATTGGATCAATCCTAGGATTTTGTTGGATGAAATCTTTATCAATTGAGGTAGGAGTTAGGATTCTAATTCCACTTATTTTGTTGACTACAATTGTTTGTGTTCTTGCACGTTCTTGATGTAGTTTGAGGCTTAGGTTTTCATACTCTGGAGCTTCAATAGGTATGCTTTGTTAGGTGAGGTTGACCATTTTGTTTTTAGTTGTAAGGTGAATTGATTTGGTTTAGGGTTTTGGTGAATTTATTCCTAGTGAATTTGAAAAGTTACAACACTATTGAAATAACATTGAAGTGCTATGATTTTGGATTGAATGAATTTATCATTGTAGAATTTCAAAGTTTTATCTTGATTTTTCCACATTTGGAAGTAAACATGTATAATTGTTGGGGGGCTTAGAGCATTACTTGTTTTGAGTTTCTCATTCTAAACATTTTTTCAATTTTGCTTTGACTTAGTGGTAGCAATATTACTATGTTAGTGATGCCACAATGCTATAAACTACAATGAGAATTTCTTGAACTTTGTGTCCTCAAGCTTGTGTTTGTGAATGCTTACAAACTACATAGTTTTTTCCAATTACAATGAATGAATGTTGTTTATAATGTTTGTAGTTCTTATGCTTGGTTATGGTATGTTTGTTGTGTCCTTATGCTCATGCATGTTTGAATTAAATGATGCTTTCAATTTTTTTAGTCCAAGGCTCTTTGCTAAAACAATATAGATTTAAATGTTCATTGGCTATTGGTAGATGGTAAATTCCTTAAAAACAATCTCGAGTTTAATTGTATAGGAAAAAAAGTGGAATTGACATCTAAAAGAATTTATTTCATATTATTGCATTCTTTGGGAATCAACTTATGGATTTCTAAAGTTGAATCATAGTGGTTATAGAAATGTACATCTTTGGTATATTGAAGAAAGAAAAATGTAATTCTTTGTTATATTTACACATTGTTAAAAAAGCAAACTACAATGGATGCATAACAATGAATTGAATTTCCTACTTGTTTGTTTGTACTCTTATTTTGAAAACTTTTGCTTTGACCTTGCTTTTCAATCCAATTTTTTTCCTTAAAAATAAAATATCCTACAAAAATTGGCATGGACATAGAAAACATAAAATAATGATAGAGTGCCATAATATAGGCCATTTTTTAATTAAGCAATAATAGAGACCCTTCTATTTCTACCTTGGAGGTAAATACTATAGCCCCTAAAAAATACTCCATTGACGCACATGGTGCACAAAATCTACATAGAGTGCCTTCCCCAAGTATAGGATGTGGGAAGTATCACAAAATCCTAGTGATCAATTTTCTTTGTTACAAACTCCGTTATGCAAACTTTGATTCCATTGAAAATCACATCTTTTGAAGTAAACTGATAGAATGCAAGTATATTTGCAAGCAAAAAAAACTTTTGAATACATTAGAATTGCCAAGCACTTGCATGCAAAGCATTCATAAGTATATAAAGGTGCCACTTGGACACATTATGTTTCCTTCATTCATGCATTTTTAAAGCCTTTACATATTACCATACTATTCTATGCTATCGATTATAAGATGAAGATGTCTACAATTGAGCCAATACAATTACTACAAGTTTGGAAGATTATGAGGATCGATTGAGATCATTTTAGGAAGTACTAAGATTGACACTACTATATTGCACAACATGAAGGACAAAAACACAAAACCTATGACATAACCATTCTAGCTCAATTCAATGAAAATGGAAGTGTTGTCCTATGCATGGAGGCAACAGACTAGCCAACTAGCAAAGGGGGTGTCCACATATGTGTGTTGCATGTTCTTTTTACTCTAATGTTTTCAACCTTGACTTTTGCTTCCACTATATAGGGAGTGACTACTTTTGAGAGTGCTTTCAAAACATGTAGGACATGAATTATTATTTATTGTGAACACAAGCAACCCACTTTGCTAAACTATGAGCTTTCACAATACAATCATTCTCACATATATACTTCTTTCTACTTTCCTTGCAGATCCTAACTTATTTCCTACTACATATGTAGCATTTGCATCACTTCTTCTCTAAATGCCTCATGTTGTAATTTAGTCCTCTGTGAATAGAAAAATCCTTGTACACTATTTGGCCAAGTTTTATAGATCTTGTAGATATTGAAGCTACAATCATTCAATAGTAGGCCTTCTAGGACATAGGTCAATCACCTCTAGGGCAACAATCTAATTCATACAACACATATGAGTTTTTAAGATTGGTATCTATGAAAAATAGTAGAAGGTGGTGCCACCATTTGTTTGTGTGGATCTGACAAGTATAGTTCTTATGTTTTTGGTTGATGACATTTGTACCCCTTATATGGGTGACATATGCCAAAATTATAGGACAAATTGGTAGTGCAACTTGGTGACTATGAATCCACTTTTATGTGATGCAATTGATAGGGAGGGAATTACAATATGTGCTCAATAAATGTACAATCTGAGAGTCAAACCATCAAATCGTAGCCATTTGTTGTCCAGTGTGCATTTTTTGAAATAAATTGCCCCAATTATCTTTATTACTCTTGTGATGCCCTATGAGATTCTTCAGGAAGATCTTCACATAACTCTTGCACGTTCTAGTGGCAAAGAACCCCTTTAATAACAATGTGTCAAACAACTTTATCATTGTAAAGAAATTGTTGAATAGTATGCAGTGACTATGGTGGAACAACTTGTTTGTTAGGTATAGCTCCATTTGAGTGCCTATCAATTGATCACTCTTGCTAGCCTCTTCAATTACACCTAAATAGACCTCAAAATTCCAAACATAACATGTTAGAGAGAAAGTAGTAGTGTAGACCTTTATACCGTATTTTTATTGGCTTATTTATTATGTGTTGTTGGAAACTACAATACTAGCCCTTGTATACTATCATCATTTTGTCTACAATTAAAAATTTCTCTAAATTAAATAGGTAATTCTTGCATAGTGGTACAAAAATGTCGATTAGTCATTGCACCTTCCACTACACCTTCCCTAGCTTGTCAAATTGTAGATATGAACAATTGGTACAGAGCCTACTAATGTCTTCAAGATGAACATTCCTAAAAATATAGAGGGAACAATCTCTAGATATAACATTTCTAACCATTGGAAACTTGAAGAATGAATCTTGTGATCAATAATCTTTGAATGTTGGCTTACACTTCAAGCCCAACTATACCGCAATCCTTAACAACACTTTGAGGCACTTGACAAAGAGTTTTTTCCACTTTGGTCCACCATTTAGCCTACTTGTACTTTCACCAAGAGCATAGTAGACACCTTGACTTGCATATAAATTCATTTGCTTCACTTTCTTGCCTAGTATTTCTTTAATGGATACAAAAAAAGTTTTCAATGTAAGTCCATTTCTTTGGCACCCCAACCAATTTTGTTGCTAGCATGAACACCGCAAAAATTCTCTAAGGGCTGGCATATAGGTCTTGGTGGTTTAGAATTTTTGTCCTTATCACTCATTGCAATCCCTCTTGAGACTCACCCCTAGCTCCATCACCTCTATCATTTAGTGCCTCTCCTATAACATCTCTCATACCGCTTGAAATTCCTTCATTAAACTGAAGAGTTTGTTATTGCACTCAATTATGCACCATAGATGGTGTTGTGTGCAAATTTCTACCTATAGATTTGTCCCCCCCTCTAGTGTACTAGATGGTATGAATGGTGGTAAATCCACCTTTGCCCTAGAACCACATCCTCTCTTATGTCTCCTAAAACCGCCGTCGCCTTGCCTTCCTTAGTTACTTGTAAGTATACAATTGCCTTCTATAGACATTGGTTGCTTTGCAAAGAACCCATCACCTTTAATGGTGACATTTCTAAGGCCTCTTCCTTGAGCCTTCTTCCTTGTCTACTTTATTCAATCCTTCTATTTCTTCAACCTAGAGTGCTCCAATGACTTTGCCTCCCAATTTGAATGTAGCAAGTTTGAATTGTCTTGGTTTATGGATGTCTATTGTTTTGATATGCAGGGTAAAGCTTTTCCAAATTTAGATAGCCTCAACACTCACCTTGTCACCACTAGCAACCTTAGCACTAGTTTCTTGACACTCTTCACCATTTTTGCAAATACTAATGTTAGGCCAAAGTTTGTCTCTTACAACATACATACTTTTAGTGGAAAACTACCTTTGATTGCACCAACCCAAAAAACCTACTACTAACTAGTAGAATTTGTGTCTCTACTCTCTAGTACAAGGATTGCTCATAAGCTTACAACTACCTTCTTTGCTTTAAGAGTTTCTAAGAAAATTTTCACTCATGTTGCACTATAAAATCCTTGCAATTGTCTATGAGTTCTCAATTTGCATTTTGGCATACACCTCAATCATACTTGCCTCCCATGCCAAATGTGATGGTGGTATTGGTGGCTCTTTTGATTGCTCTATTGTTGCCCTAGCCACTAAACGCACCAGTAACTCTTATAGCCCTTAGATGTGCTTTTGCACTTGGATCAAACAATAAAAAATAGGAAATTAGCAACCACTTCCAATACTCATTTCCTGAACAATATATGAAAAAGATGCACAATAATTCTAACAATTTTGCAAGAAAGTGGAGCAAGGAATCCAAGATGGGAAAGAGGTGCCCATTTTGAAGATTAATTTGGTGGAAAGCAAGCTAGTTGAAGGTGACTCAGATAAGGCTGAGACTTCTACATATTAGAAGGGATTTGAGGGTAATAGAAGCTTGTGAATTTTTAAGTTTCAAGAACAAGAGAATTGCGCCATTGTAGCAATATGACGTGGTTGAGATCCTACCATGTTATATACAATTATTTTTTTTTTTCAATTTTTTTTCAATTTTTCAATTTTCATTTCATTTTTTTTTTTTGAAAAAAAATTATGACAACCAACCAATTCCGTCATTGTGGGAGAAAACTGCAAAGGGAATAGGCTTGAAATGAGCTTTTGGATGCATCAAATCCTCTCTAATGAGCTTTAGGATGCATTTGGTGCATCCTAAATGTAACCAAGTTGTTGCTTAATTTCCTACTTAGTCCATCCAAGTGCATTGGGATTGGGACCCTCAAACTCAGCTTGGCATTCATTGTAGTTCTAGTGCTTCAATTTTAAAAAATTTGTATAAAATCAGCATTGAAGTTTTCTCCAATGAAAATGAATTGTGCATTTGTACTCCTTGTGTGATTAAGGAGAACTTTGTATTATACATTTTTGTCAATGTTGTTTTCCATTTTTGTACATACAATATGCAAAGTTTCATAGTCCGCAAGGGATTAATGGTCAATTCTTAAGTACCATTGGATATATAGAAAAGTAATTAACGGTTGTTTATCAATAGTTATGACTCCTCTCTATGAGCAATTTTGTAATTTTAGGGTAGACTACTTTAGAAATTAAAATTTTATTTGGAAAACCATAATTCCCCTTAAACTTGATTTATAAAACAAGCACACACATTTGAATAATATGTGTCCTTAGGGTTGATCCCCAGATATTCGGATTGTTGATCAAGGTGGTAATAGAATTGTCTACCTTAATACATGTAGATTGGCCTAGGTCCAAGTAAATACTCCCTTTGTCTCGAAATAAATTTGGGATTTCCTAAAAATGGCTAAATTAATGCGTGAGTTGTTCCTATTTAGGGGGATTGCGCACTTATAGTAGCTTCTACTAAATCCTACCAGGTATGAAAGAATGGAAGTCAATAGTGAAGTAGCGCATGTTAAAAACGGCGGTGAAATTGACAAATTATTGCCTTTTTTGAAATGCCTCCAATAGTATTAATTTTGATTATTTTCTAAGCAATATTGGTGAAATAATATCCATTGACATCCCTTGTTAATTCTAACAATGTCTTGTGATTCAATTCTAGGAAATTCTCAACAAGAAATTTATTAATGTGGAACCACCCATAATCAATCATTTAATCCCTAAAGTTCCTTCACTATTTTTTCACCAAAAATGCTCCAAAACTGCCATTTTTAGGACAAATACGAAAAAAGTTTTAAAAACATTTTTGGACACATCCAACTGTAGGATCTTGTATTATGATAATTTGAGAAGATGTTGAAAAAATTTCAGAAATTTCTACCTTGTAGATTGCAAGATATTAGCGTTTCAATTGACAAAAAGCCTTTTTTTGGCCCTTCAAAAAACCGGTCAGTTGCACTCCACAAGGTCATACCGTATTGAAAAAATGTCCAAAATGGTTGCAACTCTTTGGATTCATTCTTCAAGTCAAGTTGGCTACATGCTTGAAAAATTTCAGATCATTTAAAATTGTGCAATATATAGGAAAAAAATAGTAAGTAGAAAGAAGTAGGGAATGAATCAAATTACTAAATTGTTAATAATTTAGTTATGGAATTGAAAAATGCCAATCTCAATGGTTGTAATGTTGTAATAAACAATCTTCACCTAATATTTTAGTTTTTTTCCAAGAATATTGAAATTTGAGTTCAATAAAGAACTTCAAAGTTTATTTTGGAGTAGAGAATCCATAATTGCTTGCAAACTAAAACACCTCATAACTTTTGATTCATTGATCAAAATGTAATGATTCAAAGCTTTCTATGTATGTATAAATCTAGAAAATTAATTTCAAATTTTTATTTTTGACAAAAATGTTTTTTTCAAATTTGCCCAGACTACTTGAGTTGAGAAACAAACTATATATTAGGCCATAACTTTTGATGCATATTTCCAAATGTCCTAAAATTTAGTGCACATGAAAGATATTCCTTGTCCACACCTTTTTAAAAAATTTTGGGCCAAAAATATGGAAATCTCTGCTTACATGCACTTGCCTAAAAATGTTATGTTGCCAAAAAATGCACCTTGGTCCTTTAAGGGTTAAGCAATTCTGGACATGATCAAGAATAATACAAGGCAAAGCAAATATTTTCCTATGTATAAAGATAGAAATGACAAGGATTGAAAATTTTTTTGTAATTTTATCACTTAAACTAAAATTAGAATGAATTTTGAAAAGCAAAGAGTGCTTTGATTCCATAGCCAACATTTAGACTCTTCCAATTTTGATCATTCAAGAACTACTTTCTTGATCACTACTTTAGGACACGTGTCATGAACTTATTAGTCCAAACCTTGAAAAGGAGAAAAAAACACATTCCAAGCTTCAATTGAAAATTTGTTTTAGCTTTAGTTGGAAATAATTACACTCTACAAGTTGGGCATGGGGCTTTAGTTAGGAATGTATGGTCCTACCTTAGTAGCAGTTTTTGTATAGTTTTGGGTAGAATTCTTTGCCTTTGGTTGGTTAGAGGTTGTGTTTTGATTCTCTTTGCAAGGATTGAATTGCTATTTAGTCTACAAATTCTTTTGCTTTAAGGTGTTCAAACTAGCTTCAATTGTTGTTTATCAACTTCAAATTTAATCTGAGACAAGTATATTTAGAAACCCTAGATTTATTTTGAGACGGAGGGAAAATATATTACAAAAGAGCATTCCTGTAGTAAATAATCAAATGTCTCTAACCTAATACCATAGATTGACAATTGTCTACTAAAGCAAATGGCCAAGTGTTCCCACCAATGCATATGAATTGAGCCAATAACATCCAAGATAGATGGTTGGATGAATGGCTTGGCAACCAACTTCAAATTTGGCTCAAATTTAAGAAGTGTAAGAAAAATTTATATATTATTTTCATAATTTTTTGGAGATTTTGGAATGAATAATAAAAAATGTAAAAATTTTGATTCATATTTTAGTCAATAATATTTTACTTCATAAAAATTTAAAATTTTGGAAGTTCTCACAAAAAAATTATAAGAAGAATTCTCATTCCACTTACTAAAAAATCTTGAAAAAAATTTACATGTATTAAACACTTTTTTCACTATAATAGAAAATTTGATTCTATTTAGAAAATCAGAAAGCATTTAATTTTTTTAAAAGCATTTTTATACAAGTGTATTGCTTGTACTTCAACATGTCTAAAATTTATTGGAAAATTCTAATTCTTCAATTAGATGTGCTAATTTTTGGAATAAACAAATACTTATGAGAGCTATTGTTGGCCCAAAATTAATGTAGCCATGACATTCTAAATTTTAGGCACTTTTCAAATTTTGAAGTTGGAATAAAATTATACTTTACAAACTTCAAATAGATAGTTGAACTTATATTCAAAGACACCAATTTGATGATTACAATTGCTCGGATGAATCACAAGAAGCTAGAAGTTGCTAAAATACACATTGTATATATGTATATATATATATGACTATTGTTTCAAGACTAAGTCTCAATGTAAAATTCAAAAACTATTATACCAAAGCTAAGCTACCTTTCATCAAAATATTACCCTTCCATTCACTCAAAAGGATTAGATATCCAAATTCAATTAACCACACACACCTCCCCAAATAAATGAAAAAAACAATTTCAAAGACACATTTAAAGATGAATACAAGTGCAAATATGGATACTACATACATATATAGAGAAATACATATGCAGAGCAATACATATACAGAGCAATACATATACATACCATATTTTTTGGCAATGTTAGGAGGTGAAGAAAACCTAAAAGCCTCATGTTAAAGAAAAATTCTGAAAATAAAATCATTACCACTATCACAACCACCCATTTTAGTTACCTCCTTCCAAAATAAATGAGAAAAATAACAACCAAGACCCACTCCCTCACTATTACTCCATCAGAAGGTGACAGTTGTCTTACATGCCTATATTTACCCTACTGTACTGTACAGTAACTTCACTAAATTTTTTTGGCAGTGATGTCAATTTTGCCGGTGACACGAATGTTGCGTCCTTACTAATACGATCAATCAATACAGTTTTTTTTCTTAACAGAAGCTGAAGTCGAGAGAAGACATTACAGTTGAAAAAAATGAATTTCAAATTTACTTGGATAAAGAGGACTGGGAAATTAGAAACGACTCATTCCTCGCTGGGGCTAACCAGAGTCTCACTCGCGTGCCTGCTACGGGACATTATCACTACCCTAGCAAGAATCGCATCAGGAGTAGAATCACCCCATCTGCTTTGGTCCGATGTACAGTACAGTACAAGCCATCTCGGTGATGGACAATGTGCTTTTGTACAATGTCTTCCCTCTACGAACAGGAGGGTGACAAGACCTTGGCCTATTTATTGAAGCTGTTCCCGGCTACTTGACTCGTTCTGGAGCTAAGGTGTGATGCTCCTTCATCCTGCTGCCTAATTGGATGTTTTCTAGCACTGCCAGCGGGAGCAAGTTCTCTTTACAAACTTCCTTATCTAAACCTTTCTCCTGCCCGGCATTTCGATGTTCATTTACAAATTGTTTGCTCCGCCACTTGTAAATGGCGTCTAAAATTCGATGCTCCACGAATATTTGCTTCACTGTCTGACTTTTACAATATACCCTGAACTCCTACCAGGGACGGAGTCTCACCTCATTTTAACAAGAATTCATCAGCCACTTTCGTGCCATCATTGGTGCCACTCCGTCGGAAAACTTCTGCTATAGTGATGTCCGTCAGTTCCTGGATCTGCCATGCCATGTGCTCATGAATGTTTTTTGTCATCTTCTTTTGTGCCTCGGTGCTTTTGTGCCAGACGACACCAACAAAGGCCTTAACTTGTGTGTTCACGGGTTTCAGTGACAAAGTTTCTAGTTCCCGCTTTACATGTACCTGCGTTGAGGAACAAATCCAACGAGAATAAAATAAAGCGTAAGTTTTACAAGTGATGTAAAATAGAAGCTTGACGAAAACGCATGGCAAGAACTTTTTCGGAAACAGTTTGAATTTGTTTCAGTGCCACAGTTCCAAAATCGAAAGCAGAGATGGACAAACAAACGCCTACCTCAAAATGATCTGCGAACGGCATATCATGATACGTGAGGACCTCTTTGATCACCAACTTCCTCAAATCGTCAGAAACCTCTTGTTGTTGGATACAGGAAACCTTGCTCCCGAATTGGCTTATTTGACGATTTAAAGTATAAGTAAGCTGGCGTCGATGAGCACCAGTCGTTTCCTCCACATGATCCCAAGGTCTTGTCTCATAATCGTCGAGTCCCAACTTCTCGGATATGGACTGGTCCACCTTATCATTATTTAGTGTTGAAAGAACGGATTCAGCCTGAAACAAGATAATAAAGCGCCAAAAGTAATTCATCGACAGCTCATAAAAATTGAAGGAATAATGTAGACAATGATATCAAATTGAACTAAACCTGATATTACGTAGAACCAATATCGTCGTGGCGATCATCATTGAGAAGAAGAGAGTCTGTGGAGAAAAAGGATAATCCTTCATAATTCCCAAACTTCACAAATCAAAGATGATACAGTCAAAACATACACATACACACATACACGGGATTGTATGTGTGTCTATATATATATATATATATAATACAGATTTTATGAGAGGGGAAGACAGAAGGTGTAACAAAATTTTGATTTGCAAAGAGATAATAGTCATCAGGAACTATCTACCTCATTATCTCAACAGACCATTGACGAAATTACTATGGGCGAAAATCTTACAGTTATAGGAATCTCAATGGACAATATCTCCGACATGTTAGTGTCTTCAAAGCCATGAAACGGATCATTGTCATCTTCTTGCCGCTCGAAAACAGCATATCTCATGTCCCCATCAACCACACTCGCGACTACGTCCATTCTTTGCTCAGGGCTCAGATTTCGATTCTTCCACAACGCCACTATGGTCCTACAATAATAATAGCTCTTAGTTTCAAGCTCTTTACAGGATCATTAAGTGATGAACTTCTTGGAGCATGAGTGACCCAATCCATACCACTAATGTCACATAAAACTAGAGGATGCCAAGTCAGCAGCTGGTAATTATAACCGGAAAGCAGTTTCGATGCTATCATGATGGACGTGAGACATCTTGCATATGAAAGGAAAACAATCTAGAAAACAACCATACACAGACAGACTCTTATTTGCACAAGAAACGCAGGAAAGGATCCAGTGTCTTAGGTTAGGCAGGGTCGTACTTAAAAGCAGTGCCTGAACGCAAAAAGGATAAAAATGTAAACTTCAGTCGACCCTTTCCATCAATGCCTCGCGCACCATGTCGAGCGTCAAAGCCCCGTCCCTTCCTCAGGAAAACGACGATTGATGGATTGAGTGATTGAGAGAGCTCCTTTATTTCTTCAATGTCCTCCCAGAGGAGAGCAAACTTGGTCTTGTGGCCAAATAAGTTGGAGTAGAATCCCAGTAAACGCACAGACAAGAACAAGCGCCCCTATTGCAAGAACGATTACGGTGAGCAGATTAAAAAATGGACATTCAAAGAACAAAAACGTCCCAAACGAAAAAAGCAGAGGATCAAAACTTCCTACTGCCATCAAATACTGTACAGGGCATCCCTCTGAGGCCAGACCCTGCACATGGTTGAGCAGGCAGGCCTAACAGAAGTATATTTAATTATGTCAAATTAACAGCGAGTGTCTGACCTGAATCAAGATTCTACGTTTAACAGCGCATGCAAAATCGTTGTAGAGGAACTCCTCAGGCGGTGCCGAAAACAACTTCTGGAATGTTTCATTCCGTTGTGATGACTTCCTGCTCGCCTGCATGCAGTCACCCAGTCTAAAAAATTACCACTTTCATCTTTAAAGGAGACTCTTCTCCAGAATCCAGAAGATGTTGATATACAAAATGAAGGTGATTGAGAAGGTTTCATTCATGATAATCCAAATTAACAATGGAAAAAGTGCACTTAATACATGACTGGACAAGGAATGAGCAAGAAGATCAAGGCCTCGGGGTCACGCAAGCAAGAGTTACAAACTACGAGCCATTTCAGAGGTAATATGCGGACATCGTCATATGCACACTTCCTTCAACGCCATCACACATCTAAAACTGTTCAAAGAACATCAACCTTACTGGGCTGATAATCTCCTGACAAAGAGAATAAGATGCACACCTTGAGACCAACTTCTCTCTCAACACGTTCAAGGTAATCTGGTAAAGCGTCACTATCCCTTGTGTTGCTCAGCAAGACGCGTAAGTGCAACTTTGATCCGTGAGCCCGGGCGATCTTTCCGTCCAGTGGAATCCAAACATCGGAAAGATCACTGAGACCTGTTCTTAAGAAATTGATTTCAGCATGCCCAAGTGTCTCCGGCTTAGAGAAAGGACCATCGTAATCAAAAACCTCAACGTCCAGAGTTGAAGGAGGATCCTCCGTTGCATCAAATTCAAAAATCTCTGCAAAATTTCCATCTGTAAGATACCTTGGAATGACAAGCTTGCACATAATAAGTGCTCTAAACTTCAGAGGTTAGGTTTTATGTGAAAAGCACATCTACCTCGCCAGTTTGGCTCAGAGCTCCTCAATTTGACAGAGCTGGTCCGACTCTTTCCGCCACAGGTAAAGACAACATATGGATTTGCTACGCCTGAATCAGTCGGAACAATATTCTCGCCTTCTATGAGTGTGATAGTTGTATACCAACCATCACCCTTCGCTTTCAAACCGTGATCTCCAGCTGCATCATATGAAACACAATCATGACCAATAAATTGAAATTCATCGATCAATCAACTTACATAAACGACATAAAATTTAACAGACGTTCAAACAACACAATATATAACTTCTCAAATTAATATTCATCATCAATCACGACTAAAAATAATAATTTGAACTGTCTAATTTCATATTCTACCAGTGAAATCAACAAAGAAACTCTTGACGCTAAGCAGACAGTAGTTCAAATCCCACTGCAATTTCCTCCAAGGACGCATCTTGGATGAAACTAGTGTACACTAGAAACGAAAGCATAAAGTTCAAAGCTCTAGAATCTGACGTTAAGAGAGTCTCGAGTTAGAAACAACAACGAGAGGACTTACACTGCCAATACCGCGCTCGTACATAGTCATATACCATGATAACAACCCGTTCTACTTGAATGACTACAATTGCTGAAGTTATTAATCCCGTAAATGAATCAGGAAAGTGAATTCCCCAAAAGTCCAGTCCAGTCCTCTTTTTCTGTGGAGAAAGGAAAATGTGTATTAAGATAAACGTCAGGGACAGCAAGGCCAGCGGCACGTTCCATTTTCCAAAATAATGCCAAGCTTCCTCCCAAGCACTGATGGGCCTCTCCTCGTCGTCGCTTATACCCTTCACTGGCTCTCCAAATAGCTGCGCAACTGAAACTTGTGGTGCATGCTTGCCAAGGACCTGGATAAAAAAAATTAATTCGCATTCTAGAAGCAATACAAGCAGACTCTTTCTAGAATTGATTATGCCAACAAAAATCTCAAGCGTTATAGATTTCACAGTGAATTGCATAGACGATTCGTGGCATACGTTTTCAAAAAAATAAGATCATAGATCCGTAGAACCTTGAAAATTGAACAAACAATTTTAAAAGGAAAAAATACGTACCTCCTGATAAATTGCATAAGAATCTCTGATGCCATTTCGACACCCCCCTTCAATCATCCCTTTCATCATTGTACTTTGCAAGAAATTAACCCTGTAAGATACCAGCAGGTTACAGGATTTCGTACCACCAGGCAAGTCTGGCCGTGCCGACATACAAATCTGCAGGTGCAATCATGTTGAATTTCTCTTAGAACATAAGCTGATTATAGCCTGGTAATACATTGGTATATTATTTCTAGTCGCGCTGGTTGCAGCATTACTTTATTTGCAGCTAAAGCACCTTCGGATTGGACAGGACCATAAATATTAAACCCAGGGAGAACACATGAGGTCCAAAGATAATCGATCTAATCTATAATTGACCCGTAAATGACGCTTAAATGAACTCTTAATCTAAGATCCTTAAATCACCAAGATATATTAGAGTTATCCTAAAAGTCATGAAATGTCACCCTCCATTTGGTACCTAGTTTATTTCTTATTCTAAATTGCATTTGAATTCTTATTCAACTTGTAATTTTTTTAGACAATTGCATGAAATTTAATAAAATTGACTTGTCTTCTTTCTAAATTGAGTTTTAGGTTCCACTCTTGCAAAAAGAGGGAATAAAAACAAATTTACACCTCAAAGCACAATAAAAAGATTTTCAATCCCTTCTTTTTGCACCACTATACATTTAAGTTGCAAGGGTGGAACCTAAAGCTCAATTTAGAAAGAAGAAAACCCAATGTGCTTAGATAGCATATAATCATGCCTTATTGTCATTCCCCAAAAAATAAAAGTTAAATAAGAATTCAAATTCAATCTAGAAAAAGAGGTAAACTAGGGACCAAATGAAGAGTGACATTTTGTGACTTTAAGGAAAACTCTTACACTTGTCCAAGTCAAAGAATTTTTTTTAAATGTTTAAGAATTTAAGATGAACATATAACCGTGTGAAATTTCAGAATAGAAAGTACTATAATAATTCAATTTCGCTACAAACGTATCGAGTGTCCGTCCATAGGATGGATCATTCACCTGCACTTCAACCAAAAAGGTTCCCCCATAAGGAGCATCTGGTGTAGCAACTGTGCATAAGACGCAATAACACTTTCCATCAGCTCGAGTGTACGTCTGAACCTCGGTTGCTTTTAGAGCTTTCACCAGCTTCGACGCTGCTTTGATAGAAGAAGTCACCCTAGTCATTTGTCCATTTCTAGCTTTACTCCAAGGTTCTTCTACATACTCAGTAGAGTTTTGGGCTACTATCAAGTCTCGCACAAATGTTGACCCAGGTTTGAAAACAATCGCATTTAATGCTTTTGCACTAATGCCATAGTCTTGATCAATAAGCACCCCACCGGACAAAGGGACAGGAATCTCTTCCGACGATTCAGTTAAGTCGTTATCGTCATTGTCATCATCAAAGAAGGATGGAGCAAGAGTCTCCTCGTCATCGGTATTTGCTTCACTTTCAGTAGGGTAAACCGAAGAATCTGTAGACCTGCGTTGAGTGTCCAATTCAACCCAACGGTTAAAACTTAGAACCACCAACCTGACGTCAAACGACAACCTGAAAACTTCAAGAAAATCTAGATGATTGAGTTTAATCGGCTACCTATCCAAATAAAAAAATCGTGCCGCAAAGATGAATTCGTTAGCAAAACAAGTGTCCGAAAACCGTTTCATTCCTCGTTACCGACGCTAAGCCTTACAAGTTCCAGGCCCTAGCACAACATCTATTGATCATTAGACAGTATTGTTTTCCTCTATGAAGCTGAATAAGAAACCACTAAATTTTGAAGCTATGAAATGGACACCCTGAGAAAGAATCTCTAGAGGTTCACTGATACCTACCTCAGAACAATTTATGTATTTTCTCAATTCCAGAGTATAGCCAAAGCACCACTTCCGAGAATCAATTTACCAGATAAAAGGTCGATCATTTTCGCATCTTAAACAAGAAAGACAATTGACACAAGAGGTTGGAAATGGTACGAACATTCCAGAACGCTGCGAGCTTTCAGAGAAAGATAACGAATCATCCCTGCTATGTTTGCCAGGCTTCTTAAAAATCCCAGAGAGTTTGCTAGCCATTCGTTGCGCGTCTTTCCATTTGCGATTTCTTTTACTGAATCGCCGAGTGCGATTGTTCCCTAACTCACCAACTTGGTCATCGTCTGTATTTGATTCAGAAATACTATCTGCGTATGGCTGCATTCAAGCATTTGACAACCACACTCAGCAAGTCATAGCCTACATTTGAGAAACAAAGACCTCCAAGCAAGGTCACAATAGTGAGTCTATATCAACCAATATAGAAAATTGAATTAAGAGAAGATTCAATGGGCCTCATATCCATACTAAAACTAACATACAAACAATGGATATCAAGAACTACACATGTGCAAATGAGCGAGGTTTTGGAGGCTATATTGGAGAAGGTATAAATTACCGTCGACCTTGGGGAAGCTGGTTTATCAAGAAAATTAGCGTACTCTATTGAACCCTCTGTGCCCATCGAACTTGTTCGTGAATGTGTTCTTTCTCCTTCACCATTCATTCCTCCAACGTTAGAAATACCTAAGTTGTCCTCAATGACAGGTGGAATTTCAATTGTGGATATTGGTGCAATTTTGCGCGCAGAAATTTCTCTTCCAAAAACTGAGAGACTTAAGCATATGTCGCCTGCACAATGGCACACATCTTTGTAAGGGCTCAGGATCAATACTCAAGAAAAATTGCATATTAAACTTAACTTATACATGTTGAACTAATTACACCAAGTGGCTCATAATGGCAATTGAGATGCAACAAGCTCGTTTATAATATCATATGATGCAATGATATATCAGTATAATATCTAAGAACAATTGGGCGAGAAAAATCATCTCATCTTCTCCGTTCTTAACTATATTTTACAATAGTATAAGCAGAACTAGGAGAAAAATTATAAGTCAATGATCAATTCTCCCAAAAAGAAACCATAGAGAAGATAAATAATTGAATTAAACCAAGCGTTAAGTTGATAACCAAGATGATGAAAAAAAGTGAGAATCTTAGTACTTACTCCTGTGAATTCATTAGTGTTCAGCACATTCCTAAAATTTATAAGATTTCTTACAAATGTATCAACAATGATACGCCAAAGGTCAATATAATCATACCAGAGACAGGAGTTTTCGAAGTTTCACTGCGTTTCTGAAGAGGATACCAAATCCGATTGAGTGTGTGTTTGTTGGCATTCAAAACACTCGAAATAGGCACCTTCACTTGACCCAGAAAATCATCAGCAAACCTATCTTCGTCCCATACCTCAACATTAAGTTCTTCGTCTGCGTCCTCAATTACAAAAACAAAATCCTCTCTCCAGGTAGGATCCAGTTCTTTGTATTTCACGGAAGTTCGTGCCTTGGATGGTCCAAGATTCAATTTCACGAAGGGGTCACTAAAGCCATTCGAGTCTGCCGCTGGCAACCCCTTGGCCTCCAATACGCTCACTTGGAGCTTCATCTTCCCACCTTCAGCCCGGCTCGCCAGTAGAGTAAAATAGCAGAATAAGAGTTTATAGTGTAAAAGACACGGAAAATATTCTAGCAATGAGTATTGGTCGCAAGAAGCTCTTAAAGAACATCAATGACGAAGAGGCACCTGGACACAATGGATACAGCTAATAATCAGATATTGTTGATTGTCACAAAGAGCGTTTTACCTTCGAAAACACGGATTGCACCTCAAAAAGTTGTTGAAAATAGGATTCAATGAAACGCAATAGACGATGAAACAAGAATGCATTCACTGTAGCTGCTGCAGAAATGCTTGAATTCAACACTATGAGCATTCAAAGTTGCATTCAAATCTGTAGTCAGCTATTCACGGCATTTGCATCTCGATACTGCATAATCAATATCTTTTTATATACATGTTAAATCACATAACTCACCTATCTGCAGATGAAAGCATCCATACTCCCTTACACTTCGCAGCTCTCTCCATGTCTCCAGCGGAGCTCTCAGCTCAACTTCAGCAACTCACTTCCAACTTCAGATCTCCATTCTCTACAAATATCACATGACATCTTTCAAAGTTAGGCTCCTTCCAAAACCTATTTGAAAAAAAAATTCACGTTCCACTGACACAAAAACTATCCTCATCCCCGCATTTCACCAGAATATCAAACCCTGTTCACTACAATATAACATGGCATCTTTTACACACATTAGCTCATTCCACTATCACTACCTACTTGAACTGAAAATTCATGTTCCACAGAAATAAGATTTATTCTCATCCCCACACTTCACCACAAAAAAGACACGATCTCAAAAAATCAGAGTCGACACTTGTTCAAACACTTAACATAAACTCTCATCCACATTTCAGATAAAACCGTCCATTCTCCGGAAATATAGATTTTCAAGAATTCAAGAATTTTCAAGAAAGATCGTTTTCACAGCTCTCTCGTCGAGTCCAGAGTCCCTCAGTAGTAGTAGTAGTAGTCTACACACTTTAGCTCATTCCACTATCACTACCTACTTGAACTGAAAATTCATGTTCCACAGAAATAAAATTTATTCTCATCCTTACACTTCACCACAAAAAAAGACATGATCTCAAAAAATCAGAGTCGACACTTGTTCAAACACTCAACATGAACTCTCATCCACATTTCGGATAAAACCGTCCACTCTCCGGAAATATAGATTTTCAAGAATTCAAGAATTTTCAAGGAAGATCGTTTTCACAGCTCTCTCGTCGAATCCAGAATCCCTCACTATTAGTGGTCTCTCTTTTTGGTCAGTAGGAATTACACCAGCTAATTAAGCCTTCAACAACCACAATTCTTGACAATAAGAAAGGCCTAACTAAAAACGCGCAAGACAGGCAGCGACAAACGAAGGCACCGTCACTCCAAGAAACAAGAAAACCTCGCAGCTCTCTCGCACTCCACCTCCAGAGAAGTGACGAAAATCAACAAGTAGTGATGACAGCACATACCAAGGCAAAGACGGCGTGCGATTGTGAAAAAAACAGAGCGCTCCGATCCGTTCCCAGGCGATTTCACTTAACTTTGTACAGTCAGTGCTCGAATTAGAAGCGGGAAAAACTTCTACGGAAACTGAAAATTTCTGTCTCCCAAGCTGCGGGGACAAGAAGATGAAAAATTGCGGGCCTGACTAAGGCCACGGCAATAGTGAAGCTCCAGAAACGGAAAGACGTCTTTTTACTTACTACGAAGCAATCCAATGCACACCATGACGGATGTCCCTGCGCCATCGCTGGCTGGTCTTGCAGCAGTGCTTGTTGCCGCGTGGAGACGTTGCGTCACCTCTCTCGATAAAATTGTTCGAATCCTTTTTCATTTTTTTCCTTGCGGCAGACCAGGGAGTGACACGTGTAACGTCCAGGAAGGAAGTTTAGTTTGTTAGTCAGCCCCTGAGGAACGTACGAGAGCTCTACGTGCCCATGTGACTATTTGGGTTACTTTTGGGCTGGGACACTTTCGAACGTTTGAAATGTACACTATGCATACATGATGGTACAAATAGGGTGGATTTTAAATTGTGGTACGAAATGGGTCTCCTGTTTTCATTAACTCCTAATGATTCAAGCGATCATTTTTTGGTTGCTGTCCCATTTTTTTATCTGCCCATTTTCAAATGTCAATTTTTTTTAAATATAAATTATTTTTAAATTGTAGACTACATTATGAGTCCAATGGCAATAATTTCATCAAATTCCAAGTTAAACTCCACCTTTGGGAATTTAAAAAAAGTTTAATAGTGACGTATTGTTTAGAGGTCATTTTTTTTTTTTTTTTTGGGGGGTGGTGGTGGTTTGGGAGCATGGACTGAAAAGTCAACCAATGGATGCAATTTTAGCCCACCTCAAAAGGGTAGATCCAAAGAGCTCAAGGAGAAGATAAGCGTTCCATCAATCTTGTTTTTCTTACAAACACTACTCTCATTTCAGTGACCACCTTGCATTACAAGCTACACTATGAATTGAAAAATGCTTAGAATGTTGTGAAATTTTAAATGCACATTTTTTAATTCTCATGTCTATCACTAAACACAAAAGTTCATCATTTGAAAATATTCTTACCAAGGCATGCTCCTTCAAAGTGCATTGCCTTGTTTTTTCATTGACCCAAATAAATATTCAAACTTAAATATCTACAAAACTATAGAATCAAATAATCTAAATTTTTTTGTAGTGATTAGTCTCAATGTGAACTTGAAGATCCCATGGTTACATTCTAGCCAATCTCAAGAAAAAATGTGAAAACAAATTGCTCAAGTTCTTGGCAATTTGGGCCCATTTTGAAAGTACACCCCCTTGGGTTATTTGGGATTAACAAGGCAATCATTATAGCTTAGTAACCTTCTAATTAGTTGAAGAAGGACAATTACAAAATTGGAAGTAATTATTGAACTTGTAGACATTTTTCTATATTGCTAAGAATCAAATTTTGTTACTAAAAGAGGTTAGAACAAGAAAGCACTCAAAGAGTGGATTGTAAATGACATGTAATTTTATCTCTTTGTCATCCATCAATCACATGCCATCTATTAACCACTCTTTGACATATGTTGAAAATTGTTTTTTTCCATCTTATACATTTCCTTGAAATCACCCATAGATGTGAAACATCCTTTCAAACATTTCAAGGTGAAATTGGGATCACATTTATATAACTAAACTTTAATCAATAACTTGCAACATATTAGTTCCCTCCAAACTTGATTTTTAAACAAACAAGTATCTACAAATAAATTCAAAAAATATTAATAAAATATGAATAAATAATATATTTTTGACCTTGACAAGGTAATAATGTTACAAGGCATGAATGAATTGAGTAAAAAATACATTGCCTCTAGTCTATTGAATGCATAAAATGCCATTTCAATACTCAAATCATGTGTGAAATTTTTGGTTATACCAAATTTCGGCATTTCACAAAATGCCATTCCAATACCCAATCATGCATGAAATTTTGGTTATATCAAATTTCAAAATACTTCAAATGAATTAGTAATTCTTCCTTAGGATCCAATAACATAGAGTAGATTCTAATGCTCAAGGTGTTGAAAACCTTCTAAAATTGTGGAACATTCAATTATGCCATTAAACACAAACTTTTGTCTATTTTTTACCAATGTCACTAGCTTGGTCACTTAGTTATTGCTTTGTAATACTTATGCAAGGTTTTAAACAAGTTCATGTATATATGAGAATATGAGAAGAGAAAGAACATTTGCAAACATAAAGATTTTATGTCCACGTTCTTTAGTCGTCATTTATTTTACCTCAGAAGCTCTAGATCTCCAAGCAGTCTCTCTCAAGTGTTAAAATTGCATATGCTAATGTAATGTAAAGTACACACAGCGTTCATACTTCTACTCCCGCCTTAAATTTGAGCTGGAAATCAAACTGATTTATTATCCGTCTCAGCTGGTAACACCCACAGCTCATACATTGCGTGGCTTATCAGAACTCGAACGAACCAGACCTATCATAACTTAGGTAGGGGCTCAAAGCACCATTTCATCAATATTCAGCTTGCCTACATTCTCATAAAATATATATATACAATTTTAGAACATCTATCAACGGAACTTTAACCCTTGATACCTTTGGCATACAGTAACCAAATCTCACGCATGTTTTGGTACATTGTAATCCTCTTTCATTTGCCAAATCAGGCATGTTTTGGTGCACTGGAATCCTCCTTCATTTGCCAAATCATGCATGTTTTTGGTGCATTGTAATCCTCCTTTCATTTGTCGACACGAACCTACCTTCGTACCTTTCATACCAGTCAACGATTGTAGTCAATAGCCTTCTTCAAGCCGAGTGCAATCAGGATAATGTCCAGGATTTTGCCTCCCAGCAACGCCCTGATCAAGCCCTGCTTCACGGCTGTGAAGGGAGGGTACCGTGCAGAAACGTCACCTCTGATGGACTTGGTCAGCAATGCCTTCTTGTGGCTAAACGAGTCGAACGAAGCCTTTCCATGGTATGCTCCAGTTCCACTCTCGCCCACTCCCCCGAAGGGCAAGTCGGTAGCAACGAACTGCAACACGCAGGTATGACCCAAATTAGCCCCAACTATTAAATTTCATGAATCTGTCCCGAGTTAATTGACTGGAATTAGAATTCCCTACCAGTTTTGTTAAAATGGTGTGATTTAGAGCACCAAAATTATGATGTTCAAGTCAAGCAATAGTTTAACTGAGATTTGCAATTTCTAATAAACATAAGGTTCTGGAGACATATATGAGTGATAGTATATTGGACGGCATTCAACTTACTTGTAATACGCAGTCGTTCACCACCAAGGCACCAGACGAGGTTTCTTCGGTAAACCTTTTGATGTAATCGTTGTTTGCTGTAAATACATAGACCGCCAGTGGTTTTGGCCTGTCATTTATAAGATCCAAAGCTGCGTCCACATCCTTAACCTACTCCCACAAGCAAAAGCCACACTTAGTAAGCATAATCATTAATAGTCTGCACATATTACTGTCTAAAGAGTAATCTTGAATCAGGAGAAAGCCATTTTTGAATTTGGGGTTCTTACTGCGATAATCGGCAGCAACGGACCGAAGATTTCCTCAGCCATGATAGGGGAGTCCAACGGAGGGTTTTCTAACAAGGTTGGAGCGATGTATCTGCAGAGCACACATAATATTTTTATTAGTCCTTGCATTTTCAACTGAAATTCTAGAAAGCGTTAACCAAATGCTTTCGGCTATAGCCTTTTCCTGGAGCTGTGTTTTTTCACCCGCTAGATTTGTAGAAGCACTTCCATATGACTAGAACTGAAGCTATGCCAATGGATAAAAAAATGAATGTTCAGTAAAAGCTACAACCTGCAGTAACTTCCTAAACGTAACCAACACTAAATAGATTAAACAATGTCTTATTATTTTCATTTGTTTCCTTACATTACCCGAACCTTGAGACCGGTTAAAAATGATACCCTCTTATGTACTGATCTAATACAAGGGGCAAGAACAGGAGGCTCTTACAATATTTTCTCATCTCGCTCGCCACCATGGACGATTTTCTCTGCTGTCCTTGGGTCGTCCAAAAGGCTTGACAGTCGTTGAAAGTGATTCTTACTAACAATACGGGACAGATCCAAAGATGTGCTTGGATCTTTTCCGAAAAACTGCAAAAGTGAGTCCTGCAAATGCTTGATCTGCACGGAAAAAAGACCGACCAGTATTGAGCAGAAGGTTAAATGAATATGTTAAGTAGAAAGACTGGACATTTCGTTGGATAATGCTCTCATCACTCCCTGCTCTCGAGGAATATCTAGTCCATAATCTGAGATTGACAACCAAATCTAGAATCTCAAAACAAGGATGAGCAGTACCAGTTTTGGTGCACAATGTTCTTCAACCAGAAGATAATCCGGGGCAACGCAAGCTTGGCCATTGTTACTTCCGAACTTCCCAATGAGAATCCGGTTAGATGCCACCTGAGCCACCCAATCAAGAGTTAACGAACTTGCTATGAAAACAAAATACACAACTCCTTGCAACCACTCCCAATAGTATAGTGCTGAGGTTCTCTGTGTGCACAGACTATCTTCGTGAGCCCAGGCTCCCGTGTAAACTTGACCTTATTTTGTGGTTGTGTAAACCCCTACTCCCAATGGCAAAGCCATGTACATACACATGTAAAAAAGTTCATCTCCTAATAAAAACTATCGATCAGACATAAAGCACATTGGCACGCTACCGGTATAAAAAATATAGACAGCACCATTTAAGCCAAGCCCAATTCACATGACATGAATAATAAAATTCTCCCTTTCCCCCATGTCATGAACTTCCAAGTAATTGTATTCGGAAGAAAAAACACTTGCTTCCTCATGTCCCACTGAGCATGCCCGAAACATTCCCAGATGAAAAAAGGGACTCCTCAATCTTTCTTGCCATTTTGTAGTGTAATAAATACTTGGACTAATAGACCAACGACATGCTTCTACTTCATTACCTTCAATTTTCCTTTATCCTTTATCTGTGGTAAGCCTCTAAAGTGACCTAGTGCAAGATAGAATCCATTACAGCCATCACTTTCTCAAAATCGAAGACGCCAAGGCAACAACAAATCCCATGAAAAGTGTCGCAAAGTAGACATACCTTGAGATCAACAGTGTCGTCAATAAACACGGGACACTTCCCCCCGAGCTCCAGCGTCACTGGAGTTAAGTGTTTGGCAGCAGCTCCCATGATAATCCTGCCTATCTTGGAATTGCCTGCACAATTACATCAACAACTGCTCAGACCTTTTTTCAACAGCAAAATGCTGAAAGGTTCCCAACTAGTTTCAAGACTCGTAACATTCTTGAGGAGCTGCTTCCACACCCTTGGAAAATCTTATGTGGAAGGAACCAAAAGCTACAAAACGAAGATATGCGTTCAGTAAACACCATGTATATACAGTCAATGTCAGACTTCTTTTTCTTGGCTGCCATCTACAAAGGAAAAGGGTGACTTTTCACAAATTCCAAAAGAATGTAATGGGGTGAAAGGAAGAGCTAATAATTATTTTACCAGTGTAGAAGATCTTGTCCCATTTCTGTTCCAGTAGCGCCGTAATTTCAGGAACTCCACCTTCCACTACCTGGATGGCATCAGAGTCCAAGTACTGGGGCACCAATCTGGCCAGAAGAGACGAAGTGGCTGGAGAAATTTCCGATGCCTTGAGACAAACTGTGCAACCAGCGGCTATTGCGCCAATAATGGGATCAAGAGCCAATACTGCCAAACAATCCAACATTATGTTAAACCCTCTGTTGTGGAAGAACTCTCCTTAAAAAAAAAGAACTCGCGTCTCCAAGAGCAACGTCCCTATAATGTTGTCTAAAAATTACTTAACCGGTTTAAGATTACTGAAAACCATTTACTACAAACTAAACCCTTGAACACAATTTGTTTAAATTTCTATTCACTTTGAACCGTTGAATGTACTGACAATTTGCTTGGAAAATAAATATATTATTATTATTATTATTATTATTATTATTATTATAATATATAGTATATAAATCAATAGTAGAATCTTACAGAAAGGAAAATTCCATGGAGAAATGATCAAAGCCACCCCAAGAGGCTCCGGAAGTATAGAAGCAGAAGCTGGCCACAATGCAAGAGTAACTGCTCTCTGCGCATGCAATTTTATCAGTAGTCAATCTCTTGAGTACCAATAAATACTTTTCCAACTTTCTCTGTAAACCGTTGGCCAATGAATTTGTAAACCCAAGAAAAGTAGTCTAGAACCCAATAGAAACATAGATCATGAACTTAGAACCAAAAAAATTTAGGCAATTTTAAAAACCAAACAAACCTTCTCAGGAGCCATCCACTTGTGTAGATTCTTGATCGTCAATCTGCACGAATTTTCCACCGCTTTGGTCTGCACTTGCCCGAAACGGCTAAGTTAGGGTGAGATTTCAAAACCATGTCATGGCACAATTCCATGCAAGATGATAAAGACAGCAAACAATAAACTGAATTGGCATACAGACAGAATCAACTTCATCGTCACAACACAATCGTAACCCAAATATTTTGCAATGTCATACTATTGCATACCACATCACAACAAGTTTCCTCTCTTTAAGATCAAAAGGGATATAACCATAGTGCCAGGTTCAATCTGACCCTTCTCAAGCTTCCGGGATTGTAAGAATTCTACACCTGAGCTTGAATTCTAATGGCCCAAAAGGAGTTCTGACCTAATTCTAAAGAATGCCATGAAATCATAACTGTATTCCATGGGTTAGAGACCCAAATTGAAAGAGTTGAAAAGGAGAGGAAAAGAAGAAAGAACCAACCCACCTCACAGATGTAGGTTTCATGCTGGGACTTCCTTAAATCCGAATGAAGAGCTGCGGCGATTTCTTCTTCATTCTCCTCCAAAAGCTTCAAAATGCTCTGCAACTGCTCCAACCTCCACTTCGCAGGCCTGGTGCGCCCACTGCGCAGCGTGCCACGTAACTTGGACACAACTTGGGTGGCATCCAGCTCGTTGGTGGTCGTCATCAACAAACCTCAGCTGGAGAACAAGCAACGAAACCAAACGCCTTTTCTTTAACTTTTCTCCTTTTTCTTTTCTTTCCTTTTATTCCTCTTTTTTTGATACAAACGAAATGATATTTGCTAGCATCCACTTTTTAACATATGAGGCATACTGTATATACGAGGCACGGTACTATATTTACTTTAAAAGTGAAAGAAAAAGAAAAAAATTTAATATAAAAATTTAGTATCTTTCTTAGGTCATTTGGATTTCCCCCATGCTATCTTTGCATGCTATTCACATGCTATTCCTCACTCATTTTCATAATCACATATAAGCAACGGTAAACATGGCATTGTGGAATTTCCAATAAAATGAAGAACTTATGAGTGACACAATAAAAGAAAGAGCAAAACCTATAAATGATACAATAAAAGTAAAGTAAAATACAATAAAGAGCCTACAAGTAACAAAATACAAGAGTTTATCAATATAATTGTCGTAACTTTCAACAACATTCTGAGGACACAACCCATGATGATAACTAAAAAACTTAAATGACATTGCTCATCCTTACAATACTTGTAATTCATTAATAAATGGATCCATGTGTAGCACTTCTGAATTAGCAACAAGCATTTTTATTATTCACTTGTTTTCTTCACTGTGTTTGATCCTTAAAAAAAAAAAGAGAGAGAGACTATTCACCAATACATGGTCAATGACAAAATTGCCAAAAAAATTCTTAAACCCTACGCACCCCAAAACCCAGACTCAAAGACGACGAATGGAGTGCTTCACAGTCATGTTTCATCCAAATAAAAAAGCAACTGTCATCACGACCTTGCTCAGCTTGTCACTTTCACACAACCCATCATTTGATGTGACCCTAAAAACTAGAATAACAACTTCCTGCTGAACTTGACAGAGGCCAAGTGCTGTCAACTGTAAATTAGGTCCAGTAGTGCGCATCATAATGGGTTCAATTATATCAGAAAATAAATTAGTTTTTGAATCAGGATTCCTCTCTGAACTTCCTCATTTCACCAGTAACTGAAATTTTAAAAGAAAAAGAAGCTAATATTCACCCCTAAAGCCAAGAACTTGGAAAGAAATGCAACACTCTCTTCCCAAGAAGAAAGCTCAATCACACCCGATCGTTGCAATCTTATGATCCTTTTCTTCAATTTATCCTCTAATCCTTCATTAATTCTTTTTTTTTTTGGATTGAAATATGTTCAGTGCACAGTACTAAAATGCAAAATTGCTGTGTCACTGGCATTCTTCCTACACCGCTTCCTTCTTCACAGTCAAATCTTGCACTCAAAAAGTGAGAAATTTGCCTCAAACAAACCGAATCAAACCAAACAAGCACTCTCTAATTCCTTCACCAAAAGATCTCACAACTGAAATCAATCTGAAACCCTACTCACTGCCACAATGAACAGTACCATCGAAAATCACAACAAAACCGATCTACAAACCTACAAACAATCGAACGAGCATCTCCAACGGCTTCCTTCGATGGAATCGGAAGAGCGGAAACAATCAGAAGGTTTGGAATAGAATTGCAGCAAAGAGTGCATAAATCTCAACGCCTCCAAGCACCCCCCAAAAAAACCCAGTTGAAATTCGTGAGTTTTGAAAAGCTTACAAAACAAAATGCAGGGCATCAATTTCTCCAAGTCTCCGAACCCAAAAAACCTATTGAAATTTGTGGGTTTTGAAAGCTTACAAACTGCGAACACGAATTGCTTGCGAAACCTTCAATCGCTCCCCAGTGGATTCAATCGCTCCCCGTGGTTTCAAGCACTCCTTGCGGATTCAATCGCTTCCCCGTGGTTTCAATCGCTCCCTGCGGATTCAATAGCTCCCCGTCGATTCAATCGCTCCCTGCCAGATTCCAGCACTCCCCGTGGATTCAAGCCCTCCCTGTTCACGAAGATGGAGATTGACAGCGAGTTTGTCAAAGGGAAAGGAATCTGAATAACAAGAGAGGATATAACTTATTGGTTTGGGAAGAGCGGGTAAGTCCCGAAGTTTGGAGGGAAAGAAGGAAGCCAAGCCAGGCTATCACGGCACGGGAAGTCGGGAACCCCACCACGGACTTCCTCTGTTTTGTTTTTTTCCCAAGTCAGACTTCATATTATCACGTACGATAAGCTTCAGTCAGGTTCCTTCTCCAATGGAGTCTCAGGATTGCTTGGGGGGTTCCCGCAAGGTCCGGAACTTATTGGCACGTTGAAAACTCCAGACCCTGGCTACACTATCCTAGCCATGATTTGACAATCGTCTCCATTACATGCAATTGGGAACCCATGATCATCACCGTCCAAAATGCAACACGTGGCTACATCTGGAACAAGAAGCAACACGAAAAAACTCAGGTATTGATGGCGTAATAAGATGTACAGTTGGGTACAATAATCTTTCCTAAAAACTGCGTATTTGAGAGACACTCAACTGTTTTGGGGTACATTGATCTTACAAACTGCGTATTTGAGAGACACTCAAACTTTTTTGGGTACAATGATCTTACAACAAACTGCCAATTTGAGAGACACTCAAATGTTTTGGGGTACGATGATCTTACAAAATTACCTGTTTGAGAGCTACTCAAATTTTTTGGGTACAATGTGGAGTATAGGGTAGACGGTCAAACCCTAAAAACTAAGGGTTGAAAACCCAAAACCCAGAGGAAGCAGTCGCACTCGTCCCTCGTGTTGCCTGACGTGAGACTGCCGGAGCTTCGTTGAGTTCCTTTCCTGACACGCTGGTTGAACATGCAACAGTCACCCTCACTTGGGTTTTGGGTTTAGGGTTTGACCGTCTACCCTAAACCCACATGAACAATAACAATTGGCTCAAAAGAAAAATGAAAATGAAAAAGAAAAAGACAGAATATTGGGGATAAACTCTAGGATATCCTCAGTACGTGGATGAAATTGTAAAATTGGTTCCAAATATTGGGATAATATTTGCTTATTTGGATGAATGTTTTATCCATGCTCAAATGAACAATAGTTTTTTTCATCAATTTCTAAATATAAATGATATATCATCCATGCTCATGGATTGATAGCTTCAGTCATCACTCCAGGGAAGAAGGTTTTGCACTATAAAGACTACCTTTTGGGTTCAATGGGGAAGAAGCAATGCAAAGGGATTCTTTACCAAGCAAAAATTTACTCAAAAGCAATACAAAAAAAGGTATCATACATGAAGGTCAAATTCAACTAAACTAAGTCATTTTTTGTAAGAAAAAAGTATCCCGTGTCATTTTGTGAATGGTGTGAGGTGATATAGACCATTAAGAATTTGATGTGGAAATTCAACTTTGGCACCTAATTAAGTGCCAAATCAAATCTTCACTAATATATGGTAGTATGAACATTCAATGATATAGAATCCAAATTTCTCAACATAGCCTCAAAATACTTACAAATTTGGGGGGTAGTCTCTCAAGGATTGTATGAGATTTCATTCATATCTACATGTTTCATTTATTCTCGAAAATAACCTTATAAAAGTATGTCCACATTGGGGCTTAGCTAGCGTTCTTTGTGACAATGTTACACTATCTTTTTTTGACATGTTTAGACCATCATTTGTTTGCATCTACCAAACCTACATGGCTGTAGAGTTGGTGAGGTTTACAAGCATTGTTAACAAGAGATAACTTTTGAAGTATTCATTGTTCTTAGACATTTTAGGTTGTTGTTAAAAAAATTATAGTCTTCCGATTTTGTTGATTCCAATGCATTAACAACACTCATTCTTAATGCAAGGCAATATAGGCAATTACGTAGCACTCTCAAAGAGAATTTGTTAGGGGAGACTTGAGGGCAATAATAGTCTGTTTTGGGCCTATTCCCGTCGTTGTTCCCCCGCAACAAACAATATAGGCAGCTATTCCAAAAAATAATTAATATTATAATAATTCTTAAAATGCAAAAAAAATTTAATTTTAATTTTTTTTTTTTTGGGGGGGGGGAATGATGTGGTACTCTCTTAGCCACATTAGACTACACTACTAGCTACGTTGACAACTTTTTCAAGGCTTAATAACTCACAATCTCTTGGAGCCCCACAATCACTTCTAATGGTATACACTACCTTTTGAACTTCAAAAGCCATTCATTGTTGGTAAATGAAATGGAAAAGACAATCTTCTTATATATATATGGGGTCGTAGGAAGTAGAATAAACAATGTGGGATATGTGAACTCAAATTGTAAGAGCTTATAGTTAAGTTAAAGAAAGAATTGAATTTGAAGTAGAAATTTAGACTTCATTTAGGCATAATAAAATGACTTTTATCAAAAAACTTTGAACTTAGAAAAGTTATTAAATCAAATTTAAATTCACCTCCAAAAATGTGTTTTTATATTTCAAGTCTTTTTTGAATATCAAATGGTTTTTTGGAGATGAATTGTAATTTAGTTTAAGAACTTTTTTTTATACAAAGTTTTTTAAAGAAAGATTTTCTACTATGCCTTAATGAGTTTTGAAATTCTATTTCAAACATAATCCCTAAGTTTTGATAATGAGTGGTCAAGTTCTCATCTTCAAATTATCCCATAGCCTTTGAGGATTCGTAATGGACGATGAATTTCATTATAAAAATGATGTCTCCTTCCTTCACTGCTACAATTACCATTGATGTTTCCCTTTAGTTTCCCTTTTACTCCAGTGGAGGTTGCTTTCCCGGTGAATCTCAAAATAAATGAAAATCCTCGTACAAGCCCTGTCATTGTTGACGAAAGCTAGATGGACAATTCCATGACCCTGAGAAAGTTTTGGAATAGGGATACTGTTTGAAAAGTTAAGAAACGGGAAGACGGCCTCAAGTGATATGATACAGAATTATCCGAGGAGGCTTCAATTCCTTTAATTTGGGCTTGATTTTCTAGTGCTTTTGCATCCTGTTTTAAAAAATAGAACGAAAACAAAAACAGCTTACATAATTTCCCTTTAATTTGATTCAGCAATCTTTCTTGCTTGGCAGTACATTGTAAAATACCCCTCTTTTGCAATGATTATAACTTAAGCCTTTTCACAGACAGACACACACACAACACACACACACACACCCCAAAAAAACAGAAAAAAAAAAAAAGTTAACCAACTGAATGCTCCACCGAATTCAACTATTCTCATATTTTCATATCTAAATTTACAAGGACCGACAGAGCCTCCGTCTTCAGTTGGTTGGTGGCATTCCGTTTGCGGCTTGTTTCCTGTGACCCTAGTCTTGTTCGTTCATACGCAAGTGCAGTTGACGCTGGACGGAGAGAGATGATCTGCGTTATTTGAAATTGCCAAGAGCCCAATTCAAGTGATACAGAATTATCAGAGGCTTCCTTAGGGCCTGTTTTAAAAAAATACACAACAACAAAAACAGCGATCTCTCGATCGTGCTTGACAGTACGTTGTAAGATACCCCTCTTTTGCAGTGATCAACTTGTAACGGGCTTTTCACTTGTGTCAAGAGACACACAAAAAAACAAAACAAAGGGTAACCAATGCTCCACTGAATTCGATCAACTATTTTCATATCGTATCTAAAATTTACAGCGACCGACAGAGCCTCTTCCCGGCATTCGATCAGTTGCACGCGCGCGGCTTGTTTCCTGTGACCCTAGTCTTGTTCTTTCATACGCAAGTGCAGTTGCTGTTGCCGTGTTGTTGAAATAGCCAAGTTGTTGAAATTGCCAAGAGCTCATGCTCCATGGGAGTGTTGATGGACTGGGATCACTACTGAAGCCTATTTATTTGTACTCACAGTTAATTTGCGGATCAGATGGAGAAAGCTGGTCCGTCACAGACTTGCAAACGGCACCAGCCACATGAGAGCAACCTGCACGACACTTGCACACATCCAATGATAGAACTCAAGGTGGGTACCTCCAAACTGACTGCCCCTTTTTGCTACTATGCCAAGTTACTACTATTATGAGACTGGGTCAAATTTTCGTATTCTCTTGTTGGCAAGTGAAAGGAGGCTCTAACGCACCAAAGAACGAGGCATTTGGATATGGTATGCAAAAGTTATGAAGGAACAATTTTTGGTTTGAAAACAATTTTTTTTATTACATATGTACGTGATTGATTTTGGAGATGTACACAAAGTGAAGATGGAGGCTTAGGGTGAGTGGCACATTTGGATCAAGATGCTCACCTTATACCCCTTATCCCCCTTATATGATTGATTGGTTGGTTGTTGCTTTTGGGTTGCTTTCATGATGAAATTTGGTGTTATTCACATTATTATGTAATCCACTCTAATTCTCATTTAGTTGATAAATTAGTGTTCATGTTGGATACTAATTTAGTGTAAAGTGAATGATATCAATTTGAATTTAGTTTCTTTTGGTGGAAATTTAATTGGCAATTAGTGTAAGTTCATATTAGCATTTAGTGATGGAAACATTACCAATATTATTGCCATTTAGTGTTAGAGTTTGAAATTAGTATTGCAAGCACTAAATTTCATTACTAGTGGAGTGTGCAAAAGTGATCTTTAGAAGAATGAGGAAGATTTTGGATAACTTCTTTTCCTAAACACCAAATGAAATAAAAATTATATCTCCAAAAACCTTATACATTCCCCAACTATTGAAGAAAATTCAAAAAGTTACATTAAAATTTGACATCATAGGAATCTACCCAAAATCCTAAATTACCCATTTCATGACTTTCAATTCTATAGGTTAACCATAATTTTTGTATAATTCCTTTGAGGGACTTGAAATTCATGTCTAAGATATATAAAACTATTCTCTACCTTGGAAAAGTTTTTACATATGTCATAAAATAGCTATTTTCAAAAGCAATATACTCTATATTATGTATAAAAAAGAATTGGAAACTGAGATTTGAAATCACAAACTAGGAATCACAACATATTTCTATTGTACGTATACATGAATCATAGAATTTTTATTTTGAGATGTAATTGGTTGATCAACATTTCATCTAAGTTGCAAAATGTAAAATATTTTGAATGTTGAATATTTATCATTTTCTAAAAATACAAAAATCAAAGGATCTTTTTCTTGAATTTTCACTAACCTATTTTGTATATAACTTTTGGAGAAAATAATTGACCTCTAATATAATGGAATTTGGTGTTTCTTGTATTCTATTGATTTCCACATTTATTTAGTTTTAAATGTCTCTCCAAAACCTTTAAGTATTCATTGTTTTAGCTAATGTCTACAAAATTGACAAATGTTTTTTGCAAAGACTCTTATATATGTCTTTCTTAATGGTATACCTTCATTACTAAGTTGATATAAAGTTGTATTAGATATATCCTAATTATTTACGTGATTGTTCATAAAAAAAATGGTAGACTTGTATAGGATATTTTGAAGGATTTGGCCATAATTTCTTAAAACTCTAATTTGGAATTTAGAAGGATTTCGAAATTAAGAGCCAATGACCATGTTTTGATGTATAGATTGAGAAAGATGATTGATTTGTGCTACAATATTTTGTACTAATATGACAAAAACACATAGTATGACAAAAAAATACATATGATGAAACTTTCACATATTATTAGTTTAATTTAATTTGTGTTTTATATAAACTTTCTTTACTTGTTCTTCAAAAAATAAGGTAAATTTAAATATACACTAAACAATGTCAAAAGATTTATGTCTTATTGAAGACATTTGGTCTAATGTTCAAGGAAAAAAATCATGTATAATAGCAAAATAGAGTAGACATAGTAAATAATTATAAAGTTTGACTACATATTTATAAATTTCTTTAGTGCAAGGCTACACTTACATTACCCAAAGTTATCTATTTTAATTAGTGTTTTGTTGGTAAAATCTGCTTTCTCTTCAAGTTTGTATGGTAAAAATTTTCAAATCAATCCAAGATGTATTGATTTTTTGGAAGCCATTCAAAGTTTACAAGTTCAATTTGAGTTCACCAAACTACATTTTAATGGCTGCAATAGTGGGGACTTATATTTCCTTTATCGAATGTTTGTTTTCAATTAAAAAAAAGTGGATCAATCCATTCTCCCTCAAGTCTAGTCATTGTGGTAACATCTTCATCTTAATCCAAGTGGTTTTGATTGTTTTGGAAGCAATTCAAAGTTCAAAATTAGGACATTTTTGGATTATGGTGAACTTTGACAACTTATTTTATCTTCATCCAATGTTTGTTTCCAATACTTTATTTGGAAAAGTAACCCACACTAGTGAAGTTTCTGTAATTAAAAATTCATCTCAATCCAAGAAGTTATAAGTGACTAATAAGCATTTTAATAGAAGGAGGTTCAACCTTCAATGTGTTTTTTGTAACTTTTTTTGCTATTTTGCAAACACTTCAAAGTCATTTTGCAAATACAATGAGTCATTGGAATGATATTTTTTTTTGCCAATGTCCCTGTATGTTGGTTTTGAAGTACTTTATAGTTTAAATTTTTTTTCATTTGAGTAGGTTTAGAAATCAAATTTCACCTTGAATGTATTGGTAGGAAATTCTTAGCATCTTTTTTCAGCACTAAAACATTATAATCTTGCAATTTATGTAGGGTTGTCATAATGGATGAGTCAGGGTCATCAAACGATCAGCATACCGGACCGGACATCTAGACAGTCCAAACAACTTTTATTTTTGTAACCCGTGGAGGTCATTGCGCCATCATTAGGGTGCGGACTCAAATAGTCGGGGTGTGGATGCCAATGGTCACGGTTCATGCCCTACCTATTCCGTTCATGCCCCTACTAATTCTATCTACGCCTTGCATCCTGCCTACACCACATGGCAGCCACGTCGCCTATTTTTTCCTTATCAAAAAGTCAATTGTGTGTTGACTCTATCGAATGGGTAGCACCTCTATTGGACGGGACGGACGGGACGGATGTCCACTATGACAACTATGAATTTATGTGGAAAATGACTCCAAATGTGATTCACATCATCTAAAACATATTAACATATACACTCTAAGATTGTGTGATTGAGATTTCTATACCTTAGTGACATTTAGATCTATAACACTTCAAAAGCAATGATGTTTTTTAGCCAAAGAAGTCCCTAGACATTTAAGGGTGAAGGAATCAATATTAAGTACAAAAAATAAAAGGCTTGTTGAGTGACCATTTAATGGTTGATTCTACTTTTTAAAGGCCTTAGATGTTGATATATAATACATTTATTTGAATGCCATTGAAAGTCAAATGAATGTAACATATAGAGCCTTTGAATCATATATTTTGGAACTTTATTAGAACAATTATGAATATTAAAAATTTAAAGCAATTGGATCTTATTGGATTTAACAATTAGATTGAAATGGATGAGCTCTCTTTGAAAATTGTCTTATCTATTATATTAAATACACATGGTCATGCCCCTTGTCACTATCTAATGCCACAAAAACAATCACGTTTTCATCATGTTTTTCATCATGCCCCTTTGGTGTTGCATTGTTGTTGCATTGCAACAAGCTCCGTTCTTTGTTGTTCTTTAGAACCCTTTTCTAATTTACTACTATTTAAACAAGAGAATTGTATTGCACAAATTGGCATTTTATTTTTTGGTCCCGGTTTACAAATTTTTCAACTACTTGATGTTATTAAGTGCATAAAAGTGTACCAAAATCCATTGTCAAGTGATGTGATACGGATTACCAAGCAATGTTGAATGGATGTAGTTTGTAGATTTAGTTAGTTTCTTTAACCTATCACCGTATCCACAATCTTGATCGCTTCTAAATGCTTACTTCCTTTACTAGAAGAGAAAGGAGTGTTTTAGGTATAGTCCTAGTAGTATAGTCTTAAGGCATCTTTTTAGTAAAAAATTTACTGAAAATACATGAGTTTTCATAGCCCTCGTTTCTGACTTCTGAAAAGAATGAGCTCATGACAAACATTGGCAAATTGAGTGTTGCAGAAAATGAACAGCATTGGGAGGTTGCTTCTCAAGAGTTGCAGAATAGTTTAGGGATATATATTGATTACCCACAAAAGTTCAATGCCCCAAGAATTTAAGTTATGGCTGTGTGTTTTTAGTGTTCATCTCCCAATTCAGGTCTCAAAGCGTTGATTTTCCACGTTAGAGAACATGATTTGAAAATAGCTTCCAAAGCAATGCGTTTCATGTTACAGATCGTAAGGGATTACAATTATGGAAAAAAAGGGCCCATTCAATGGTAAACAAGTATGGCTTTGACGTCGTCTAGTGGAAGCTATGGCTTTCTCTGTTCTGTACGAGTATGCCAAGCTTCATACCGAGGTTGATCAGAGTGGGTACATTGCGGTATGAGTTGGACATGAGCTCTGAATTATAAATTGATACCGAGTCAGTGTCACCAGAATATGATCTGAAGGCCAGTTGTTGTGAGGTTTTGTGCGTTCAATATTATGGGCTTGGGAAACTAGGCATGTCTGTAAGAAACCAAAGTTTATTGACGTCAAAAGGAACAGATTTTAGGTGACATCGAAAAATACAATTCATGTTTTTATGTCAACAATGATGTTCAATGTAACATCAATGGACATCGTTGTTGACATAAAAACATGTTTTTTTTTATGTCATCTTGGATGTCTCCTGAAATTTGTTTTTTTGATGCCAATTGTTACATTGAACGTCACCTAAAACAAGGTTTTCTTATAGTGCATTGTCTATAACTAGCTCAATGAGTGGAAAAGTTCTATAGAATGCATGGCTGAACGTGAGATAGAAAGATTGTTGCAAGAACGAGAGTGTAAGATTGTGGAGGCTATGTTGTTTGCTGAACATGGGGCTGATAAAAAAAGAGCAGGGGATTGGATCAGAGACCTAGAAAAGTTATACCAAGAGCTAATTATCAAGGGTAACAATCAAGAAAGACTTATGCACATTATTTATGTGATGGGAGATATTCACTTAAACCTCCTAACAAATGACCACCAAGGTTTTCAATCTACCTTGGATAGAATGAGTCTTGTGTCGAACACACCAAATGATCGATGATAAGAAATTGTAGAGAGCTCACGAAATCGCTAGGTATGTTACATCTCCCAACCACAAAGGTTTTTGAGTTTTGCCAACAAAGTGGAATATTAAAGTGTTTCAAAAATGATTCCACTTTATTGCATTTTTTCCACATGGCAATTTGTTTGAGGTCTACTTGAGGACCTAACTTGTAATCTTCTAGAAATTGAGTCCTATTAAAGCATGGAATTAGGATTTCAAAAGTTGTTGCATCACCATTTGACATTTTTCTTAATGTGCACAGATGAAGTTGCACTTGCGTGTTTTGAAAAGAATATTGAACAAGACAATGCTCTGGAGCGAGTCCGTCTTTGCCAATTTTCCAAACAGGTTTGCATTGGTGTTGTTTGATTACCGTTTCCAGCAAGCCATGTGCCACAAACGCCTATTTCTCCAAAAGGAGTTGAAGTTCTTCATTGACACTATAGACAGTAAGTGCAATAGTTTCAATGGGAGTTCAACCAGCTTTTCAAGTGCTTCATTTAAGCTTTGTACTCATCATTGTTAGAATCGTCATTGTCCAAAGAAAGACGAAGACAACGAGGAGTCGAGGACGAAGACAAAAACGATGAGGAGTTAGCTGCCTTGGGTCACTATGAGCTTGAAAGCTCAATTGAATTTTACACAAGGTGCAACATATACTAGAAGACAAAAGGGTGTTTTAAGTGAGTTTTTAAGTATAATCCTAAACATATGATTTTAAGTAATGATCTTTAAGGAGATTTTCAGTAAAAATTTACTAAAAATATATGTGTTTTTAGTAAAATTTTGCTAAAAATCTCCTTAATGGTCATAATTTAAAATCTTATGTTTAGAATTATACTTAAAAACTCACTTAAAACACCCCTTTCTCTTGTAGTGATAAAATCAGATGGAAACAATCTCAGCCATTTAGAAAAGACAATAGAGTTACTTGATGAAGTTCTTGATAATGCAAAAAAGGTAGGAATAGATGTTTATTATGTACAATCTTCCCTCGCTCATTTGCATTTAATCAAAGCCTTGGTGTTGAGTGGCTAATTCATATGGCATAAGCCTTGGCCACTTCCAGAAGAACAAATTACGCCTAAGTTCTTGGATTCCAACAAATATCAAACAATCAAACAAGTGCAAGATTATCTAGACTACAATGGTGAGTTGCTCATGTTCTATGATTGTTGAAATTTTATATGCTACAATCATGACTTAAAATCATAATTGATGGTTCCAAGCAACTAAGAATTTTGCTTGGTGTTGGTTGGACATGGAACATCACTAGAACACCTCTTGCTTGCACATAAGACGTGCTTGGAGAGTTAGATGCCCTAATTTCAATCACCCTAGAATTCATATTGAAACATGGTGATGTACAAAATGCTGGTGGTAGGTAATAGAGAACATGCTAATTCATTATTGTTGATTTTTGAATGCTGTCATTTTTCAATCAGGTACTTCACCTACTAAAGCATTCTGCTTGTTGCACTATCATGATCAACAATGCAAGAAAATGTTCACGAAGCACTTGGATTCACTCAAGTATTATATTGACATATGGATTGCTTCAATTGAGAAACGAAAAAACTATATGTCAACTTGCAAAACTTGATCTCCGTGACTATAGGTTTCAACAAGGGATTGCATGACATGCTCTCTAAACTGAAGAATTGCTCCAAAAAAGAGGTAGCACGATGTAAAGATGAATTCTGGAAAATTCAAGGAAACAATTTCCCTTAAAGGTAGTTGCAAGAAAGGGTGTCCGTTTTTTGTAGTGTTTTGCCAAAATTGTAGTTTCTGCATTGAGTACTACAAGTACTATAATGACTACAAAACAAAACAATTTCAACCGTTGATAAAAAAAAATCAATGTTGGAGAGTATTGTTTTGAGTACCATGAGTACTTGTAGTATTGAAATAACATTGTTTGAAAAAACATCTAGATTATCATAGAAAATAGATACAATGAGGTATAAATTAATAATAAATAAAAAATCATGAACAAAAAAAATCTAAAAATTTTCCATTTGTGAGGACTTGATGGTAATCAAATTTCATCAAAAAAATGAAGCCAAAAACATCTTCACTATTCAGAAATATACGCGCAAGGGATCCTTATTTGTATACATGTAGACAACATAAAATAATGTTTTTTTAAGTTTTTTTTGGTGGGCACATGTCTCTCTAGTGTAGAAATATTCCACTAAAATTTAAGCTCTACATCATTAATTATGGGTACTCCATAGTATTAAAAAGCTCTAAATCACAAAATGTGAAAAATTAGATTAATTGGAATTTAATTATAAATTTTTTTTGAATTTTTTTGAAAAATAGGATTCTCTTTATGAAAAATTTGGTCATCTTCAATAAAAAAAATTCAAGTACATTGGCTTCATTCTCCAAATGTTATAGCCAAACTAAACTCTGCAACTCAAAGTAAGACAGAAAATAGGACTACCATTTCTTGCAACTACCTTAAAGCTCATTTATGGTTTGAAAGAGGGCAAGCACGCTTTCTAAAGCAACAACTAGATCAAAGGGAGCAAAAACTAGAGGTTTTTCTGAAGTCAAGGAGTAAAGATTTATTATCATTTTACTTAGATGATTAAGTAAACATGAAAAGAAAGAAGTATAGGATGGTTGACTCCAACAAAAGATAGCAAGTCCCTCATGAATATAGTAAAGAATTTGTAGGTCATTTGATTATCTTTGTTGAATTTCCTTTCTCCATCTCAACAAGATTTGCTCCTTTTTTTTGACGAGTCTAAGTATTGGGTTTTTTTGAAAATGACTTTCTTATTATCAAACCTTCTTGCAAATTTCCAATTGATAGGTGGCATAGAACGTCATCAAATCAAGCCTTGATGCTTGTGGTGAAGGTACTATATTTTTGGAATATTTTTTTGAAGATTAAGGGGATTTTGTGATATTTGCTCCTCGTTGTGGAATAGTGTGTAGAGTCCATATAGTGAGTTACAATATGCGTATAGGTATTGCATTGCCTTCAAGCCAATCCACACTCTCCAAATCATTGATTATACTAAAAGTGAGGCAATGTTGGTTTCTTATTGCTCAATGTTTTCGATTCATATAGAATACTTGAGTACAACAATCAAATTCCAATTGAATTGAGAACCTAAGTCCCAACCTAAGCAATAGACATTGTACTATAGAATCTACCAAAAGGAGTTTGCATATGAAGCTATGCACTTGCTTGCTAGAGCCTAGTATGACATTAGATTGTAATTACATTATTACTTGAAGATCAATCATATTTAATAATTGTGAGGTTGTTTTAGGAAAGTGATAGGGTTATGGAAGCATTTCTAATAAACAGTCTTCATGGAGATCCAATGGAACTGCAATCTGTAATTGAGCATTTGAACAAGGCTATGGATCCTGAAAGCCAACCTTGGAGCCAGTCGAAATATGACGAAGAAGAAGTTAGAAGCGGCCTCGAGAAATGGTACACGTTACTAATTACGCCCGAAGTGACCCGTTTTCTAAGAAGAATAAAACATGCTGACCACAAGTTGGTGATTTGTCCTAGTCAGGTAATTAACTATTTGATATGCTAAGTGTTGTCGTTGTGGGAGTCATGACATCTGCAACATTTTTTTCTGTATTTTCGTTTTGTTTTATTGAAGGTTTTAAGTTGTAAGAAATGTTGTTTTGAAATAATTGAGTCCAACATCCAACTCACAATCATCATGATGTAAAGTTTATTTTTCACAGCCACTTGCACTCATGTCATTTGAGCAAGCTGGAACCTATTGGTGGACCAGCTCAGAACATCACCAAGTCTCAATAACAGATATTTCGATAAAATGGCACCATTTTTCCGCCATTTTTTTCATTAATTTTCGAAGATTGGTATAGATTTCAGACCCTGAAACCTGAAATCTAGGAAAGGTATACACTTCAAACTGCACCTTCTGAACCTAAAAGTGCCAAGTTTGTGGAATACCGCCATTTTAATGAAAAATCCGTCCAATGTATTCTTTGATGCCAACCCATTTGATGAAATCCATATACATGTGTCAAGCAGGTTTTTACAAAGGTGCCATTTGCTGCTCTTCGAAATCCTGCTGCGCAATGCCTCAACAAAGGATATATGTTTCAAAGTCCCACCATCTCCATTACACCATCCTTACGAGTTCTCAAGCACAATATGGAAAGGTACACAGCCCTATATATAATACCTTCATAGCATGAAGAAGGTCATTGCCTAGTTATACAATGTTACATAAGGTAGGACAACCTATTGCAATCAAAAGACCCATCACAAACACTTAGGGAATGACCCCATCATGAGTTTTTTTCAAAAGATGAGATTTGGGTCACAATGATCAATATCTTGGGTGGCAAGAATTAACAAAATCATCAATGACTTCTTTTGAAATTTTAAACTTCCTAGTCCAAATTCATCATAGGAAGTGATTTTCTAAAGCTCCCAAAAAAATATTGTGATTACTTCAAGTGAGTAGGATGTCCCTTATGAATACACTTTTTGTTGGTTTTCAGGTAGTTCAAAGCCGACTCTGTATTGGACCATGATGGGCTACACACTTCAAAAATTCATAACAGATTCATACTTTGTCAAAAAAAAATATATATGATTTCAAGTACACTTGCCATTTATCACACTTATCTTTTACTGTGTGGAAAAAAAATAAAAATAAAATTCAGCATTGGCATGAGGACAAACTCCTAATTCTAACGGCAATGGGCTGTTTTACCAGCGCAGACTGCAGAACGTGTCATGACCAAAGGCACTGTTGAATCTGAGGGACGGACCGACGGACCGACCGACCGACCATTCCCCCAAATCACCGAAGCTTCCTCCCCACTTTAAAAAAAACATTGATGCTTTCCGGACGCCGGACCAAGCGTTCGGACCAAGCTTCGGACCAAGCTTCGGACCAAGCGTTCAGACCAAGCTTTCGGACCCAGCTTCGGACCCAGCTTCGGACCAATCTAAGTTCACTAAAGGTACTTCGAAGTCGAGGCTTGATTCAGTCGGTGTACCGAAGCTGGCGGACCACCTTCCGAAGTTCGGACCGAAGCAAAAGTTGGACCTCAGGCAGTCCCCAAGACCAAAGGAAATTGTCCCTGAAAACAACATTGCAAGCCCGCCAGCCACGGGCATTTCGAAAGTCAAATCCTGAATTTTCACATTGTTTTTTTATTTTAAATGTTTTTGAGCTTCGGTAAGAAAATATATTGTAGTTTCAATAATCTACTTTTTCAATTCATTTAAAAAATTTTCAAAATTGTGAAAATTATACTTTTTGTGATATTTTGAAGATAGCATCTCGAAAGCTCAAAATTCACTACATTTGAAGTTTTTTTTATTGAATATCCTTTGGTGTGAGCTCTAGAAATACATAATTTCAACCTTGATGTTTGTTGCTATTATTCCCAATTTTCATTTTTAAAAATTCATATTATTTTAAGTAATTCTATAATTACTATGATTTTTACAAAGAAATTCAGTCTTGAAAAAATCATTGTAAATTCAATTTGATATTTTTAATTATAAAAAAAATGATATTAAATTTGAAAGATATGATATTACACTTTTAAAATATCAAGATTTTGAAATGTGTGTTTTGATGTAGAAATTTAATGAAGTTTGATCAAGCCTAGACATAAAATATTCTTTAACCCTTGAAGTCCCATTGTCCCCTCAAAGAACAAAATTAGATTTTGGGCAGGTTCCTATGACCTCATTTTTGAGTGAATTTTTTGAAACTTTCCCACAATATAGAAAAACTCATTAGCTTTGAAGTAATATAATTTTTTTTCAATTGGTGCTTGGGAGCAAAAGTTATACTACAAAAAGCCTAAAACTGAACTCGGTGGGTAGTACAAAAAATATTGCAAAAAATCAAAATAAATTCTAATTTACTTTTTCCAAAATTTTATATTTTTGTCTATATGTGAAGCTTTGATTCGTTCTATTTGGATTAATAATGAGAAAGTTAAGGACAATCTTGTATTTTGGGCAATCTAAGCATCTTCTTGAAAAAATAATTTAGAGGATTTATTTCTAAATGCAATTTTCACAATTTTTCACAATTTTTTTTTACAAATGTTGTGTTTGATTGCTAAAACAATCCTACCATTGGGATTATTGTCTTTCAGTCCCATCTTGAAGCTATTAACAATTTAGTTTTTTATTCAATCTTGGACCTACTTCTACTTAATCATTTTTAAAGAATGAAAATGCAGTGTGATTTTTAAATAAAAAAATTTCCTAGACTTTCAACTCAATTCTTCAACCTAAATTCTTTTAATTCAAAGTTCGTAGTAGAAATAATTTCCACAAATGGTGGTCAAAGTCATCTGAAATTGTAGTTCAATGTTCAAAAAAGCTTTCTTTTTCAACTTTGAATGTTAATATCTTCCAATCTATATAGTCAAACTTCACGAAACTTTTACCACATGAGCTAAGAAAAGTGAAGTACAAGATCCTATGGTTACATTCTAAAAAAATGCTTTTTTTGTTTTCTTAGATGAACGCAACAAAAATGGCAGTTTTGAATGGTTTTTGATAGAAAAATAGCCTTGGGACTTTAGGGGTTAAGGGTTATATAGTGACTTGCATTCCCACTTTCTAAAAGAAGCTCAGTTGGAAGTTAATCCTTAATTCTAAAATGAAGTTGAAGACATAAACTAAGTGTTTGATGAATAACTTTCTCTTATTACCGTAAAAACAAATAATGCATAGTATCTATTGGTCCAAAAATTGAATTATATTTGAATGAGTATTAGTCATTGAGATGGTGTCTTTTTAAAAGTTATATGACATGCTCATGAAAACTTTTCATTAGAGTAGTTTTTGGGGTTTGAGAGGGCTATGAGTTCCCTATTGTTCTCTGATTCTGCAAACTCGCTGAAATCTGCCGCCTAACATGGTGAAGCAATTGCCATGTCATTTTCGAAAAATATTCAACTTTGTTTTTTCATTTAAAAAAATTTAATTTAATTTTTTTTTTCAATTTTTTTTTTCTTCTGACAGCATTGCTTTCTCTTCACTATGGGGGAATTGTAGGGGGCAGTTGTTTGAAATGGCCCTCTTGGACCCCAAAAAATCCTCTAATGAGGACTTTGGTTTTGAAATCAAGGATCATTGATAAAAAAGAAAGTGAATTTTAAATTTATTTGGAATTTTTCAGCTTACTAAATCCACTTCAATAGTAAATATGGCTTGCCAAGCATGGCCAAGCAACAAGACCCATACCATACTTCAAGTCTAGATTTTTTTTATTTCCCTTTAGAATATCTTCTAGTGGGCAAGTGAATGTTATTTAACATTTAAATGCCCAAAGCACCAAATTTTGGTGTTGACAAAACTTTGAAGTAAAATTAAAACTTTATCAAGTTACTATTTTTAGTAGTATTTTTGAAGACAATTTTTTTTGAAGTGTAGTTTTAGCATCAAAAATCTAATTTTGAAAATGAATAATTATGATTTTTCAATTCAAGATTTTGTGCAAGGATGTCCTTTGCAAATTTTGATTTTTAGTATTGAAGGCTCTTGGAAATGAGCCTTAAATATTTTAGATCTTGGAGAAAAAATCACATTAGAAATTAATTTAAAAAAATTAGAGGGAAGATTTTGAAAATCCATAAATTTATTGGGATAAAATATGTTGTGTCTTTTAACTTCATATTTTTTTTGGCAATCTCGATTTTAGATTTGACATGTGAAAAGAGGATTGAAAGACTTCAAATCACTTTTACACTATTAACACACTCAGTCACTTATAATGTTTCAGTCTATGAGTGATATTAATGCGTTTTCTATTTCTATGTGATCTTTAACATGTCTAATTTTTGAATTTTGAATTTATAATTTTAAAGAATTGATAAAACTTATGAAGTTTGTTTTTTTTGTTCAATTCAAAGCAAATTCCAAGAAGCTCTAAAAAGGCTTTGGGCATTTAGGAGTCAAGAGCTAAATTCACCAAGAAAAGAAAACTAAGAAAAATGAAGAGCTTAATTCTTGAGTGATAGATTGGTCTCCATGGAAATCATTTGTTTTGGTACTGTTTGCATTTTTGGAATAAAAAAATAAAAAAATGGACCTTCTCTTTTCCTACAAAATTTGGAGAATGAATAGTTGCCCTTTTGTCCTACACAAAAAGATTCTTTGTCATTCATTGATAAGACAATAGGGATAGTCACACTTTCTTCGAGAAGCAAAATTCTATGATCTCTAAGAACTAAGTTGGTGAAGGAAAAGAAGAAATAATGAGGAGCCATCTTGAATGAAGGTGTGACACCCCTTGTATAGGTGAATGAGAGGAGAATGAAAACTAGAGAAAACAAGTGGCACGGAAGGTTGCATGGTATGCAGGTGGCACAATTGACACACAACTTGGACTAAAACTAGGTGAAACTACTTAGGCAAAATTTCCTCAAGCCAGTTTCTTCACCTCCAAGAGGAGAAGAAACAACACTCCCTATGGTTGAAGTATGAGAGCTCCGCATCACATGGACATCCAATCACAAAGTGCTGTGATGCAATTTCTCTGAGAATTGCAGTCATGTTGAAGAAGGTGTGACTATCCCTAAGGTGGAGACACCAATAATTGATCATTTAAGCAATTTGGGAGTAGATTTTGCATAGTATGAATTGTTGAATATTTTTCGCATGTAGGAAGATAAGAAATATGGGGCTTGGTAAATTCTTAGACTTATATTTTGAAATTTGAAATTACAGTGCATTGCAGGAGGCAAAAGAACTCTTGACCCATAAACAATGTCTAGAGTCTTCCAATTCTGATCATACAAGAGAGTGCTTTCTTGCTCACTACTTTGGGCAATAACCTTATTAGTTCCAGCCTTGAAAAGGAAAAAAAACATCAAATTTCAAGATTGAGAGCCGACTTAAGGTTACACCCTCCTCCTAGTTGGGTACTGGCGGGGTTGATTATTGGAGCCTCCACCTTAATGACCGCGGCTTCGTCAGAAAATTCAAAATTGCAAACTCCTTGAGCCTCCGTCTTTCAATGCTCGCTTGGATGGCAAGCTTTTGTCCCTTTTGAGGGGCTAGCTAGACTCTGTAGGAACCTGGACCCTTCGCGGGGACTTTCGTCTCCTGTCAGTCGGACTCTGCGCTTGCTATAAAATTTATAGAAAAAGAAAGAAAATCATAGAAAGTGAATGCTGGGGAAGCAACCGTTTCTTATTATAATTTAAGTCTGCGGCTTTGACGCTCTCTGATTCCTGTAGAAACTCTCTCACTATAAATTGCAGGCTCTCCAACCAGAGTTCCATACTAACTGTCATTGCTCTCACTCGCGACATTGCATTTTCAGCTACTTGAACTCTATCGAATTTGGGTTGCAATTAGGTGTGTACGTGCGACAAAGCCTAGCTGTGTGTTTCAAATTGCGTGCTCTGGGATTGTGGGTTTCTTCCGAATGTCGTCATCTTTAATGGATCATATATGTCCTTCCTTGCTCACTCGCATCTTGATGCTGTCCTTGATCAATTTCATTGGGTTAGATCAGGGAATTGGAGCGGTTGTAAGCACTTTCCTCTCGGTGAAATCTTTCTCAGAGCTGCAGTGCTTCTTGTTTTCAGAGAAATCAAACGCGAATTTACGAGGCTTGATGTTGTTGTTCGCAGGTGTTGGTCTGTGCAAGAAAATCTAGCAGCCATGGTGATGAAGTTGTACGGCACACAAACTCCCAATGCGGAGCGCGCTATTATGCCACTCTTCTTCGCGGATGTAAGAAAATTTCTGCTGAATTAGAGATTCCGTGATGTTGATTCTGTGGAAATGTGATTTTTATGCAACGCTAATTGTCAGTCATTTGGATCTTTAATCAATGCAGCAATGGCGAAGCGCCGATCAGATGAACTTATCCACTTGATCTTTCTCACCATTGTCGTGGGCATCTGCAGGTGGATCCTGAGAAGGAGATGGAGATGGTGCTGGTGAGTTTAATGGGAAAACGGCAACAAACGCCCGCGTACAAGGCGAAGAATGTAAGCCCAGGATAGCAACCCGTACCCCTTTCTTGAGAGTTGGCTTATTTTGAAGATGTACGTGTTGTCAGAGTTTAGGTTTGATTGATCCCGATGCTACAATTAAGTGCAATTACTTTCAGCAACCTATATGAATGGTGTTCCTGTAATTGGTGTGTGTGCAGCCCTTTGGAGCCGTCCCGTACTTGGAGGATGGTGAGCTGGGAATCTTTGGTAAGTAGATGATACATTCAAAATGGAACTATGTCTTGTCTTGTTTGCTAATTTTAGTATGGCTCGCGTTGGTGAGCTGGGAATCTTTGGTAAGTAGATGATACATTCAAAATGGAACTATGTCATGTCTTGTTTGCTAATTTAAGTATGGCTCGCGTTAGAATCCTTTATGCTTTTCATCTAATCTTAGGTTGGTCGGCATGCTGGACTCATCTGATAGTGATTCCATGATTGGCGATGAAATCAGTTAGTCGAAAGTGATCAACATAGTAGGGCGGCATTGCTTTTTGCAACAGAAGAGTCTCCGTATGGGCAGAGTTAGTGGAATCTTTTTCTTTCAATGTTCCATCGACATCGCTGCCTTCATGCAAGTGTGGTTAGATTTGGAGCAGCAACTTTGTCTGCAAGAATGATGTATTCGTGTTCAGATTTTTTCTAACTTAATCGTAAATGCGTGCGTGGAAATAAATGCAGAGTCTCGAGCCATAGCCAAGTACATTGTGGACAAGTACAACTTGACATTCCTGGTGGGCACGACCGTGGAGGAGAGGGCCACTATCAACCAGTGGGTGGAATCCGAGTCCCAGAACTTCTCCGCTGGAGTTGCACCCTTGTTATTTGAGCTCTTCTATTCCCGGATTGAAAACAGACCTGTAAATGAGAAAGTCAAGGCCACCACTATGGAAAAACTCGGCAAGGTGTTGGACGTATACGAGGCCCAGCTCTCCAAGCACAAGTATCTCGCTGGTGATAGCTACACTCTGGCTGATATTTTCCACACCCCTTTCCTGTTGAAGGTCAAGACCCTGGATGTGTTTGCAGGAGTATTTGACAACCGTCCCCATGTGAAGGCTTGGGCTGACGATCTCACCTCGAATCCAGCGTTCCTGAAAGCCAGAAAATTGGACTGGGATAATGCCACTCCTTTCTAGAGTGTGCATTGACACTCGGTTAATTTAGGGATCCAGCAATTTGGATCTGTTGATATTGAGTTGAGTGAATACTCGACTGTTTTGGGGTGAGATAGATTGGGTTTAGTGTGGTATTTTTTGGGGTTAGGAACAACAGCCTCTTCGTGCTGTATCCAGTCCCTTGCAATGTTGGTGACAACTCTCTTGTACTGTGTTGCAAGGACAATAAAACTTTATGTTTAAAAGAGACCATGGAGTGTTTTTATTAAGGAAGTCTCGTTGCCACATCACACAAAGATTATTTTGCATCACTTCCAATCACTGCAAAATGAAGGTGGTCGAAATCTTATGGTAGCAAAATGGGTATAAATTAGTTTGAGTTCCAAAGGGAGTTCCCTTGTGGAAACTGCAATTCAGCCTTGATGGAGCCTATGCGGAGTTTTCCGCACATTATGTTTATCCTGGCTTCTCGTGCTGGAATGTCATCGTTAGCCTGAGCTTTAAAAGTGGGACATTGAAAATGTGTTAAACCTAGAAGGACTTGGTGATGGATGCTAGAGAATCCTTCTATATAGGATAAAAGTGCAGATGTTTATCCTTGAAATTTTGTGTGAAAATGGGAGATCTTGCATAGTAGTTTGACCTCCAATGAGTGCCATTGGTTTTTTTTTAAGCAAATGATTTACACAATATCAAAAACGATGGTTATGACAATGACCAGCTTGTCCTTCTTGGGTTAAAGGACCCTAGTAGCAACTTCACTAATTTATCATTGTTCATTTTTTGGATAGTTCATATTCTACAATACACAATATGATGCAAGAGGAGTGTTCAGATTTTTCCAATGCACTCATGTATCTTACAATTTTTCTTCACTTTACCTTCAAGAATATATATATATGCCCAATAATTTCGATTTTCACATATAAGATCTGAAATTTTCATGAACTAGATAAGATATACAATTGGATTTGTGAAAAATAAAATTAGAACCTTTAATTACAATGTAGTAGAAATATTGAAGTAAAGAACATACAAAGTGGAGAATTTGAAGTTTAATGACATGGTCATAGGCACCGCTAACTCCTAAAGTTCCTTGACTATGCTTTCACCAAAAACGCTCACAAATTGCCATTTCTAGTACTCATAGTTTATTTATTTGAAAACATTTTTTAACACATTCAACCATAAGATCTCTTAATAAGCTAATTTGAGAAGATGTAGTAAAAATTTCAAAAATATTCATTGTGGAGATTGTAAGATACTAGTGTTTGAATTGACAAAAAGCCTTTTTTTGGTCCTATGAAAAATCAAGGAGTTGTACTTTACAAGGTCACATTTGTATGAAAAAAAATATCCAAAATAGTTTCAAGTCTTTGGATTCATTCTTCAAGGCAAGTTGTCTATTTGCTTGAAAATTTTCACATCATTTAGAATTGTACAATATATAGGGAAAAAATAGTAAGTAGAAAGAAATAGAGAATGAATCAAAATACAAAATTGTTAATAATTTAGTTCTAGAATTTAAAAATGCCAATCCCAATGGTTGCAATGTTTTAAGAAGAAATCTACATCCTATGGTTTTATTTTTTTCCACAAATATTGAAATTTGAGTTAAATAAAGGACTTCAAAGTTTATTCTAGAGTAGAGAAATAAATCTATAATTGCCCCCAAACTAAAACTCCTCATAACTTTCATCTCATTGATCAAAATAGAATGATTTAAAGCTTTCCATGTTTATATAAATCTAAAGAACCAATTTTAAATTTTTATTTCTGAAAAAAGTGATTTTTTAAATTTATTTGCATGGATTGCTCGAGTAGGAAAACAAACAACATTTTGTATTATAAATTTTCACTTGTGTGGGTAGTTGCAAGAAACACTAGTTGTTTTTTATTCAAAACAGCCTTACTACTAGAGTTTCATGACTTTTTGAATAAATTTTTTGAAAATAAAATAAAATATAGATAATTTATAAAGCATTAAAAATAGTACAAGTGAAAAAATTCAAGCCTGAAAAAATTTATCTCCAAAAGTTTTACCCAACAAAAGAGGCCTATAAAAATGCAAGAAAATAGATACTTTTAAATTTGATTTTTAGAAAATAGTAAAAAAATTGAAATAATTAATAGAAAAAAATCATTTTTTGAATCTTCTCTTTGGTCCCATGTGAACAAAAAAATCATCATAAAAAATTTTCCCCTCTTCATAGTGCTTGCGCAAATAATGTCCACTTTCAACCCATGTACAACCCTTACACTGGGTTCTTTGCCAAAATCTCATTAGAAGTCTTTAGAATGTTAGCTGACCTACAATAGGTCGAAACCTTAGCTTCAAAATCGCATTTCTATTTGAATGAGAACCCTCCAAACAACCAAAGTGGACACCCAATTGGGGCCACCTTAAAAATAGTAAATTATTTTAAAGAAAATTGAAAAAATTACTAAATGTCTAAATCAACAACTTGCACCTCTCCTCCAAATTTTAGCTTAAACAAACTTAAACCACAAAAGTTATGAGGGAAAAACACCTCCATAGAGACCAAGGAGACACACAAAAAGGACAAGTGTTTCTTGTAATCACCCATGTACACAAATGAAATGAAATTTAGTACTCATGGAAGATATTCCTCATCTATACCTTGTAAAAAAATTCAGCCTAAATAAGTTAAATCTTTGCTCACATGCCCCTACTCCAAAAAAGTTATGTTGCAAAAAACACAAGGTTGATTCTCTGAGGGTTAATTAATCACTAAAAGAACCAAAGTCCCTACTTAAGACAAAATAGATTTTAGATAGGCTCCTACAACCTCAACTTTTGTTTTGATTTCTTAAAACTGTTTTTTAAGATAGAAAAATATATTAGACTTTGGGAAATATAACTTTATTCAATCAATGCACGGGAGCAAAAGTTATGTCATTCTAAACACAATTTATTCATAACTAGGTAATAAAAGAAATCTACATAAACTTGAAATAAAATTTAAAAAATTTGTTCATTTTCTCATGCATCATATTTTTGTCTTTATATAAAACTTTGATTCATTCCATTTGGATTCTTGATGTGAAAGTTATGGAGCATCTTGTTTTTGACAACTAATTATAAACTTTTCTTGAAAAAATAATATATTGTGAACATTCCTAAACTCAATTTTTCAAAACAAGAAGTTCTCTAAGAATTATTTTGCTTGCTTGAACAATTTTATAGTTGTATATATTTGTAATACCTTGTAGTTATTAGGCACTCAAGGTGTATAGTGATTTAAAATTTTTTATCTCACCCCCCCTCACCCCCACCCCCTCTTGTAATCTTTAAAATTAAAGTTCTTGACAAACAATATGGGACAATTGATCCCGTATCCAATATTGTATCCGTATTTAGTACTCGTATTCAAAACAAAACTCCATATTCGAAACGAAACAATATTCGTATTCAATACACGTATTCAGTATGCATATCCAATACCTATATTTAGTACCCGTATTCAATATCCATATTCAATACACATATTTAGTACTCAAATTCTGTACCCATACCCGTATTCGTATTCATATTCAGTATTTGTATTTTATATTTGAACGGCTCAGATTAAATTTCACAAGATCAACATCTTGTGATTTTTTGAGAAATCAACGTCAATTTTATGGGTAAGCATTTTTTTCAAAAAAATCAACGGCTCACAAATTTTTTGAGAGAGGAGGGGGGGAACTAATGGGAAACTGGGGTGGCAGGCGAGTTTCAGTGTATAGTGTATTTCAATTCCATCAAATCAAATATTAACAATTTAGTTTTTTCTTCTATCTTATACATGCTTTTGGTTATTTTTTTTTTTAGAATAAAAATCAAGTTTTTTTTATTTTAATTTTAATTCCTAGATTGTCAACTCAATTCTTCAAGGTAAATTTTTTCTTAGCTTAAACTTTGTTGTGCAAAAAAATTAAGTTAAGACGATTCAAAGTCAAATAACCAAGTCATGTAAGGTGGAAAAAAATTAGTTTTCTTTACTTTAAATGCAGATGTCTTGCAATGTAAATAGACAAAGTTTTTGAAATTTCTTCCATACATTTTCACACTATTATGGCATATTTATGGCTTTAACAATAACAACAGTTTCCTATGAAAAAAGTATCCTTTGTTGTATGTCTCTATAAACTCAAACTAATGTACATCTCAAAATGTATAAAGGGAAGCAAATACAATGACAAAATTAAATCAAAGTTAGAGACATTTGCATTCATAAAGCCATAGCACACAAATGAGTAAAAAAAAAAAAAAAATTGTAAAATGGAAGGTGGTATTTATATGAAAGAAAAATCCAAACCATTCATAACTTTTACAAGAAATTAAAAATTGATAATCCCAATGGTAAGAATGTTCAAGTAAACAATTCATATCCTTTTTAGTTAAAAAAATTTCAATATAGTCAGAATTCAAAATATGACTTTATATATTTTTTTTACTTTCATTGCCTACAAAATAAAACATTAAGGAAAGAATGGATCTTCAAAGAGTCTTCTAAGGACTCCTAACATTCATTAAAATTTATTACTCAAAGAAATGGTGAAATTTTTTACTTATCTAGTTATCTTCATTCATCTATTGACTTAGAGAATGTATATAATATCCAATTTTGAAAATACACTCTTATTTTACTTGATTTAATAGTACAAAGAGTTATTATTCTAATTGGTTGAATTAGATAATCTATTTAACTTAATAGTACTTTTATTAATATACTAATTTAGCTATGGTCATTGTGCAATATACAATGGTCATCATGAACATTTGTAATGGTGTACACTAACTTTATGAGGTTTAACAACAAATCAATTGGAACATAGAAAAATTTAATAAAATAAGAGTTATGACAAACCAATAGAAATTCATTAAAGATAATAGTATAAATGTATCATAGAAATTGTACTTATTATAGGGTATATAACCTTCATATATAATTATATGGCCTTGTCAAATGCTTAGGGGTCCATTTTATACCTAATACTCCTCATAATTTTTGTGTCATTATTCAAAATTTAATAGTTTAAATGTTTTGAATAGATATCAATTTATATAATGCCAAAAAATAATTAATTTTTTAAAAATAGAATTTTAGCCATCCATCCAGTTTGACATTGATATAAAAAAAATGCTCTAATATTTCCAAATATAGCTCCATAAGTAGGTTAAAATGATTAGCATCTATGCAAAAAGACTCATTCAAAAATCCCAAATTTTGAAGTCATCAAAGCCTATATAAGTTCTTCAATAACCCAAAGTAGTCTCTTTGGTCTTTTAGGGATTAATGAATCTCAAAGTTTGCAAAACCGTAGGTTTTGGACCTCTTTTCTAAAATCATAATAACAAATTTTTTAAATTGCTTTTTCATTGACACAATATCTAGGTATGTCTTTATGCATTGATTTTTATATTCCGATAACACCTATTTTCATTGAAAATATTAAAATTTATCCTTCATAAATTTAAAAATGATTTAGAATTTCAAAAACACATTTGATACTTATATAAATGGAATTTCAAGACTTTTGATTGACTCAATAGTACACAATATTTTTGGCAATCCAAAAGAATGTATAAATTGCTTATGAGTTGTTGCTAGATTATAATTACAATATTTTTGATATAAATGTCATATTAAGAAATCTCTAATAATTTAATTACTTGTAGTCATGCTTCTACTTTTCATTGATGATATTCAATAATGATGCTAACACCAAAAACTAAAAACTCCATTGCATATTGGATTGTATATAATGATCTTCAAGTTATTTGTAATACAACAAAGAATTTCTCAGATTTTTCACTACAAGAAAGGAACTTTTTAATTACTATTTGATAATTTAATTTGAAAAATTTGAATTCATATCAACAATTCTAAATCTTGAATTAGCTAAAAAACGTCAAAAATTCAAAATTAACCAACTACAAAATAGGAAGATGTCAAGTGAAGTGACATCAAGGCCACTCCACATTGACTTATAGTATTAGATGGATTCTCATGGGATAGTTTTGAATAAATTTCATCCAAATTATAGAATTTATCAATGGTAGGATTTGAATATTTAGGTGGAAAGAGAACTTTGACTTAACATTGTTGTCTAAAAGTGAAGTGTATGAGTATTTTTGGAGAGAATTGTGTATGTTTTATTTTGCTAGGAGATGATGGTTTATCATTTAGAGCATCTACAATAGTGCTAGTATCGGCACTATGTTGAGTGGTATGTAATTAAAATTGAAATTGCAATCCAATGAAATCATTATGGGGAGCTCTTCTTTTAGGGCCTTGATATGAAACCTCCTAACACCAACAAATTTGCAAACTGTCAAGGGTTTGAAGTTAGTTATCAGTAGAAATAATCATTATTGTCAACATTTTTTGCATTTTTTACCAATCAATTCAACCTTCCCTTTAATTGTTTCAATGTCAAGTCTCTTTCTAATGTAGATTTTTTTTTCTTTCATTCTTTTTATAATGCAAAAAATCTACTTGATAGTTGACTTTGACAAAAATTGTATGTAGAGTTTTGTAAAGTGGCTGCGCATTTGAGTAACCTTGTCATAAAAAGACTCAGCACTACAGATGCCTTCGTTTCAACCCTTGCATTTGCCGATCCACCTTTGTCAAAAAAAAAGACTCGTCACTATAGATGCCTCTGTTTCAACCCTTTGCATTTTCCGATGCAAGGATTGTTTATTGAGAATGGATTCCAAATGCTCTTAATAAAGTTTTCACTTCTTCTCTTATGCTTGCACCCTTGAACTCTCCCTTCATAGAGAAAGAACTACTTGACTTTGTGTGTATAAATTTCTAAGTTTCTTTTTGAATGTGTGTTTGTTATACATTTCTAGTTTATTTTTTTTATTGCATATTTGATATTAGTTGTGGCACTTGGTTTGTTATGTACTACAATCTTTGTTTACATGACAAGGACAAGTGTTTACATTCATTTGTAAAGGTTAAAAATCTAAAGTTTGTGCATGTTAGGTCCAACAAGTTGGATGTTCAAATTGAATGTGATACAATCTAACAAAAAAAAAATAGGAAATGAAGTTGACGGAGGGCGAAGGAGCCTCTGTAGTCATTCATGGGAGACCCGTGCTATAAAAATGAAGACCGCCGGTTGAAGAAATCTGGAGCAGAGGTTGAGGACATTGCATCGTTGTTTCCCAGCAGATGTGAGCTACTCAAGTATCAAGATGCCACTGTAGCAAGCAAATCTCCTGAAGATCGACCGCAAAGCTAACTGCCGAGCGAGAGGTCCAGCTCTCAAGCTTTCATTCACATTGCGGCCCATTATGAAACGGACGATGACAAAAAACAAAACAAAACAAAACTGGGAGTCTTTTGTCTCACTGAACAGAATCGCACTGATATGCCTTCAAGTAGTTCAACTCCACTCGTCAATTCTGATGGTGTACTTTCTGCAGAGAATGTTGTCGAGAGTAAATTTGAGTGGCGCTCACACATGATCGTCTTGAGCGCATGCGGCTCTGCAACAGGAGAAGTGCGTTTCGAATTTATTTCGATTTAATCTGTTTTTTGTTGAAATCATGATAGATTACTCTAACTAGTTGTTAATTCTTCTATGATTGTGCAAAGGCTTGTATTTCCACTACGTAAAAATTCTCGAATGATCTAGATCTTGCATTCGAGCACATTCTCATCTAACTTTTGGTCATTGATTTCATGGAATGTAACTTGGATATGTCCGATCCATGGAATTTTGTGGTGGTAGATAAAAGCTGACGGCGTGCTCAACCTCGCTCGCGCTTTTCATGGTGGCTGGAGTTTCTTGCTCGGTAGTGTCCCAGTGGAAAATTGAGGATGATTCCACAGCTCAACTTATGACACTGTTCTACCAACGCATGCTACAAGAGCTGGATGTGGCGACTGCCCTGCGATCCTCCATGCAGGAGATGTTGGACAATGGATCCAGCATTAGGCAGTGGGCTCCTTTCGTGGTGTGGAGTCTTCCAACCGTTTGCCTTGCCTGATGAATTACTTTCGGAGGATGTAGGGATTGGGCTTCTGCGAAAGGGAGAAGAGCTCATTCACTCAAATAGGTGCAGCATCACTACTTCCATAATATCGTATTAATCCAGTTGCTTTAATCCAATAGTCTTTTTGGTTGTCTCGGAAAATACATCTCTCAACTATTTAATTTTTAGAAAATAGGAAAAATAATTTTGAACAAAACTAAAAATTGACCATTTGGGAGGACTTCTTAGTGATGAGATTTGACAAAAAAAATGAAGTCAAAACCATCTCTAATATTTAGAAATGTGCGCGCAAAGAAGACCTATTTGCACAACTATGGAGGCTATAAAATAATGTAATTTTAGATGATCTTTGGTAGGAACATGTCTACCTATTAGAAGAATATATCATAGAAATTTCAACTAAAAATCATTAATTTAAACCACTCAATAGTACTAAAAAAAAAACCTAAACGTCAAAGTATGACAAATTAACAAAATTGAATTTTAAATATAAAATGATTTTTTTTAATTTCTGAAAAATAAGGGATACAATTACAATCAAGACATCTAGGAAGAGTTTTTTTTTAAAATTTTGGCATTGAACCTAGAAATCAAAAGTCACAGCAAAAATATTAGTGGCCCCCCCAAAAAAAACGCAACAATTAGGACAAGTGTTTCTTGCAATCACCCATCTCTGACCTTGGATTCTGACCTTGGATGCTCAGTAATATTCCCAGTCCAACTTAAAACTAAGCTTAGTTACAGTCTCAACTACTAACAAGCACTGTGGATGCTTCTTGCATTCAGGAAAGATGGACACTTGCAAGCGGTAGCGGCATCGATTTTGTGGTGGAATATGATCTCGATTTATCTGATCCGTCTCCACACAATTAAGTTCTTGCATTTTTGTGTTACGTCTCAGGTAATCTTATGTCATATTATTCATCATTGCTGGGATGAGTTTTATTTTACTACATGATTCCTTCCATGTGAAAGACATTGCGGTTCAGACTGAATAGACTCTCACATTTGCTGTGCTGTGAATTGATTACATACAATGTATTTATGATCATGAAATTATGTTGCTAGCGTAGTAATTGAACATGAAGGATCCATTGCCATCTTCAACACAGTGCGCCCCTTCAATTTGAGGCTAATTTTTTTGACGATCAGGAACATCTGCCCCGGTATTTGGCAAAGAAAGTAGACCTGAACCAGTTGGAAACTGCTTCCCGAACTGTTTCGATGATGTCTGCTCACAGCAATCTCGAATCTGGTAGCTTTCAGATGGCGCTGGAACATCTTCATGAGATCCTCGTCAAGCCTATTCTGAAGGACTCATTGATCAGTGCTACGCACCACCAAACGTTGGTGTTCATTCCCTGTAAGGTGAGGATTCAAAACCATGCGTGTTAGTCAACGTGCTCTGGAGAGTCCTGATATGTTTCTTCAAATTTAGAAAAGAATAATCACAAACAATTGTTGACAGGAATTTTGATATGCATCAAGTCGGACTTCTTCTGGACAGATGAAGTCCTTGTAAGGAATGTGGAAATCATCTCTGACTTGCAGTACTCTATCAAGGAAGGTATATTTGATACGAGTGATGTTTTTCTGGTGCTTCACATTTGTGTCTGCAATTGAAGCGGCACAGCAAGTTAGTTAATGATTTCGGAAACATGCAGTACACCTGTTTGAACTGGTAGTGGTTGTCTCCAGCTCCTTCAAGGAGTCCCGTTTGCGCTACTTCGAGACGGTGCTCAACGTAATGGAGGAGAGGATACCTCTTTCAGACCCACACAGCCAGTCTCCATAGTGCCTGCATTCTGGAGACTGAAATTCTGCAACACTCAAGTTTTGTACCACCAAACCCTGCTTTCGATGCCGGACGGCTCGGACGCCAGCCTCGTCCTTTGCAACCCCACTGTTTCTCAAGAAGAGATGGAGACGAGTGACTCAGGACCAGCATTTGCCGTTGCTTCACTATTTCCCAGCCACTACAGAGCATTCTATGGCGCTGACTCCACTGTTGAGTCTCTTCGGATATGGGCAAGCCTGCCAAGCTCGTACACTGAAGACTATTGCCAAGCTTTTTTCCACATTGAGGCCGAGATTGGTGAAGGCTTCAAATGCTGAAGAGATTGAGAAATATGGCCCTGAGGAATGGAGGGCGTGCTTCGCGGTCGTCAGGGCCAATGGGCAGGTTGATCTCCTCCTCTTCAATCGAAGAAGTACCTGCTTGATGATGGTGGACTTGTATACAGTATACTGCAAAGTGTCAAATCTATTTTCACCAAAGTTTTATGGGCAATTTGCTGTGTCGGATGATGAACTAATGGATTGTTCTGGCTGGCCCTCCGTATCCTCAGATTCAGAAGGAGGTTGCGATAAACCTGGTGGAAAAAATTATGGACCGCGGGATTCCATGTGTGGTTCTGTCAAACTCTCCCGTATTTGATATCTCATCGGATGTGTTCTTCACACATCTTTACACAAATCTGAAGAGCGGGGATAGTGTGGCCGCAACTGTTCGCCGCTCTATGCTTGAGATGAAGAACGTCGAGGGATTTGAGTTGGATCAGTGGGCTGCATTTTCAGTATCTGGTGATCCGACGGTACGTCTCCCTGAGGAAATGCTTGGGAGACCTCGATTCGACAGTGATTTGCTCATTTTTCCTCGCTCATGAAAATATTCATACGGTTATGGTCGAGTCGCACTTTCCTGAAAATAGAAGAAGAGATCGATCTTGCAGAATGAAGGTCTCGAAAGTCGCCCTCATTCTGCAAATGCTGGTTTGTAGTGAAGCTTTTCTTCAGTCCTGAAACATTAAACGAGGTAGGCAAGAAAGTTTAAATATTGTTTTTTGGAAATTTCGGACATATTGTCGTGTGACGTGAGTGTGAAAGTCTCTGTCAGATGAAATACAAGTTACAGAGTGGTTTTGGACTTCACTGTGGGGTTTCAGAGGATTCTCAATCAGCAGAAACTTCAGGAAATGAGATGTCAGTTCTGTACTAGCTGGCTGCAAAATGTTTTTAATCTAAAGCTCGCTCATCACACTTCTAAATGATTTAAGCCCTCATTGTCTGTCAATTCCCAACATGTGAACATGGTAATGTTTCTGCCGTCACCGGTGTCCTAATCGAAAGTCACATTGAGAGCTCAAACTCCTTGGTTATCAATCAGATCATTGAGATTCTGTTTGATCGTGAGAAACAAGACGGAGGAATGTGATACTGTACGTCCCTACTCAATTGAAAGTCGAAACTGCATTTCCAATATCCGGATTTGCATGGAGTGAAATTGTGAAAAGAACGCCAGTGGCCATTCAAATTAAACCTAACCGCTGCAGATTCTACAATGAAGATAATTCTTCTCGCTCGTCTTATCCGGTGAAGAAACTATGAACTGATCGAATGAATGCTGGCTTCTCAACTCATGCAACAGGAAGTCAACCCTTTTGAGTTACAGTATGTTGGTCGATGGTCTACCAGACGTCGTACAGCAGGCCCTCTGAACTTCGAAACACCACATGATGGCTCTCACCATTCGAGACAGTAACTATTCAAGAATAATAATGACCTGATCCCACATGTTCCTCATCTTCAAACTTCAACGAGGAACATGTCCGGAAGTCGCATCTGCAATGCTTGAAAAATCATCTACACTACAGGAAGCTTAACTTGGTGCTACTTACTTGGACATGTGCACGCACGCACCTTACATACCAACGAGGAAGAGATCTTCGCTTTGAGGGAGTATATTTATTCTGTGCTTATATATGTGCTCTTAATCTCGTCCTCACCTGCGTCAAATTGTGTTGCGAATCCTCTTCGTTCGGTGTTTACTCTCTCTCTCTCGTAACTAATGAACTGTTCGACGATCAACGACGTGCTATGCTTCGAGGCGAACAGGCTATATAACAGATCTGCCAACACAAGAGCAGATATGTGCACCAACTAGCTTCCTGCTCCAATCTAGAACTAAATCTAACTATTACATACATTTGCGCCTCTAAATCTAACTATTACATACAATCCAGTGTACATAATCAATACAATTCAGAGATTTTGGAGACTCAAATCTAAAACAACCTACAGGTTTTGAATTTCGAATCTCACTAATTTGTAGATTTTGAAATTCCAGTTTTGATGATTTGTGGATTTCAAAATTCCAAATCTAACCTCTTTTCTAGATTTCAGAATTTCACATATTCATTAGTAATTTGTGGATTTCAACCATTTAAGAAAATTTATAATTTCATAGATTTTAGAAATTCTAAGATTTCTAGGATCTACAATCTCTAGAAATATTAGAATTACATGAGTACAGTAGAGTTCATTACCTTAGAGTATCAATGACAACTTACAACTTACTCATATGTGTCCAGCCTCATGGTACCCTTGACAATCTATATATGGAACAATTGTATCTTGTGAAATCTACCCAAAGATTAGGTGGAAACAATATTAAAATATAATATCTATCAATGCGTTGTAAAATTGAATTTAGATTATAGGGAATTTTATTACATTGGCATATTTCATATGGCATTTTCAAACAACACAATTTAAATCATAAAAGTGACACCTAAAACATTCATAGATCTTAGACCACATGGTTTAAATCGTAAAAGTGCCAAAGTTGCAGAATGGCACCATTTTGTTGTAATTCCCTATGATTGCACTAAAGAGATTTAGAATGAATTCATGAAGAAAGGAAAGCTCACAAGAAACTTCTAAACTTCTTTGTGATCATATGAGAAAACTTTAGAGTTTCTCCACTTTCACAAGAGGAATTGATATAACCTCCTTGTGAATTATTGAACTTCAGTGCGACCAATTTATGTAAATGAAGAGACTATAAATATATCAGCATATGGAGGTTAGTTAAATTCTTTAAATTATCATTTCCACAAAGTAGTTGTTGCAAAGCACTCATTTTGGCTCATCACCTCAAGAAGTCAAATGTGTTGCCAAGGCAAGCAATCAATCATAGAAGACATGTAGCAAACAATCGATACTTGGAACCATCTTCACTTACATACCACAGAAAAAAAAAAGCTCTTCCTAACCCACTAAAATGTAGCAATAAATAATCTCTCAATCATATCATTTCAAGGATCAAGAATTCAAAGTTGAAGAGTAACCATCAGTCAAGTGCAAAGAACAAAAACAACACGATGAAGCAAAGCTTTGGGAGATTGAGCATGTGGTGAACAGAGTCACAAGAGATCACTCCTGGAACTGGAAGCTGAAGTTGGTATCCAGGTCAGATTAAACCAAACTTAGGAATGTGCACACAAATTCAAAAAAATTAAAAATAAACACAACAGCATGACTTTGGGGGAAAAAAAAATTGAACTATTTCTGATGAATTTCAGCTTTTATCCAAACACGTTTTTCTTCATATTAAGTTTCTTGCATCAACATAAGTAAAACATTTTCTGTATTTTCTGATCTTGCAAAGTAACATCAAGCATGACATGAATTTGTAAGGAGAGTGGAGTAGTGAACCATTCTTACTTCAAAAACTGCAACTCGATAGACCTCAAGTGATGCAAACTTCACATCGCTCACAATTGCAAAGAATCGCAACACTCAGGAAGAGCACAAAGTGATTCTATGTAAACAGTGAAAATATTAGATTATTCGTGAAGCATTTCTTAGGCTTAACTGCATAGAAACATTTTAATAAAAACATTAAAAATCAGTGTGAAGATCACAATTAATTACAGCTTGTACAGCTTGTATTTCATTGTATTTCGTTGTATTTCGTTGGAGTTGTAGCTCCGGAGAAGAGCGCGCGGCTGAAGTGCGTCCTGCGGATGCAACGTATCCATCTTCAGTTGAATGTTAAGTTATCTTTTAACTTAACTTAGTTTGCGAAATTGGGATCTCCAGTTGCTTCGTACATTGCAACACTTCAATCTGTGACATCAATTTCTTTTTTAATGTTACTGAATTCTGAAATAATTGTTTAATTAATGATCAAATTAGTCTTTGATTGCTCAGCGAAGGATCAACTAAAAAATAGTCATTGTTTTCATACGATTTGTACAATAGGATTGAGAATTCTACCTACTGAAGTAACAAGGTTGAAGAGTTCTTTGAAACAGACCAAAGGAATATAAGTATTAAGGTAACACCACCCATAACCATCATTTTAAGGTTTTTGAACATGATTATTATTAATCAACATCCAAAAAATTATAGGATCCTATTAGCAAGAGAAAAATAATTATTGTGGACTTTCAAATGTATTATTTGGATACTGTGAGAATAAGTTGTGAATTTTTGAAGAGTTGACTTCTATTGCACCTAATACTAGCACTAGGGTCTGATGTTCAGATGTGGTATATCCTTGTAATGACATCTATTCACTTCCAAGGATTATTGAAGATTTTATAGGTGATGGTTATGGGTAGAGTGATGGTTATGGATGTTGCTACTTTAGGTGTGAATGTTTGCACAAACTGTTGATGCTTTGATGTTTCCATTGTAATTCACAATTCTTATGACCCAAAACTTCTATTTTTTTTTATGGATTTTATTGTGACTTTAGATATTTTCTAGGATTTTGCAACCCTTGACTTCCAAGAAGATTAATCCATGCAATCCCATAAGTCCTTAAACTTTGCATGTAGCCTCTAAAAGACTCCACGTACATGCATAATTGCAAGATAATTTTCTTACTTTTGCACTTTCAAAAAAAGATATATAAGAGTAGTTACCTTGCTTTCAATAAGGGGTACGGCATCTTTCGCTTGATGGAAATTCTTGGCATTCTAATTGTGCCGTTGGACTCCTTGGAGTGCTTTTTAGTCAAAGGTGCCTCCTTCTAGCCTTTGGTCACAGACTTTGTTGCTTCTTCTTGAAGTTGGAATTTTATACAAGGTAGAATAAATTCATTTTCTCACCATGGCCGGCACATCTACAAGACTTCCTAACCTGGGATCTATTTGGAACATATTAGTCCTATAAATAACCCATAGTCACATTGAATGACACTTTTATCATTTTTAGCCAACCACAAGGTTGTTTGTCTATGTAATTGTTATTTTGGATGGGAATCTTGCTAATTTGAATGAGACCTCCTATCTCCTGGGTTTTAGCTATCTTTGAGTATTAATTCTATGATAAGGTTTCCAATAATGTCTTTTTAAGTCCCAAGGGACATTTTGACATTTTGATATGTGTAACCCACCTTTGAGTCAACATATTTACTTACAAGGTTTATACACTAAAAGGTTACTTTTGTTGCATAAGTGAAAAAATAATGAAAATACAAACCCTCATGACAACTTTTGGACTGACAGCCTTCACCAAGGCCAATGATACCATCAAAGTCATTTACCAATTACAAGATAAAACTTGAAAGGCACGAAGTTCAAAAGAGGTAGCCTTCCAAATTTGTCCACTAGAACAAGGATTGAGACACAAGGATGTGCAAAATTTACATTTACAAAGAACTTGAGTGATCACCATAATGGCCATGAAAGAAAATTCAAATTTTAAACCCTTTGGAGCTTCAATCTTTTTTTGAATTTTTGCACATTTTTGTTTATAACTTTATACAGAAAAATACTAGTTACCACAATTTCATAAAATTAGTCATTAGGAAAGGTAAGTTGTCTCCTCAAGATTCAAATATTATATTAGATGAATGAAAAGTTAGTTGGACTAAACAATGCTTACAAACCTTCTATTCATCATCCAGAATATGAACATTAAAGTACTAAGGCCTAAACCAGAAGTGGACAAAGTTTGGGCCATGGGATTCACAAACAAAGAGCTTCTCCTTTGACCTGCAAGAATGGTGTTGGATAGCCACAACCACAACCCCAAAGAGAGTGTTCTTTTTGCAACTCCACAACCCAAATTAAATACAAGATTGAGCTTGAAACTAAGCCTTGGAATGGCATGTTGTTTGAGAAGTTCAATAACTTGGGTTTGACAAGTGAAGAATTAAGTTACATGGCAACCACTTTCATCTGGGATCAAGTAAAAAAAATGAAAATGCATTTCTTTTTGCTTGGCAAAGTCGACTTCAAACATGGAGTAAGAGTATCATGATGAACTTCATGGGGGGAGTGCAAGTGTTATAGTACAAGCCTCATAAAGACCTCAGAGTATTGTCTATTAGGATGCAAATACTCAAGGCAGGTATGGAGACAGATGGCTAGTGTTAGGGAGGCCTTACATCCCAAATCGCAAGCCTCCTAGCAAGAAATTCTTATAAGTATTAAATTGGGTCAATATGGATGGAAGAGTTAGTTACAAGTCTAATAAGGACAACCCTAATTTGGTATAGGATGTCCTCAAAATTGGTGCTACATAATGTATTTATTTTATTTTTTTGAAAACATATCGCCTTCAAGGGCTGCAACAAAGATAGGATAGACTAGACATCGCCATGGCAAAAAACGAACCTAATCCCCATCCAAACAAGTGTAGGGACAAACAAGAACTCCTCCTTGTGTGCCAACACAAAAAGCCTCCATACAAGCAATGTCGACATGAAGAATTGAACCAAGAACCTTATGAGTTTCATCGGAAGTCCCTACCACCTACCCATCACTAGGGTAGTTTAAGGTCATTTTGGACCAATACATAGTGTATTTGGTGTGCTCAAGAACAAAGTTGTGTGTTTAGGCATGTCACCTTGCCTAGCTGGATATAGTGTAGACTCCCATGGTAAGCCATGCTTAGCTAACTACCTCTTACTTTGAAGGCAACCTTGATAAATATTAGGCTTGATGCATTATTTCTCTTAATGGTATAAACACTAGGTAGGAGGTTCTAGAAGTGCACAAGCTCCAAAAGTGCCCACTTCCCAAATGTAACCTATATGTACATGTTTTGTATTTTGTAGCCTTCAGCAATGTACAAACAACGTACATTTTAGGTGGTGGACGCTTTTAGAGCTCTATGCCATTTCAACTTCAAAAGTTCATAACTAATTCCACAAAGCTCCAAAAATATATGAAATAACTTGGATTAGATGCCAATTCCACTTGTCTTTCAACGAGAATTTTCTGAAAAAATATTTCAATAAGTTTCACCTCCCCCAAAATCAATTTTAGCTCTTAAATGGTCAATTTATGGACCTCCTACCTTAGTCAAATGTTCTACTCCTGGTACTTCCCCTACCCCCTAGTTATAGGATCCAAACTAAAGCCACTTTGAGTTGATGATTGGACCCTATCTTTTGCATTATATTCCATATATCTTTTTTCTTGTAGTTTGCATAATAAAAAACAACTAAGGTTGGAAATGCTCAAACAATTAAGGCTCAAAAAACATTCTTGAATGTACAGGGACATATTACTTTCTTTAATGTACCAATTGTTATTCATCAATGTACCAACAATGAACATATTGAAGAGTGAACACTTTCACAACCCTTTGTGATTCTCACTTCAAAATCCATAACTATTTCCACAAAGGTCCCAAAAAATATGAAACAACTTCAATTAGATGCCAATTCCATTTGTTTTTCCATGAAAATTTCCTGAAAAATATTTCAAGAAGCCGAAATCCACGTTCGAAATTGCAAATCAGTTGGTAAAATGTCACTTTACAGAAAAAAAACAAAAAAAACACCTTCCTCTTCTTCTTCATCTTGGGCATCACTGTTGGTCAGTTGACATTAAGTTAAAGCAACTGAAAAGGTCAGACTACCAGTTCCGTCCATCAAATTGCTTGATCATTTTCTTTTTTTTCAATGAAATCCTGTTTCATTTGTTTCAAAAGAATAATTTAAAAATAAAATAAAATTGCTTGATCATTCTTCTACATGTTCCATGTGGCAAGCCTGCCAACTGAATCATCAAATGATGGAATTCGCCATCAATGGATTGAGTTTCGGTAGCTTCAAAATGACGCTCCCTTCCCTTTACCTGCGAGTCTGCAACCTGGCAAGAAAAATTCTCTACTGAATTTGTGGCATGAAAATTATCAATGAATCTCGGGATCCACTTTGTCATGTGTTTGGTGTGGAGTCAAAGTGGAGCAACTGAGACTTGTGTACGATATTTATCGTTTTTAAATTAAAAAAGGATTTTTTACTAGTTAAATGGATTTCCATAACCTGATCAAGTGAATGAATACATGGGTTCATAACATTGTTTACCAACAAGGCAGCAGGCTCTTTTGCATCCTTGAAAGGTGGTCTTGTGTGTCAAACAAACAAAATTGTCTTATTGAGGGCACTTCAACCAACCCCAATTCTTGAATTAACAAATACATTCTTCCTAGGAATCTAATAAAGCATGGTACCTTCCTAGCATGGGAAATGAAAAATCATTGCTTGGTTATACAATGTTATATTCATGATTTGCATAAGTTTTGTAAACAAACATCATAGTTAGGAGTGGAGCCAATGTTGCGGAACCTACAAGAATAAGTGAGTGGTATTGGAGAATTATAGCCACAATTCAAAGTGTCTCTTTTGCAACTACACAATACAAATTGAATACAAGATTGAGCTTGAGACTAAGGGCAACTTCACACATGGGCCCAAGGTTGAGAGTCCGTTGGCTTCCACCAATCAAATTTCAGAAAACTCTAACTTTGGCCTCTCGACCCTTCATACAAGGCGGCACAATCCAAAGTCCGTCACCTTCCAAAGTGCCTACATAGAAGCCCAAGCTCCTACGTGGCAATGGCCTCACAACGAACTCTCGACCAAAGTTTGAGTTGCCACTTTGTGGCAACCCAAACTTTGGTCAAGAATCCGTCAAATTGCCCATTTATTGCTCATTTATTGCCCATTTCTTTGGACTCTTGCCCAAAGTTTGGCCATGAATTCCCACGGCCTCTCAACTTGGTCAGCGTATGTGTAAAGTGCCCCTAAGCTTTGTAATGGCAGGGCTATTCAAGGATAGTACCCGCTACCTAAGACTAGATAGTAAGGGAGCCAATCCATTTTTGACTAGGGACCCATTCTCGTTATATAGACTACACTCTTTCTAATTAGCAAAAAGAAGAAGGAGATTAATTATGGCACAATTTCCAATGCAATTTTAGCACATTACAATTGGTTGCAGTCTTGGTTGATTTTGCAACCAACCTGTAATTGGAAATAGGAAGCCCTGTATGACAAAAATAGGTCAAATATAATCTTCAACTAAAAAATTAATAGTAATTATGTTTTGAGAAATAAAATTTTGAAAAATATGGAATCCTTCTAAATTCTATTTTTGTACATGGGAAAATTTTCCCACTCAAGGAACTTGTGCTCTAAATATGTGTAATTGCTTAAGTGGTTAGAAATAGTCAACTCCATTAGAAGTTAGAACTATCCCCAACAAACTCTTTATTCATATTGGTCATATGGCCAAAGTTACTCTTTTTCTTCTGTTGTTTGAGAAGTTCAATCACGTGGATTTAATTTACAAGTGAGGAATACAAAGTGGCGACTACTTTCATTGGCAATAAAGGTGAGAAAACAACCAAAATGCAGTTTTTTGCATTGCAAGCCAATTTTGGTCAACTTCAGACATACAACAAGAGTATCAAAATGAACTTTGTGGGGGAATGCAAGTGTTGCGGTACAAGCCTCATCAAGACCTTGAAGAACTATTGGTTAGGATGCAAATATACGAGGTGGGACAGTATGAAGATGCGGTTGGTTGGTGTTAGAGAGACCTTCCGTCTCAAATCGCAAGCCTCTTAGCAAGAAATTATTGTAAGGATTGAACCGGATCGATATGGGCATAAGGTTTACATATCCAATAAGGACAACCCTAATTTAGTATGAGATGTCCTCAGAATTGGTACAACATGTTGTACTTGGTGCACTACTAGAGTAAAGTTGTGTTTAGACAAGAATCATTCAATGTTAATGAGACAAGTCACCTTACTTGGTGAAACATAGTGTATGGTGGCATAACAAGCCAAGCTTACCACCTCTTGTTTCAAAGGCAATCCTAATAAGTATCAAATCTGATGTTTTTTTTTCTCTAAACTTGGTATAAGCACCAAGTTTTCAATTCAAGTAAAGACTTGCACCCACATTTACTAGCTCCAATGCTACTATCCCCTCTCCAAATAGTCATGGGTGATTTAGACTAAGCTCTCTAAATGGATGATTAGACCCCATCCTCTATAATATATATCCTATTTTTAAATTTTGCAAAATAGAAACCAACTAAGGTATAAGGTCCTCAAACGATTCAAACTCAAAAAATGTTCTTAAATGCAAAGATACATATTGCTTTCTTCAATGTACCAATTGTATTCATCAATGTATCAATAGTGGACATATTGAGATGTGGGTGCTTTTAGAGCCATTTTTGCTTCTCATTTCAAATTCCATAAGGCTAATTACACAAAGGTTCTTAAAAAAAAATATGAATCCAAGAGCTTCAAGGATTAGATGCCAATTTCATTTGTTTTTCCATTAAATTTTTTACAATTGAAAAATATTTGAAGAAGACAATCTCTGCAAAATTGCAAATCAGTTGGTAAAAGATTGCTTCAATTATGGAGACCAAAAAGAAATGCTCAGTTGACATTAAAAAGCAACTGAAAGGTCAGACGAGTTCCATCAAATTTGCTCATTCTTCCACACGTTCCATGTGCCAAGTCTGCCAACTAATTTAAATCATCAAATGATGGAATTCACCATCAATCAATTGAATTGAATTTTTTTTTTAAATTGAAACAAACGAAACAGAATTAATCAATTGAATTTCAGTAGCTTCAAAATGACGCTCCTTTCCCTTCACCAAGAAAAATTCTTTACCAAATTTGTGGCATGAAAATTATCAATGAATTCAGGAATCCAGTCATGTGCTCGGTGGAGTGAAAGTGGAGCAACCCAAGACTTGTGTGTGACATTTATTGTTAAAAAAAGGATTTTTTATTAGTCAAATGGATTTCCATAACCTGAATGAGCAAGTAAGTTACATGGGTTCATAACATTGTTTACCAACAAGGCAGCGGTCTCTTTTGCATCCTTGAAAAGGAGACCTTTACTTACGGTGAACAGAATTATTGTCTTGTTGTTGAGGGCTCTAATCCTCAGTCAACCCCAATCCTTGAATTAACTCTAAGAAGTTCCTTCTTGGAAGATAGATAATATTGTGAGTGCCATCTTTTGGGTGGATAGGTGACTCACAATGCTCACTATCCACCCAAAAGTGACTCACATTTTGGGGTTTTAAAGATTTTAAAATTTTCATTTGTACCCCCTGCTCTCCCTCCTTATGTAATTTTCGGAAATCAACATAGTGACAATGAATATGGGATCATTCTTCCCATATGTATATCCAGTACTATATTTGTATCCAATATTTGTATTTGATACTATATTCATATCCAATATCCATATCCAATATCCATATCTATATCCAATAATGTATTTGTGTCCAATATTCATATTCGTAACCGATAGTACATCCATATTCAATACCCATATCTATATCCAATACTATATTCGTATCCAATACCTATATTCAATATTCATATTGTATTTGTATCCAATATTATATTCAGTATTCATCCTATATACATATCTGGTATTGTGTATGTCTTTGGTATTCATTTCATATTTCATATTTGGATAGCTTGGATTAAATCTCACAAGATCAATGGCTTGTGATTTTTTTTTAAATCAATGACAATTTTGAGGGTAAGCATTTAAAAAAAAAAAAATCAATCGCCTATAAATTTTTTGAGAGAAGGGGGGAGGGGGGGGCAACTAATGCAAACCAAGAGGGAGCCATCTTTTGAGAGGATAGTAAAGCATAATACCTTTTTAGCATGGGGAATGGAAGACAATTGTCTGGTTATATAATGTTATGTTTATGATTTGTATAAGTTCTGTAAGCCAACATCATAACAATAGATTGTTTGCAGTGAAGCAAGTGTTGTGAATGTCATTAATTGTATCTTTTTTTAGATCCTAGAAGAGCCAAAAGTGGTCACCTGAAATATACATTGAAATGCATAATTTTGAATGATGTGAAATTTGTTTTGATTTAGAACTAACTTGTATGCAAATTGGGCGGATGTTAGAAATCTTATACTACATCAAATGGTACAAGAATCTTTGCATTTTAAAATTTGGAAGATCTCTAGATATCCCAAGTTACACCAATAATATTCTAATAATACACTAATATGCCACAATGTATGCTAATATATATATTATTATACTATTATATATTAATAATGTGTGCATGTAATTTACATGATTTGTTTTTTGAAAATCATAAAATTGGTGTATATCTATTAGGATTGCCCTTCTTAATTACCTTCAAATGAGTTTTCAACCTTACCAAATATGGTCAACAAACTTCAAGCCCTCTTGGAGTGAGATTTTTGCTCTCCTTAAAACCAAGTCTTTACATTGAAAATAAGTTATATTGTACATCTTATTAGATACATGTATGAAACTTTTCAAAAGCAATTGAGGGGGCTTTTGTATCCTTGAAAAGAAGATCCCTACAATGAATAAAATTGTCTTGTATGGTTCCTCAACCAATTACAATCCTTGAATTAATTAATAAGTCCCTCCCGTCCTCTTGTAAAGTATTTTCTTCTCATGGAGAAAACCATTATATAATGTTATGTTATTCACTTAAAGTGGTCATAATATTTCTTAATATAGCTACCATATGAAGGCCTAAAAAAGTCACTTTTTGCAATGAATTTACATTAAAAAGTAGAAGTTCTTACTGCAACCACTACTAAATCTATTGTTGTCATTCAAAACATTGAATGTGGCTATTGATATTATTTTAATATAACCTTTGTTCATACTTAGCAACGGTATGTTGCCATTGTTCAATACAAATGTGGTGCCAATGTGGTCATTATTGAACTCATCACCTTTGTAGGCTCCGCAAAATGAAACCTTTGAATGGCAAATTCATGCTCTTCTTTGTGATGTCACCCTCTTCTGCACTTCAACAATCAACATAATCATGGTGATGATTGAACTTAGCTCCCACACTCCAATTCTTCATAGGAGTAACCAATGAATCATGAACATGCATCTTAGCTCTTGCATTCTGCAATGCAATTGTTTTGTCAGGTTAGCCGAAATAGAATTTGCAACAATATCCATGGGTTGAGGCGCAACAAATTGCAACCCTTCCGATAACTTTGAGGCCTCCTAAACCAACCTTAAATATAGTGATATGAAGTAGAGGCACCCATTCTTGACTACTGACCGATTCCCAACTTGTAGGGTGCAATCATTTCTAACCAAGTCTAGAACATATTTTCAACTGAAGCCTGGAATGTGTTTTTTTCCTCCTTGTCAAGGTTTCAACAAATAAGTTTATGATATATGTCTCAAAATAATGAGCAAGAAAGTAAGAAGCAATGAGCAAAAAAGTAGTTCTTAAATGATGAGAATTGAAAGAGCCCAGACACAAGGGCTATCGGTCTAACATCCTTTTTGCCTTTCAACATTCGCAGTAATTTCAATTCAAGAGACGAAATACCAAAGTTTTTGCAATCCCCGTCATTTCCATGGTTGCACCTCCGAAAAATATTTGCTTCACCTTGCACTACCGACCGCTATAATCATGTTCAGAATTCCTTATTTAATCAGTTATGGGTGCCTTCGTTACTGTACCAAACAACATGGGCCAAAACAAAGGATGCTCTTAGCTCCACCTGACGTAATCCAAATTTCATTTACTGAAATAAAGCCTGCCATGGGTTGATGGGATCATTCCCTAGGTGTCCGTGATGGGTCTTATTTTGCCTCTGATGGGCTGATTGTGCTGATTGCCTGATTTATCTGATTTATCTGCCTTCTGATCAATTAATTTATAAACAAATATATATTTATATTATAAAATTATAAACTATAAAAAAATTTAAATTTTAAAATCTTTACTGAACTGAATGATATGCTTGCTGTTTCCTACAGTAGCCTTTCAGAAATTTCCAAAAAGATTCCCTGCTCCTTTGCCTGCTGCAGACCTGTTGAGGCTCAGACAAAAATGGGTGATGAGGATATCCTGGCAAGGGCCAAGCACCCCCCCAATAGTGGAACTTAAAAAAGTACATGGATCTATTTGTTTAAAAAAAAAAATTTAATTTAAAAAGTACATTGCCACAGACCTGAAAAATGCTGATTGAAAGGCCAATAGGAATTTAATTTCAGCAGGTCTGGAGGGACAAAGGGATTCCATCATCTTCTCCACTACATCATTATATCAAATGTGCTTTAACTTATAAGGTGGGTAAAAATAAACCTCCACTTTTTTTTCTACCATGTTTAGTTACTATTAGTAGACTTAGTCAAATTTTCATTGATAAAGAACTTCACATTTTGATACCGTATGCAAAAGTTACGAAGGGCTCTAGATTTTTATGTTGATGTTTCTAAGCTCGTGCCTTCCACATACATACATATTGATTTTGGAGATGTACACATATTAATGATGGGCAACTTTGGTCAAATTTTCAAATTAATGTTCTTTGTTGGCAAGTGAAAGGAGGCGATTCCAACACACCAAAGAACATGACAATTTGGATCTCATACACAAAAGTGAAAAAGGGTCAATGTGCCTTCTAACTCCTTACTACCCGAGGCTGTTTGGGGTTCTAAAACATCAGTGCTTTTGAAGTGATATAGATCTAAATGTCACTAAACTATAGAGATCTCAACCATACAATCTTGTAGTGTACATGTTGTAAATGATGTGTATCAAATTTGAAGTCATTTGACCACGTAGATTGCAAGATTATAATGTTTTAGTGTTGAAAAAGGATGCCATTAGAAGAGTTTTGGGGGGTCCAGAAGCCTATTTTGGGCATGTTCCCCCACAGCTATTTCTTGCAGCAAGGGGAATGGCCTGCTATCATAATTTTCTTTTTCATAAAAAAAAAAAAAAAGTCTCCAAATGCAAAAAATTTAAATAATAAATAAATAAAATTGGTCCATGACATGGTAGGGTCTTAGCCACATCAGACCACTGCACCAAACCTCTTTCCTGCATTCGCAAGCTATGATAACTCGCAAGCATCTAAAAGCACCAAAAATCTTCTAATGTAAAATTTTCCTAATAACACAGTTAGAGGTGAAATTTGATTTGTAAACTTACTCAAATGAAAAAATTGAAACTATAAAGTGATTCAAAATCAACATACAAACACATTGAAAAAAATATCAATAAATTGACTCAATGTGTTTACAAAATGGCTTGCAAATGTCAAAAAACAGGCAAGGAAAGTTGCAAAAAACACATATGCGGCCAAACCTCCTTCTACTATAATGCTTCTCAGTCCCTCATAACTTCTTGAGTTGATATGAAATTTTAGCCACACAAACTAGACTAGTATGTGCAACTTTTCAAAAAAAATTATTGGAAACAAACATTGTATGGAGAAGAAACAAGCTGCCAAAGTTCATTGTAATCCAAAAATATCAAGATTTTGAACTTTGAATTGCTCCCAAACATCCAAAGAAACTTGGATTGACATGAAAACTTTACTACAATAACTAAACTGAAAGGGAAACATAATCCAAAATTTTTTATTGAAAACAAACATTGGATGAAAGAGATACACCCCCCCCAAAGTTTCAGCCATCAAATACAATTTGGAGGACTCAAATTGAACCTATGAACTTTGAATGGCTTCAAATTAATCAGTTCATCTCGGATCAATCTTTAACTCTTACCACACAAACTAGAAGAGAGAGAGAGAGAGAAAATTTCCCAACAAGTTTTATTGAATTTGGACATTGGATGCAAAAGTTACAACACTTTGAATTTGACTTGAAACTTTGTGAGGACACTTTTGATCCCCTTGGGTAGTGAGAGGTTAAGGGGAGGGGGGGAGATCTTCTAAACTCGTTTCTTCCATCGATACATACACGTTGATTTTGGAGATGTATACACATCGATCAAATGCCCTATTTTGGTCAAATTTTCATTGATTTTTTTCTTTGTTGGCAATTGCAAAGAGGTTCCCACAACACACCAAAGAACACGACAATCTAAATCCTATATGCTGAAGTTACAAATGGTCAATGAACTTCTTTTTCGGTGGACGTTCTAGAACCATGTCTTCTACACACATACATATTGATTTCGGAGATGCCCACATCGTAATAATGATGTGCGATTTACGGGCGTACCCACTTTATGAAAAACAATAATAACGTGAGGAAGTCGGACTCCATCCGGTGAACCTTGAGAGGAAAGGCTAATAAGTAAGTTATAAGGCTATCACCGGTGATTGTGAAGTTCTAATAACATGAATTGCACATCATATTCAGCAATCGAAGGAAATTATTGTACTGCCCCTGTCCTTGGTTGGGGCTGGCTCAAGTGCTGGTGATGGACAGACCAGGAGTGCGAAGGCCACCTTGGAACTCAAACATACCCATCGAAGATTTCTGTTCCGATTTGTACGCTTGGTTAGTTTGATGCTTTTAATGTGGGTACACCCAAAACCACCATCATCGCTATGTGTACATCTTCGAAATCAGTATGTACCTATGTGGAGGAAACGGTTTTAGAACATCTACTACCAAAAAAAAAAACATCTCCAAAATTCGTATGTACCTATGTGGAAGAAACAGTTTTAGAAAATCTATTGAAAAAAATTCATCTCTAAAATTTGTATGTACCTATGTAAAAGAAATGGTTTTAAAACATCTACTAAAAAAATCCACCTTTGAAATCTATATGTACCTATGTGGAAGAAATGTTTTTAGAACATCTATTGATAAAAACTCGTCTTCAAAATCAATATGCATCTATGTGGAAGAAATGGTTTTAGAATATCTACCAAAAAAATTTCATCTCTTAAATTTGTATGTATCTATGTGGAAGAGATGGTTTTAGAACATCTATCCAAAAAAACTCATCTCTCTAATATGTATGTATCTATGTAGAAGAAATGGGTTTAGAACATCTACCAAAAAAATCTCATCTCTGAAATGTGTTTGTACCTATGTAGAAGAAATGGTTTTAGAACATCTACCAAAAAAAAATAATCGAGCCTTGATCACTTTGAATACAAGGTCCGAATGTGTTTTTTTTTTGGTGTATTGGAACTTCTTCTTGATCAATTGACAAAAAGAAAATGTGGAAATTTTAACAAGTTTTATAATAGTAACTAGACATAGTAGCAAAAAAGTGGCAATTTTGAGGGAGGTGCCCACCTAAGAAGAAATCCACATGATCCAACTGTACTGATTGGTAGTCAAGAGAGACTTGGAGGTGTAGAGAAAAGGATACGTCCTTCGACTGTACTATTCAAAAGATTATAGTAGTCAAACAAGAATGTTTTTCAAAATAGAGAGGTCAGATTTTGGCCTCTAGGACGTTGAGGGGTTAACTCTGAGTATTGATGCCTAGCACAAAAAATCTATAAATTCAGAAGTAAAAATTTGACTCAATATAACTTTTCCAATATTACAAATGGCATTCTCCTACCATCGATTAAAATTAGGATGAAGTTTGTCAAGTCTAGTCTCTAATTCATTTCACAAACTTTGAAAATTACAAAACTTAAGTAATTACAAATTCTATATAATAAAGCCAAAGGTATATATCTTTCAAAGGCATTTGAAATGCGCTTCTGATTAATGGTATAAATTTTTTCCTAATTAAAAAAAAATACATGAAGCACCTAAATCAGATTGTTTAAGATTTTAAAATGAAGAGAAAAATGTAGCAAACATGAAGAACATACATAACATATAAAACATAGAAGATGAAGGGCATAGAAGTAGCCTTTTCAAGGTCCCAAATTTTTCTAATAGTTTAACAAAAAGGTTCCTTCATCTAATGTGAACAACTCTTGATTAATCTTGATGGAAGACATCAATGGAGAAGTTCAAATTTGACAAGCAAGCAAGGGGACCATAATTTTATAAGTGCAATTTATTGCAATCGAGTTGGAAACCATGATTGTGTCACTAAATCTACAATAACAATAAATGTGAATTGGACATACATATACTAGAAGTGATTCACTATTCCATCAAAACTCTAGACTATCCAATTACAATAGAACCAATCAATTTTCCCTAAGCTCTCTGTTTGTGCCATTTATGCCTTTACATTGCACAATTTAAACTTAAAATTATTAACCATTCATATACATGAGGCAAATGCATTCAAACAATGAGTGGTAGAATTGAAAGCTTACTTTACTATATTCAAATGCACAAATGCCCTAGTGAGAGTGTGAGATATAAAAACAGATTGAAACTACTATAATTTTTATAGTATATTAAAACTTTCTAAATTGCACACTTTCTTTTAACACATATTCTATCCATACTTGTACTTGTATGTCCTCCAAGAAGTTGTCATATTTCATTGGCATGTGAAATAAACTTCAAAGAATTTAATTGTGAAAAGTGACAAAGTTTTAGATAGGAAAATTTACAATTACTTCAATAATGTCTCACATACATGCCACATACTATTTTTACATGTACAATATTCCATATAAAAAAGTTAATCAGAAAGGAAACCCTAGTTTGAGACAAGGGTGCTAGAGAAAGGTTCAATTATTGAACGACAAACTAGTCATTGTGGAAATCATGTGTTTTGATATCATGTGAATTGTTGACTTAAAAATAATGGAAAATCACTCATTGCAAGTCAAACCACTATGGATGATCTTTCCTTTCTACACAAAATTCCGAGGATGAAATGGGGGATGAATAGTTGCACTTATGTCCTATGTGGAGAGATTCTTTGCCATTCATCGGCCAAAAACGTCCACCACATTGTCTGTAGGTTAACGAAGAACATTACAAAAAACCCTCCATCGTCCCCCTGAGTTTGGAGGCTATAAGGAGTTTTGTCTCAGTTTTTTCTCAAACTCTAGCTCGTGGTCCCTCGTTGCACACACTTTACATTTAACTCTAATATCGATACCTTAAGATGTCTTGTTTGTTTGTTACATTGAAATCTCCCAGACTGTGTGCCCCCCGTCACATTCTTGGTACCATCAAAAAGCTCTCCACAAAGAGGGATACAAAGGCTTTGTTTTGTCGTGTTCCAACTTACAGCATGAAAATGATTGAATTTCCGAATTTTTATAAGTTAGAAAATTAGAAAATCATGCTTATTTTTTTATTTTGACGGTGGCAACAGCACGGGGCACCCTCCAGTAGTTTCATATGAAAATTGGATTTTCCAAAGGCAGTGCAATTAGGGAGGTTTGGGGTGTAACTTACTGGAGTAAAATCAGTAGATCTTGGTCCCTTGTTTACCGCCTGTTGCTCAGCATGGAATCTCAGCCATTGTAAGATAGTAAGTTACTGGTGACTGAATAACTTAGATAACCCCACATGCAATTCCGCCACAGTAAAGTAAAGTACAATTCTGCAGCAGTGTGTTACAATTGATGAGATTCCTTCAATAAATTACCAGAAGTACTTATTTGTCTTTATGGTTTAAGCATGAAACTGCACATTCATTGGATGTGCATCAGTTTCATAAGTTCTGCCTAGTAAAGTATAGGCCAGCAGGGAGGATTGACCCCTTGATTGCCCCATGTTTTAGCCTTATAGAAAACACTGAAATTTTTTATTTGCCACAAATGATCAAATTTGCCAATTCGCAAATTCATATTTGCAATCAAAGACCTCCAAATAAGCTGGAAGATGTGCTGAAATACAAAATTTTAGAGGCACAAAAATAGGGGGCAATTTTGACATTTATCTTATACTCTAGCAGGGCAATAGAGGGGTCAATCCTCCCTGGCCATAAAGTATAGGCCAGGGACGATCGACCCCTCTATTGTCCCGTGTTTTATCCTTGTAGAAACACTAATATTTTTCATTTGCCATATATGATAAAATTTGCAATCAAAGACCCCTAATTAGCTAGTGGACATGATGGAACACAAAAAATAAGTAGCACTAAATAGGGGGCAAATTTTTGACATTTATCCTCTAGCGAGGCAATAGAGGGGTCAATCCTCCTTGGCCATAAAAAGTATATAGGTGCAATGTTTGGGGAGAATTGTTGGTTAGTTCATTGTTAGCCAATGGAATTCGGGAAAAAAAAAAGGGGGTTGCATTTTGAAAACCATATCAAGAAAAAAAATTTGGTTGAAAAATCTATTAAATTTCTATTTGGAGTATAGAATAGAGAAAAAAAAATTGGACTCAATACTTGAAGAAATGATTCAATATACCTTAGGAATGGAAGGAAAATAGTTGATAAAACTCTAAAATATTTCAAACATTGTATAAGTGGATGTAAATTGAGCAACTAGAGAGTTTGTTTGGGAGAACAGTATTTGGAAAGTTTTTGGAGCTATCTTGGTGATTTGCCTCTTCTTTATAGAAGGAGCTGAAAGAGGATTGAAGGACACCTATTGCATCTTCTCCTTATCAAAATCTCATGGTTCATTTCCTCTGGGATCAAATTCTCACTAGTCTCTTTACTTCAATTTCAAATTTGCAAAGGTTACAAATCATTCTCTTTCAAAAGCATGTTAGTTTTGAAACTAAACTCTAAATTTCAATACATTGCGTAGACATGGATGATGGAGCAAGGTTTGGCTACCACGAACAATTCTAAAACAATACCTGCCTCTATCCTATTCAAGCACTCCAAACCCTTCAATGGTCAATCCTAAATAAACATTTGCTTTATCCAAGAACATACTCGCTTTTAACAATCTAGATCATGCCTTGGATTCAAAATGGCAAGTGACTAAAATTTTACAATTTCATGAAAGCAGTAGCTACATATTTATTTATTTTTGCACGTTGGTTGGTTGTTGACCCCACTAATTTTTTTGTTTCATACACTTATCCTATTGTACTTATATCATTAATCCTTATAAAGTTCTTCAATTCTTAAAGTATTCATTGGTGAATGTGCCAAGGTTCTTTTACAAATTCTAGGGCTTTCTAAAACTTCAACTAGATGATCAATTCTCACTTACAAAAGACAATCAAACTTGTCTTTCTATCAAATTTAGTTAGAGTAGAGCAAAAAGGCAAGAACCTACATACAAATGTAATGAGTGAAAGTCACGGAAAATTTTGCAATAGAAATAGTAAACAAGTCAAACCAATGAAAATATATGAGCAAAGGAGAGTAATTTGAGAGATGAAACCACCTAATGTGTGCTATATCAATGTAGTAAATTATGTCTCAATGATGCTAGTATGTGAGTATGGAATGTGAGCATATGTATAAGTAGATATCCTACAACCATTGAAGGTACTTATATCACAAACGCTTATAACATAGATATTTTATAATCATAGAAGGTTTCTATAATATTGACATCTATAACAAAAGTGTACAATTTTCAAGGCCCATATCCTCATGATCCTAGGTTCACATAATAACAACAAGACCACACCTTCTAAGATTCCATCAAATTTTTCACCTATTCTCTTTTTGCCATTGCTTGTAGGTATCTACATGTTGTAATTTTGTGATTATAAATTGGTTGATTTCCATAGAAATGACATAATTATATTTGAATTGGTCATATTATGATTACATTCTATAGTGGTTGATTTTTATAGTATTTACAAAGTCATGAATATTGTTGAGTTATGTGTGAAGGAATGAATGTTATATGGCCAACCACCTCAAAACTCTATTTGAGAATTATTTCATTCCATTCACCATATACATATTGTAGACAATCATTTTGTATTATATAGTTATTTCTTAATCCCTAAAGATCTATGATTATATTTTCACCAAAAATGCTCCAAAATTGCAATTTTTAATGCAATAAAATTTTGAATTTTTTGGACACACATAACTGTAGGATCTTACATTATGCTAACTTCAAAACATGTGTTAAAAATTTCAAAAATTTCCACTATAAAGATTGCAAGATATAAGCATTCAAAGTCATTGAAAACATTTTTTACCTTGCAAAAAATAGGGCAGCTGCACTTTACAAGCTCACTTTTCTATCCAAAATATCCAAATTGGTGGTGCTTCTTTGCATTATTTTTTCTTGACAAGTTGTTCACATGCTTGAAAATTTTCAAATCATTTGGAGTTGTATAACATATAGAAAAAATAGTAAATAGACAGTAGTAGAGAAAGACTCAAAATACTAAATTATTAAAATTTTAATTATGAAATTGAAAAATGTCACTTTCAATGGTTGCAATATTGTAATAAACAATAAACAATCTACTTCCTATCATCTTATTTTTTCTCCAAATATTGAAAACTAAGTAAGATAAAAAGACTTCAAAGTTTATTTTAAAGTAGGAAATCTATAACTACCTGCAAACAAAAAATCCTCATAACTTTTGACTCATTGATCAAAATGGGATGATTCAAAGCTTTCCACATACATACAACTCTCTAGAAAATCACTTTCAAATCTTTGTTTTGAATAAAGTGATTTTTTAAATTTTCTTGAACTACCCATTTATTGAAAAAGTAACATAATAGGCTATAATTTTTTACTCATATTTCCAAATGCCATGAAATTTAGTGCATATGAAAGATATTCTTTGTCTCCACCTTCTATTAAAATTTGGGCCAAATATACAAAAATCTCTAGTCACATGTACTTGCCTAAAATTGCTATGTAGCCAAAAAATGCATGCTAGTTCTTTAGGGGTTAAACTCAATAGATGACTTTGGTCATGTTTGCAAGTATTGTATTACACTTATCTTTGTGCACCATTTTAAATGAAAAATACACATGAAATGAAAAATCAATTTACAACCATTGGAATTTGCAAGCATGCTAGTGACCACTAGTAAACCTTTGTACAAGGCTATTGAAGCCTACTAAGGAATGCATGCCTACCAACCCTTTTTTGCAAGGCTTCAAAGAAATGCAATAAGTTTTATTTTTCTTGGAAATTTCTTGCAAAGCTTTTATAAGGTAGTGCATTTAATTAGACCTTCCATACATCAACAAATATGCACTTCTTCTACCAAGCTATTAATATATACTTAAAAACAATACAAAACCTTCATTGGTCTTAAACAATGGGCTACCAACTAAGATTTGTATCAAATCTCTGTAATTGTGAAATGGCCTAAAGTAAAGAAGGTTAGGACACGGATAGTCTATTTTGAACTTGATTTTACCAAAATACATGATTGGGATAAAAAAACGCTTGCAAGACTTTAATATATAGATGAAAATAAATTGATATCTTTTTTGGTAGCATTTACAGAAGTAAAGTTGATAATTGTTAAATGTTGTTTTGTTTGCTTCAATTAATACTTAAAAGGTTTCTAAAGGTACTTAATAAACCTAGAAAAATAGAACAAGACATTTTTGAAATTGGGTAATACTTTGACCTCAAATACAAATGATGTGATTTATCTAAGATCTAATTTTATATATTTGTGCAAATTGGGGATGATTCTTAAGTTTGAATATATGCAATACAAATTATATGGATGCATTTCACGTTCTTTGAAAAGATGTACTTAATATGTATCCTTTGGATGTGAAATCGTAATCCTCTAGTTCATCTTCATATACTTCAACCATGAATATAATTAGGAAACCTTAGAATTTTTTGTGTTGCAATTTTGTAAAGAAATTGTAGAGTACTATCAAAGAACCTTGAATTTGCACATAACACAAAAATGTCAGATTCAACACGCATAAAAAAATGGTGTGTTGATTCTAATCTACATATAACAACATAATTACATTTATTTATTCCCCAATTTTTTCAAACATATGTAGAATCAAATAAAAATTCAAAGATTGACTTTTAATTCTGAAATCCTTCAAAACTTAATGATGTACGAACATTAGGAAAAATTTGAGCCCTGTGGAGGGCCGTTAAGAAATCTGTTTTCGACACCATGCAATGCAATTACAGGAAAATAAAAAAATATTTTTTTTTGAAAAAAAAATATTTAAAAAGTATGAAAACTTGACGTAGTGGTGACGTGGAAAAAGTAGTGCCACATCAGCAGGTTTCAGTAAAAAATAAAAAATTGAGGAATTTCCTCTCTAATTGTACCTGGGTAGTTGCGAGCAATTTCAAATTGGCAGACCTCCCAAGGCCTGAAAATTTTTGTAATGGCTTTGATAATAATGTTCATTAAAAGATAGATTTAATAAAAAAAATTGAATACAGATCATTTATCAATTAGTATAGATTACGTCCATATGATTAGACATGCCCATACTATTATCAAAAAAATTATGTAGAAAAAAAATTCAATGATAATTGTGTCAAATTCTTACTGTTTATGGATTTTTATATTTTCTATTGTATTTTTATATCAAACTTGAAATCTAAAACTTTAACAATGCTAACTTTTTTCAAATCTAATTTTTATCAACACAAGTAATATTAAGTTTTAATAATACTCTCAAATAAATAATAACAATAATCTATTTATATTTTAGAATTTTTTACAAATTATAAAAAATTGAAACAATAAAAATGTAGGACAATAAACATCTTATTTTCAACATCAAATAATAATTCTAAGCAATTAAAATCCACTTTTCACCCATTGTCTTTTATTTGAACATCCTGGTTGAACATTTAAAGTTTTTGGAATTAAGGGATAATTCGTATAAATCCAAAGACAAAAAAACATTATTAGTCCACAATAAAGATTGATGGTGTGATATGAATAATAAAATAATGGTTTGTATCTTTATCTAGTTCCTAGAATAACAATTGAAAAATTTCAAAAACTTATAATTGTTGATATTTCAAAATCATTTAATTTCATTTTGAGATTATAATTTTTTTATAGGTCTTAGGTTGACTATCGACTCATTTGTCAATCTCACGTAAACAAAAATTCACAAAACTATAAGTATATATCATTTTGTGTAGCAAGAACAATACAATGTAATGATAAGAATATTAAGACCTTTTAACTTGTTCAAGTATCCAAGTGACCAAATAATGCTTCTTTAGAATCTTAGAAGCAAATAAAACAAGGTGCAAAAATATAATTTGTACAAGCTAAAAAAACTTCAATATAAAAGGAATGTGACTTCCAACATAGTATAAACTTTCATCATTGAAAATATACTTTGTATGCCTTGAATATTTCTTTTTGATAAGTAAGTTGCATATCTTGTGCCTTTTTTGGAATCTCAAGTGATTCAATAGAAATTTATTCAATCAAAATAATTTTCTTATCAATTGTCAAGTTTGTAACTAAATGAATTTTTACCACAATCTCTACAATCAATTTTACATCTTTTATTGAATTAGAGGGTTCGTTTAGAACTACCAATATTATTCTTTCACACTATTTAGGAAATTCTTTGATGTTGTTATGATTCAATTTTGATATCAATTTTGACAAAATAAAATTTGAAATAATTTTCTTTTTCTTTTTCATTTCCAATTTTTAATCATCAAATCCACAACTTAGAATCCTCTTCACCACCATTCAAAAAATTGGTCTCCTTAGGACAAATGTCCTAACAACTTAATCAACATCTCTAAAACCGACCCTAACAAACAAGTTGGTCCTACTACTTTGAAAAGGAAGTTTAGGGCTAGGTCTTGGAGAAGTCTCGCTAGAGAATTAACATGGCATTAAATAGGGTGATGTAATAGCTTGCAAAGAATCATATTCCCGATTCTTCCATCAACTAAGACAATTTTTATTGTGTAAAACAATTCATGCTCATATTGTCATTATCTTCTAGACATAATATTATTGAACAAAAGGATTTAAAAAAATATCTAAATCAATTGCCAAAATGCCTATAAAATCACCCATCCACCTACCCACAATTCTTTAGAAAAAATAATGTTTTTGCATAATTTTTGTTTCCCCATTCAAAAAAAAATTTAGAAAAAATAGTTTCTTGAAAATTTTGGCACTAAGTTTTAAAATTATTTATGACTCTTTCTAACATAGCTATTGAAGGTAACTTGCATGTTTCTACCCCTTCATTCCAATTCCGTCATTCATGTACATGTGGTGTAATTTTTACTTCTAGAATGTACATCTAGGGGATATAAGTGCCTAAAGTTGGTTTTAGATATTCCTAGAGATAATACTAAATAATCACAACTTATTCATATGGTGTCCAAATAGTTAGTCCTAAAATGATTTCATGTCTTTTTTTTGTTGCCAATAAATAATATTTTATAAAAAATCCATTTATATTTAACAATAGTAACTATGCTTTGTTGTAATTAGTGCCAATTGTAGGTGCATATATTTTAGTTCTCCTTTTTTTGCATAAGAAATTTCATTACATACAAATATACAATGCTCTATATATGTGATGCAAAATAAGTTACTCTTACTTATCACTCCCTTTGGTCTTAATCAATGCATACCTTGAGTTAGGTTGTTTGTTTTGTTTGTTACGTTGAGATTTCCTAGACCGTATGCCCCATGGTTACATTCTTCGTACTGTTGGAAAGCCCTCGACGAATAGGGGAGCACAAGTTTAATTTTGTGGTGTTTCAACCTATGACGTGAAAGTTATTGAATTTTGAAGTTTTTATGAATTCATAAATTAGAAAATTACTTCTATTTTTATTTTAACTGTAGCAACGGCATGGTGTACACTAGTCTGTACATTAAATTACGATTCTTTTATTTTTATTTATTTGATATGGTGAGATCTTAAAAACTGTGAGTCCCTTGACTTCAATTTTTGTATTGTTGGAAAGCTCTTTGCAAAGAGGAATATACAGACTTTGTTTCGTGGCATTTGGACATACAATGTGAAAGTTATGGATTTTTTTAAGTCATATTTGGATCTTAATTTGTCCTAAAAATCCTAAATTATAGATCATGATGAAAACTAGGCCAACAACACATAGTAGCCACTCTAAATTTAGTTCATTTTACAGTAGAAGGTGAGGTTGATAATTCTTCATTCCCCCCTTGCTCACTAGCCTACTAGGAAGATTGACCCTACTATTGCTCCACCAGAAGATAAATGTCAAAAATTGCCCTCTATTTTGTGTTGCTTAACTTTTGTATTTCATCATAATCTCAAATTAATTTCTGGTCTCTTATTACAATTATGAATTCAGAATTTGCAAATTTTATCCTATGCAGCAAATGAAAAATTTCAGAGTTTTCTACAAGGGTAAAAGACGGGGCAATACAGGGGTCAATCCTCCCTGGCCTTGCTCAGTCCGCTCTAAAGCATTTTTTTGCGGTGTGAATAGGGCAACCCATTTGTTTGGATTCCGGGTTCCTTGCTCCCTTTCTTCTTTTTGCACATCAGTGTGATTGCCTGGTCACCAAATTATTCAGCTTAGTGACAAAATTCTGGCTTAAATTTGGCACCAGCCTTTTGTGATTTCCCTCCCAGTTCCAGTTCCAAAGGAAGCTTTGAAATTATGTGTTGACCTTGGCAACAAGGAGGCCAGAAAAATGAAGATTTAAGCTTAATTATTGGGTATCATAATAATATTCAGTTCTCACTAAGCCCATTTTTCCAACCACTTAACCCCTCACCGCCCAAGGGGACGAAAAAGTGTCCTCAGAGAGTTTGAAGTCAAATTCAAAGTGTTGTAACTTTTGCATCCAACGTCCGAATTCAATAAAACGTGTTGGAAAAGTTGCACTCTCTCTTCTAGTTTACATGGTGAAATTTTCAGATCAATACAAGCTGTATTGATTTCTTGAAAGTCAGTCGAAGTTCACAGGTTCAATTTGAGTCCACCAAACTGCGTTTGATGGCTGAAACTTCGGGGGGTTGTATCTCCTTCACCCAATGTTTGTTTTCAACAAAAATTTGTTGGGTTATGTTGCCCTTGAAGTCTAGTTATTGTGATAAAAAATTCATGTAAATCCAAGCTGATTTGAATGTTTGGAAGCAATTCGAAGTTCAAAATCTTGACATTTTTGGATTACAGTGAATTTCGGCGGCTTGTTTCTTCTCCATACAATGTCCGTTTCCAATAAAAAAAATTTGAAAAATTTGTGCATACTAGTCTAGTTTGTGTGGCTAAAATTTCATATCAACTCAAGAAGTTATGAGGGATTGAGAAGCATTTTAGTAGAAGGAAGTTCAGCCTTAGATGTGTTTTCTGCAACTTTTCTTGCCTATTTTTTGACATTTGCAAGCCATTTTGCAAACACATTGAGTCAATTTATTGATGTTTTTTTTCACAAATGTGTTTGTATGTTGGTTTTGGATAACTTTATAGTTTTAAATTTTTTCATTTTGAGTAAGTTTAGAAATCGAATTTCACCTCCAAGTGTGTTGCTAGGAAAATTTCAGCATCTTTTTTCAACACTAAAACATTATAATCTTTCAATCTATATGGTCAAATGACTCCAAATTTGATTCACATCATCTACAACATGTTCACTATAAGATTGTATAGTTAAGATCTTTATAACTTAGTGACATTTACATCTACATTGCTTCAAAAGCACTGATGTTTTGGGTGCTTAGGGGTTAAGCAATTACAGGGTTTGTGGGATGTGTGGAGTGTGGATTTCTTGAGTGTAGAAATTCTCATTGATGTAGACATAGAGTTTGGAAGGATAATATAATTTTTCAGAATTTTTTAAACTCAAAAAATATAATTATCATAAATTTTTAGTTGAATTGTATTGTATGACTCGTAATGGTCATATAGACTTTTTTTTTCCAACCATGGGATGGTTGCAAAATCCATTAGAAGGGGTGTGTGTGTGTGGTGGTGGGGGGGGGGGGGAGGGAGGGACATTTTAGGCCTCTATTCTCCACAATTCCCCCCACAATAAAAAGAATGCTACGTTTTAAAAAAAAATTCTTGAAAAAAAAATGGAGTTAAAAAAGTTTTAATTTTAATTTTTTTTTGGAAAATGAAGTGGCACTTGTTTTGCCACTTTAGGTAGCAAATTTGGCAAGTTTGTAGAGTCAGAAAACATCTACAAACTCTCAGCCCTCTCGGACCTCCCTAAATCTTCTAATGAATCAAGGACTAATTGCAATATTGAAAGCTTGACAACCAATGATAATGCGCCACAACTACTTCGGGAATTGCACTACAATTTCATAGAAAGAGATTAGTCTATAGGTTGGAAATGGAGGTGATTAGAAATGGATCGGCTCTCTTGGGCTTCATATTACCTTTCTTGCTTCTTAGTTTGTTTGCACTGAGGTTTTGCTTACACTTTGGTAGTCATTTGGTTGGTGAAGGTTTCATTGTAGGAAGAGAGAGTAGAAAAAACTAGAACTCAGTTTGGTCAGATTGGAACTTGGCATGACTTCACATTGGAAGGATGTTGATCTACTATTAAGGTAGTTTTTCAAAAATGATCTAATTTTGGAACCAATAGGTGCATTCAATATTTGTATGGTGATTTGCAAAATCATTCATTGGCTTTTCGGGAGGTCTTTGTGGCCTTATAGGGTTAGCCCCTGAGCACCTTAATGCCTTAACCCCTCATCACCTTGAGCAAATTTTAGTGAAATCCAAACCTTTTCGACTTCAATCCGTTCAAGCTATCTCTTAAGAAGAGATCCACATAATCCAACTATACCGATTGGTAGTCAAGAAAGACTTGGAGGTGTGGAAAAAAGGACATGTCTTTTGACCGTACTACTCGAAAGATTATAGTACTCCAACAAGAATGTTTTTCAAAATGGAGAAGCTAGATTTTGGCCTTTGGGTTGCTCTGGGGTTAATAAGGCCTTTCAAAATTGAAAGATTCCTTGGTTTGACTATTATAATCTTTTTAGTGGTATAGTTAAAGGATGTGTCCTTTTCCCCTAAAGTTGTCTATCTCTACAACCAATCGGTGTAGTTAATTTAAGTGATAGTTTGATTAAAATGAATTGTGAAGGATCTTGGATTTTAGCAAATACGTTTTGGGCACTCAAAGGTCAAGAGTTTATTCATCACATGTCCAACCTAAGAGCATTTGTAGTACAAAGTTGGTAAGTGAACCTTGTACCAACAAATGGTGGATCAAAAAACAAGGCATGTATAGTAAAAGGTATTTTTTTTGGTAGGGGTGCCCCACTACTTGTAATTTTGGCAAAAGATCCTTTGAGAGTTGGTGTACATTGTTGAAGTTTTTGTAATAGATTCTATGGCACAAGATCTTGATTAACAATTGATGAAGTATGTAATATTATTCTTTGAGCCATCTATTGACCCACAAATCTCAATTTGCCTAGAAACTTCAAGGGGCAAATGAAAAGACCAAAATGCCAATCCTACTCCTTTGCATAGTAAGGCTATGGATCTAACATGGAGCATAATGATTGCAATGGAGCACTCATATAATTTGAAAATAATTTTCAAATTGTATCGTGCCATTAAAACCCGGAAGCATTGCACATGCTCTAAAGATCTAAGGTCTCTTTGCAATTTAAATATTACTAGGTAGAATTGGACTAAGGGTTGTAACATTTGTCTAGTACAATAGTTACCTTCAATAAATTTGTGTGCATCTCTCTTATAGCTGCTAATGTCACTTAATCATACCAATTTGAATATATATATATATTCGAGTTCTTTCTTTGAAACTACTTGTAATTAAGAGATTCTAATGTTAGCAAGAGAGTGTACAATGGTCATTTGGTATAAAGAATTTAATATAGCGATCAAACTTCTTTGATCTACCTTGTATAAAAAAAACTGTGGAAAAAATTGAAAAATCTTATGTAGAATGAGCCTATGCCTAAGAATAGTGAAGAACTTATTGGATCGATGCAAAGAAAATGCAAAAGAATGTCTATGGACATACTTGATGTTCTCATTTTACCAATGCCTCGTAAAATGAATGTTGTAATTTATGCCAAAAGTGAAAGTGCTAGATAGTAGACATGTAGCAATACACAACCAAATCTTATATTCTTTTAGAATTTTCAACATGCAAATGTTTTATATCTTGAAAATAAATTGCTTGATCTTTCCAATAGACTTGATTGTATCACGATGTTGTGCAATTAGGCCGGTTTGGCATGGCAAAAGGCTTTTTTGTTGTGAAAATGCTTTGCCCGTGATTTTTTCTGTATTCATAACCCCTCAATAATCCTAAACCTATACTCAAATTCCCTTTTACACAAATCTCAATCCTATCATTTCTATGATAACCTAAAATGTGGCATATTTACCTTTGATCTAACATAATTCATAGGCAATAATTCCACATGGTTTGAAACTTTGTGACTATGTCCACCAACTTGCCAAATATTCACATATGAAATTCCAACTTGATCCAAGATATTTTTCAGCTTTCATAGACATTTCTCTACTATTGACTTTCTTGTTTTTTTCAAAGATAACTTAAAAATTGGCACAATTAACTTTGTCTTAGCCTAATTCATGGATTCTCTCTTCAAATAATTTGAAACTTTGACACAATCTAAATCAACTGATGAAATACCCACATTCAAAATTTCATCTTGATTTAAGATAATTTCTAATTTTGATGATATTTTTCTACTACTAACATTTTGTCTAGTCATGACCTCATCACCCTTGTTGTACTTTGTTCATAACTAGTAGGTTTCAATTTCATTGTAGCCAAATTTTTTGCGTAAAGTGTAAAATAAGTTAAGAAAATAACCCTCAAAGCTTGGTAAGTTGATCCCTAGTACTCAATAAGATTGAAGTTCCTAAATATATCTTTCTTGATTACCTTGAATTTTGAATTTTTCTACTTGGATTCTTCATGTCTCCATTTTCATAAGTGATGTAGATATGAAATTTGTAATCATAACATATCACCTTGTCAAAAACCAATATCCCAAATATTCTCTTGATTCAACACTTTATCATAATCCTAGGCTCACATATTAGCACCTCTAGATCAGTTAGTGGCTACTTAGAGGCACAGGTTGGTACTTTGTTTCTTGTCACGTTTGAGGTGTGGGATGCACTTGGAATACTAAATACTAAATTTATAGTTCTATTATTATTGAAGGAAGCATTAATGTGAAAAATTTGGGGTATCTACTTATATCTAAGCTCAAAGGTGCATATACTCACATGCAAGCATCTTTTCAAAATAATCATAACACTCTTCTAATTCTAACATCAACTACTAACAAACTAGTAATCAACCAACAACTAACAAGACTTCCTAACACTACACACACTTTAATGTAAGAAAATGCCAACTTGAACTAGTAAAAGACCTACATTACAACAATAGTTTTTTATCTGATGAAGATTTAAATCAACAAAGCTTAAGTTTGCTAAAGATTTCAAATTGTTCTTAAGCTTTGTTAAGCTTTGTTGATTTGAAATCTTCAATAAATTTAAAATTGTTGTTGAGCTAGTAGTAACAATTTGCAATTTGCATGAGTTTTCAATTTTGAAATACAAAGTGTGCAAACTTAATGAAGGTTATTGTAAGAAGATGTTCTCACTTGGTATCACAATTGGTGTTAGGAAGGTTCTTAGAAACAAATTTAAATAAATAACATCTAAAATTGTCAAACCAATGGTTTTACTATGGCTTTATTATGAAATTGAGGAAAATTGTTGAATCATGTTGAAGAAATGTGGATTGTAGATTTTTTTTAAATGTATTAAATTTTTTTTTTTTTAATAATCAAATTATAAATTTTCAAAGTGTTAAAAAGAGGTTTATCCAAAGTCTATTGTCAAGAATAAAAGTTGAACATGTAAGCAATGTGCAAACATACCTTTTAATTTGCCTTTGTTACTAAAATGGTATCATGTAGATTAATTCTTGCTTAAATATAAACTTCTTGAACTAGAGAATCTAAGTTGGATTTCAAGTATATTGTATTTGGCATTTTGAAAACTCATAATAACTATGGTACTTAAAAAAATAAATTTATGACCTAAAATAGGTGCTATGGAAATTTAACTTCTAGGTGCCCATATTGTGCCATTGGATCTCAAACAAAACTTGGTTGTATTTGTAAAAGTGTCCTCTTCAAAAAAAATTTAAATTTGCATTATGAGAAAAAAAAAAAAAGGCATGATGTTTACAAATTATAATTATGGAAAAAATTCAAAAATTCTATATGGATCTTTACCAAATCAATTTTAAAGCATTCAATTTTGTAGATTCACCAAAAATCTGTATAATATTTTTAAAAATATTTATTAATAATATGATTTCTATTGTTTAATAGGAAAAAAAACATTTAAACCTCTTTCTTTACTCAACTAGTAACACTAACTTTTTAATACTAGCTTCACATTTGATATTTTGAATTTTTAGGTTCATTAAAAAAATTGATAATTGCAATTTCATTTTAAGACATACACATAGAAAGATAATAGAAAATAATGCAATGAATGAAAAAAGTCCTTTTGCTTGAAAATATTGCCCTACAATTGAGTAGCAAGGATAAAATGTTTATTACCGGTATGTTGCTTACAATAGGGGTTAACCTCTTATGGATGAATAATGTAAGTTTTAGAAGATGAATAAAAATAAACCATGCTCAGGAGTATAAAGACTTTTTTTTTTATTCCTTCATCAAATTTGAAAGAAAATTATTAAAATAGTTTGAAAATTTTGTATAATATGAATTTTGAAAACCACACTTTACTATTGAAAATTACATATGATTTCTATAATTCAAAAAATACAAACACATTTCAATTTCAAAAATTTAATATTCAAATTTTTAAAAATTCTTAAATTTTTTTTTGATTATCAAAGATGATAAAATTTTTAGAAAATGACAACAATTTGAACTTTACATTTCAATTTTGTAATGAAAAGTTTTTGAGAAATCACATATATTCAAGATTTAATCAATTTTTAAGGAAATTTTATATTATTTTACTAATAAATATTGGCTAGTGCAATGGAAGATTTAAATATATAGAGCATGATTATCAATTATAGAAGTGTTGAAAGTCACCACTAAGTTAAGTTGTACTTTATAGCTCATCATCATGTTTTGGAGATTGAATTTTTTAAGTACATAAAGAATTATAGATTTATAGGCTATTCATGATTTGAAAAGAGGATGAGAAATGTTATCATTTTACAACCATTGCATTTTATAATAATCTAGTGTTGAATCCAAACCTTTCAATCTACTTTCACATGAAAAGAATTTACTTTCAATATGCTATTCTTGAATGTTTCAATACAATTAAAAATTTCTAATTAAATTACATTTTGGAGGATGATGCAATATCAAATTTGTACATGCTCCAACACACAAGTTTCTTTGAGTCATATTATATTATGGATGTTTATGATTCTCAGTGTGGATTTAAGCAATTTCTAAATTTGAACAAGTTTTATATTGATGCAAGATACTAGAATTGACATCATCAATATAGACTAATAAATGCCATTTGAAATTTTATAAATCAATCATATGACTAAAAGTCTAACACAAGTTAAAATAACTTACAATAAATGAATATGTAATTAGGGGATAAAATAATTTACAATACAATTAATTTAGAATAATTTCACTTATTTGATTTGTTTCACTTATTACACTTAAAAAAAGGCAAAACGTCAAATCCCCTTTTAAAATCCACTTGTAGGTCCAAAATATCAAAATTTTATCACCAAATGATGAATAATAATACAAACAAAAACACCAAAATTGAATAAATAAATTACAATATGTAGATGAAAAATAATTTATATTATAAAATGACTTCATGATGAATTCTATTTTGCCACTCAAGAGAAATTATAAAATTTCTAATCAATAACATTGTAACCAACATTCTAGTACAAAGGGAATATATTACATTTTGAAACAAAACAACTATGCTTTGGGGGGAGAGTATTCTTATGGTGTAAAGTTGAATCATTTTTATACTCGTGACTAAGGAATGTGTTAAGATTTTTTTAATTTTTTTAAAGGTAAACCAACCCATTTCTATTTGCAACCTAATTTTGTCATTCTACTTTAGGCCCAAATTCTATTCAAAAAATCATCCAAATTCATTCATTTAAAAAAAATTGCATTAATGCTAGTCCTTTGAATGATGAATACTTAAGTACCATTAGATATATGGGAGAGTCGTTATGAAAGTGGCATATAGGAATATTTACAACTCTATTCTATGAATGGTTTTGTAATTTCACAACAAACCATTTCAAAAATTCAAAAAATTACACTTTTAATTAAAAAATTATAATTCCACTTGAGTTTGATTCATGAAACAATCACACACCTCTAAACAAAAAAATGTACCCCTCTTGGAGTTGACCCCAAGATAATCAAATTGCTTGTTTGCATGGTAATAGTCTGACTACTTTAATTGATTGGTTCCAAGAGTAAAAGTAAAAGCGGTCCTGACTGAAAACCCAAATCATTATTATTACTGCAGTGTGTCTCCTCAAAATAATTGACAAAATCAAAAGCATTTTTTTCACCCCTGGAAATCTGCCCGACGAAGGGAACTGCGCTGAAAATCCCGGGGAACAAACCGAGCTTGCAGTAGGAGTAAAGGAGAAGAGATCCAAAAAGGGAAAAGCAAGGGAACTGGGCGGGGAACCACGCGAAGATTCATGGCGGGAAAATGGTAGTTGGGCCTCCCCCCCTCCGTCCACTTTTTCCTCGTTCGTCGTCCCTCCGTCGCTAGGTCCTCGTCGTCGTCTTCCTTGCGCTCTCCTCGCGTTCGTTTGCGCCTTCGACGACTATTTGTTGCCGGCTCTTTCCCTCCTTTTCTCTTTGCCCGCCATAGCCACCCCCTTGGCTATCGGCCCCGCCTCTGAAGCTCTCGACCAGCAGCGAATTGCGCCGAGATTTCAAGCCTCTTATTGCTTGCGACTCGGTCCGATTTGCGGGAGGTTCACCGTATCGTTCTCATCCTATTCTCTCGATCCGTGTCCTTTCCTTCCTTCCCTCTCGCTTCCATACCTGTCATTCGGGCGGTGTGACTTGGGACTTCAAATAAGTAAACTGCAAGGTGCGTGTGTCACGCTGCACATTCATCCTGCCACCACTCATTGTCTCTCTTGTGAGGAATTTTCCTTTTCCATTATTTTCGTATTCGTCGACGGTAGTCACAGACTGCAATCGAGTCGTAGCTGCTGGTAGAGTGGTAGGTGTTTGTTTGCCTGCAGCGCCTCGTTTCTTTATTCTTTAGTAGTTTTGTGGCGCGGTAAGCGGTGCCGGTGTTCAATATATTGGTTTAGTTGCTGGATTAGTGGTGTATTAAGCTTTGTCGGGTTCGGTTTTCAAAGGTCCAAGAGCATTGCAAGTGCTACATGTTGTGGCTTCTTTCCTGAAGTCCGGTAACTTGAAAGAGGCGACAGCCGTGTCAGGTAGTTAGAATCCTCAGCGGAAGGCATTGAAGTTTTTGCTCCATTGAGGTTGATGTTCCTTCTCTTGATTGTTTTCTTTTTTGCTTGTTCGTGTTTGTTTCTAGATTCGTTTTCTGTGATTTCGCAATGCTATGCCTGCGGCACAATCGAGCCTTTTAACGAACCTCTTTTCTGAGAGGAATGTTGGTGTTTGCTTTGAATTAGTGCGAAGTGCAGAGTAATGAATTCTTACGGTGCCTATCGTCCTCATTGCCCTGGAAAACTTGGCTTTCATTATCGCACATGATCCTCTGTTTCACGTGATCTGTCTTTAACGGAGAAGAAGAAAGGTGCTAGCTAGAGCAGATTCTCTTTGTTTCTTCAAAGAGTTTCACATGTGGATTGGACTTTTAGTGCAGAGGCGTGAAGTCTGTGGTAAAACGCTTACTGTACTCGCACCTGGATCTTTGACTCAAATATGTCCAGGAACAATGGAAGGTGATTAGGTGTGGTAGTGGAAGCGTTCAGGAAGACCTATCGACGTTTAGAGGTTGCTATATGAAGAAATGCTACCTCGAGAGCTATGAATGTGCTTGGGAGCTTACATACTGATGCCACATTGTGAATTATGTTTCGGAATTTTCCTCATCTGCATCTTAATGTCGCACAGTTGTCTTCCTCTCCCATCTTGAGAACTCCGGCATTGGCCTTGAAATTCCACTCTAGTTCTTCGTTTGGAGGATACATTGTCGGCTTGGTGAAGCTTCTGAGGTTTCTTATTGGATAATATGCTTGCCGGCCTCTTTCGGTGTGTGCGTATTCCTTTGACCGCGCTTAACGTAGGCCGGGGAAAGTAAATGCAATCTCCAATAGTCATTCCGTAGGATATTATTAGTTATTACCTTACTAGTCCCTCTAGAGTTTGAGGGAAGCAACTTGCAGTAGATGTTCAGAATATTCTCCGGCCAAGATTACGAAAGCATGTTGAATTATCACTTGACTCGACGACTAGCGGATTTTCCGATTTTTTCGTAGCTGCATACTGGAATTTTCATGAATTTTTCATTTCAATTTGATGAAGATGATGAAGTGGTGCAAACTGGCTGCCTATTCTCGGCTGCCATTTCCAGAAGAAGATTAAAATTTCGGTGATAGTAATGCGGTGAATCTTGGAGCTTGAATGTTTTTGGTCATCTTTAATTGCATGCAGCGTTAATTCGTAATGTCCACCTCTTTTAGGACAGCGCTATCTGGTTGTGAGCAGAATGTGCGTTTCAGCTGCATTATGTTAATTCAAGAACCACTCTATTTGGCTCAGTCAATTTGACGTTATTCTCTACATCCTGACAGGTTCGCACTCGACAATCGACTTATGAGAGCAGAGGAATTTTTTATCTCGAGTCTTGGGAAAGCAAGCGGCTAATTGATTATTATAGTTTCAGTGTTATGAGATCTCGCTTATATTATTGAAATTATGCCTGAGGGCCATGAGCTAGAAATGGAGTTTGTACCACCTAATCTCAGAGAGATCAAAGTGAGGTCCCCTAGGCAAAGCTCCCTGATGGTGGAGGGTACAAAGCAGACAGGAAGTAACCTTCCTCAGATTATCTGCAAGCAAGAACCCGTAGAAGATAGCGTGGAAAATGGTTACGAGACCCCGACAAAATCTAGTAGAGCTGGGGCAGGAAGCTGGACATCAAATGGTGGCGACATCAAACCAGGGAAGAAAGCCTGGTCACCTGTATATCTTGAGGGATTGGAGGGTCGATTCAGGGAGCACTGCGAGGTATGGTTCAATGTTGTGAACTTCTTTTTGTTACTTGTAGAGATTACAGATATGTAGAGTTCTGGTGATTTGCTCTTGCATCCGTATTCTTTGAAATGTCGCCATTGTAAACCTTTTCTTCGAAATTTTTGGCAGCATAGCAGCAGCATGGGTACGTTCTGCAGTTATGAGCTTAATGCTTGGATTTGGATTTGGATTTGCATTGTGCAACAGGTTGGTCTCTGCTTGGATGACCAGACGTTGAAGCAAGCTTTGCGCTTGTTCAAAGAGAGCAAGACTTTGCTTATTGCCAATGTTGACAGCATAGGAACTGGCACGGTAAGACGTTTGATCTCTTACAAGCATTTGAGATATTCTTTATTCTCTCATCATATGTTTATTTGGCATTGTATGGTCGATAAATTATAATAATGCCAAGAAAAAAGCTCCTTTGCAAGTTTGGATTGACTTCTAGCACGAACAAGAATTGCGGATGTAAAAGTGAAAATATACACATTCAAATGACTAGTGTATGTGCTCACTAGGTGGAGGAGACGGAACGGCTATGGGGTGCCTGCGTCCTGTATATCGTGAAAACGTTCAGCTGTGGCGCTAATGTTGACGCGGAGAAATCCAAGGGTAACGCTGCGGGTTTCACGTTGTCACAGCTTATGCGGCAAACAAAAATCAGGCACGCGTTCTAATCTCACGTGAAATTTATACGTGCTTTTGCGGAATATCCTTTCTTTTGAATCGCATTTTGTGACGTACCGTTGTCCGTTGCATCTCACCTCTTGCTGTTGATTTGTCAGTGTGGTGGAGTTTTTTAAGGAGCTTCCACATTTTCTTGTGAAAGTAGGACCGATTGTACAGCACATGTATGGCGATGAGTGGGAGAAGCGGTTGCAGGTTTGTCAAATCCGCCTTAGTTCATCAGTTGATATTTTTGTGCAAGTTATTTAGAATCCCAATGTCCTTGTCGGTCATGTTGATGTTGGCCTATCTTTAATTGAGATTCTATATAATTTAATCTGTCGCTTGTGACACACTGAGCCGTTGCTTTGTGATTCGCGCAGGTCAAGGAAGTTCAAGCTAATTTTGTTCATTTGGCAGCGCTTTACACGTAAGCGCGCTCTTGTCATCTTCCTGTGTCAATGCATCGTTCTTTTTAGTTGTGAATTGATGCCGAGACAAGTTACTCAAACTCGACTTATTTTGGTGGGAATTTTCCAGGCATTATAAGCGGGTTTATCAAGACTTTTTCTTATCACCGGACACTTTCACCAACATTGTCAGCCGCTCATTATCAGGAGCTAGAGATGGGAACCATGTTTCTATCCATATGCAGTTTGGTTGGATGCTCTTCTTGACGTTGAGGGTGCACATTCTTCAGCAATTCAGTGACTTGGTCACTTGCACCAATGCTCTCTTGGTAGTCATGGTAAGTACCTCTCCATTCCGATCATGTGTAATAGATCAATATAAATACATTACATGGGAATCTCTATCTTATATACACATGCTACACTTACTTTTCCATTCTTGGTTGGCTCTTAGTGAACTCAAACGTGCTTGTACGTCTCTTCGTGAAAGTTAATGAGCCTTATTGTTTTAAGAAGCCTTTATTTTTGGACTGTTGCTGCCAAGTTTTTCAAGATACTGAGAAGGTTGTAGAGACTGTAGCGACTTTGGGTGTGATTGTTCACGAAGTAACATGACTCTTTCTCATATCTCAGGTTGTCTTGATCCTGCACATGCCACCTGATTTACGGAAGTTTTCACTTCAAGATCCAGTGAGATTTGGTAAGGCTCCAAGTCAAGGCTCTAGCAGCTTCGTACTCCACCATCTCTATCATATATGGCGATAGTTCACGTATATCCTCTTTTGTGGTATTAGGTTTTTTATTTGGTTCCCGTCTCCTTGTATTCGAAGTAATGCATGTTCATGCTCTCCCAAAACGTTTTGCATGTTCTTGAAATTTTAGCGTTCTGCTCTAATCGTAGTCATGTGGTGAGACAGCCAAGAGGACACCAGAAGGAGTTGATCTGGTAGCGTCCCTGTGCGCCACCTATTATGCATCGGATGAAGACGTGCTCCGGCTTCTTGAGAAGGCCAACATTACAGTCAGCAATTTATTAGGAAAAACTTTGATGGATTCACAGAAGCATCAATCTGATGAGAATTTCTTGGGAATCAAACCAGGTTTGTATTCAACTTTACTTTCATTACTTTTGTTATTTCGTTCCTTACAGTAACCTAAATTCGGTCTGATGTTGATCTAGGAAATTCTTTAATTTGTTTTATAGCATCCATCTATGACATCCATTGATCAGAAGTTTCAGACAACTTCTGGTTAGTTCGCTTTGTGAAGGGCCTGTTTCCTTGTCTTAATTACTTCAGCATGTGATCTATATGGTGTTCATAATGATAATGCAGACAATCTTGAAGGTCGGTCGGTCGGTCTATTGTTTGCATAGTACTAGGCTTTTACAACGTATCTGGTTTTGAGCAGATGGACTTGCTTATATGGAGGGACTCATGGACAACAAGTCTATTGCATCTAATTTGCGCGTGTTAGAGAAGGACTACGAAGACGCCTATCAGAGCCGAGGAGGACTTGATGAACGAATGTTCATTAATGGAGATGATAGCTTGTTGGGAACATCGTCAAGCGGCTCGCCTCGTTTCGGTGGCTCTAAGGTAATTTGATTAGAGTGTTTCTAATGTGAATGTGAGACGTTCTGCTTTTTCCCGAATCGTGAGAAAATATTTTATTTGCTGGGTAATTTGTTCATCACCTCAGCTCAGGTTCTGGATACTAATTCAGTTATTACGGGCAGAAACACTTGTTCGTCAAGACATTTCAGTTTTATAATTCATTTATTGGTACTTCAGTTCTCATACTGGTTCGTTTGTTCTCCAGCGGAAGTACGACATCATGTCGTCACCCGTGCGGTTTGGGGCTTTCTCAATGGGAGCATCACCATCATCACCAGCTGCCTCGCCCTGGTCATCTCCGGTGAAGCATACGGGGACTCAGGGTCTGTATGGTGCCAAGAGACCCCCATCCACTCCCGTTAGCATCACAATGACAACAGCAAAATGGTTGCGAACGGTGATATCACCGTTGCCTGCGGAGCCATCTGTAGAGCTGCAGCTGTTTTTCCGCTCATGTGATCGCGATATATCTGCTGATGTCAAGAGCAGAGCTCATGTGTTGTTGGAATTGATATTCTCAACGGAGAGGAGTGAAAGCTGGCAGAGTGAAGCTGGGTTCGTGGATATTATCTGGGCTGAGCAGCGTAGACTGGAAGCTATAAAATTGTACTATAAAGTTCTAGGCGCTATGTGTCGATCTGAAGGACAAAGGCTACATACCAATAACCTGACTGCACTTCTTTCCAACGAACGCTTTCATCGATGCATGATAACATGCTCTGCTGAGCTTGTTCTTGCTACTCATAAAACCGTGACCATGGGCTTCCCTGCAGTTTTGGAGCCCGCTGGTATAACTGCTTTTGATTTAAGTAAAGTGATCGAATACTTTGTTAGGCATGAGGATACTTTACCTCGTGAGCTTAAGCGACATCTGAACACAATAGAGGAAAGGATACTTGAGAGCATGGCGTGGGAGAAAGGATCGTCCATGTACAACTCACTCATTGTTGCGAGACCCTCACTTGTAACGGAGATCAATCGGTTGTGTTTGCTGGCTGATCCAATGCCCGCCTTGGAGAACCTCGGATCTCAAGAACGACCGTCTCCTCATGCTATCCTGGGAACTCCGATATCAGAAGGTCAAGCAGGTACCCACAGTTAACACTTGTTGCTTTCCGTTTCCTTCAAGTGAGTTGAAACGAAGTTTATTACTGTTTTTAGAATACTCGGTTTTTTTTGTGTTTAAAGTGTTTTCATACTAATTCCCATTTTGTTCCGCTTTCAAGATCTTGAGTTAGCACGGGCGTGCTGGAATTCAATTATTCTAGCTGCTGATATTTATGTTGTTACTGAGGACTTGGTTCAGTTAAGGTGACTTGTACGTTGCCGACACCGTTAAGTGTATCATCACCGCCTCGAAATGGAGGATCTTCAACAGCAGAAGCAGGTTTTCAGTCACCTGTCAAGGATAGACTTTCCGCATTTTCTGCCTTTAGTTCTCCTCTGAGAAATCGTCTCCGGGCCCCTCTGCAGTCAGCATTTGCCAGGTACAATTTACCGCCGGTCGGTACTTGACACTTATTTTTCAAGAATTTTCCTTTAATCATTCTTTTTATGCACTTGGAAATGAGCGAAGTATGCATGTAGAGTATTACTGTCAGGGTTTTGCTGGATGTCTCTGAATGAAAGAATTTTCTGTAACGGTAGCAGTCAAAGAGATTCTCTTGTGACACTGTCGTTGTCAACGTTGTGTGTTACAGTCCACAGAGACCAAGTCCACTTGGTGGAGGAGAGACATGTGCAGACACAGTGATCAACGTGTTCTTCCAAAAGGTAGCGTGCAAACCTTGGTTGCAAATAGCACATAAGACTTCGGAATGTCTGGCTATTTTCTGTTACGTTTTCCATTCAGTACTCTTGTTAGTCTTGATTAAGACATTCCTGTGGAGTTGCAAAACCTGATGATCTAAGTCATGACTGACGGAATCGTAATATCTCTAGTTGGTCTTACTCAAAATTCATAAATGAACACTTCTAACAGCATTTTTTGTGAGCAGGCTCTCATGTTGGCAGCAGTCAGGATACGTACCGTATGCGAACGGGTTGGGCAATCACAACAGCTGATTGAACGAGTGTACAAGGTGTTTCAACACGCACTGCATAATGAAACAAACCTTTTTTTCAACCGGCATATAGATCAACTGGTTTTGTGCACTATCTATGGTGTCTGCAAGGTTGGTTTCTTATTTAACCCCATAATTGTCATATTATGGACGATGTTTAGTTGCTTTACTTTGCCTTATTTAACCTCTTTTCACTCGTCCGTTGAATGCTAAGTTAGCATATATACGTTGTTGAGATGACTTGGTCTTAAGAGTAATGTTCTCGGTAATCTTGCAGGTTAGCAAAGTGGATGTGAAATTTCGTGACATCATCCATCATTATCGATCACAGCCACAATCCAAGCTGAATGTTGTCCGGAATGTCTTTATAGACCAACCTCCTTTGTGTCCTACAGGGGTGTGTATATTTATCTCTTAGTGACCCTTGCCGATGTTTTCCTGCAGGGTTTCTGGCCTAAAGTTTTGGATTTGTTCAGATTGCAATTTAAATAGGAATTCGCTAGACAGCATTGTAGTTGATTGAGTTATTACATTAATCCGTGTATTCTGCTGATTGACTTCACTTGCACACGTACAGAAAACAGGAGGGCTCGAGTCTGGTGATATAATCAAGTTTTACAACGACGTATTTGTGCATGCTACCAAGAGATTCTTGGTGCAGCTTGGCTCCAACTTTACCTCGAGTCCAAGGGGAGTTCCTGGCCCTGAAAAAGATGATGGTACGATGATTGGGTTCTGCAAGCATGAATTTGAAGATAGACGGCATAACAAGCCAAACAAACCCACTTACAAAATGCACAGTTGCATCTCCACATTTCAATCAGGATGTCTAGGATTGCACTGATTTAGCATAATGATCGCTGAAATTCTTTTTACGATGTTCTTAACCTTGTGTGTGGGGTCTGCAGGTGAGGCTCCAGGTTCACCTGTTGCCTCGATTTTCTCAACATTCCCAGACGTCTCTCCGAAAAAAGTTTCAGCTTTGCACAATGTTTTCGTATCCCCTCTCAGATCAAGCAAGGTATGCAAAGATTCATTTACTTCTTCTCCAGTATCTGTCGGTCCTTCGGGTGAACGCTGTCAATCAGGTTTTACAAGTCACAAAGGATGTGACTTTGGAGGATATTTTTTATGCAGGTTGATTTGTTGATGTCTCCACGGACTAGGAGTCTATACGCCTGTGTAGGGGAGAGTACTAAAGAATATCAAAGCCCTTCCAAGGACCTAACTGCCATTAATAATCGATTGAACAAGAGATTTGTCGCGAATGGTAAGGATTTCACTTCCTCTCTTGTGGTTGACCACGATCCTAATCCCAAATTTTTGGACTTTTCTATTTTTGAACTCTTCATATTTCTCCAAACTGTAGGGAGATGGTTGAGTTGGTTTTGATGGTGAAGCGCGCGGTGATTGTATCCGAGGAATATGTTTCACCTAGTTTGTTTTATGTCTTGGCAGGCGATTTGGCCAGTTGGACTTTGAAGAAGCACCCACAGTGATTACTTCGGTGTCACCAAATACGCTCCGTTCCTGCAACATTGTATCAAAAATGTTTCTTCCAGACAATCAGAAAATTCTGAATGAGTTGCCAATTGGGAAATACCGTAGTGGTCCAGGAACCACCAGTTGGAGTGTATTCGTGACACTGTAGGTGTACAACATACTTATAGCAGCAGGCAGCACAAGCAAGGTCAAGGTATAGGTGAAAGAGTTTTATTTTTATTTTTATTTTTGCCCATTTATCCCCCCTCGTTTTTTTAGTGATCGTGTCATCCATTGTTATACCCGCTGTTGCTGCATGCAGGTACCGGAGCAGAAAAATTAGCTGAGGTATAAGCCAATAGTGTGGTTCCTGGCCAGCTCCTGTCATAGTTCCCTCACTTCCCCTTGTGCCATATTAGCTTCACAACTGATCACAAATCTGTTTACACACACCGGGGGGTCCTTGTGTTCCCCTCATTTAATAATGGTCACTCCTCAAGCAGGCATGACCATGTTCTTTTCGAACAGTTCAACGCTCTCGATGAACACGAAGCCTTAAACTTAGTCCTACTTAAGTTCGTGCCATTTTAGTTATCATTCAGTGTGCATACTGCATACATGTAAATACAAAATTTCAAACAGTCATAGTCTCTTTTTCTGTTGACATTTTTTTTTTTTTCATAGGATGTACTCATTCTCATCATTCATGCCAGGACCACACTAGCCATAGCACTGATAGCGGCACCGAGGAAAGTAAAATTATGAAGAGTGGGAGGATACATTTGGTGCTCAACCGAACAAGGCCTCTGCACCACCCTAGGAACACAGGCTATGATAGACGCCGCTTTGCAAAGACCAAGAAACGGTGGTTTGGAATGAAGCAAAAGTTTGTACATATTTAACATGGTTATTTTTAAACAGATTTACAAGTAAAAGCTGCCACTTGATTTTTACAAACTTGGCCTTGAACGCCATTTGTGCCAGGTTTGGCCGAGTCTTCACAACGTTTCTCAAACGTGGAGTTTGGATGATGAAAATCACCCACCGTATTGCAAAAAGAACTCCTTTCACGTTTTTGCCTAAATTGTACACTTTTTTTTGCCTAAAATGTAAATATGAACATCATAGCCCTTGGTCCAATGTTTGAGAGAAATATGTTTGGTTTAAGTCCTAAAGTTCTTTTAAATCCAAAACTTTTTTTTGGGTTGTTTCAATCACTTTAAGTGAAGTATTAGTAAAAACTATTTTTTTTCGCATGCATGCATTTCACTCAATTAGTGCCTTGAAGACCTAAATTTTTTATGTGTCATTGCAATACAATGTTACGAATGAGAGCCTATAGTTAGAAGTTCTTCAAAATGCATAAAATTTTATTTATAATTCTTTTGTCTAAGATGTTTTTGTGCAAGAAATCAGTCAAAACTTTAAAGAAAAAAAAATCTAATTTTAGCATAAATATAGGCAATAATTGGAAGGTGTACTTTAAAATTGTTAAAATTTAGAAATTAAAGGAGAATAAAGCCAATTAAATTCAAAAATAATTTCAATGTTGCTATTGTCTATTCAAATATTTTTATTTTGAAAATTTTGAAAATTTATAATCTTTATTACTGTTAGATTGTAGAATCTTTTTTAGAATTTTCAACAAAAACTATAATTCTTTCATTATAGGAATGGTGTTTAGATGTTCACTCCATCTATTTTGGTTGTAGTTATTTGTAAATATTAATAGTTGTACATAGCATTGTATTTCATACACTATGGGTCTCCAAGGCATTGTTGAAGATCCAAGAACATAAGAAGAACTATCCATTAAGTAAACTTAGGAAATTATATCCCTACATCTTTTGGAAAAACATTTTTTTTTTATAGATTTTTAGTCTCTCTTCAAGTTAAAAGGTTCCTTCCTTCAATTGGTCAACAATATTTTGTAGTCACCTAGTTATACCTACCAAATAATATAATATTTACCGAAACATGCATCAGATGGCATGTGAAAATATCATAAATGAATTAGAAAATTAATGAAGCCATGGGAAGATTGCAAGTTTCCAAGATGTTCTTGAAAAAGCTTGCCCTCAAAGCTATGTGTTATTGCAACAAATTTGACATGGTCAAGACATTGACACATTAGATGAGGAAATTCATGAGACCATTAGAAAATCAATGTGGCCATTACAAGCTACCAATCATCAACATTTTAGAGAAGCATATACTATTTTTCCAAGAAGAATCTAGTAAGTGGGAACTTCTAGAATTGGTGAAGATAGTGGAAATGGAAACCAAGTTGAAATGACCTTCCTATGGGTCTAATTTGCTCCCAATGATTTTTGGAGGGTTCAAAAAAGGTTTAGTATAATTTTTTATGATTAGTAATCATATTGATGAATGTTTTTCTTTAACACTAGAAACAAATGCCCTCCTCATTGTGAGGTTTAATAAAAAAAAATTGAACCCAAATTATTGGCATATATCCTTTTCTTTTATTGAATACTTATGTATATTTTGAATATGTACATTGTTTGTGAGTAATAACATATATAATAATCTCTTTGAGTATTATTTATTTAGTACAATTGAGTATAATTAGATGTGCAATTGCAAATCTTTTATAATTTTATAATTGCTTTTGTTCTCTATCTTTTGCAAATTTTTTAATACCTTCACTAGTATATTTGTGTGCAATCAAATATACAATTAGACACTAAGTCTTTAGACATATCAATTAAAATTTTTTTTTGTATTTTTAACACTAATAGTTTGCACTTTATTTTATATAGAGAATTACTTTATCATTGAGCTTTTTTTTTTGCTAAGGCTGTCAATTTCATATACCTTTGGTTATCAATTTTTTTATATCCCATAATTTCTATTCATTTTTTTGGTATGATTTAATATTATTTTATTTTTCCTTGCTAAAAGATTAGAACATGAGCATAAATGCCAGATTTAACTACTTTTGGACTATTCAATGAACTATGGACTATACATCAACAGATCTCTTGAAAAAAACATCAAGAGATCTCTCGATGTTTTAATAGATCTCCAAATGTTTTGTATTGATCTCTCGATGTTTTAATAGATCTCCAAATGTTTTGTATTGATCTCTCGATGTTTTGGATTATTTCTTGATGACCGTTTTTTTTCTTCTTGGTGATCAATATTAATTTTGAACTTTCAAAAGTCCAAAAGTAGTTAAATGTGGCATATAAGACTTCATAAATTTAAACCTTTATAGATTTCAGAATTTCTAGATTTATAGGCCCATAAATTTGGGAATTCATACATAATTAGTATTTCTTCATAGATTAGTATTTCTTAGTAGAAGAAAATTCTTCATTGATTTGAAAACCCCAATAAAGGCAAAAACATCCAAAATCGTCCCTATATCTACTCCTGACAAGTAGACTTCCATTGTTCAAAAGTATCTCTAAAGTCCAAAAATGCAATTAAATTTTTTCTATACTTGACTGCAATTGATGATTATTGTTGTTTCTTTAGATATTCGTATTAGGACCAAACTATGTGATGGTTTTAGTGGCCTAATTACTTATACCTTACCCAAAAATTCTAATTTTTTTTCCTAAATTCATAATTTTCAATTGCTAATACTACAAAAAAAATTTGTTTAATTTTTTCTAGAAAAAGGCGTCTCCAATTGCATTGATTTTTTATTTTGTAGGTTCTTGGATGTTTTCACTTAAAACCCTAAAGTTCCATGACTTTGTTTTCCCTGAAATTGCTCAAAAACTGCCATTTTCAGTACAAGTATCAAATTTTTGGAAAAAAACTTTTTTTGACACATATAACCGTAGGATCTCGTAGAACACTGATTTGAAAAGATGTAGAAAAAATTTCAGAACTTTCCACCATGTGGATTGCAAGATTTTAGCATTTGAATCGACAAAAATCCTTTTTTTAATCCTGCGAAAAAAATGGGCAGCTGCACTTTACAAGCTCACTTTTCTATGAAAAAATGTTCAAAATGGTGGTGCTTCATTGGATTTGTTTTTCTAAACAAGTTGTTTACATGCTTGAAAAATTTCAAGTCATTTGGAATTGTACAACATATAGGAAAAAAATAGTAAGTAGAAAGAGATAGAGAATGATTCAAAATACTAAATTGTTAAGAATTTAATTATAGAATTGAAAAATGTCAATCCCAATGGTTTTAATGTTCTAATAAACAATGCACATCATATGATTTTATTTTTTTCAAAAAATATTGAAAATTGAGTGAAATAAACAACTTCAAAGTTTATTTTAGAGTACAAAATCCATAATTGCCTGCAAGCTAAAATTCCTCGTAATTTTTGACTCATTGATTGAAATGGAATGATTCAAAGCTTTCCATACATATATATATAGAGAGAAAATCAATTTCAAATTTTTATTTTTGAAAAAGTGAATTTTTCAGATCTACCCAGACTGCCCGAGTTGAGAAAAAAAACACCATATTGGGCCATAACTTTTGACTCTTATTTCCAAATGTCATGAAATTTGTTGCATATGAAAGATATTCAATTAAAATTTCAGCCTAAAATATGGAGATTTCTAGTCACATTTGACCTGCCCAAAAATTCTATATAACCAAAAAAAACAATACAATCCTTTAGGGGTTAAGGTAGGAGGCTTGAATGTTGGAGGGTCATTTGAGAACCGCTCATGTAGACTCACCTATAATGGACTTGAAGTGTTCTTTAAATGGACCTTCTACAATCATTGAATGGATCAATAAAAAAATATTATTTATTGCAAGAGACAATCATTCTCTTTGCTTTCCCCATTTTTCTTTAAAAGCTGCAAGTGAACGATTTATGGAAGACCTAAGGTTAGAAATAGGGACCATTGACTCATCTTGTTTGAAAATTCATAAGTAATTCAAAAATGCTTCAAAAAATATAAAAAGACTTGGGTTACAATCAAAATGTATACCTCTTTGTCTGGAAAATGAGCTAAAAATAATCCCATCCAACCACACGAAAAAGGCAGATCAGCCCTTAAATGCACGCTTTAAGAGCCTCCTCCCTTAGTTATCTTCTCTGGAATTCATGAACTTGGGATCACTTTGCCGTTGACCAATGAGAATGTTTCAAATTTTTTTCATTCTCTTCACTTGGAGTAACACCGACCCTTCACCTCAGAGTATCATTTGCTCAACTTTATTGTTCAAGTTTTTACATAAAAGTCCTTTTTTCACTAATACTTATGGCTTTGTCTCCCTTTCTGAATTCACTACTGTTACAATCACAAAAGAATTCAATTTGGTCGTCAATTGAAATGTAGACCTGAAGCTTTGAGTCAAAATCAAGAAAAAGACAAATAATGCAGAATGGTCCAAAGCTTTGCATCAAAGTCAATAAAAATACAATGTAGGTCCCAAGCTTTGTATCAATCAAAATCAATCCGAACACACAATGTAGGCCCCAACCCCAGAGAGTCATTTGATCTATCCACATCCAAATTTGTAAGTCACTAGGATTTTTCATTTCACTTTCATTTTGGGCATCATAGATAGCAATCCTCATTTGACTTCATTACATCCCAAATATTAGTGAAAACTTATTTACTCATCAAAGAATGTGTGCATTTCATCCAGAAAAAAGTAATTCCATCCTCAAATCTTGTAAGTACTCCTTCCATCCCAATAAAAAAAAATTGAATTGAAAATAGTGTATGCACCACTAAAAAAGGTCCATTTATCGATTTTAAAAAACAAACACATGGACAATTTCCACTGAGGAGGAAAGAGTACACTGAACCACAGGATCTAAGCCTAGGTGATTTTTTTTACTTTTTCTAAAATCAATAACAAACTACAAACTCTTCATACTATCTTTTTAATTTTTTTTTAAACCATTTATTGATTTTGAGTGTCGAGCATTGAACAAGCAATGTGAAAGTTTTAGAATTGATTGAGTGGGGATTGACTTGAACTCCACATTGCTTGCTCAATGATCAAAATCAATAAATGGAACAATTTTATAGTACACGCACTATGTAACAAATATTTTTTTTAAATGGTGGTATTCCACAAACTTGGCACTTTCAGGTTTAGAACAAGTGATCTAATCTATATACATGTCCTAGATTTCAGGGTTTCAGAGTCTGAAATCTATACGAGTCTTAGACAATTCATTGAAAAGTGGTGCCATTTTAACGAAATATTTGTTATGTCCAATTGGACATAGTTGGACAGAGGTTTTTAGTTGGACAAAGAGAGTATTCAACAACTTCATCCAATAAGATTCATCACCAAAAATTCCCTCAAATTTTTTTCATCCCTTTCGAGCTACTTTTCGTTCACCCCAAAATCATCCAAACAAATAATCACTGCAAAACTCTAGCCTACTACCTGCCATTAAAATACCCAGTTCACCACGTACAGTCATACAAATTCTAAGCACTCAAAAAATTAAAAAAACTCGCAATCAGTGGGCAGAACAATTATAAAATAACAAGACCCTCCAACCCAGTTCTCCAAATATGCCCCCCAAAATACCAAAAACATTTTAAAATAATAATTTTGCCGCCCCAATTTGTAAGTTGACCCTCAATTTAGCTCCCGCCTTCCCAATTCCACAGGGGAGTTGGAGGCGGTGCACTGGTGCAGTAGCTCAGTTGAACCAAAATAGAAAAGTCCAGATTAGAAGTTTAGAACCTCCCCTCAAATCCAAATACTCAATTCAAAATAACCTCCAAAAACAAATTTTGAAGGTACAAAACTACAAAATTGTAAAATTGAAATATTACCACACCTTCCTGGAACCTTCCTTCCGTCAATCTCTTCGTAGTTATCCTTCCTTGGAAATTGAATCGATCTCCTTTTCCAAAATCAAACTGACTTTGATTCATTTGAATTCCCTAAGAATATGGAATCAGCCTCTTTTAGCAAATGAAACCACCGATAAGAAATTACTGCAACAGGCAACGTGTCAGTCAGGGGTGAGTCGTTACATTAAATTACCTGGGTGCGGAATTTTAATAAAGGCTCCCTCAGTCAGTCCCTGAAACGGCTCCTTCGGAAGTTAAGTCAAAAGCGAATTAGCTTGAACATGCAGATTTACATGACGTGGCGTGATCCATGCCGTTGATATCGACGATCATCCACGAGAAATCGGCGTCGACGATACCCGGTCCAAATTTGCACTGATCAGTGATTTCATTCGTTTTTTAAGGTAACTTCGGTCAGTTAAGACGGGCTGATATTTTTTTTCCTTATTAGTGAGGTCTTCAAATTAGTGTCAGTAGAGAATATTTTTGATGGCGGAATTAGTAGGGTACGATAGTATTTCAGCCCTCTGTAATTTAAAATAGAGTGACGTGAATTATTAGAATGAATCGGAGTTGCAGTAAATAGGACAAAAGAGTGACACGTACTTCTGTTTTCACGCTTTTTCATGGGGCTTTCTGTGACTTGGATAGGGCTTAGACAATCGTCAATAATCTCGAAAAATCAATACAAAATCATTCGGAGGGTCTTTTAGGAAATACATTCTTTTAATTTTTTAGGGGATCATAAAGTTTCGAAATTGCTGCAAACTAAAACATCACATTTCTATCATTTTTGAAAGATTTTCGAAAGAAAGAACATATTTTGGATTCAGAAATGAATTTCTTATCCATTGTTTCACATTGCATCCATGAATTTTAATGACAAAGTACAATACTTGACTCAAAACTTCGGCAAAATACAGTAGTAATGAAATTTAGTGTTTCTTCACTAATTGATTTGGAAAATCTGTATATTTTAAGTTTGCACTTGGAGAAGTTCATATCATTGCCAAAGAAGTCCAAGTCATCCTAAACCAATCACAAGATGACATGAGGCACTTTTCCACCAACTCTGTCGAATCTGACCCCACATTAGGGACATAGGGTAAGTGTACTCTGCCTTTGTACGTGCCTGAGCATACACTTCCCAATAAAATTACATCGATCATTTCAAAAAACAAAAAATATCATTTTAAAAAAGACCTCCAAAATAACACCTGCTTTTGAGCCCCGGCCGGCCGGCTGAAAACACGCTCGCACCGATCGGTTGCCATTTCCGGCACTTCATCTTAGTCCCTTAGTAGTCCCAACAAACCATCCAGTGGGACCGACCGACTGACCGACCTTTAAGCAAGTTCACTTTCATTTTAACTTAGTTCCATTTGCTGCTGCAAATCTGCAACCCCAGTCTCTGGCTAGCCCTGGCTTGAGTTGTACGATCTCTTTTAAGCAATGGGCTTGCCCCTTTTGTTTCCCAAAGAACAAAACCTGGAAACACCAGAGCCTCAAAACTCAAGGACCTGCACGCTGCGGAACCTCTGGATCGGAAGCTTTGCTTAAGGCGCGCCTCCTGCACTGCACTGCACTGCGCTACTGTTGTCTGCTCTCATCAGTCTCATGCTCTCCTCACCCTTGCAATCTGACACGCGCAGCTAGCTAGCATGGCCTGGGCTTCTTCATCTTCTTCTTCCCAAAGAGATGGATCGATCGATCGATCGATGTTGACTGAACGAAGTTATTAAGCTTAAGTAAAGCTTAAGTTAGAGCTAGAGCTAGCAAACACATGTGGTCTCCGATCCCGTGCCTTTCGTTGTACGTTGCTTATCTAGACTGGCGAAGTCTAGCGAGCGAGCTCACTTGGAACGTAACGCGCGTACCATCGATCCTGGTTCGGTGCGGGATCCAGTCGATCCATCGATCCATCCCCAGCTAGCTAGCTGAGCTGAGAACTTGCCTGATGGATGTATCCATGTCATGCACGCAGTCTTGCTGGCTGTGAGGGTAAGTAACTTAGTTTACAATGCATTGTACAGTAGGCCTGCTGTGCTGTACAGTCGACGTTGACGTGGGAGCCAGATCATGAAGTGTGCGAACAACTGGGAACATTCGTGTTGCACATCTAGCTGGAGGGGTTGACGGAGGACGTGACGTGAGTGATCGATCGGTCAATTGATCATCGTTCAATTCCAGCTACTACGGGTTTTAGTAATTCTATGCATTGTTTGCTGGAGCTTGCTTGCTTTCTAGCTAGATATTGAATGGTCCTGTGGGGATTCGGAGGTGTAGTCTGTGGTGGCCATGGTGGCGATGGTGTAATGTGTGAATGTGGGAGTTTAGTGTGACTTGCAGACTTGGAGGCAGGGTACGTTACTTTAGTTTTTGGTCCCTTAGTTTCTGGAGTGAAGGCTTTCACGCATTCTTGGCTAGTACGTATTCCAATTCCTCACCACTGCAACAGAGATCTTGTTCGAAACTGAAACGTCATTTTTAGCCAACACTAGGGAGTTTTGCCCCGAGTTTTGAAGTCATTTTCGAAGAGAGAGAGAGAGGGGGGGGGGGGGGGGGTGAGGGAGAGGGAGAACTCGTACGTTCTGATAGTGCCTTCAGCTTGCTCCAGTCGTATTCAACAATCTTTTCTTGCAACTCCGTCAAACATCAAGTGGTAACCCCACATTGCAGCCTATTCCAGCACTCCTGTTTCCCCTGTTTCCGAACAGATTTCTGAAGAGATTGTAAGCCCAGTCGTAGTAGAGTTTCGCAATGATTGATTCGAACTTCGACACATTTTAGCCGTGACTGCTACTAGGGTGATAGCGCATTATCGATCTCTCAATCGCGAATCCCCGAGTTCTATAATTCTCTAGACTACAGATAGATTGAATAATATTTCTCCATTGGTCGAGACTCGAATCGAAGGGGAAGAGTGCGACCGTTTATTTCTGGCCGTGGAGTGAAGGCGCAATGGGGAATTGCCATGCGGTGGATCCCGTGAGTGCGACCGTGGAGCACCCGACTGGCAAAGTGGAGAAGCTGTACTTCTCTTCGTCTGCCAGGCAGCTCATGTTGCAGCACCCGGGACACTATGTGGCGCTTCTGCCACCGCCGCCTTCAACTGCCAATGGGGATGGCGTGCTGGGGAATGTGAAGCGGAAGCTCAAGTTGTTGCCACCGGATGCCATGTTGAATATCGGATCTTGCTACAAACTGGTGTCCTTTGAAGGTGTGTTTATTTGGGGTGGGGGATGGCTCGCTTTGATTTCCAGGTGCAGTTCAGTTCAGAGGGATTGTTTTCACGAAACGTGTTGTGAAATAGTGTTTGTGTGTATGGGTTGGGAATACTTGAAACGTTGGAAATGGAAGCGAGTGTTGCAAGAGAGCCCGTTAAAAGCGTCGCTGCTGGTTTTTTAGTAATCAAACCCACATTAGGGAGGGAGTCAGAACCTGTTGGAGATGGAGAGTAGTTGCTTGGTTTTCTAGCAATGAAATCTTTTAGAATGACAGCCCCATTAGGAAGCAAGACAGAGGCTCTCGTAGCGTTTTTGTTTTTATTAAGTGATCAATTAAATCCTTTGGAATGAGAGCCACGTAATCTAGCATGATTGAACCTCTCACTGTACAGCTGCTTCTTCTTTTTAGAAATTAAGGACTGTGGAATGAAAACCTTGTTAGGTAGGAAGGCACAACCTCTTGTAGCGGGGTTGCTTGTTTTTCTAGTAATCAAGCACCTTGGAATGAGAGCTTCAGTAGGCAGAATGACAAGCCGTTCATAGCTTAGTTACTTTTTATTTCATTTTAGTAACCCAACCGTTTGGAATGAAAGCCTCTTGTGGTAGCGTAGTTGCTTGTTTTTTCATAATCAATCCCTTCGGAATGCGAGTCTCGTTATGCAGAAAGACGAGGCCCTTTTGAAATGTATCTGCTCGTTATTGTAGTAATCGAATCCTAAAAAGAAGCTCATTAGGTAGAAATTGAAGGCCTCTTTTAGCTTACTGCTTGTTCTTCCTAGAAATCAAACCTCTGGTAATCAAACTTTTTGGAATGGGAGCCTCGTTAGGCAGAATTTCAGAATTCCCAGTCGCCCTGTGGAGCATTATGTGACTGGGTACACTGGAAGATGCTCTGAAGGGCAAACCCTGATCCAGGCTTTTCCCTTGACATTCCGGGGTTTCCTTCCTTACTGTACGTGGCATGCAATGGATGGCGAAAGTTTTCATGATCTCTAAATTCTGAAAAGCTCTTACAGGTTTTCGATTGTAAGTTTATTTGATGTCTTGGGAGCAGCTCCTTGGTCTACCGAGGGTTTTGATTGTGGATTAAAATGTGATTAATTCTCTTTACCAAAGTGTAAATCTTTGCATGTTTGGGTTACAGTCAATCTCAACTAATTCATGACACTGCCTCGGGGGACGTACATTAGATCGAACTCCCATGTGTGAACAGAACATCACAACTCACTTATATACTTGTAGGGTTGTGCAATTAAGTTACAAACTATAGCATTAGAGAGAGTTCGAGTGTAAAATTTGATGTACAGTAAGCTTACGGGTTTGTAAAACGTTATCTTTCTGTGATGGAGTTTGTGTAACAGGGATTTTCATGGTGCAGATGTTCTGTCAGAGCTTTCTGATAATGGTAGTATCGCTCATCAGACGACCAGGAGGAGAGCTTATTCCGTCACCTCCACCACCTCTAAACATCAGCAACGATCTCCGAATCATGTAAGCGTCATTCATGCATAGCATTACGTTACGTTACGAACGAACTCACGCAGATGGGGTGTCTTTGCTGAGACACGTGTATATCATGTTGACCTCTAGTTGCTTTTCTAGTCATGAACTACGCGAAACACCTTGACTTGCAGGGAACATCTTGACTTATGGAAAATTTCGTTAAAATGGTGGTGTTCCATCCACCATTTTTAAGCCATTTTTTTAATTCATTTCCTTCTTTAACTCTAAAGTCTAGGACTTGTATAGATTTAAGACAGCACGGTCTAAACGCAAAAGTGCCAACTTTGTGGAATACCGCCATTTTAACGAAATTTTGGTAGTTGCTTATCAAACTGGTAGGAAGGATTGGTACTAATAGCTGAAACTAAAGAGAGTGGGTTCAGCCCTTTCTAACACTAATCCAGTTCCGGGAGAGTATAGTTTTCTACCAAATTAGTCGTCATTTTTCCCACATTAGTCACGAGACTAACCCACTATTAACACAGCACCAACAACACTATCAAGATGAACAACTTCAGATTCAGTGCTAATAAAAAAGCATTATTAGCCCTCATCGATTTACTGGTTTGTTTTTTCACTTCTTATTTGTGTGTGAAAAAAGTCATTTAATCTCAGAGTGAGTTTCTGTTTCCAACCGACGTCGACGTTTCCTGCATTGCTGCAAAGTGGCCAACTGGCCATGTGCCGGCAGTGGCACGTACTGGCGGTCATCTCGCGGGTCGTCTTACATGGCAGTTGGGTCAGTGCAGGTTCCCAAGGAGCAGTCAGATGTCAGCAAGGCTGCTGTAAAGCATATCAATCAACTGCGAGCGATGTTATCCAAGTCGTTTGGCCCACAAAAGGTGAGCTACTGCGCTGCGCTGCATGCTCCTCGAGTCGCATCACAATTATTTGCTCCAGTGGCTGCGTCCCTTTCGCAAGCAGCGCTGCTGGGGATAGATAAGTTAGGATGGTTCAAACCCAGGGTCAAGAAAGTGGGTCATCGATCAGACAGACGGTCCAGTCTCCCAAGTACGTGACCGGGTTTAAATTGATCAGAGTAACTTCTCCCTTTGTGCGGTGAGAAAACGCCACTACTTTTTTCTCAGGAAAGAAGGTCATCCGTCCCTAACAAAGCTCATCTACAAAGTTTCTTACCTACAAATGTTAAATCACTGGAAAGATAAAAACGAAACATGTTTCGATAGAGACAATACAAACTAAGTTGGTTTTGGGACCTTGAAACTGTACCTACAAATGGTAACCACTTGGGGAGATGAAAACGAAACAGTTATAAAAAGAAGAACGATTCAAGGAGCCTCAGTTGGTGTACGGACCCTTGTTAAACTGTTCCTGTCTGCAAGTGTTAACAATCCCTTACTATCTACAAACTAATGTTAACCGTTCAACGCTTGAATCCATTTTCGAAATTTCCACACTGTTTGCTTATATCTTATTATGTATTTACTAGCTCAAAGACATTATCTACTACAAATTCATCAAACTCATCATCGTAAAGGAAAGTTCTTTTTAAAAAAAATTCAAGTACTCCTACTTTAGATGAATGAGAAACATTTTGGACAAAAACTTAGATTTGAAGCAGACTTTGAGAATGCATCCAAAACATCTTTATTTGCGGAGCGCTTCGGGGTTCAATACTTATTACGAGAGGATGAATCAAAGCACTTACAGATCGATCAAGAAAAACCCAGATGTGCCGGTGTTGGGAATCTTTTCTTAATTTCATTTCATTGCAATTACTGTAATTACCGTCCTTTTTCCAATTACAGACTGTGATTTTCAAGTTTCTCTTTTCCTTGCAGGAAACGGTTTCCCAAGGTGTGCTCCCTCCCTCTCAATTGACAGCAGATTCCAGAAGCTTCTCCTCCATCCAGGAGTCTCTGCGCCCAGTTCCACGAGGAGGAGCATGGCGACCCAACCTGCACAGCATTGCTGAGAGAGGTCGATAAGCTTAGATGATGCCATTGAAACAAAAAATTTGGGTCGATCAGTTGGTTTAGGGTTTCATCTTGTACAGACAGACAGACAGACAGAGTGCTTCCAATCTTTCAGTTCCCAGGCATTGCATGTGAGCAATTTCCTCTTGAGCAATTTCCAATTGCTGGGTTGGCATATCGATCGATCGATCGATCTCATGCGACGGGAGTTCGTTCCGGTGTTTCAATTGGGGAATCATGTTCATTTGATAACTGCACTGATTTCCTGATGCAGTTGTAAAGTTATGCTTTTCAATGACTTTTCAATGAACTTTCGAGTTTAACCTGTCAACGGTGTTACACAATCGGCTTTTCAATGTCTTTTCAAAAACTGGGATGCTTAAATAGCCTCTAAAACAACCAAGGCAATAATCTTTCAATTTTTACCCACACATTGATTCCTTTGGTAGTTTAGTACAAATTCATACAATTGAAGTTAAAAAAAAAGACTAAAAAGTGGAAATTTTTTTACTATTAAGATTCTTTGTTCTTCCCATTTTTTTCTCACTAACCTAAAAAATGACAATTTTTTGACAATTTACACTAGAAATCAACTCCATTTCTTTGCAAGTTAAGAGCTACTTGTGTAACTCTGTAGCAACTTGTTTTAGTTTGTTCACATCACGTTCTTTAGGAGTTGTGATACAATAGGACTCTCAACTCTTTGTAATGAAAATGAAAATGACAAAGATGCCTTCAACATTCTTTCTAAAACATGTGATTGGTTGTCGGTGATGGTATTGTCCACTTTAATGTAACTTTTTTGTGAGACCTCTAAGATAGGAGGTTCTAAAAGCGCTCACACTCTAAAAGCGTCCACCTCCTCTAATGTACATTGCATGTACATGTTGCTTTTGTTGTAGCCTTCAGCCATGTACAAATAGTGTACATTTTAGGAAGTAGACGCTATTAAAGCCCTATGCCACTTCAACTTCAAATTTTCATAACTAATACCACAAAGCTCCAGAAAGTACGAAACAACTTGGGTTAGATGCCAATTCTACTTGTCTTTCAAGGAAAATTTACTGAAAAATCAATTTCAAGAAGTTCCAACTCTTAAATGGTCGGTTCATGGACCTCCTACCTTACCTCAAGAATCATCAGTCTGTCTGTGTGGAAGCACATTCCCTCGAGAATGTTATCCTTCATCTGCACTGGCGACAATGAAGTCATCACCAGTTCCATTATTCTCTATAATCAATTTTTTTTTTTTTTTTTCCTTCTGAAACAGACGGCGTTGTATTATAAATCTTTGACAAAATGATTGAAGATGAGAAAAATAATTCCAGCCAGAGAGAGATTCCTTCATTGATTTCATGTTCAGTTGTTGGCTTGAATTGAATACACGGCCAAGGCCAGCGCATGCCATCATTTGGCAAACAAACCTGGCCACGTTCGAGAAATGAACTGAAGATGATCATGAGTGGAGCGCCAGTGAATTCGGATCTATTATTGGTGAACAGTTTTTGTAAGGCAGGAGTGAGGACCATGGAAGTTAATAGTTGGGCAGGTAAAAAATTCTTGAAATGTTTTGTCAGTAAATTTTTTATGAAAGACAAATGGAATTGGCATCCAACCCAAGTCGTTTCATCCTTTTTGGAGCTTCTTGGAATTAGTTATGAATTTCTGAAATTGAAATTGGAGGGGTTACTGAAAGTGTATGTCCACCTCTTGAAATGTACATTATTTGTACATTTCTAGTGCAATGAGAAAGTGAAATGTGCAAATGATATATGTTTCAAGAGGCAGATGCTTTTAGAGCTTGAGTGCTTTGTGTATGGGCGTCCTACATTAATCCCTCAAGGGAAGTATATTTTCAAAATGGGACCAACTTGCCAAGAACTTGAGTAATTTGTTTTCTCATTTTTTTCTTCAAGAGATTGGATAGAATGTAACTATAGGATCTTGTAGTTCACATTGAGAGTGAGCACCTTAAAAAATTTAGATTATTTAACTACACTTTTGAGTAGATATTTAAGTTTGCAATTTTACTTGGGTTTCTTGAAAAGCAAGGCAATACACTTTGAAGGAGCGTATCTTAGTGTCAAGAATATTTTGAAATGATGACCTTTTGCGCTCAATGAACTGAGATAAGAGAGATGAAAATTCTCATTTAAAATTTTACAACATTTTGGTCATTTTGCAATTTTGAGTAGAACTTGCAATGTATGGTGGTCATTAAAATGAGAGTAGTGTTTGTAAGAAAAACAAGAATGGGCGCACTTGTCTTCTTTTTGGATTTAGCATAAACCAACCTTTGACGTACAAATTAACTATGAAAAACACCTAGGAAATGACCCATTATAGTTTTGCATCAATCTATAATAAACTTTTTTTTAATAAATGAAATTAAGACTACATTAGGTTTAGGCTTTGAAAATTTCTACCTTTTCAATGTAAATTCATCACAAAAAGTAATTTTTTTACGCCTTCGTGTTGTATTTATATTAAAAAATGTTGTAGCCATTATATTAGGAAATATTGTGACTACTTTTGGTGGTAGGATGACCATTATGGATACACCACTCTTTTTGTTGGTTTTGAGGTAGTCTAAAGACTCTTTTGGATTGATCAAGTAGTACACTTCAAAAATTCATAACAAATTCATAATCTGTCAAAGAAATAAAATTTCAATTGTTCTTTTCATTTCTCACATTGTCTTTGTATGAAAAAAATCTTTTCCTTTGCTACGTGCAACAAGGCAAACTATTCATTCTACCTATCATACACTATAAGAAAACAACGGTATAAACAATTTGGCTACAATGATTGTAATAGTCATTTTTGTTCACAATAACTACAAAATAGTCATTTTGCAATCATTGTTTAGTTATCAACCATTGTGGACAAGTTATTTATACCCTTACTTTTTTTGAGGTGAGCACTAGAAGAAAAATATGTCTGGCACAACCAACTACTATGCAACTAGTGTCATATACAATTATCATGCAAATAGTTTCCTCTCTATTAGCACCAAATTTTATGTAATTGTTTTATGTTGTTGTTTTACAACATTCATACATTGTTTTAGTTGCAAAGCAATCATTCTATAGTTACAAAAAATGACTAAGAAACAACTAGTGTCCTATACAACTATCATGCAACTATAAAATGACTATAGTTGTTTCCTAGTTGCTTTCTAGTTGCACACTAGTTGTTTCTTAGTTGCTTTCAAAGTTCATTCTCATTTGTCTTATATCAATTGCCTCATATCAATTGTAAAGAGTACCATTAGATTGGACATATAAGATTCATAAATTGTAGTCTTATATAGAGAATTTTTTTAATAGAATTTTAAGATTTCTACAATTTTAAGATTCTACATGTGTAGAAATAAAAAAATAATCAAAATTCAAGAAAATTTTAAATTTATTAAATTGAATTATTGAAATTTAAGATGAAGGCAGATTTGAAATTTTGAAATTTGAAAAAGGTAGATTTGAAATTCTAAAATCTAAAATAAGATAATTCTAAAATCCAAAAATCTAGAAAGAAGGTAGATATGAAAATTTGAAATCTACAAATCTACAAGTTGCAAACATCGATGAAGTTCTTCACATGCTATTAGATGACAAAAAACCCTGCAACTAAACTGCAACTTATTCACTACAACTATGAGCTTTATATTATCACATAGTTGCAAACATGCTATGCAACTACAAAATGAGTTGCACATGCATTGTAATTGCAAAAACCCTCATTTTCTTCTAGTGGAGCAACCATCACATTGGTTGACTAATTTTTTCGTTCATGCCCAAACTAAATCAAAAAACACGAATTGTTAAGTATACTACACTAATGAACTACACAAAATTCCACAAGGTAAAGTTTAAATTAGAATTTGATGAAACTACTACCATTGAAATAATTTCAATAGTTTATTTTCTAGAAGTAATTTTCATAAAAAAAAATCTTGAAATTCAAAATAGATAGCTCAAATAAAATGGACAGCAACTAGAAAATGGTCATTTGGATCATCTAGGGTTAACAAGTTTGAAGTCACACTTGACTCTATAGAATGGCACACCAAAGTTAAATGAATCTCTTGAAAATATTGGGATCTTTCAAGTCATCATTGATCTTTACAGTGAAATTTCTTGAAGTGAAAGTTCTTCAATGTAGTTCACTAATTCTTATAACAATTCCCTAAGTCTTACAACCGAATAATTCTTATAACCTTGTCATTTAGGCCTTAGTATTCCAATTAGAAGATCAAACTAAAGTTATACAAAGACCTTACCAATAGTATTGAGCACCACCTTGTCTCCTCAATTTACAAAAATACATTCTACCTACTCTTTGCTTACATGTTTGACCTTGATTGCTTGTATATCCCTAATATGAATTGGAAGAAATTATGAGAGTACTTTACAAAGGGGTTTGTCTCTGGGGAGCCAATCTCGAAAGGTGACCATACAATCTGAACCTGGGGAAGCATGAGGCATAATTTGGTCATAAGAATCAGGGCTACCAATCGTTTGGAATTGTTGTAATGCAGATTCCATTGTCAACTTCACCATCTCTTCATCTTGTTCTTGAATTACTTCCGCTACCATTTGAAATGAATCCATGCTTCCATTCGTTGTCCAATCCCTTGGATCAATTGATGGAACCTGCAATGATATCCAAAAAACATAGTTTAATTCCTAAAGATATTAAGGTCAATTTTTAAAAATCACAATAAATAATTGCAACACTTCATAATAATCTATATCATAGATTCATGGAGAACATTCTTTCTTCTTTCCATTCATATATTATATGATCTTCCTTTAAGCTTCTTCAATGAATATAAATTGGATGAAGTGGACTAATAAAAAATGTTTAAGCAAAAATTTGTATATAAATTAGATTTGCTTACTTAATGGAATGGTCTACATTTGGAGGCCACATCCTACAACATTCCATTATATTGGGTGGCATCATAATCAACATTTGGAATGCCAAACATCTCTCCAATGCATTAAATGTGGGTTAAAATGCATTAAGTGCATTATTTGAGCATTCTCTCTTGTATAAGCCCTCACCCTTGGCTTTAGGTCAAACCTTCAAAGCAAGGAATGCTTAAAGGAATTATCATCATTCACTAAGTAGATGATTGAGCATTTAGAGCTTAAAAGTAGAAGACACTATAACTTGTTTAGGACCCTAACCTTACAACCCACATTTTCAAAAGGACTTGGCTTCAAATTTCCCATTCAAAACCAAGACACCTAATAATCATAATTGTCCTTCACAAAATTGCCCTAGACTACATCCTTTACACCATGTAAGGCCTTGCTCTCAAGCCCTTTTGATAATAAGATTCCATTGACCTTATTTTCACAAAGACCCTTGAGCAACTGCCTTAACCCTATACAACAAGAACTCATCTCTTCCGTTCCATTGTTAGCAAGAGTGTAGTAACTACCTTGCAGCATTCCAAGTAGTGTTGGTTGGCCTTGCTTCCATCGACCGTACCCGGAAGGATTCTCGTCCCATACCAGGAAGCATCATCAACTGCTGATTCTACCAAAACATACCTGTGATTCAAGCACAAAAAATTGAGTTTAAATCTGTTCAAGGCTATGGTTTTGTAATACTACTGGAGACGTAAGAAAAAGATTTGAACTTTCAGTGTAAGTACTGTAATCTCTTAAGGTTCAACAGGTTTACATTTTGCGCAAGAATCTAGATGAGATGAATTTTTCATAATGCAGTTGAAATTCGATGCGCTTATCTTAACGTAGAGTTACTCACAGAGAACAAAAACAAGGCGAAATGAATTTATAACTAATCTTTGCACCAGTCAATCAAGTGAGGTATTCCTTGTTATTGTCTCCGTTTAAGGTTTAACAGGTTTACATTTTGCGCAAGGATCTAGATGAGATGAATTTTTTATAATGCAGTTGAAATTCGACGCACTTAGCTTAACATAGATTTATTCACATAGAACAAAAACAAGGCGAAACGAATCTATAACTAATCTTTGCATCAATCAATCAATCATGTGGAATGATCCTCGTTATTTTGCTTCAACCTTGTGCAATCTAGAGTGTTATTTTTGTTTTTGTTTTTATCTTACCTTGAAAAGAGCTCTTCCTCCGCCTGTGGGCTCAGAGACGCCAGCCAATCCAAGTCCTGAAATTCCTTCTCCGACTCGGATTTCGGTGCTTGCTCCACTTGGGGCTTTGGTGAGGTTTTGTCTTCGGGTTTGCGCTGACCGTAAAGCCAATTGGGGCTTTTCAGTTGCACCTCTCTGCCATAAAACTCATCTCCAATAACATCGGTAACTGATCTCCAATGCTAATTTCCAAGTTACCGTGGCAATGACTAATAATCAATTTGAAAATTTGAACTTACTACTTATTTTCAATGCATTTTCAATTCAACAAGTAAAAGAGATTCTTAAAAATGATTAGAGAAGCTTGATGAAAGGCTTTCAGCCAAATAAAATAAAGAATCTGTCACTAATGTTAGTTCTAGTTCGGTATAGAGTGCTGAAGGAGGAGAAGAGTCGATTGAGTTTTCGTTCACCTTTTTTTCTCAACAACAGAGTAGAAGAAAACCAAAACAATTTCTTGAGTTTTGTTCGATTCAACGATTCTAGACTTCATTCATAAATGGCGAACATCAAATCAAAATAATGTGTACTTACGCAGCATCCCTCGCAACCCCTGTCACTGCGCTACTTTTGGGTTCGGTCTCTGTGTACATGCGTACATTTGTCACAGGCCCACAGATTTCCTGCATTACAGAAAAAGCAACAATCAAACTTCAGTAAGAAGATCAGTACATTAGTGTCGTGATTGTTTAGGAAATCAAAAGAGAAATCAAAAGACATTGTGTGTTAGCATGACATCCTTAACGTTTTCATATGACAAAAAATTAAGAAAACAAATTTGGTTTGGATTCAAGCAACATGCTTGGGTGGTGAGCAACAATGCGCTACTGCTAGCTCACAAATGCTAATTTGGTAGCTACTCGGAGTCTATTTAGGAGCAATTTGGGAGCTCCTGGCAGAGAGCTTTTGAAGGGATTGGTGTTAGAGACTTCTTTAAATAGTCTTGGAACTAAAAAACGTGTGCAAACGTCAAAAAAGGTCAAAAATGTGGTTATGACTCTAAACCATCTTCACTCTTTCCAATCGCGCAATGTGGCAATGAAAATGGCAAGAGACGGTTATGAAAGGGAACCTGAAGTTTGTCAAATGATGTCAACTTAAGACGATAGAAATCTTCTCGACACGGAGATCTGGCATATAACTTGCTCTTCCAAGACTTCTGAGAACTCAACAAGGCATTCCCACTTTTCTTCTTGACCAACTTTCTGCAAGACCACGCATTGGTGTTTATTTTTAAAAAAATCAAATGGAAATCATAGCATTCAAAATGATATCCTACTTCTTCTCTATAGTATGAGTTCATACTCCTCAAGTTCATTCAATTAGCATGCCTCGTAGTAATAACACTAACTTGCTCTAATTTGGGAATTATTTCAATTTGTGAGGCACACTAATATGGGAGTTTCCAGTACTTACAATAAAATCATAAATAATGTGGTTTATACTACATTAAATAGTGCAATTGTCCTCCAAATTTTATCCCCATGTTCACACTAGTTAAGCCGCAATGATTTCATCTAAAATTCATTCAATAAGTGCAACAAATAGGGTCTTGTCTTGCGCTAATCGAATTCAATTGAGTAGCACCTGGTGCTTACTTCTCACTTTCAGGTACAGATTCCTCCCCTCGGCCTCCAACATGTAAATAGTAGTCCGATTCCAGTTCCCACAGGGCTGGTTTTCCTTCTTGAGGTTGGAAATGGCCGAGAAACCTGACAAGACAAGTCAATGAAGTGGATGAGATTACTGAAAATCCTGTAAATTAAATCCAAATGAAATTCAAACTAAAGTCATGTGTAGTGATAACTTGGATTGGGTCGTAAATTGTGTAAACCCAAATTCAATCCAAAGTATCACTACATATGACTTAGAAATTGTAACAGGAGTCTGGAGGTTTTGACCGAAAATTTGATGCAAATTCTTGTGATGTTTTTATTATCTACTCAAAAACTCATGAATTTTCAAGGAGTTGCAGAGTCTGTTGTGAAGGGAGTTACAAGTTCATAGCATCCTGCTTTTCACCGTCCGTGATAGTGTTGCTGTAGTAACGTCTAATCGACTTCATAAACTCTTGGGAGTGGGTAGTCGCCTTCCACTTCCCCTGCCTCTCTGGAAACACCTGCAAAACTTTCCACTTTCAGTCCACAAAAGATCTTCCTGTACAACCAATGTAATGAGGGTAAGTAACTTAGATATCTGTTAAGTACTCGATGAATTTTCATTTGAAGCTTTTCCACCAATTGTAAGCTCAATGTAGAGTTTGGCATAAGAGTTTTGAATCTCATATCCTCCTCACATTATGTTTATCATAATCAACAGATGCCTAAGACTTGATGGTAAAGAACAAAGAAATTTGTTAAGTAATGCAAACACAGTACAAAGAGGGTATAAGATTCAAAACATCTGCACCAAACTCTTGACCAAATTGTTTTACTTGAAGCTTGCAATTGGTGGAGCCTCCATGCAAATCTTAGAGTTGTTGGGAGTTATTTCTCTCTCTTAACCCCTTAGCACTCTAATATACAAAAATGAGGATAACGAACAAAGAGGTTTCCCAAGGGCTTTTTTACCATAAATTTTTTCATTCATCCAAACCAATGCTCAACTTTTTAAAGAACCACACTTCCTATATGCCAAATTTGATGAAATTGAGGTGAATGATGTATATCTCTAAAAATTATAAGCAAAAATATGCAAAAATTCTAGAAAGGATTCTTACACTAAAGGGTTAACCTTGGGTGGACATTGGTGATACTGTAGGTACTCACTCAAAATATGATTCGATTTTTGGACCAATAGGTGCAAGCCTCTGTTTCAATAGTAATAGTGAACGTCATCCATCCGACACTTTTGTGTCCTCACTGTTGTCAATTCAGGGTTAACCCTGAAATGACATTGATGACACAAAAGTGTCGGATGGATGACTTTCACTATTACTATTGAAATAGAGGCTTGCACCTATTGGTACAAAAATTGAATCATATTTTGAGTGAGTACCTACAGTATCACCAAGGTGTCGTTGTTTTCCGGTATAATTCAAGTCCAAATTGAGATTGAGTTTGCATAGAAGTTATAGAGAGATCTTCTTACATAGTTGTGCGCCTCCGACCCTCCATACTGCATTGCCAGCGCATCCCCCATGTTCTGATACATCTCCATCACCTTCTCCGCCACCCCGCAATCCGCATCCACCTTGTTCCCTTCCATCAGCCCCACGCCTTGCATCTGCCTGCCCAGCGCCTCCAACCCATACGCGTACTGCGCCACGTTCGTCCTGTCCAGACAATCGATGCAGTTGGTGCGCAACACGCCGTTCTGGTAACAAGGCTCCCGCGCCTTGTCGACTGGCGGCTGCGGCTTGGGAGTCGCGGTCTCTTGGAAGATGAGGCGTCCGTTCATGCTGGTGGTGCCCACGGCGGAGAAGAGCTTGGTGAGGTCGAGAGAGAGCTGGCGACTGCCGAGGTCCAGGGCCAGGTGACGGGTGGTGGAGAGGTCCAGGGAGTGCGTGCGGTGGCTTAAAGGGGACAGACGGGAGGAGCCGGGAGTGATCCTGATCACAAAGTTGGAAAAGAATTGGAAACATTTCAGATGCCGGCCGGGACTCATGCCAATGAACAACCACTTGCAATACAAACATTAAACTGTCCCAATGGTGTTTTCTCACAACAGTCACAAACTATGTGAACTCCAATTGAGAAAGGTCACAACATTTGCCACAAAACCTTAAATTTTGTGGTTATACCCAGGAGCCCAACTCCATTAGTATTCAGCATTTCCAAAAGAGTTAAAAGATTTCAGTAGCATCCACAGATTAAGAAGCTAGTGCTAAGTCGTATGTATGTTATGATTCTCAAATTAATGACCCATTTGATAGGTCATCATGTTGTTGAAATTATAATTCGGACGGAATCAAATTTGATATCAGCGAAATTAGTGGAAACGAACTGTGCACATGATGCGTAGACACCGTGTGACGGACTGAGAACACCTATAACAAACATGAGGACGAATTCTACATTCAGAAGTACGGGCTTGATTTTATTGTGTGAAAGTAGGAGTATATAGACCGGTTCCAATTTTATATTTACCAGAATCAGTGAAGAACACTGCTAGTATGTGCTAGTGAATGAATAAATAAAATAAATAAAAATAGAGCAAAGAAGGTTCGTAATGCAGGAGGTCAAACGCAGTCCAATTGAAGGAAGAACTTACGGTGGGGCACTGGGGATGAGCGTCTGCACTTGGGGTTTCCTCTTATGAACGAAAGTTTTGCCGCTGTAGTAGAATCCAGTGAAATCCAGGGCTTCCGCTGCCACCCCTTGCAACACCGCCAGCACGTTGGCTGATTTGCTGCCACTGGGAGAAGAAGAAAAAGAAAAAAACAGTTTGGTAAGCCCTTCTGATACTACAAATCATTGATAAAAACTTTAAAAAAACAAAAAAACTCCATAAATTTTATTTGGATGATTCAGAAATAATGAAACTACAGTTTTCGAGCATGAAATCATGAGCGACCAAATAAAGGAAGTGCTACTGTAGCTTTGGTTTTAAAACATGACTTTTACGCTTCGAAAGAAGCATATAGCTGAGTTTGTGTTGCTCCTGTTTGGCAGGACCCAAACCCAGGTCCTCTTTTAAAATACACCCCGACCTTTTAACCCTTCAAATTGCCTGAATCCTGAATCCAATCATTCTGAATTTTTTTGAATTTTTGCTAATATCTTTGTACAAATATAATATTTACCTTAATTTCATCAAATTGGTCATAAAGGAGAGATTATTAAAGATTCAAGTGTACAGGAATGTCACTTTTTTTGAGAAAGTCGAATTCAAGAGGTGAACTAACTAACCTCTTTGCAAATTTGTGGAAATCCCAGTGTATGAATTTGAGGCTCCTTTCTTCCGGGTACATTTGGTTCAGGTACCCAACTGCATCGGCAAATTCACGGCGCAGCATCATTTCACGAGGTCGTTTCTCCACTGTCTGCAGAAATCCAACAGCAGGAGTAATCCAAAACGTCCAAAGTAAAGTCTATGGAGTTTTTGAAGAGTTTCATAGTTAATGTGCAGTGATGATAGAAAAAGATACACTAGAAACGGAATTTGAACACAAAAGGACCAATTTGTTCAATTTCCATATTGGATCTCTCTCCTATGCAAGTAAGTTATATGTACAACCATAATCAACACTGCCCAAAATGAGACCTACATTTGGACCCAAAAGCGTCACAAAAAAATAAGTATTGAGTACACAAGGTGTACACAATCAAAACATGAGAGACTATGACAGAGCCTAGTATTGGGTTTGGGGTACACCTAGAGACTGTACTTTGAAAAAATTCATAACTTATTCATATGGTGTCCAAATAATGCATGCTAAAGTGCATTAGAATCCCTTTTTTGTTGCCAATATGATCCAAAAAGAATAATTCAGCAATGTTTAATAATAGTAACAACATTAGCTTGCAATTAGTGATACTAATTATAGGTGAGCATACCTTATTGCAAGCATGGAAACGGAAATGGACCAACACAGGGACATTGAATGAATCTCCACGAACTCTACCTTGATGAGGCTTAGAACAATTATGGGGTTGCCATATCTACTTGAAAGGTCGTCGAAGTGAAGCTTAGTGGCATGGTACACGGGATCGAATCTCTGTACTGCCATCAATTCACAAGAGCAACGACAGGAGAATCTTTCAGCCATTTCCGCATATTGAACGATTTTCATAACAATTCTTTTGTAGAACATAGAGCTATAAAAAATTTCTATAACATGGAGAGCTACGTACCACAAGTATATGTTTTAATTCCTGGGAACGATTACAGACAGAGTCATGAACATGTGCACTATCACCCTATTCCAGATTCACTCCTAAAGGGACGCATTCAAGTCAGAGATCCAATTGGGATCAACTTCAGCAGTTTTTGAGTAGCATTCATGTGGAGAGTTCGTAAATCTGATGCTGGAGCTGGACTGCACTTGGGACCAACCAAGCCGAGGAATTTAAAAAAATTTTGATCACTCGCATTGGTCAAGAATCGAAAGCATATCAGACTTGGGTCTGAGGAGACATTATTTCCCGAGAATAACCCAGTGCACAGTCTTTCCAACCCTTCGACATGCTTCAGTTTCATATTATTAATGCATCAGTTTTCTGAACCAACGATGAAAATTCTTAAGAAACTTATCAAATAAGCTTCCTGAAAAGCTTGCTTTCATGAATAATAAATAATTTGAAAGCGAATGGATCAATTGATTTTGCCACTTACAGATAATATCCGGTCTAACCCTTTGACATGCTTCAGTTTCATATTATTAATGCATCAGTTTTCTCAACCAACGATGAAAATTCTTAAGAAACTTATCAAACAAGCTTCCTGAAAAGCTTGCTTTCATGAACAATGGATAATTTGAAAGCGAGTGGATCAATTGATTTTGCCACTTACAGATGATATCCGGTCCAACTCTTTGACATGCTTCAGTTTCATATTATTAATGCATCAGTTTTTTCTCAACCAACGATGAAAATTCTTAAGAAATTTATCAAATGAGCTTCCTGAAAAGCTTGCTTTCATGAAAATTGGATAAGCTTTCGAAAGCGGGTGGGTGATTTGATTTTGCCACTTACAGATGATGTCCGGCTTGGGACTGAGTCTTGACATTTCCTGCGACCAGAAGAGAGGGATGGAGCCTCGGTGTTGCACCACGGAACTGATTTGCCCGGTGGAAGGGTCGATGCCCGTGTCTTCGTTGAACACCACCTGCTCCGTTTCCACGTCGTTGGCCACTCGACCCTTGTCGTTCACACCGCGCTTCAAGTACCTGCATGGATGAGAACAAGGGATGAGAATCATGGATGGAAACAAGGGATGAGAATGAGGGAACTGCACCTAATTTTAACCGGTTTCTAAAATCTACCCATATAGACCCTTGCCTACAATGTACAACCTCTAATTCACGAGAGGTTAAGGTCAATTTTGGGATGTACAACCTCTAATTCATGAGAAGTTAGAGTTGATTTTGGGATGTACAACCCCTACTTCACATGAGGCTAGGGGCTAGGGTCAATTTTGGGATGTACAAGCTCTACTTCACAAGAGGATAGGGTCAATTTTGGGTACACCCATTTTCAGCAATTTGATAATGCCTAGTTTATTTAATAAGTGACCAAAAAATGCATGCAAAGAGAATGTTGAATCCCCTTTTGGACTCTTTTAACTTCACTCAAAACGTAGGCATTTTAATGAAAGGAAAACCATGCTCAACTACGATTTTAGGTGACGTTACGTAAGAAGGTGATACTGCTAACACGCTCAGATTTCAATATATCAAACATTTCTGCAAATGAATTGACAAGCTGACAGCTGTCAAAATAAATTCCTTTCGAGTATTAATAAAAAAAAACATCAAATCAGTTGGTACCTCACCTTGTACCAGCAAAATGCCTAGACCGCCGAGCAATAAGAGTGATGGAAAAAATGCGCCCAAATATTGATAGCCTTGTCTGCACATCATAACAGAGCACAAAAGGACCAAGAATTTATAATTCGAAAGTGATCAATTTCACTAATCAAGTTTTATAAAGAATAACAAACATGGGGATAAATTTTCATATCACCAGAATCAATGAAACAAACAACATTGCATGTGTTCATTAATCCCTCCGTCCCAAAGCATCTTCTGGTTGCACAAAATGTTCGGGATTAAGGCTGAAAAATAAAGCTAATTCAACTTGTTGCTAAGTATTTCATTTCAAGGAAGTTGATATCCATTCACTGAATCTTCAAGAACAAAAGTGATCATTTTTGAGCAAGCAGAAGATCGTTTCGGGATAGGGAGGGAGTACAAAATAAGGGAAAATGGACCTAAGAAAGTCTGTACGTTATTGTATTGATGACTCAAAGAAGGTAAAATAGAATGAGGCTTAATTTAGACTTCTTTAGTCCATAATAGAATTGTACGGTGTGCTTAACCCCAAAGGAATTTCATGTGTTTGCCAGCAGTTTTGAGTAAGTCGCAAGAGGAATCTATATTCTCCAATTCTCTTTGTTTTTGAAGAAACAAACACATGTAATGTTCTTCAATGATTCTGGTGATCTAAAACTTGACCCCATTTGAGTTCTGTCTTTCACATTATACTCAGTCGAATTGTCCATTTTGAAACCAAGAATCAGTCCATTTTGAAACCAAAAATTGTCCATTTTGAAACCAAGAATTAGTCCATTTTGAAACCAAGGAATCCTTCCTTCTTTTAGGGTTTTTTTTTGTTTAAAATCATGGTAAATCATGGAAACCCAACCTGCTCGAAGAAGCCATGGACAAGAGCCACGATCCAGCGAGTGTTCTTCAACGACTGTCGAATGCCTCGTGTCAGGAAAGCATTCCACACGAACATGTTGTCATAAGGCATACGGTCCTCCTCCATCGACTTTACGTTGGCCTGGATGTTCCTCATGATGGGGTAGGTGTAGCTGAAGTAGAAATCCTTCGTCAGGTCTACCCCTCCCAGCAGCTTTTTGTACCTGTCAGTCAGGGCACAGGCTTTATAAGTTTACAATCATAGAATAGAAAGAGGTCTCACTGGTTCACTTTCTGTGCAAAGTTACAATGAATGAAAACCCTAAAGAAAGAAGGAAGAAGGAAGGATTCGTGGTTTGAAGGAGACCAATTTGATTGATGATGATGTTGTCAAACATTTAACTCAAATGGGTTCAGATTCATTATCACCAGAAGAAGTGAATTGAAGAACATTGCATACGTTGGTGGAAAAGGAATCTATTTGGTGAAAAGAATTTGTTTATATGATGGACTCGAAACTGCTAAAAAGCACATGAGATTCAATTGGTTCTTTAGGGCTAAATCCTGGTTGCGAATCTCAAAACTGTTTACAGAGGGGGAAAACGAGTGAGTGCCGCCTCTAATTTGGCAATCATAGAAGGATGTCTGGTTCACTTCTTGTGCAAGATTACAAAGAATTAAATTCCAAGGATTCATGGTTTGAAATGACCGATTGGATTGATGGATCCGGATCTTATTATACCCCCAGAATGACTGAAGAACATTGGATATGCTGGTGGAAAAAGAAATCTACTCGGAGAAAACAAACTCTTCGTGTGTCTTTTCTCAAAACTGCCCAAAAAAACAGCACATGAGGTCCAATTGGTCGTTTATAGGAACTAATTAACCCTGGTTGTCAAGCTCAAGACTGAAAACAGGTGGAGAAAAAGAGAACCTGAGTTCCACCTTCGAATGAGAAGCTTCGGTTTGCACGGTCGAGTGCGGGATGGTGATGAGCTGGCTTTCGCTAATGCAATAGATCGCGTGACCACAGATGGTTCCAATCTGGCGGCGCTTGGTCACAAGAATCAAGTAGTACGACTCCATGAATTTGATGAAACCTAATTCAGGAGCAACGTGTCAATACACAACTCAATTTCAGACTTTGCAGGTGTCTCTCCATTCAATCTACAAAAACTGCAAGTTTTCATATGAGATTACCCAAATTTTCGTACTTTGTGTTTGCAATTTCAGACATGATTCTCTTGGAAATTAAAGTTGATCCTACGAGGCATTTATAACATAGATCGAGCACGAAGTAGTACGACTCCATGAATTGGATGAGACCTAATGAAGACCACGTTTTTTATACACAACTTAATTTCAGACTTGCAAGGGTCTCGCCATTCAATGTCAAAAAATTGCAGGTTTTTTTATGAGATTACCCCAATTTCCAAACTTCTGATTGAGATTTGAAACATGATTCTCTTGGGTTTAAGATGCTCCTATGAGGCATTTGTAAGGTGGACCGAGCACGTACCCACAATGCCATAAGCCTTGGTGACAAAAACAAGCCCACCAGTGGACTTATTCCCTTCACTCACGCGAGCCAATAATAACAGAATCTCCGCCTCTGTGTAGATGGTGGGGTCTTCCAGCATGCTCAGCTCTGACGCCTCCGAACGGTCGATCTTCAACACCTGCCAGTGCTGCTTCTGTTTGTCCCTTCCCACTAAATAGAAATTCTGCCACGAAAATGCAAACTTCAGTCCTAAACTAATCCTCACTTACGTAATTCACCAACCCATAATAATCGTGAAGATCACGTCTGAATTGCCTTCCAATGCCAGAAACACAACAAAAACCCTCACTCTTTCCCCCAAAACACGAAGAAAATAGCACAACAGACTATGATTACCAAGCCCTGACACAACAGAAGTTACGAACACGGATTTACCAAATCACATATTAACAACGGTGGAGTGAGAATAAGCCATTCAACGTAATAATTTGCCAGAAACCAACAATCGTGGATCTCAAACTGACAAACTACCTGCAAATTACAATCCCCACAATTGTAATAAAACACACTCCAACTACTGCGATTCCAAAGCTTTTCGAAAACATCAAAGTACGTGGTTGCATACCGAGCGTGTTTCATAGAGTGAGAATTTCTCAAGCGAGTAAGAGGAACTCTGAGGGTCCAAATCCTTGTTGCTCTCTACTAAAGGCTTGGGACTAGTGCTCGTAGGTGGAGCCATAACTAACTCCCGCTGCCTTTTCTTCCCCAACCCAAGCTCAATCCAATTCCCTTCCAAACTCCATTTCTGTCACCACCAACGCCAAGCTGCTGCTGCTGCTGTTGCAAACCATAGCCCAAGGGCTCTCTAAACCTTCGCCGAGTCCCATCCTGGCTTCAACTCTCACAAACACAGCCCTAAACTTAACGACACTAGTCCAGTACCAAAATCAACTGACTCTACCAAAAGATCCAGTGCTACTACTACTACTACCACGACTCCGAAGCTTACTGCCAACATGCATGACAGCCGGCCTTGGACATTCCCCGAAGCAGCTCCCTCAGGTGACCATTTGACTTCGTCTTCTGTAAAATTCCTTGACCAGTTACAACGACCAAATTCTATGGATCAATAGCTCCCACCCTCGATCTCTCAAGCTTATTATTTGAAACGCCAATGCTGCATGCTTTCCAAGAGAGGAGAGCAACTGAAGATCAGTCAGGAATGTTCAAACTTCTTGCAAATCGAAAGGTTTCTCGTAATAGGGAGGGTCAGGGCGTTTGACAGGTGCCAGTCTGGCTGATGAGCGAGCGGCCGGCTTCCGTCTTCAATCCATGCACCTGGAAAACGCAGAAAAAAAAATTCCACAGAGAGAGAGAGGGAGAGAAAAATGTGAAAAAAAAATCGGTTTCGAGAAGCCCGCCGTGCACCATCTGGCAAAATGACACCTACACCAAATGGGTCCCATCCAACTCAGCATTCTTCTCCTCGGCAACAGTGACATCCACAAAACCACCAAGATGCCAATAACCACCAATATGCGAAATAACCACAATATGCTACTCCGTACCACTTCTTTCCTCACTGTGTAAGTTTTACAGTTACCTCCATCTCTCTCACTCTCAGTCTGTCGCTCGCTCGCTCGCTCACTCACGGCAGGTCAGATCTTGAGTGTTTCCTGTTCCTGTGACTTCTGTCTATGCAACAAGAGACGGAGGACGTACTATCTTAAAGTTAAGCTTAAAGTTCTGATGAAACTGCAGCAACTGAAGCTCGATCAACAGTTGGGTTTTCGAGCCCCTGCAGAAAGCTCGGATCTGGGGATGCGTGACATCGCCTGCCTGTCTCCATGAGTGAAAAAAGGAAAGCAGGGCTACGAAAGTGAGGAGGGCAGCTTGGGAGCCATGGCAGGGAGAACACTACAGTACTGTACTGAGGACGCGCTGACGGAGGTTTGGGTTGTGTGGGAGACTCACTCAGTGTGGGAGTGCCGGCTGTGTTGTTCCGTGTTGCGGAAATTTTAGGAGTTGTACCAACGGTTTTCCTTTCATTGAATTCCCAAATTGAACCGGTTTTCCAAGTAAGGTAGAAGTACCTATTTAGGACAGGTCTCCAGTAATTGCTTTGTAGGTTAATCCATTGTGGACAACAACTGGATGTAATGGTCATTAAAAAAGATTCTTGGTTTGTACCTTCTTGTCCACTCATCTCTCTTCCTCCTTGGCCTAGGGAAAAGTGCCAAAGCTAACCATAATAGATGAGTCTATGAAATTGGAATGAATTTGGGTGCAAAATTCACTTTTATATCCAATAAAATATTCATTTTTAGAGAAAATTTTGGGGGTTTTTAGGCATTCTTTCACAACCTTATTTTTGCACACACTGACTCAATTCCCCATGACTTTCCCACATCATCAACATTGAAATGCTTAAGTTGTCCGAAATAGGTACTTCTACCTTATCCTAAATTGGTTATTTTCTCTAAATTTTTTTAAACTCTTAAATAGAAATTTTAGAAATTGCCTAAATTTTTTTCCAAATTTTTTTTCCAAATTGCAACCAGTTTGTTTCCCAATTCCACTGCCTAACTTTGAACTAGCCGCTAGTTTTCTTCCCAAACACTGGCATTGCTGCTGCTACGTTACTTTTTTACTCGGCTGGTGAGGATGACTGATGACGGTCTTCAGTTGCCGGCCCTGAGTGTGCAGGACAGACTGGGTGACAGATGTACAAGCGAAAAAAAAAGGGGGAATGAACTTTAGCCCAATCGGTAGAAAAGATTTTTTTTTGTTTCATAATATCAAGGAATGCAAAGGTAAAAAAAAATCCTAATCCATCTGGGTGGGTGGGTCTTCAGTTCTAAACGGCAATTTTTTTTTTTTTTTTTCTTGAAACACATGGACAATTTCCATTGAAAATACAATATAATCATTTCGACTGCAAAAGAATCCTACAATAATTTTATTTTATTTTCCGCTAAAAAAAACTAGTGGTACGTTGGGACTGACTTACTAAAACTGCACTGCAAGAGAGAGAAAGTGATCCACTTTGATTTTCTGGGGAAAAGCTGGAAGAGAGGAATCATTCTGTAAGGTAGATGAGAAACCAAGCCTGCCATTTTCCTCTTCATTCCAGTCTGGAAGGATGCCATTGAGTTCAGAGGGTAAGCCAGGGAGCCAGGGAGGATTGACCCCTCTATTGCCCCATGTTTTCCCCTTGTAGAAAACCCCTGGAAATTTTGATTTGCCACACAAGATAAAATTTGCAAATTCTGAATTCATATTTGCAATCAAAGACCCCAAGGGGCAATCAGCTGGGAGATGTGATGGAATACAAAATTTAAGGGGCACAAAATAGGGGGCAAATTTTGACATTTGCCAATGAGCCATTATCCTATAGAAGGCCAAGGAGGATTGCCGTTCTTGTTGCCCCGCCAAAAGGTAAATGTCAAAAATTGCTCCCTATTTTGTGCCGCTTAAATTTTGTATTTCATCATGTCCCCTAGCTTAATTGCAAATATGAATTCAAAATTTGCAAATTTCATCATATACAACAAATAAAAAAAATTCAAGGTTTTCTAGAAGGGGCAATAGAGGGGGCAATCCCCCCCGATTGTGCTCAATTGTTGTTGATAAGATTCACTTGGATTAACCCTTAAAGGATGGTGAGACCGATAAATGTTTGATGGATGATTTGACTATCCATTATAGAAACAAAGAATATATAGATTGGTTCAATAATCGAAGCATTTTGATGACTACCTAGGTGATGGGTCATAATTCCAAATGTCTTGAAATTTAGTGCACATGAAAGATATTCCTTGTCTACACCTTCTATTCAATTTGGGCCCAAAATATTGAAATCTCCACTCACATGCACATGCCTAAAAATGTTATGTTACGAAAAAATGCATCTTGGTCCTTTAGGGGTTAATCTATCAAATGTCATTGGCTAGCCAGTTTGCAACTGATTAGCCAAGTTCTTGAATTGTCAGTCAGCTCACATACAATAACTAGACTTGTACACAAGCCATGTCAACAGTGCCAATGCCCAATGAAGCATGTAGTTGAAAATCAAAAGCAATAATTTCTCAATAGATGAGAAGTGACAATGCTAAAGGCTCTTTTTTAGAAGGGAGAATGAAACCCCCCTCCCCCACAATGTTGGTTAATAATGTTATGTAGGGTTGTCATTAAATCAAACACACATGGATTAAAAATAAGAGAATGAGCATAAAAAATGGTCAAGATTCACCTAAAAACACTTGGTCTGATATTTCTTCCAATGTCTTCCTTTAGTAGTAGTTTACCATGCATAACTTCCCTATTCATGCTCATATTTTGGTATTGATATTTAAGTAGTTGAAAATGAGAACTAGGCATATTTTAGTATGATGGGTTGCAAGGTAGCAAGTTCACAAGTGCACATCAATCAACATCAAGAATTATTTAGAGTGTACAATCCCAATTGAATATTGATGCAAGTATGCTTTAAACTCTTTATAAATAAGGCAAGTGCACCTAACCCCACCTTTAAGATCAATTTTGAATAAACCTATTTTTCAACACTTGAAAAAAATTCATAATTTTTGTTATGCTATCCAAAATTTTTTATTACTAGGATAATCTGAAATGACCTATCTACACCCAAACAAACCACAACAAAAATTTTAATTAGCCAATTCAATTCGAAGAGATTGATACTCTCAAATGTTTATTCGGACACTTCCGAATTCTGTTGGAACGCATCAACGGTCTGGCCTTTCCTAGTTCATGATGGAATACCTCACTAGTAACTTACTAGTAACATTCTAGAGTAACTTATGTTCTTGTGGGAACGCTTGTTATCATCAGCTCTGAACAATCCGATCATGAACCAGTTAGTTTGTTGAGATGGTACTCGGGTGCTTTTCACATTGGAACCAGTGTTCCCAATATTTTTTGAGTTTTACCGGCTATTTTTTAAATTCCGATATTAAGCCGGGTTTTTCAAGTACGGAGTCTAGTTTGTTTTTCTCTATTTTTTGTTAATTTAAAATTTTAATATTATAGATTTTTTTTTACTGTTTGTAATTATTTTTGTGCTTTCAAATTACCATTGGATTTTTTCCCAATTCTGTATGCAAACTGTAAACTACTAAACTAGCCATCATTTTTTTTTCCAAACATTGATTGGAACAATCTAATGATTTTTTCAATTTTTGGCACATATAACACTTTTGTAATAGTTGAGAAGTAATAGAATGACCAAGTTTTGACTTTGAACTAGTTGCCAATTTTGGTGACATCAAATGTTTTAGGGGGATAAAGAAGGAGGTCTATGAAGTGCCCATTTAAGAGTTGAAAATAAATTTGGAAAGGTTAGATTTCTTAAAATATTTTTTTAGTAAATTTAATTTACTTCAAGTCACCTTGGTTATTTCTCCAATTATTGTATTTTCAATCAAAAATTATATGCCTCATTTAAGAGCTAGAAATATTGTAGTAGCAGCCTTGGACAATTGCGAAGGTTTATTGGACACATCAACTCTGTAAACGCAAGTATTACAATGAGAATTGACCCATGTGCACTCGTACAAGTTACCATGACAAATTAGAAAACACACAACCCTAATAAGATAGACAATGCTATGAAGGACCTAATCCCATCTCCTATTGAGTAACCCTAGTTACCAACAACAACTCATCTATGTTATTGACACTTGTTTGAACTCATATTAGCAAGTAGTGAAAGCAAAACTTGGCTAAATGTCTGCGGCCATTGATCTTTGAATGCAAATAAATTCTTTGTCACTAATGGTGGTCTACATCTTCCCACTTTGAATGATTCCACTAGAAATTCTTACATGCATGACGATGAAAACTCCACTGTATTAAATTTGAATCTTGTGCCTACGGCTCTCTCCACACTTCTTCTAAACATCAATCCATACATTTGTTTAAAATGCTTAAAGAGACACAAATAGTATCCTTTGCCTTGGTTAGCAACGATTGGCAATAACAGATTTATGTCAAAATCAACAAAAAATTGACCCCGAATTAGTGTGACCAAATCAACAAGAAAAATTGAATTTTCTAATAGTGAATTTAACTGCCATGATAAGGAAAACAACAACGCTAGTGGCACTATCTTCCTCTCCAATTAATTGTTGTTTTGAGAGGTCATTTTTCTAGACATTGATAACATTGCCAACAATCTATAGGACAAGACTATTATCTTTAGAATCAATTTTCTAGAGGCATTCTCTCAGCTTCGATCTGTAGTAGCCGAGGCTACTATGGTAGGTACACCCAAATGTGCTACTGACCTTAAACCACCATCTATACTTTTTGTACATCCCCAAAGTTAGTTTTGTACTTTTATGGAAGAAATGTTTTTAGAACCAAACTTTGTTCCATAATAACTTTTGCATCTAGTATCCAAAAGCCACATTTGTGGTGTGTTGGAACCTCCTTTCATCTGCCAACAAGAACATTGAAAATTTTACCAATCTGTTATTAGAAAATAGGCTTAGTAGCAAAAAGTGGCAATTTTGGGAGTACTTACCTTAAACTACCTTGATTAATGTTATGTTTATGTGAATTACTTTTGGATGGCACCTCTCGAGCTTGAGCGTGGTTGTTCTCATCTTATAAGTTTGGATTGGATCTAGTTCTTCTTCGGCTTCTTCAAACACATCACCATCTTGAGCTTCAACATGATTTAGGGTTTAGGATTCATCTCTAGAAGCCCTCCCCTTTTTCACTCAAAATTTGGAGGATCACTAGTAGAAAAAAAACAATGACCAAATGAACAAAAATCAACACAAAAGTATTGATATTTTTTGTTGATTTGGGTAGTTGTGAAAAGAAAAATGATGATTTTTTTGTTAATTTGGACATTTTTTTAAAAATTCATAAAATTTTTTAATTTTCTACCTCTAAAGTAATGCCATACATATGTCAAATAGCCCTAGTATCATGTGTCGGACATCCAAACCATCACATCACAACGGCCAACTTAATGGTAATACCACCAAAAATTAAACCTTGGACCTCATGGTTGAAGTCCATGGCTTTGCCAAGGCACCAACCACACAAGTTACATGATGATAAAAAAAAAGTAGAAATTTATTTATATAGTTTTTTCGATTTTTTTCTAATTTATTTTAAGTTAGCAGATTGTAGTGGCAATTTTAACCCAGTAAAAGAACTTCTTTGGAATATTTTGAATTAGAAAAAGTTGTAAAATCAAGTCATCTTTCACCTCCAATAATCTGTTTTATATTTGAAGCCTTCAACAAAAAGTTATGAACAAAAATCAAAGAGGATGTTTGAAAATTTAAAAATAAATGTTCATTTCCACCCCTCTCTGATTTTTGTTCATAACTTTTTATTGGAGGCTTCAAATGTAAAAATTATTATTGGAAGAAAAAGATGACTTGATTTTACAACTTTACTAGTTTAAAGTTTTTCCAAAAACATTCTTTTACTGGATTAAAGTTGCCCCTAAAGTCTATTGACTTTCAAAAACACCGATTTGTGATAACTTAATTTAAAAAGAAATCTACGTTGTATAATTAAGACTTCAAAATCTTCTAAAGAGACAAAAAGATTAAAAAATATACTTAAACTTGCATTTGGAGTTGAGATATATAACTTTACTTATTTTATTCTTTAAATTTTTTCCCATTGTTTCTTAAAACTTAGCAAACTTCAGTGGCAATTTTGTCCTAGTAGACAAACATTTTTTCTAAAACTTTGACCTAAGAAAAGTTGGAAAATGAAGCCAAATTTCACCTCCAAGAATCTATTTTAGATTTCAATCCTCCAATCAAAAGTTTAGACTAAAATCAGAGCAGAAGAAATGGACTTCTTTTAATATTTTTGAACATCTTCTTTGATTTAAGTCTATAACTTTTGATCAAAGAGTTGAAATCTCAAAAGGATTGTTGGAGGTGAAAGTTGGATTCATTTTCCAACTTCCACTAGTTCAAAATTTTAAAAAATAAATTTATTTACTAGGTCAAAATTGCCTCTAAAGTCTGTTGACTTTTAAAGTTTACTAAATTGTAAATAGTGAATTCATCAAAAATCTACATTGTGCTATTAAGAATTCAAAAGATTTTAAAAGATTCTAAAAGATTTCAAAAAATTCTTTAAGATTCTTTAAGATTCCAAAAAAATTAACAAATTTTTGTTAATGTGGTAATTGCACTATCCAAATCAACCAAAAAAATGAGACTATTTTGTTAATTTGGGCACAATTAACAAAAATTTGTGAAAATGGACGTTACAATATCCAAAATAACAAGATATTGTTGACGTTTAGTTAATTTGGGCACTGTTTTTCTAGTAATGGATGAATAGTTGCACTTTTGTCATGCATGGAGAGATTTTTTGTCATTCAAACATGTTGTTTATGAATGAAAGCATGAAGACCCATAATTGCACTTATCATAAAAACCTTTGAAACCACCACTATTTGCTTTTATGCCTAGTCAATATTATTGCTCTAGTCAAATTTTCACTCATTTTCTTGTTGGAACTAGAAAGGAGGTTCTAGTGCACCAAAAAATTCAACATTTGGGATTTTGTATGCAAAAGTTAGGCAAGAACAAAGTTTGATTGCAAAATAGTTTCTTCCACATAAGTAATTAATTGATTTTGGAGATTTACATAAATTAAAGATGGCACTTTAGGATTAGTGGGGCATTTTGAGGGGACTACCTTTTTGCAATTGGAAAAAAATTGATCACAAATTGAATAAAAGAATAATGTGCATATTTAGCAATTAACTAGAAGAAAAAATTGTGTTGATGTAAAAGTTGAACTTCAATTCAAAGTCGATAGATATTGGTTTCCAAAGTTCATCATACTAGACCAAATGTACTCGATAGTAGCATAACATTTTAAACTAGCCCTTGTATCTCCTTTTTGAATCTTAAAGAGATTGGGACAATCTTTCCTAAGATCCTTGGAGAGAATTTCATTTAATCTATCAAGTGTCATTGGCTAACTAGGTTGAAATTGACTAGCCAAGATCATGAATTGTTGACCAATTCATACACAATAAATGGGCTTGTATCCAAGGTCAACAATGCCAACAAGGCAAGTAGTTGAAAATCGAAAGCAATATTTTTTCAATAGATTGGGAAGTGGCAATGCTAAGGGCTTTTGCTTTGGAGGGGAGAACAATGGTTCCTTCTATATTGATACTTTATTATTCAATTTTGTGGGATGTCTATTAAGTGGATAGTGAGGGAATGTGAATTTTAGGAAAAAAACACAAATCATTCCAAAGGGGTACAAGTGGCATTCAACCATTGGCCATTTAACTTTTTTAAGAAAATGTAAGAGTGTGTACATGTGTCACTTTGCCATTGCCTAAAGAATTGACATTGGTACGTGTAATATAACATCCAAAAACTTCACTCTTGTATTTTGTGACAGGTGCTTCACATGCAAACAAATATGGGACAATGTATATTTATATAGCCGTATGTATATGTACATATCTCATATATATTACATATGTATTCTATGAATATTTTACATGTTGCACATATTTTCTATTCTATATCTATCTATATATTTGTATTCATATACCAAAGTATTCATATCCATATTATTTATTTTTCAAGATCAAAAATATTTAAGGGGAAATTTTGTTTATGATATAAATAGATCTCAATTTTTGCAAAGGGGGGGTTGCATTAATTACAACCTGAACTTGGATGTGTCATGATATGTGATAGTTTAGCATGCATAACTTTTCTATTCATGCTCATAAATTGGTCTTGATATTTAGATACCAGTAGTTGAAAATGCATACTCTGCATATTGTAGTGAGTCAGGCTATAAGCTAGCAAGTTCACAAGTGCATATCAATCATCAATAATTATTTAGAGTGTACAACTCCAATTGAATATTGATGTGGGTACACTTTAGGCTCTTTATAAATAAGGCAACTACACCCAACCCCACCTTGAAGATCATGGAAAGCTTTTATTCATTCCATTTAGATTTTCTTTTTAACTTATACCCACTTCTACTTAATAAATTTAAAAAAAATAAAAAGTTTTCTTTTTTTTAATTTTTCTTTTTTTCGTAGACTTTCATCTCAATTCTACACTATAAAGATTTAAAGCTCAAAAATTTGAAAAGAAAAAAATTTAAGTTAAAAATGTTCAAAGTCAAGAAATTTAGTAGCGCAATGTGTTGAAAAACTTATTTTTTCACTTTAAACACAAATATCATGAAATCTTTGCTGTCAAAAATTCTAAATTTTTTTCCATATATTTCCATACTAATTAGTTTTAAGACTCTACGGTTAGATGTGAATTTTTTTTTAAACTCTTTTACCTTTTGTTATAGAAATGGTAGTTTTGAATGTTTTTTGGTAGAAAAAAGGCCATTGTCATCTAGGAGTTAAATTTAAAATCTAATTCAAATTTGATTCAAATGAATTGATTATATTCAAGTGCTCAAATTTGTAATAATCAAATTTGAGTAGTTCCAAATTCAAATTGAATTACTCAATTGAACTATTGAAATTTGAAGTATGTAACCCCTAAAGCCATGAATCCCATTTTTGGCAATATAGCAATTTTGGGTAGCTCACTATGGATGGAGTTTTTATTTTTTTCTTTGAAATTTTAACAAAACGTGTACCCAAGGAGTAGCTTTAAGGCCCATCAATTTTTATAGCTTTTGACTACATGACTAAAAAATTATTGTATGAAATGTGATTTTTAGCTCTCAACGAGCAGTCCAAGCAGCAGAAGAAAATTCTTCAAAAATCACATTTTTCAAAAATTAAAATTTGAAATTGATTCTTTAGATTTATATCTAAATGGAAAGCTTAACATCATTGCATTTGGATGGATGAATCAAAAGTTATGAGGAATTTTAGTTTGGGGTAGTTTGTAGATAGTTATAGAATCTCTACTCCAAAATAAATTTTGAAGCCCTTTATTTTACTCAATTTTAAATATTTCTGAAAATAAATAAATATTTTAAGTGTACATTTCTTATTACAACATTGCAACCACTGGGATTGGCATTTATCAATTCCACAAAGAAATTATTAACAACTTAGTACTTTGAATCATTTTCTACTTCATTCTACTAACTATTTTTTTCCTACATGTTGCACAATTCCAAATGATCTAAAAATTTTCAAACATGTAGCCAACTTGCTTAAAAGAATGAATTCAAAGAGTAAACACCATTTCAAACATTTTTTCATGCAAATGTGACCTTGTGAAGTGCAGTTGTCTAGATTTTTGCAAGGAAAAAAAAAAGATTTTTGTGAGTTCAAACATTAATATCTTGCAATCGATACGGTGAAAATTTCTGAAATTTTTACTACATCTTTTCAAAATATTTTACTACAAGATCCTATGATAACCTGTATTTAAAATTTTTTTTTCTTTCAAAAATTGGGTACTTGCACTAGAAATGGCAGTTTTAGAGTGTTTTTGGTGAAAACATAGTCAAAAACCTTTAGGGGTTAATCCTCTTAATTCTTTCATGTATAGGAGCCTTCAACTACCTCTAACTATTAGTCTACAAGCAAGGCTAAAATCTTCATATGTGTTTATTTTTTCAACAAATTTAACCCTAGGATGTAGCTTGTAATTAACTTCATACAATACACCCTTCAAAAATTTAAAAAGGGAAAAACCTTACTAATTGCAAGATCATGATGCTTGAATTTCACAAAAAGAAATAGTATTAACTCTTCCCAAATGGTTAGATTTCTCTTTCAAATTACTTACTCAAAAGTGTGTAGATCCTACAACTTGAGAATCTCCATTAGATGTTGCAAAAATATCTAAAGTTGGGAATGCATGGTAAAAATTTAAACAAAAAATATTTCATATTTATGCTTGCAAAAAATAATAAGTAAAGTAAAATTGAGAATGATTTAAAGTACTAAATGGTTACAAATTTTTTTATGGAATTGAAGAAATCCAATCCCAATGGTTGTAATGTTGTAATAAAAATTTTGCATCCTATTTTTGAATTTTTTTCAAAAAATATTAAAATATAAATTTAATAAAGGGCTTTGAAGTTCATTTCAATTAGTAGAAATTCCATCCAAAACCTCAAACTAACTAAAATTCTTCATAACTTTCATCTAATTAATCAAAATGAAATGATTTAAAACTTTCTACATGAATATTAATGCATAAAACCAATTTCAAATTTTTTTAATTTCAAAAAGTATATTCTTTGGACCTGCCTACCTACTTGTATTAAGAAAGAAACTACATATCAAACAATAACTTTTTTATGATGTAATCAAAAGTTATAAAAATGTTATTCTTTCAAACTATTCCTTGAACACATGTTGTGCAAACATTTCAAAGAAAAATAAATTAAAATTCTATTTGTATATAGATGACCAAAAACACTATATTGGCATATTGTCCAAAAAGGTTACTTGGTCCTTTAGCGGGGTCAAAATTCAAATTCTAAGTTCTTAATTATTCAAATTATAAATTTTTAACTATTCAAATCATAATTTCTTATCTATTCAAATCCTGAGTTTAAAACTATTCAATTTCTATCTTCTAAAACTATATAAGAAATGTGAATTGTGACCAAACCACCTTCTAAGAAAATGCTTGCCTAATATTCATAACTTAGATTAAATTGAAATTCTTACCACTAAAAGTAGACTAAATTTAAAAATCTTTTCCAAAAATTTTGGTTAAAAATGGACATACTATAAGTGAGAAAAGGGCATCCAAAGTCTGATGATTTCAGAAACCTAATGGAAAACCAAACATTACAAGAATTTGAGGCCTTCAAAGTTCTATTTTAGGGAGGTTCCACAAGCAGTGTGAACAAGCCTAGTACTGACCATATTATTTAATAAAAAATGAAGATATAAAAACATTGAAAAATATAAAAATATAAAAATATAAAAATTTTTAAATTAAAGTATTGAAATATGATTAAATAATCACAAGTTGATGTGGCACTAATATTGCCACATCAGATTTTAGATATTTGTCATTTTGGATTTATTTTTAAAACCTCATTTTTTTAACATTTTAAATTTTTTTTAAAGTTATTTTCAAAAATTGTCTAGGGGACGTCCAAGCCCTGTAGTTATCTGATTTTTAAAAATAAATAAGTATTTCTTTAATTTAAAAAATTCTATTAAGAAAAATTGTTTTATTTTTTCCAGTATTCCCCATTGTCCAAGAATTTAGGGGCTTCATTAGACTTCAAACTTCATGTAATGACTAAGGTAGATCCATCCTTCCACAACAACAACATGCCCAACCTATAGGGTGGCTTAAATGCAACAGAAGCTCAGCTTCATTTTTAGTTTTTTTAGGGGGAATGGTTTGAAAAAGCTTCATAGTTGGATGGCATGACACATGGTATTCTCATTACCAAAGTGCATAACACATGTGCTTCCTTTTTCATGCCTAAGTTAGTAGGAATTAATTTCTCTAATTGAGCAATTTTATATGACTCTAGACTTTGGACATGGGTCTAGGCCCATTGGAAGCTTTTATAATTCCTAGTAATTTTAAATCAAATTGTAAAATTTCCAGAATTCGTCAATCCTCACCATTTGTAAGTTTGCACTTACACAAATATTTGTTTTGTCCCACATCATTCTACATCATGTCCAAGATTGCTTAAGTGGTTGAGTATAGGTGGTTCTACCTTAAAGAAATAAAATCACTACACCTAATCTAGTAGAACCACCTATTGTCAACTACTTAAGGAATTTGGGCATGTTCAAGAGTAGTAGAAGGCAATGTGAATCCTCTTGCATGTAGGAAGGTAGAAATCATGGAGATTGTCAGATTTTTGTAATTTTATTCTTTGAATTCAAATCACTACAAATTTTGGAAGTGGATGGTCAATTGGTCCAAACCTATAGCCAACATATTGAATCTTCCAATCTCAATCATTCAAGAACTTCTATTTGCTCATAACTTTGGGGTATGTGTCATGATTTGATCAACTTTAATTTGAAGAAGAGAAGAAATATATTCAAAGCTCTTGTTGAACATTTTACTCTACCTTGGTTGGAAGTAGTGTAGCTTCTAGGTTGGGGATGGGTCCCTAGTTAACAAAGGGTGGTTCTATGATATAATCATGTGAACTCATGCTTGGTGTATTGGTCAAGGCTCCTTACACACAAGCATGAGGTCTTGGGTTCAAGCCCAGGCACCATCCACATGCCCGTGTGGTGGAGGCTCTTGTCCTAGTTTGTCTAGGATTGTCGTGGGCTCAATAGGGGTGTCATGGTGGCACCCTTATTGGGCCCACCATGATCCGAGACAAACAATGATGATTGTCTACCCTGTGCCCATTTTTGCCTAGTACAAAATAAATCGACATGACTAAAATATATGTGAAAAATCTTTTGATTTGAAATTCCATTACTAAAAGATATTAAAAATTCATTACATTTAAATATGTACAACAACCAAAGTGATGACAATAGATCATCCTTCTTTAGTCCCTATAATTTCATAGTCCCTATTAGTCTTCCCTACTCTTGACTATATGAATACCTATATTCTTAATTGAACCCTTACATTTTAAAACTAGGCAAAAATCCTTACAATTTAATATTGATTATTTCAAAAAATTGTAAGAGAGTTGTATCCTACTATGAATATTAGGATATGATACAACAATGATGGCTTCAAATGCTTGACCAATTTAAGAAGATTTATTTATCATTTCTATAAATTTAATTTAGAAGATGCAATTTCTATATAAAAAGTTCAATATTAATATACCAATCTTTTGAGCAACTATTGATATTAATTATTCAAATTTCTAACAAGGTATTCAAAAAATTATATTATCCAATTTGTAGTATAGTAGAACCACCTATTGTTAACAAGGGACCCATTTCTAACCAAGATTGGAATAAATGTTCAACCAAAGCTTTGAATGTGGTTTTTTTCTTTTTCAAAGTTAAGACTAATCAAGTCATGAGACATGTCCCAAAGTAGTAAGTGAAAAGAAGTTCTTAAATGATATGAATTGAAAGACTCAACATGTTGGCTTTAGGTTTGGACTAGCTGACAACTTCCACCATCCATAATAATTTGAATTTAAGGAATAAAATCATGAAAATTTTCTAATCTGCATGATTTCTAACTTCCTACAAAGTAAAAGACTTATATTGCCTTCTACTACTTTAGAACATGCTATCGCTTAAGTGGTAGAGAATGGATGGTTCTAGCACATCCATTGTCACTTTGTCCAAATGCATCAATTTGTGCTCTTTTCATTTTTTGTGAACCTCAAAACTATGACTTGCTGATCATAATGAACTTTTTCAAACATCATTAAGTCCTATTCTATAGGGTCTTATTTAGTTGTATGGTATTTTACTTACCAAAGCTTTTTGGATTTGATGGGTAGGAAATTTCACCAAAAAAATCCTTGCCATTAGGTCCTTAACCTTGAAATAACTAGGTGGACATTTTTTGGTCAACAAATGACAAAGAATCTTGTTGAGTAGGATAAAAGTGCATCTATTCATCTTCCAAATTTTATAGAAAAAGGGAAGGTTTTCTACAATAGCTTGACTTCCAATAAGTGCTTTTGCAATATTTTAAGCCAATGATTTACACAATAATTGAAAGACACCTACATGAAGATCTTACGTGCATAAAGTGCCTTGACCTACATGTGTCATGTTTTGCCCTCCCCCCATTAGCTTTAGGTAGGGCACCTTAACTACTTGCATATGTAAGCCCCTAGTACAAGTGTCTTATCCTATTCACAAACCTATATTGGTTCTAAAAATTACATTAGATGATATTCACTTGTTCAACAAGATTGTGAGTTCTTCCACGTCCTAGACTATGAAAACTCGGCAAAGAGCTTAGAAGTATTCATATTATTTCCATTTGACTTTTGTCCCAATTACTACCACAAAACTCATCTTAATTCATGTACTTTTCTAACAAAATTAGCGCATTAATTCCAACTTGTATAACATGTCAATCTTTAATTGGTGGATATTCAAGTGCTAATAGATACACTCTAGAGCAGTTATGGGTTGTTAATATGGCATTTTTGACTTCACTACATGGATGGTTTTGTAATTCCAAGGTAGACCACTTCAGAAATTCACAAAAATTATAAGTGACTAGAATGTGATTGCTATTAGACGAAATTTGTGTTTTTCTGGACAAGTGCTCAAACATGTCTACATGTTTTCTGAAACGTCATGCATGTATACTGAAGATGTTTAGAAAAACCCATCAAGATTCACATCGAAAAAACATGAGGAAATCTAAAAAAACATGCCATGTTTTTAGAGAAACATCACAACAAACACGATTTAAAAAGGTGACCAAAATGTGCCATGTCGCAACCACATAAGTGCTACGCAAGCAGGTAATGCCACATAGGATTTTTTTCACCTGACTGGAAGATGAGGTGGTAGTTACTATCATGTTTTTGAAAATTTTCATACTGTTTCTAGTGACATCAACTTAGACATCCATAAAAATTTGAAAATTATTTTTAGTAACATCGATGTTTCAATTAACATTCTCGTCAAATAAAACATTCACTCGTTTTACATTTAACATCTACGTGTTCACAATAACATCCTCAAAAATTCTCACTCACAAAGTAGCTACAACATTCGGGAGCTCTTGTTCTGCAAAACATGCCCGTCTACTGAAAACATTCTAAAAACACTGGCTTCTTCTAGTATGTGGGTCCAATAGTCATTCTGGACAAGTCATTGAATATGACTAGGATATTGTAATATCACCATCCATTTTGGACGACAAAATTGAACGGATGAAGATGAAAAGAGACTACTCACGTAGAAGAGGAAATTTTGGAAAAAACACGAATAGTTGCCCTTTTTTGTGAATTTCGCTGACTTCATTTAATGTTAGCAATCATGTTTTAGTCACGTTTTAGTCACAACCTTATCTTATTTTGGCTGACATAGACCTCCACGTCAACGATATTTTGAAGTCATTCTATAGTCGCATTTCAATTGCATTTCATTAGTGTTGAATGACATGTGCGTAGTCATTCTTTAGTCGTATAATTTGGGAAGCAAAGTCACTATGTAGTTGCGTGTGAGTGAAGATTGAGTTGTTTCAGAGTTATGCATCTGTTGCCATATTAATTTAGCCCCACACAAAGTAGACCATATACAATACATCATACAATAGTACATCATACATAGTACATACACAATATATCATACATAGTACATACACAATATATCATACATAGTACATCATACAAAATAGACCACATATAATACATCATATAAAGTACACCACATATATTACATCATACAACTACACCATATAAATATACAAGATATCATACAAGTATACTATATATTGTACAAAATACACCATATTTGACAACTATGTTACATAGCTTCAAAGGCCACTTGATGTGAATAGTCATGCCTTGAGAAGACAAGATATTTATACAAGTGGGGTGGTGGGAGGTATGACAAATGATATGGGATATGTAAAAGATAGGAATTATATTAAAATAAAATTTCAGACCATATTTAGGCATAGTCCATTGGCTTTTCAAAAAACTTGAAACTAAGAAAAGTTGGGATAACAAACAATCTATCATTTCCAAAAATTTATTTGAGATTTCAAGCCTTAGATCTAAAGTTATAAAGGCAATATTGTTTAATTACCATAAAGTGTAGAGGTCAAGGAGATCCTAGTCATATCTACTTGTGAAGTAGTGTCTAAGTCACAGTGGAGTTGCATGTCAATCTTCTTTAAGTCAATTTCTTGTTGCATGACTTCAATGTGACTAAAATGCAGTGATACAAAAGTCTTCTTTGTGGAATGCATGTGCATTCCATCTTTTGAGAGTTGTTTGTAGGCATACACATATATAAAATGTATGCCTCTATTGATAATTATATTCAATAAACAACTCAAACCTAAGTAAACAACCCTACTTTGATTATTTTGAAAAATAATGTTGAATTATTGAAATTGTATACCACTATAACTTACTAATGTAACAATTTACCAAATAAATAACATGATGGATATGTCAATATAAAATTTGAAAACTAAACTAGTAGATATTAAAATCATTACAAGGATTTATCCTATTACTGTAAGTGACACTAGTCTTTCTAAATCATAATAATTTTAGTTATTACAGATTAAAATATTCTTGTAATGCACTACTTTCTACAAAAATGTATTTTTTGGAGGTGATAGTTAAGAATTATGAAGTAATTTCCTAAATTCAAATTTTAAATTAAGAAAATCTACATAATTAAAGTCTTAATTGGTTCTAGGATTCCTTAATTTCGACTTCTATTACACAATCCATACTCTGAAAGTTTCAAATACATTTATTTTGAATAATACAAGGATAAATATTTTAAGAAGGTAATTTTAAGGTCCTTTGATTATTTTCCTAATTTTTCATATTTTGGGATTTTGGTAAAAAAATATTTCTACAACTATGATGAAGCAATTGCTTTCCTAATATTTTATATTTTGAAGTTTTAGTAAAAATGGTTCTACAACTATGATAAAGATTGCACAATTTTATCAAAATATACCGTCTTTTTCCCTCCCTTTAACTACACTCCCTTGTATGTGACAAATATACTAGTCACATTTTAGTCAATAGCATAGTGCAGCCTTGCTCGTCTGGACAGAGGTAGATACTAAAAAAAATTTACAAACCGCCCATGATCCTACTGCAAGTAACAATTGAGTTGTATTTTTGTCGGGTCTTAGTGCACATGTTCAATCTGCATGACTTCGTGTTATTGCAACGTAACTACACGAAGTTTGCAATCTTGAACCACAACAAGGAGCTAGCCACGTCATCACACCACTTTCAAAGTCAGCCATCCTAAATCCAATAGTTAGTTGCACATTAGTCAGCATGAGTCATGTTTAAGTGACATATAGGTGAGAGGAAGTCATCTTCTATAACTAAGTTCTCCATGCCGTTCCCTACATTCCGTGGTTGATGATGATGTCAACAAAAAACTATGGATGAATAACAGATGTCATTGCTGCTTCATCTCGTAGTCATAGCTCCAATTGCAGAATGATTAGGACGCTACAAGGAGTAAAATTTTGGTGCAATTATGGAGGGACCAATCATAGTGCAGTCATTTCGGACACCTAATCACGTCTACCAAGTCACATTTATCCTTGATTTCTTGTAGTATCTCAAGCAAAGCAAAATTTGGGATGTTTGCAAAGATGGAATTTGACATCACTCAAGACATCAACATGAAGAATTCCTGTATTAAAAAAACATTGTTTTCTTATAGTAACTTAATCACCATAACTACAAATCTACAACAAAAAAGTTCTATCTCTAAAACAAACACAAAGCTTACTTGACTAGAATAAAAAATCAAAGAAGCCTCAAAGCCCAAGTATCCCAAACTCTAGTTGACAAGAATAAATAGTCAACTCCTACATGGGGTTCTTAAATGACTAAGGTCTCCATAAAAACACAATATGGGTTGAAACCCCTATTTTAGCCCAATAAATAATAAGTTGTGACGTGCTAAACACTATCTAATGCCTCATCACTTGACATATTTAATTGTCCTATTAATCATCAAAATCAACAAATTTTCACATTTGATGAAATTACTAGTTATATGGACTTTGTCATTGTCAAGTGGTAGTAGTGATACACGTATTTTTAACATTTGTGTCATTTCTTTTAAACATGTACATTTGGTAGTTGTAACACATGTCATAAGTCACCTATCATGACTCATGGTGGTCTAGAGTCTTTCCACAAGTTAGTATTCAGACCATTATCAAGTGTTGTATCATAGTAGTAGACTAGTAGTGATGCATTACCTTGTAAACCATCCAAATTGAATGCAATTTTGCGCATTTTAGTTTGTATTGGGGGTTAGTTCTAACTCACTTGTGTGCTTAATTTGTATGTAAGAAGAGTGTTAAGACATTGATGAGGTCATTGGCACATCATTTGTAATTCATACTTATGCTTTGGCACATGTTGACATGATCTGATATTGGTGAAATGCACTTTTGTATGACATACAATTACACATTGAAGAGAATTGCTATAATTCAATGACTCAATATTCTTAAATAGAAAACGAAAATGAAACAAGAATAATACACATCATAATTATACTTGCAATCCAAATAATCAAATTATGTAAATAATCCTCAATACATTGCAATAAATTGTCTATACAATCCAAAGTTAAGTCATATACTATACATTAAAACTTCCTACTCACCACTATTATAATTTATCATTTGCTTTAATTTCCAATGATAGCTTCAATTTTGTAGAACACTTAAGACACAAATTGTAGTCAATTTTGAAGGAGCTTTTACCTTAAAGCATGGCCCCATTATAGGGGTCACTTTGCATTCATTACAAACCACTTCATCATGATCACCTTCAAGACTGGCCAAAGAAATTGGTGATAACAATTCTAATAACATACAAAGTTCTAAATTGGACCAGTTTTCCAAAAAAAATCCATATTGAAGGAATGTACCCCAAATTCTTTGGAAAAGAACTCAAAGAAATAAACCCCACCAAATTAAATTCATTCAAATAATATACCTTCTCCACATCCTCTAGAATTGTGGCCAAGCTTGAACATCCATTTCAAATCTAGAATGATCAAAGAAGGTAAAATCACTCCATCATTTTGCAAAGCCTCCAAATCTAAACTCTAGCTCAAATCTAGAATGGTCAAAGAAGACAAGTTCCCCACTTCATTTGGCAAGGTTGCCAACCTTGAACACTACATCCTAGAGAAATTGGTCAAGGAAGACAAGTTCTTTACTTCATTTGGCAAGGCCACCAAGCTTGAACTCCCAATCAATTTGAGAGTGGTCAAGGAAGACAAGTTCCCCACTTCATTTGGCAAGGCCACCAAACTTGAACACCCTTCCAAATCTAAAGTGATCAAAGAAGACAAGTTCCCCACTTCATTTGGCAAGGCCACCAAGCTGGAACACCCACTCAAATATAGACCAGTCAAGGAAGACAAGTTCCGCACTTCATTGGGCAAGGCCACCAAGCTTGAACACCCTTCCAAAGATAGAGTGGTCAAGGAAGACAAGTTCCCCACTTTATTTGGCAAGGCCATCAAGCTTGAACACCCACTCAAATATAGATCAGTCAAGGAAGACAAGTTCCCCACTTCATTTGGCAAGGCCACCAAGCTTGAACACCCACTCAAATCTAGAGTGGTCAAGGAAGACAAGTTCCGCACTTCATTGGACAAGGCCACCAAGCTTGAACACCCTTCCAAAGATAGAGTGGTCAAGAAAGACAAGTTCCACACTTCATTTGGCAACGCCACCAAGCTTGAACACCCTTCCAAATCTAGAGTGGTCAAGGAAGACAAGTTCCCTACTTCATTTGGCAAGGCCACGAAACTTGAACATCGCCTCAAAGATAGAGTGGTCAAGGAAGACAAGTTCCCTACTTCATTTGGCAAGGCCACCAAGCTTGAACACCCTTCCAAATCTATAGTGGTCAAGGAAGACAAGTTCCCCACTTCATTTGGCAAGGCCACCAAACTTGAACACCGCCTCAAATCTAGAGTGGTCAAGGAAGACAAGTTCCCCACTTCATTTGGCAACGCCACCAAGCTTGAACACCCTTTCAAATCTAGAGTGGTCAAGGAAGACAAGTTCCCTACTTCATTTGGCAAGGCCACCAAACTTGAACACCGCCTCAAAGATAGAGTGGTCAAGGAAGACAAGTTCTCCACTTCATTTGGCAAGGCCACCAAGCTTGAACACCCACTCAAATCTAGAGTGGTCAAGGAAGACAAGTTCCCCACTTCATTTGGCAAGGCCACCAAGCTTGAACAACCAATCAAAGATAAAGTGGTCAAAGAAGACAAGTTCCCCACTTCAATTGGCAAGGCTACCAAGTTTTTACAGAAACTGAGATTTAGTCTCAATAAGGAATGACTTGATGCAAAGTTGTTGGGTAATTGTTCAAGGAAATCAAGTCCTATTAGATCGAGAACTTTCAATGATGCATGAGTGCCACAAAGATCTAATATTGTCTTCTGCAAGTTATTTGCAATATGTGTTGGAAGTGTTTGTGGCCATTCAATCGATTGCCCTTTGGATCCTATTATAAATGCTTCCAACCGAGAACATTGTTTAGATAGTTCAAGTAATAAACCCAAGTTGTCAAGATGTGCTTCAGAAACATCCAAAGCCGTTACCAAAATCAAGACACGAAGTTTTTGAAAATCAAAGCTTTTGACTTGTTTGACTACACTTCCTTGTCCACAAATGCCTTCAAGACCTTCAAAGTCTTGTTGAACCATAGTCCCTTGCAATGAAATACCTTCCAAAACCTCAACATCCTGCATTCAAAAAAACTTTGTTTAACATGTATTACATCGTTCTCTAGAGGCTTAAAATGAAAATTGATTTTGTTCGCATACTTCCAAACTCATGATTCTTGAAAGAATTTGGATTGGAATGTTTACAAATTCAATTCAAAAGCATACTAATGAGCACATATATCATGCCCACATGGACTATTAAGAGATTACCTTGCTTGTAAATCCACTTTTTAGAATCATGGATGCCTTCCAAACTCTTGAACCTTCAGCAATCCTTCGTCCCATGTCACGGAGTTGGTCATGCATTTCAAGAATGTTACCATCTTCGTTGACCTTCAACAATGACATGTCAATCAATCTATCCAATTCATCCATTGGAAGGATGCCATTTTTGGACCACATGTATAAAATAGTCTCTTTTGATATGCCACATGGATACACATCTCTACAAAAGAAACAAGCCACGTCCAAGAACATATTCTTCTCCACACCATCGTTCAATCCATCATAGCTTATTTTCAAGGTGTTCCAAATTTCTTCATCACCATCCAAATTCCTCCCTCTTGCCATCCTTTGCAATGCACGTTCCCAACTTCGCAACTTCTCTTTATTGCGGAGAAATGAACCCATGACTTTCAAACTCAAAGGCAAGCCATTGCAAGCTCTTACAACATGCTTGCGATAGGACTCAAAGTCTGATGATAAAGGACCTACACCCCAAGAAAGGTGAGTGGTGAAAAGCTTTGTTGCTGCCTTTTCATCCAACAACTCCACTTCCAACCTCCCCTCAATGCCCACAAATGATTTTATTGTGCTCCATTTGCGTGTTGTGAGAATGATTGTGGTACCCTTGCTAGCTTGTACAATACTGATAGGTACAACATCATGCACCAAGGCTTCTTCCTTGACATCATCCAATATTAAGAGAACATTCTTTGCAACCAAGATTTCATTCATCATCCCTTGTGCATCTACCAAATTCTTGGGTTTCCGATCATTTCCGAGTTTGGGTAAAATCTCACACAACATGTTGTATGAACTTTGAGCTTGACTTTCAGAGATTGCAGATTGTGAAACAAAGCATGAAGCATCGTATAAGGATTTCACTTTGGTATCACCAAGTATTGCTTTTGCTAGTGTGGTCTTGCCAATTCCACCCATGCCGACGATTCCAATATAATTTAGTCGCAATAGCGCTTTGGCTTTAGACAATTGATGTTCCAAATCAACAAGATCTTCTTTTGGAAATGGAATTCGTTCTTTCACCTATACAAATACAAAAGTCATATTTACTAAATTAGTCTCAAATAAATCAAACATTACTTTCAAAACCACAATGTCAAGTATCCAAGGAAAGTACAAAAAGCACACATTACTATATGAGTTTTGTACTTAAGTAATCTCATACCTTTGGGACATGGTCTACAATGGGCTTGGAATCTCTTAAGGAACAAGGTGGACCAAATTGTGGAACCATCTCACATGAAAATGTTCCCTTCCAAAAAGACTTCTTTAATTGGATGAGCCTTTCACAAATGTTGGAAAATGTTGGTCGTTGAAGAGGTTCTTGAGACCAACATTCTTGGATTAAGTTTGTGAGTTCTTTGCAATTGTTGGGTAGCTCTGGTCGCAAGCTTTCACTACTAGTACTGCCATGTGAAGGTGCATTTTGAGCACGGAAATCTTTTGGTTCCAAACCATAATATGGAATTTTTCCGGATAGAATCTCAGAACATATCATGGCAAATGACCATGCATCAGCTCGAAATGGATGCAATGGAGTTTTGCTTCCCTTGATTATTTCAGGAGACATATACCTTGGTGTTCCAATTGTATATTTTGATGGTTTTGCATTCTTTGCATTGCTACACACTTCCAATTGAGAAGTTCCATAATCCATGACCTTAAATATGAGATGAGAATCCAAACCCTCCATCGGTATTGAACTTGACAACACATTATCAGGTTTCAAATCAAGATGAGCAACTTGCATGTCATGAAGATAATACACACCCTTTGCAATTTGGAGCATGATGTCAATTGCAAGACCATAAGGAATAGGTCTTTTTGCTCTCTTCAATATGATAGACAAGTTTGAATCCATCAACTCCATCACCAAATGCATCTCACCAATTTCATCACTTATTTGGGTAATCCCAAAACCAAAATATTGAACAAGCTTTTTCAACATTTGAAACACGCTTGATTTCTTCAATTGCATCACCAAATGCATTGCGCCAATTCCATCTTCCTTCATATTCTCATCAATTCTTTTGCTGATCCCACAACCAAAAAATTGGACAAGATTTGGGTGGCTCAAGCCTGCCAAAATGCCAGCTTCTTTTCGACAATTCAAGAGATATTCAAGGTCAACTTTTATTACTTTCGTAGCACATGGAAGGCCAAACCAATTTGATTCATACACACCTCCATCACTTCTGGCACCAATTTTTTGGATTAATTTTGGTGGTTTGAAGTCATTAGGAACTTCCAAAGCATCCAAGTCTCCACCATCAACTCGATCCAAATTTCTCAATCTCAACAACAAATGTTGCACCAATTCATAGTCCTTAGAGACTCCTTCCTGAAGTGCAAGTTCAAGCTTTTTCTTTAGTTCTTCTCCATCTTGAAGGACTTGCTCATAGGTACATGCATCAAATTGAATAGGGAGGATATCATTTGATGGATTCAAATGGTGAAATAAGTATATATCCCTCGCCGTATCATAACAACACTTCATTTCTAAAAGCAACTCACGAAAAGTCTCTTTGTTTTGAAGTTGAAATATAGCCGAATGACACCATTGACCTTGCTCAATGCAACTTCTTCCCACAACCTCCACTTTCTTTTGGAGAAAACACAATTTATCAAAAACACATTGGAACTTGAGATCCCCAGTAGCACTTGACAGCATTTTGTCGATCCCCTTCATAGCCGATATGAATTTGCCAAAAAGATGAATGCATTGATTTTTATTCAAGACTTTTGTCTTTGGAGATGCTTCCATATCCTTCAAGAATTTTTCCAGACTTGGTATAACATTGCAAAGTCTCTTACAATGCTCACTTTGAACTTGTAAGAAATCCTTGTCTTTTCTGCAAAGTGCTTAAAACCTTTTGTCAACAAGATATCTTGATAGGATACAAAGTCATAGCAATTCCCTATAATATAGATATAAATAACCAAACATGACCTTCAAACATTGTTTACTAAGATAGTGATCTACCCAATGCATCTTAAATACATATTTTTGTGTTTGGTCATTAACATAAATGCTTAGAAACTCAAAATAAATCAAATAGAAAACTATACAAAAAACTTTGTGATTTGAACACTCTTGTATTCTAAAATGTACTTTTCAATCACCAACACTTGCAAGAGAACATTTATACTCACCTGGTAGACCATGCAAAACCCATGTATTTCCAAAAGCTTGCCATCATGAAGAAGCTTGCCATCCACATCAAGAAGCGAGCCATTTCTTACCACAAATGGAATAAACTACCAATATTCTACACTAGCTTCAAAAACAATCCAAAAAAAGTAATTAGAACACAACATCCAAATAGGTTAATATAGCAAGGTCCTAAGAAGATTTCAATTAGCTCATACATTAAAAACTATCTCATATAAAGAGTTGTATCAAATCCATTATGTGTTTCTGATGCAAATCCAATATCACCCAATAAAATTAAACTAAAAGATATTATTTTTTCATTGAATATTTGTCAATATTGCAAGAGCAATATGGTGATGAACATTATCCTTTGAAAGAAATTTAGAGAGCCATGTCTAGGACATTGTATTTGTCTCATAGAATTCAAATTATTATCTACTAAATTAAAAGAAGACATACACTAATGGATGGGAATTCAACAATAATCATCTATTTTGAAATGTCATTTCAACATGTAAATGTTATGATGCTCAAATACACCACCATAAACAACAACCAAGTGCTAATTTTGTGACTTCTTAAACATGTTGGAGGTGCAAAATTAAATCAAATTGGGAGTTTCAAGAATCATTGGACCAGTATAAGTATAAAGATAAACTTTTGTCACTTATTTATTTGATTCATTTAACTTCTATGTCAAATAAACAAAAAAAGCACAACTTTATGAATGTAATCACGAGATTGGCTTTCAAAAACTCCACTAGAAGATGATTTAAATTTAGAAATATACAACAAAAGATGATAGAAATTAGATTACAAACTAGGACAAAAAAGGAAGTCATCATTGTAGCATTAGTTATGTTCAGTGTCCTTGATCTAGAATCATACAACTTCTCAAATCTTGAAAACTATATTGGTTTTTATCCGTTCAAAAAAATCCTTCTCCACTTGGATCAATCTACACTTAAAGATACCAAAACTAATTTTTTTTATATGACTTAATCTACAATCCTTATCTAAAATTTTAAAGCTCTAAATAACTTTCATACTGTCATTTTTCAATACATTTAAGGATGAATACTATTGTAGTATTCTCAATTAATAAATTGGAGAAGGAATTGCATCAATAAAATCCTGAAAAGGACATAAATCAGTAGCTACAAGGCTAAACATAACACTGTAAAAGGATACTTTAATCCAATTTTTTTTATTACTTACTCAATATTAAAATAATAATAAATATTTTTATTGATTCAATTTTAGACACAAAATAGTGTAATTTTTTATTTAATTGATTGATTTCTGAGAAATTATTGATTTATTCTTTAAAAAAACTTAAACATTCAAATTCAGAAATAGCTTACATACAAACCTGGAAGTGAATAATATATACATTTTTTGTTTGAAGACAATCATCATTTGGATTATTTTTTATACTAAAAAGAATGATCATATATTCTTACTTCCAAGTATTATATAAAATAGAAAAGTATTCAAATTATAGCAAAAGAGTCCTTTTCTACTATATCATATGATTATAAATACATGAGAATTTTTAGATTCAATCACATTATTATTCAATAAAAATTACACCCCTTTTCAAACAACACAATCAATGTACCTTAAGTCATAAACACATGTTCAATTTCAAACACCAAATACAAACAAAATCATTAAAAGAAATGATGAGAACAAAGTTGGGCAAAAACAAGCACCATTTGTTATATAAAAGGACCTACAAATTCATTTCAGACATTGTGTTGATTGATAATTAACCTTGCAAAGACATTGCAACCAAAAAGTAACCAATGGATAACTTCCCAAATCACTAAAATTGAAGAATGCACCTATAGCTCCGAAAATCAAAACATTATTGAAAAAGTACCTTGGTAATAAGTCTCATTTCTAGGACTAAATATGAATATGAAATTTCAGTCATAGATACTACTCCTAATTAAAATTTCAGACTATTATCCAACTCCCCTTCACCCCTAATAATAATAATTAACAATACACATGCATTTAAAAAAAAAAGATTTCAAGTCCATTGATGACAATGGATTTAATTTCAAGGTAGTTGTAAGATTGAACATGGTACCCTTAGAAAAAATCAAGTCGATCCCTCAACCTTAGTTTATATACTAATCAATATTAACTTACAAAGTCATGACCACCTTTAGACCTCTACTATTTGCCCTTTTTCATTAGAATGTATGCACCAACACGTGACACTTGAAAGATTTATTATACATGCAATGATGTGACTTCTTAAATACTTCAAGTCAAAGTCAAAAATGATGCCCCTAGGAACCAATATTTCAATAGAATGCAATAGGATTCAAACTTTATTGGTAATTAACATTAATCAATACAAACCCAATCAAACAAGATTTTCAAATAGAACGAAGAGTGTTTTTGGATCTTATCGTACCTTATAAATAATAAAACTTCCAATCCCAAGCCCCGTCAAAGATCACTTGACATCATGAGAGACTCCAAATAAATGGAATATGAAGTCTAGCTTTCTCCGCCACTCTTGCCAAGATTTCAAAGCCAAATGTGTCCTAAGCTCATCAATGTCCACACCCTTGGCCCACCATTTGGTGATCAATATAAACCCTTTGTTTTTCCAATCGTTCCAAAGTTTGATCATCCCTGTAGCATTGCAACCATCCATTCATTTAACCAAATTCTTCCACGAATTTGTCAATCACTACATATTCTAGGGTTCAATGTCAGACATCCTCTATTTAAGAAATTCACCCATGAAAGAGCACCAGCCTTCTATTGAAGAGTTCTTGGTAGACTCTGCCCATGGTCAACTTGGATTTCCTCTTTCCAATAGAAAGGACTCTTACCACATAATAGCCACACAACACGCAAACTCCAGGAATGATTGTAAGATTTGGAACGTTGCAGTAGGAACAAATGTAATTTAATTGGATGATATATTGTTCAATTCTAAAGGATATCTGATTAATTTGGATTAGGAAAAGGAATTTCTTGGATACGGATAAAACCCGAATAATCTTTGAATGAACGATTAGACGAATTCAAGCCGATGAAGTGTTGGACATTGGGATATACTCGAAAAGGTCATTTTCAACACATTGAGGTGAGGACAAGCTACACAAAGCAGGGAGTTGTGGCTTGCAGAAGAATTGTGGAGCTTCATTTTTGGGCTACTTCAAACGCTTTCAAGTGTTGGGGGATTCATGGATAAACAAGGTAATTGTTCCACTCAGCTGAATATTCCAGTTACATTTAGCACATTCTCTGAATCAGTGATAAGCAAACAAACAAGATGGACAAGACGGACAATTTCCAAATCCCATCAAGTTGGATCTACCTATTTCAAGTGCGCAAGAGCGAGATAGGGCACCAACAATCCAATGGGTTGATGAAATTCCAAGGTTAGAAGGAAATAAGGAATTAGCCATAAACCGTGGGACTTATATCGACATGGAAGATTTTAGACTTACGAACTGTTCCAATGACAGGATTTGAATCTGAGTGAGTGATTAGCAATCAATGATCAGGAAATTACACCCAAATTGTGTTTTGGACCACATCACACCACTCCCCCTTCTAGGTTTAGCACGTCGTCGTTACTCAGCAACCTACAACATGCTAGTCTCATAAACCCCGAGTCAAGGCCATTGTGCATGAAAGCTTACCAGGAGCAGGACCTCTTCCGCTTTGGGCCATCTAGGAAACACCTGCACAAAAGAAAAACAAATGCAAAACCAAACTTGAAACTTTAAAGCTCGAGAAAGAGAGTACAACAATCATCGATGCTGCACAATGCCACAGCCCAGTACAATACTGATCAAATGTAGCGACCCAACGTACAACGTACCACCTTACGAAAACAACGAAGACAAAAAGCTTGAAGTGAAACCTAAACCACTAACATTTCAAACAACAGCAGAGCTTACTCTTCAATTAATCCCGACTAGGACACTTGTCAACAGAAGGGCTACTTTCTAATCACAAGGCTCTTTCATCATCACATTGGAATCCAGAAACCTAAATCACTAAATTATTAAATCACACCAAAAACTTTCCAAAATACACTAGAGAAAGAATAAGAAATACAATAGGAGCTTCTGTAAAATGGAAATGGAAACTCACCATGATCAGCAGCAGAAGGAGGACGCAATCAGCCACGGAAGACAGCTCAACGAGGCTGACGACTTAAAACAACATACAACAAAACCTAACATGCAAAGCCACCACCTTGGAAACCCTAGTTGTTTAGTCTTGGTCCTAACCTGAAATATCATCCAGAAAATAAATGTTCATCCAAACATTTTTTGGGAAAGAAAAGGAAAGGGATGGGATCAAAGACTAGTGTCATATGCACAATGACTACACACTGTGCGGTGAGAGGGCTGCAAGGAATGTTCATCTACATTTCAGCCTCATTGCCTTCAAGTTGCAATAAAAATTGTAAGATGAAACCTTTTCGCATACTGCTTTTTGAAGGTGAAGCATCACATGCCATTTGATAATCATACCAAATTTCAGAGCATGCAAATATTTATTTATTGTGAAGAAAGATTTCAGTTTTCTGCATGTGATGATTGGCAAGTTTACTCTATTCCTAATTACAATACAAAAGCCAAACACAAGACCCAAGCACAAGAGCCTACCGAACCTCGGAACAGCTGGAAAAGCACTTTCAAGATGCAAAAATCATTCACACAATATCCCAAAATAACACACTAAGATGCTACCCAAATGCTTGTTCACTTGCTACCAAAACCCAACCAAATCTAGAGGCAGTATGACCAAGGGAACCACACTCAGTCTCTCACTTGAACGCTTTCCTACAAGCAGATACCTGACTGCCGTGAGGATCCAGGAGCATTGAGGGTCGTCTCTCTGGCTTGTAAGACACTCCAGCGACGAAATGACGCAGCAGAGAAGAGCTGAACAGGGCAAATACAACGTCACATGACAGCAAGGCCTCGTCTCATCCTCCTTGTGTGCATAAGCTCGGACGACGAAGCTGCACAGACGCCATAGCTCGAGAACTGCCAACAAACAGACACAAGTAGGACGAAGAGAAGGCAAGACTGGGAAAGTTGACAAGGCCGAGGTCTGGAAAAGTGGATGCGGTCGCCAGTTCGTGGAGTGACTGGGGTTGGGCGGGAGTGTCATTAATGGTACCATTAATGAGGTGTCAGCCGTCCCACGTGAAGAACACTGTTGAACGTGGACGACGTCAGCGAGAGGACTGTTTCCTGCTGCGTGGGATCCGTGTGAGCCAGGGCTAGCCAGAGCTTATCTCGTGCTTCTGGTCTGGCGTTTTCTCCAACGCGGGGGAAAACGTAAATTACTTCAAGAACCAAGCTTCAATTCTGTCAGAACTTTGTTGGGGATTCTTGCTGCCAGACATCTCAATTTCCCCCTCATTCTTCTTCATACTGCACAGTTGATGCATATTTATTAGATGCACATTGCTAATTCATATGAAGTTCAGATTAATTGAAATTGAAATTTTACTAAACTTGTAAAAAAAACCTAATATAATTTTTTGGGGGAAATTTTAGCTTTCATTCTTTTCTAAAAGCAGAAAGGCACATTCGATTAATCTGAAGTTCATTAGCATCAAAGGCAGTATTCACACATTTGAGGTCATAGGAACTTCATATGGCAATGACAAACAGCTTCGTTCCTTGATATAATCCCCAAACTGTCATCACTTCACTCCACGTGTTGTCACATTTAAATGCATAAATTTAAAGTTGGAATAAACCTTTTGGGAAGCTCTAAAAAAGATACCAAAATGCATCCACTGAAAGCAGAATCCATATCGAGACTGTCTACAATTTGAGTAATAGAATGATGTTGCAAATGTTACTATAAATGACTGTAATTGACGGTGCCCAGCTAACTCCCAACGATCTGCATTCTGGACAGACAAAGGACAGAGGGCAGGTCGACGAGAATGCAGCCATCAGAGGAGAATTGGGGCCACAAGGGGACTGCCTCCCTTTGTTGGAAGAACCCAATGGTCCAGAGTTCTCAGCCATTCCCAACCAAAGTTCTCTGCCATTTGATGACCATCCAAGTACCCCCACTAAGGCTCAAAATATGACTCCAACCTGGTGACTCGCCGTGTGAGTCCAAGTTTAGTGCCATGCAACAAACACCCCCTGCTACAAAATTGACCAACCAAATGTTTATCCCTGTTTCCAAGGTGTTGATCCTTGAGCTGGCCAATGAATAGCTAGTCTTCAAACTTGGAATACCTACCTAGTCGTAGGGCCAAGTTAAGAAATATAAACATCAAATGCCAAGATTGATTCCCAAATTGACTAATTAAAAAATTCATTGGTCCAATGGTGGAAACGATTTGATAGGACTTGGTCAAGAACCAAGGAAGAGAGCTTGTTTATATAGTGAAATCCATAAGTCACCGAGAACTTTTAAAGAGTATGAGACAATTTGAAGATGAGATCTTGCTCACTAATTGTCAAAATGTAGGATTTGTGTTAAAAGTAGAATTTTAGACCTCATTTAGGCATAGTTGAAGAAGTTATTTCAAAAAACTTTGGACTAAGAAAAGTTGGGAATTTAAGACAATTTTCATCTCCAAAAATCAGTTTGAGATTTATAATCTCCAATCAAAAGTTATGAGCAAATTTCAAAAGATGTTTGAAAATGTTAAAAAAAATTCCCTTCCAACTCCTCTTTGACATTTGTTCATAACTTCAGAGTGGTGACTCAAAATATCAAACGGATTTGTAGAGATGAAAATTGTCTAAAATTCCCAACTTTTCTTAGTTCAAAGTTTTTGTTTTTGTTTTTTAATTCTTCAACTATGTCTAAATGTGGTCTGAAATTTTGCTCTAAACACAAGTCCTATGTTTTCACTTAATGATGAGTGTTTGAATTCCTACTAATTCTAATTCACATATCCCACATGGGTTGGTCTACCTCCTACCACCCCATGTGTATATATAAAGCTTCTCTTCCACCCATGACTTCTTACGAAGATGGAACTACATGTCAACTAATGTGATAGATTCCAAAGAAATGATTTGTAAGATGAATTTCTTCTAATCAAATTCCTTGGCATTGGAACTACCTCAAATAGTTTCTCATTACCATAAAATTAAAGTGTAAAAAATTGAGCTTCTTGTCCCTTTTTGGCTGGGCAGGGCTGCCGTGGGGCACAAGAGCTTGCTGCTGGCCGGCAGAGAGGCACATGGCAGATTATGACTTGACGAATGAAACTTTTGGCCACCTCATCAACTATTGTTTATGGCTTCAAAAAGAGGGAACGACCAGAGAGCATCCAGGGAAGATCCCCCTTGAAGAAGGAAATGCTATTTGAATTGTCCTCCAAGTAAGAAGAAGAAATGCAATAGAGAGCTCCACACAATGGAGAATTAGAATCGCTGTCAAAATGCAACTACCGTTGAGTGAGTTCTATGGGGTCAGTTGGTGATGGTGGAAGAAGAAAGACGAAACAAAAAAGTGCAAGAAAGACCCAATTTCTAAACATGTAGAAAAATCATCAGAGACTATAACACCTCTATTGTTTCAAGAAATACTCATGTGCTGCAAATCAAAACCCTCAAACACTTGGCCGAGCAAAAAGAAATAAGGGAGACTAAACTCAAATTCTAAATACGAAGCAGAAAGTTCAAGTATTCAATGACAATAGGTCACATTCTAGAGATAATTAACTATGTTAACAGACCTGTGTCGATGTGGTAATACTAGTTGCAATTTTAGAGTGCTTTTTGCAATAATTTGACAAGCTCATGTTCACTGAAGATGTTGATCATTCTAAGCAGTCTTAAGTATTTTTAACTTGCATGTTTGTTTGAAGTAGTCGCTTTAAGTTACATGGTTCTTAATGATGTTTGTGGTCCTAATTTAAAGTGTTTCAAGTCTGCTGGAATTGACACCCTCCACTTCTTGGACATTAATGAAATAGAATTAATCTATTTCAAGTGGAGTCTTCTTGCTTGCAAGTGTGACTGAATCACTATTAATATTTTGTGATGATCACCATTTGTCATTCATTCAAGGGAGAATTCATATCAAGCTTCCACTCATCGTAAATGTTTTAGAATGCGTTAAAGAGTTTCTTCCCAAAAATTATGAGCTTTCAAATTCTATCAGCAAATTATCAGCTTACTTTGTCACCGCAGCTTACATTTGGATGCTCAAACTTAATTACAAGAGCAAGAGACGCACTTGTAATACTTTTGATAAGGGTGAATGACCCCCTGAATGCTAGATTGTGCTTAGATTCTAGTGTCCTAACCAACAACCAAATAGTAACCAACAAATTGCACATGTTTCAATGACATTGCTCACTAAAGATACTACACCTACATGAGTTGGAATTGTTTTCAAGGAATTGCAACTAATTGTGAGACCTTTTTCTAAAATTGTCTTCTAGATATTCTTGCCAAAAATGTACAACCTCTATTCATGAGAGCGTAGCTAGGGTTGAAATTGGAAATTTTAATTTTCAACACTTTGAACACTCATAGTTTATTCACAATAGGTCCAAATATTTCATTTTAAGAAAACATAGAATCCTCTTTTGGACTCTCAACAAGACTTTTTAGAGTTCAATAATAGGAACGATGCTCAAATCCTTATTTCGACTATTTGAGGTTTTACTTCAATGAAAGTGATGATTCTTAGCATTTTTGTCAACAACATGGTGACACCCTTATTAAAACCAGAGTGAAAGCCACATCCATCTTTTTTTTTCTCTTTTCTTCTTTTCATTCTAGAAAGCCATCTTTTCCTAAAAAAAACATTGTCTTGGAGTGAATGACTTGAACAACTTTTAATTAGTGTGGGTTTATAAGTCAAATCCTAGTTGTTGAAAAGATTCACAAGTTAGCAGTTTTAGGATACCAAGCTTAGATCAAAATCACCCAATGAAACACAAATAAGTGTCAAACAAATCCTCCATCAATTTTTTACTTCCATTTCCACTTTCATTCTATGCCATCATCACTCTATTTGATTAGAAGACTGTATATGATACATGGAAATAAATTGAAAAAACTTATTTCCGTTTAGACCATGAAAGTACATTGTCTCTTCCTTTGTTGGATTTTGGTGCAAACGTGGATTTTGATTTCTTATAAAGTAAGCTATACAATCTATTTCCGACTAGGGTTCCATTTGTGCAATACAAAGTAACCTATTTTCAACCAAAGAAATATGATGTGGTTTTAGTAACTTGGAGAATGTCTAATAAATAACACATTGACACCTAATGAAGTTGTTAAGATTAGTTTATAGCTTTGCGTTTCTTAAAAATAGGTTCTTTAATACATTGAGAACGGGTTGGATTGTCATCTATACTTCTTTAATTTCTACTAATTCCAAACTTGATGAAAAATTAGCAAAAAATAGTGCAAACTTCATTATTTCTCTTCCCTTCACCATTCTATGATTAGACATATGTGAAAATGCTTGACATTGTTGAAAAAGATTGTTTACTTTAACTCCTAAATTTTTTTTTGAATATATGTCACCAAAAAATAGTCAAAATAGGCCCCCCCAAAAGTAAAATCTTGTTCCATTTAACTATAAGATCTAGTATTAGATTATTTCATTATATTGTAGTAAGAATATGGGAGGTTTTGACTGCACAAATTGTATGATTAAAGCGTTTGAAGTTGGAAAAGTGTTTTTTGGGGGCATCTAAATTTTGAGTATCTTTGATTCAAGCAAACTTTTGCACAAGTTAATTTCACTTTTTTACTTGAATTTTTTTTCTTGAATTTTTTAGTAAAGTTGGACACATGTTCAAAAAATTTCATAACATTTCAAATTGGGGAATACATACCAAAAAATTCTAATAAGGAACTAGCTTCAAAAAAGTCACATAGAAAGCCCTTTTTTCAACAATTTATGGCTTGCACATTTAGTAGTTTCTTCAAAATGTGAATGGTGGAGTTTTAAATTTCAATTAGATTTAGAAGAGGAAAAAATGAAAGTAAAAATCTCCCCAAATATCAAAATTTAGCAAGCTTGATCAATTTGTGTCCAAACTAAAGTAAAAGATAGTTGAAAATCATTAGAAGAAGTTTGAGGGCTCTGGAAGCCCGTTTCAGGCCTATTGCCCCGTAGTTTTTCCCCGTAGCGAGGAGAATAGCCTGTTGTTAGAATTTTGAAAACAAGATTTAATCTCCAAATGCAAAAAGAATTGAAATTTTTTTGAGGAGAGATGGTGACGTGGCAAGGTCTCGACCATGTTAGTAGTCTAGTTTCGATGTTGCATTGGTCTTGTTCCCAACTTGATAACTCACAAGCTTTTGGAGCCCTCAAACTTCTTCTAATGTTAGGCCCAACATGAGAGGAAAATGGATCAAGGTTATCATAGCTTGGCTCATCACAAATCCCTAACACTGGATCAATTTTTCTTGATTTTGAAGATGTTGCCTTTTCCCCCAATTTTGAATATGTTCTTTTCTTCTTGAACTATAATTTTAGAATATTCAACATTAAATTTTAAGAATATTCAAAATGTAGGCCATGGGTCTCCTATAGCTTGTATAACAACAAACATTGATAGCTTTCACATGAGAAGAGAAGATGCTTATACAAGTGGAGTAGTGCGAGGAAACAAAAACTTGTGTGGGATATGTAAATTAGAATTATTAGGAGCTCAACCACTCATAGTTAAGTGAAAAATAGGAATTGTGATCAAATTAGAATTCAAACCTCATTTTTTCATAGTAGAATAACCTTTTACAAAAACTTTTGAACTAAAAATAGTTAGTTAACCAAGATAATTTTCATCTCAAGAAATTTGTTGAAGATTTTGAGTTTCTAATCAAAAGTTATGGACAAATTTTAGAGAGGGTTTGGAAGAGATATTTTCATTGACATTTTCAACTGTTTTCTTTGAATTTTGTCCATGATTTTTTTTGAAGCTTCAAAATCATAAAGGGATGTTTGGAGATGAAATTTATTTAGATTTCTCAACTTTTTTTAGTTCAAAGTCTTTTGCAATAAGTTATTGTACTATGCTAAAATGAGGTTTGAAATTCTACTTTGAACATAATTTCTACATTTTGATAATGAGTGGTCAAGCTCTCATCTTCAAATTATCCCATACCCTTTGAGGAGTCATGATGGACAATAGATTTGATTATAAAAACCACTTCTCCACCTTATCTTCCAACAAATGGCTAAGAAAAAATTGTGTCATTTTACTTTCAATTTTTTCTTTGGATGGTAATTTGTCCAATGATAAATTGGTAATGGATTTCTTGACATTTTTTTTATTCTCTTGTTGCAATTTGAAGTAACTTCCTTAGTAGGCAAAAGAAAGTTACACAGCAATTGCCTTCTATCACCTTGTAGTGCCCATTTCGTCACGTGGGACTCACTATTTTTTTTATTTATTTGTTAGTATTTTGAGTGAATTTATTTATACAAAAATCCCTAGAAATAGTTATGTTATATGCTATTATTGTAATTGTTCCTAATTAACTTGGTTTTCCCTAAAACATAACCCAAATCCTACATGTAAATAGGTTAGAAACCCAAAAGTTGTACATATTGTAGACATTTAGTAGAATTGTCCCAAACTGGCTAAACTTGCCTTACATGGGATAGAACATGGCTAAATTGGTCCAAAGGAACCTATGTAAGAACCCTAAGTCAATGCTAGAGAGAGGTTTCAGTTTCCTCATTGTATCGACGAAATAATAGAAACCCCAATTATTAGCCTACAAGTGAAGAAAACTCAACATGATTCAAAAGAGGGCATCTACAACATAAGTATGGTGGATCAAGGTAAAAATCATGCTAGAAGTCCAATGGTTAAATTCGTTCACCAAGATTCTCCTTCGTCAAAATTTTTTCTATTCACCACAAATTAAAGGAGATAGCAGGGTTTGATTCTCCTTCATCAAATGTGCAAAGTAAGAATATTGGCCTACACATCTTTTGTAGAATTCCATAGAAGGTTCTACAAAAAATTTCAGGATTTTCTAGTGATTAGAAGATATTCTTTCAAATGGTCAATCACCAAATTTCACAATGAGAAATTCATGGAAATTACCCAAGTGTGAGCCTTGTGAATATCACTTGAGTCTTAAAGTTTTATTTTTTTTGCTTCTCCTCATTTTTATGGATAACTATGGTGATAAGGACCCAAAAAGCGGGTTTAAGGAATAATTGAAAGAAACCCCTATATGTATGGATTAATGTTTTAAGAACTCTGGAAGTTCCATAAGCATTTCTTTTTGTTAGTTTTAAGAGTCTAAATGGGTGTTTGACTGTCAAATTAGGGATTGGGAGTAGTTTCCAACTTTGGCAAAATATTGTAAAAACACTTAGTTTGGATTCCATGTAGGATTTTGCTAGTCAAAGTGCATGCCGCAATATTGGCTAAATTTAGCAAGGTTAGGATCAATCTAACTTCCCTAGTGTCATAGAAAATTTATAGCAAAAGATTAGGTGAAAATCACATTTCAACTACCAGAATTGAAAATTTGCCATTATGCATAATTTTGCAAGCAAAATCCACGAATACTATATGTGGCGATTGCTAGAAGAAGAAACATGTTCTTAGCACAAAAACATACCAAAAACATAATGATGAAGCTAGACCGCCAAGATTCTCTTACATGAGAATGATTCTTCCCCGGAGGAATTAAATCAAGAGAAGTAAATTTATTTCTCTTTCGAAAAGTGCAATTTGAACATGAAACTTTTCATGGAGGATTTGGGGACTTCCTAAAAGTTACTCAAAAAGTTTCGTAATTTTTCAAATTATACAACATGACTCCATGGAAAATCAACCAATGTTATTAAGAATGAAAAAATTCATGGAAATTCATTTGGTGATGGTAAAATTCCACTAAAAATTAGAATAGTGTGTTTAAGTCTAAATAAGCACTTCATCAAGTTTTGCAACATTTTGACAACAATAACTACCCGAATCGGTGGCGCCAATGGATTTTAATAGAATTTCAAAACATTCCAGAAATTGACCATCGAACTACAAGTATAAGAAGGTCAAATTGAGTCATTTTGGACTCTTTCCTTGCATTCTTGGACCTTTAGGATAACTTTGGCTAGTCAAAATTAGCAAAAATCACAAACTCCAAAACTTAGGTTTTTCACCTTTTTCACTAAGATGGAAAATGTTGTCTTTTGTGAGGTTTTTTGATTGGAAAGTTTGGGGTTAGGGGATTTCTAGAGTAATTGAGGTCTTTTGAAACCAATGGTGTAGTTTGTTTCTCATTTGGAGTTTTCCTTCAAAAGATATAAGACAATCAATTGTACGGTAGAATTAGGCGTAGTAAAAGTTAGTATTAATAGTTTTTGATTTACTTAGTTAGTTTTAGAGTAAAAGGAGGAGGTGAAGACCCTTGGAAATGTATAAAAGCGCTCCCACTGACTCCCTTTGCACCCCTTTTCTTGTTTTTGTTAGGCCAACTCATGACCACCTCGTTCTTCATTTTGTTTGTCTCTCGATTGAGACCAAATCTTTTTGCTTTCATTCTTGTTTGGCCACCACGAGGCCCTTGTTTTGTACTCTGGCCAATTTGTGGCTTTATTAGCGAAGCTTTGAGCAATTTGCAAAAGTCTCCTTGCATTCTTTTTGTGAACCTTGCCTTTGGCTTTGTGTTTTGAGCTTATTCCAAAGGATGTGGGGGGCCCTTTGGTTTTACTTGTTTTTTCCATTTGAATACTAATACTAAAAGACTCTTGGCTGAATTCTCGCCATGCCATTAGCCAAGAACTTTTAGAGCTTGCTTGCTTTTTTTATGTTGAGTCTTTTAAATTCCTCACCAAGCTTTTTTTAACAAGAGATTTCACAACTTGTTGTAGTATATTTCCCTTGAAGCCTACATGTGGAAAATGGTGGTCCAAGTATTGTTCTTTGTTCATTTGGGAAGACTTGGGTGAGATCCAAGTCTCCAAAGTTCTGCTATACGTCATCTTGTCATTTCCTTGAGGTCTAATAGCCCCATATAGTAGAGCTTCGCTTCTAGACTAAACTTTTTATTCATCCTAAAAATCCTCTTGTTGTGCGTGTTTCCTTAGAAATACCAAAAGGCAAAACCTTGCCCTTAGTGTATCCAATTTAACTTGGGTTAGGGGTCTCTGAAAGGAGACTGAAGGGTGTGGCGAGCAATGGCCAATTTTTGGACAAACTGGATTGGCCCAGTTTGGTTTTTAAAACCAACAAAGGACCGGAAAAGGAACCCAACAGTTGGCTCAAAGGGCCTGTCTGAAGCCCAACACGGGACTATATACGTGGTTGGTCAATAGCCAGCCACAGGGGGGCGCTTGATTGACTCATAGGGTACTGAATTAACTCATTATCACATACATCAACTGATATAATGCCTTCGGGCCCCAACTAATTTTGACTTTTTTTTCTCATTTATTTTTCCCATCAAAATTGAGTGAGGGAAGGAACCCAAGTCCAGAGAGGTCAGTCCGTAACAAAAAATCTAATTTTTGAACCAATCAAAGAGGAACCCAAATCCAGAGAGGTCAATTCGTCCCAAAAAATCTAATTTTTGCTTAAAGAATCAAACAAGAGTAAACTGAGTTCAATGAAGAAAGGAACCCAAGTCCAAAGGGGTCAATTCACAACAAAAAATCTGATTTTTGCTTAACAAAACAAACAAGAGGAACCCAAGTCCAGTAAGGCTTACCAAACCAGGAGGAACCCAGTCCATAGAGGCATACCAAACAAAAGGAATCCAAGTCCAGAGAGGTCAGTCCACAACAAAAAAATCCGATTTTTGAACCAAGCAGGGGGGAACCCAATTCCAGAGAGGTCAATTCATCACAAAAAATTTGATTCTTGCTTAACCCTGGAGCGCTCCGACGTCCAATTTCTGGACGACCAACAGATTGAAATTCAGATTTCTTTCTCAATTTTGTTTGGACGAAAGTCATCTAATTTGTGGAGGTTCCTTATCAAGTTCTTGTCCTATCCAATGGTTGGATTTGATTTTATTAGAGTGCATATTTTTCTAAAATTACAAATGTGGAAGAATGTCAAGCCAAAAATTGCACTGATTTTAGTTCAAAACTTGATTTGCAAAAATGAGGTCATAGATTAAAGAACCCAAAGATTTCAAAAAATCACCATATCAAGAGAACCTCATTTGAAATCCATTCCAACAAGTTTTACTCAAAAAATGATAATATTTTGCTTGTAATTGAATTTTGAAGGAATTTTGAAATTTCCCTTTCCATATTTATAAAAATAAAATATTGGTGATAGTACTAGTGAATCTAACCATATGGTAGAATCTACAAATCAATATCTACAGTTTTTATTTGTATTTCAATTCCAAACTATTCTTCCACATAGCACTTTCTAACAGTTTTTCCCAAATTGTCAATTTTGGAAATGGATCCAGACGTTTACGGGTTAAAGAATCAAACAAGAGTAACCCAAGTCCAATAAGGCTTATCCAACCAGGAGGAACCCAGTCCAGAGAGGCATACCAAACAAGAGTAACCCAAGTCTAGAGAGGTCAGTTCTTAACAAAACATCTTATTTTTCCTTAAAGAATCAAACAGGAGGACCCAAGTCCAGGAAGACTTACCAAACAAGAGGGAACCCAAGTCAGTGAGGCATATACTGATTAATTAAAACTTTGATTGGGTTAACAACCAGAGTGCTGGTTGAGGCGTAGAGGGAAGGAAGATCAGCCCATACCTTCGGTCAACCTGAGTTGACCAAGAAACTTGGAGCTCCCTCCCTCCAGAGGCCAGCTGGCTCCAGAAATTGCATGTTGGTTGATATTTGGCCTTTTCAAGTTAAATTTCCAAATTACAAGTTTTGAACATCCAAGTTTAACATCCGAAATAGTAAAATTCCTTGCCTAATCTTGGGCATGGAGTTGTAGTAGTTGTCTTCTTTCTTCTCTTAGAGGTTACGCTTGATGTTCAAAATTTCTCCAAGGGAAGGTTGATAGCAATTGAGAAAAATTTCAAGACTAAGGGTTCAAAGGGAAAGAATCAACGATTTCCAATAACCCTGACCCTCCAGTAAGCCAGATCCTTAGCAGTTGAACGAGATTGGGTATAAGGCGCCGAATACGAAGCCCACGTATGGGTTGAGTATGAGAGATGGGCGAGAAGCGGGGTACGAGTTGCTTCTCTAAGGCCAAGCCATCGCTCTAGGGCTTAGGACACAATTATTTGGAACTCAACCAAATCTCTTGGGACCAAACAAGGTGAGTTACTAATTCCTCCAATTTATATTCAAATTCCACACTTAGCTATTTTCATGCTTAGCCAGACTTTAAGTGCAAGTTAGAGTGTCAATATTAAGTTTTTTGAACTTCTAGATAAAACATCTTGTAGAATTTTTTTCAATGTTTTTGAAAACGTATGATGCTTAGAAATTGGAGTTAAATCAAGAAAGATACTAGTGGATGAAGTTTAGGAGTTGTAGTGGATGAAAAATAGACAGTTTCATCCAAAAAGAACAAGAATGGAAACTTAGATAGATTCAGAGAAGTAAAGGTCGAAAGTGAAACCAAAAATAAATTTCAAGTTGTAGATTAGTAGAAAACCACGGATGAAGTTTAGAAGCACTAATTAGTAGTCAAACTTCATCCACTCATAACTTTCACTAGAAAAGTTCAAAATTGGAGTTCTTAGCAATCAGGATAGTTAATCCAAGACCCTGTAAGGAACCAAAATCAGAAGTCTAAGATTAACATATTGAAAGTCGAATTCTCCACCTTAGAAATGAAGTAGGAAGTAAGTTAGAGTCTTTTGAAGACAACCAAGTAAAGAATTAGAGGTAGCATTAGATAAAAAAAGATTAGAAGAATCCAAAACTCCTTCAACCTTGAAATAATACCTAAAACTTCAATAGTTGTAAGAGGATGAAGTTTGGGACAAGGAATGGATGAAGTCACTTGATAATCGTCCAATCAAGTGTAAACTTGGAACTTGAGTAGAAGTTAGTAGTGTTGAGCTAGGGTCCAAAATTTGTAGCTAGTTGAAATAGGAAAACTGTCAACAAAGGTGGAGGAAGTTTAGATAGCCTCTTAAAAGTTCCAACTTCATCTAGTCATAACTTCCTATAGGAATCTTTAAATCTTACAAAATTTAGGTTTTTGAAAATGGCATGAGCTGAACTACAACTTCAATGAGTTAAAATTAGACTGTAGATAGTGGCTCAAAGACCTAGTGTTTAGAATTAATCTTTGGGAGTAGGATAGTTTTTAGTCATTTCTTTGAATTTTAAGAACTTAGAAAAGATCCATTACTTGGAAGGTACAACAGATTGACTTTAGGCACCCATTAGGATTTACATTCAAAATACTAGAACCTCGTTGTGTATGTATATTTTCCAAGGGTGGGCAAATAGGTGCTCACACTCATGCCCATGGACATGACATCTAGATGTTTGGACAACCCTAGATCAAAAGTCACCAAGTTGGTGTAAAACAAGCATGCACCATTCACGATTAGAATTGAGGACAACTCCAGGTCTTCCCTTAACCCTAGTCTTATGCAACATGTTGTGTTGCTCATTATTTTTGCCAATTTATTTACTTTGCCATCGGAGAGGGTTTTGGGTGGTGTGGATCTGCATTCTGACTTTTGAACACAAGGCATTCGAAAAACTATGAAATAGTTCGTGTGCATACGAGCATTATTCGAAATTTTGCATGGCTATGTTGCCAATTTAACATACATGAGTGACATTTTGTTGCTAGCTGTATTGCTCCATGTTGAATGAATTCACCAATTTTATTTGTACAATTTGCTTGATTCATCCAAACTATAGTTCATTATGATTGACTTGTATTCCCCTATATGCAACATAAGAGGAAAAAAAATATTGCCAACATAAAACCTTGAGAGTGTGGATGATTGCCACTTGAGAACTATACAATCAATCCACAAATCAACACTTCAACAGTAAGCCCCGATGAATTTTCACCTTTTCATCTATTTTTTTAAAAATGAAAAAGAAACCTTGGTGTTTGGTTAGACACAAAATTTCTCCATATTTGAAACTAACCACACCAACTCATACCATTATAGATTCAAATTCTATTCAAACTAAGATAGACCAACCTATAGCCACCGTATTCCCTATTGTTTCCATCCTACTTTTGGCTCCATTACTACCACAAAACTCATTTTCATTCATGTACTTTTTTGACAAAATCAATGCATTAATTTCAACTTGGGTAATGTGTCAATCTTTGATTGGTGGATATTCAAGTGCTAATAGATACACTCTAAGGTGATTATGGGCTGTTAATATGACATTCTTGACTCCAGTCCACGGATGGTTTTGTAATTTCAGAGTAGACTACTTCAAAAATTCACAAAAATTTAAATTTTAATCGAAAAATTCTAATTCACTTGGCTTTGATTAGTGAAACAAGCACAAACTTGTAAAAAATATCTATCCCTCTTGAAGTTGTCTCTAAGATATTACTATTGCTAATTAGGGTGGTAATAGGTAGGTCCATTTTAATAAGTTAGCAGTGGTCCAATTCATCTGAGAAGAATGGGACTTCCTACCTTCTTTTTTATTCAATAAGATTCTCCATGTACTTTTAGTAATCGATGGTTGGATTGTAGGACTCCAAGGTCCTATATTCACCATTATTCTTGTTTGTACGATATATATAATTCATAATTGGTAGGTCCCCATGTGAGTGCCTAGTTCATCATTTAGGACTCATTATTTTTTTTTCATTTATTAGTATTTTGAGTGTGAATTATCATACCAAAAAACACAAAAGAATGTAAAGCCAAAATAGGTATGTCACATGCCAATATAGTATTTGGTCCTAATCAGCTTATTTTTCCTAAACTTGATCTGAATTCTACATATAAATAGGGTAGAAACTCAAAAGTTGTACATATTATAATATTTGAGTAGAATCATCCAAATTGCTTAAACCTGTCTTGCATGTGATAGAACATGTCTAAATTGCTCCAAGGGAACCTATGTGAGAATCCTAAGTCAATCCTAAAGAGAGGTTTCAGTTTTCATTTCATTCTCTCACTTGAGTTGTTCTTGGTTTTTTCTTTCGTTGCTTGTCTTGAACACTACTCTGGTGCCAGTCAGGGTTGACGAATCTCTACGTCCGCCCCAAAATAGCGTCCGTTTTCTGAACGTCCGGACGCACGGACGCTAGCGGATGCATCGTCCCTCCCGCCGTTGGAAGGTGGACGGGCGGGGTGGACGGCCTGAGGCGGATGCCCAGATCGTGCTGACCACATCAGTCCGCGTGTCGATCGGACAGTCGTAATCGGGCGGACGGGTATTGGGGCAAACAGGTGGACGGGGGACAAGCGGACGGGGTGGAGAGGCGGACACGAATGTCAGCGGACACTGCGGACACAGCGTCCGTGTCCGGACGTCCCGGACGTCCGACCGTCTTGTCAACCCTGGTGCCAATTGATAACTTATAGTTTGTGATAACTTTTTTAGTGATTGTCTTTGTGGAAATAGTAGCATTGAAGCATCTTCATTACTATCGGATTCTCATAAGTTGATTTCTTTTATGCTCATTTTTGTTACTTCTAGTTCCTATAGTTTTAGTAAGTGTGATTTATTTCAGTCGGACTACATAGTGCTTTAGGTGGTTGGATCCCTATAGGAGATGTCCTTCATTTGGAATTCATTGTGATGCTCAAATCCATGATTTGCATTTCACGTAGTGCTTCTTCTTCAATGTATGTTGGATTGTGAGTCCTTAATAATCATCACACCGTAAATTCCGGAAGCATTGAAATATTGAATTCACTCATAGTTTCAGATTATCTTCAAGTCAAGGATAAAATTCCCTCATGTACTAATGATAGGTGTCCAAAGGATAGTAAAACATAATGTGAGAAAAACTATTAAATATTTACTATATGGACTTTATCTTTGAGTCCAAAATAACTTGTGAGTCTAAGAACACTCAATGTCTTCAAGGATATGAATATTAAAATTTTCAAAATTCCTAACTATGTATATATCTCCGAGTAATAGTATATTTTATTTTAATCAATACTCCTACATATTTTGTATATCAACTTTATCTTCGAAGCCAAGATAACTACAAAAACTATAAAGACTTATAAACAATAATTATGCAATAAAATATTTGAATATTTTCATCATTTCTATAACACGAGACTGGATTAATAGGAAAATCAAGAAGTCTATATTATGAATCAGAAAAACAAATCACACGAAACTTCTTAGATTCTTTTCTAATGATTGTTTTTCTTAAAAGTGAAGTGATTTTATATTTATCTTTGAATCAAAGATAATATGAAGGTTTAGAGTTCCTAAATATTTGAATATTTAGTGTTTACATCTCTAGTTATATTTTGAGGTTCAATATTTATATCTTGACTTCAAAATTATCATCAACTCAAAGATATTATATATATTAGACAAAAAGAGTCGAAAATGACAACTTACGATAGTATAATATAAATTGAGAGAACAATGTCTCAAAAACTTATTGGAGTAGTTGGTTTTATCTTTAAGCCAAAGATAAGTTTGACTTGTCTAATTATTCATCCTCAACATGAGGTCTATTTATTTTAACTATATACTTAATGACTATTGATACCAATCAAAAGTTGTTTCTAATTTCAACAGCATTTTTTGTTGAGTCGAGGATAAATTTGGAGTCATAATGTCGGTCTTCTTGCTTGGCTTTGATTTCTAATCTTCATGATCATTTTTGTATATAAAACCCTTTTAACTATATTGTAATGGTTTTTTTTGTCTTTTATTGTCTTGTGGTTATTTTCCATCCATTGATCTTAGAGTTCATGTTAGGAGGGTTCAACTAAGGTTCATGTATTTGAGATTTTAATATATATTTATCCTCGAGTCGAGGATAATTTATAATTTGAAATAATTTCTACTTTTCTTTTGGCAAAATGGAGAATCTTGTTGTAGACGACTTTGCAGTTCTAATGCCAGTTTTACCAACAAGTGTGATAGCTTGCGATGGCATTCTTTGTACTTCTTGGAATATGAAGTGTGTAACATTTATAAATGAGGACAGAGTAGAGGTAGCAAAAGGGATATGCCATAGTGTTGATGTTGACCTTGTCATTGATATGGACATGATGCTATTGGGTGATGATCGGGTTGCAATTCAAATTGCGGAGTCCTTGTATGAGGCTAAAGTTCCATTGTCATGGATGTGGTCAATGTGCTCTTGGTACATTTCAAAGATCTACTTTAGCGATGCTAGCTTGTATAATCACAATCAAATTTTTATGCACAAAGCGGCTCTCAACACATCTAGGCGACGCATTCGGGCCGAAGTTTGTTGATATGAAACCTCTCAAGAAAGGAAGGAGCTTGACAACCCTCCCAAGAAAAAAGCCTTCCTAACACTCCAAACAATCATAGAGGTATTTGTGATAATTTATTGCCGCTTCAACTGCCTTCAAGCATTTTCATGCAATGAAATTCAAGCCATTCAGTCCCTAATTCACATGGATGGTGGAGTATTCTAGTGTAAGTCATATCTACTTGATATGCACAAGAAAATTCACCGTGATGAATGTGAAAGAGAAATGATCATCTTAGCACATCGTGATATTTGTCCCACTACTTAATGGACTATCCATGGAGTTTCAAGAGCTACCTTTTATAGATACAAAGAGATGGCAAAAAATGATATGCAACTAGAGGAGCATGGTAGTTTAGGCTTGAAGAAACTATGGACACATGCACTACAGGCAATGGCCATACTACGAATGCTATTAGAAAACACTTCCAACAAAATGCCGCACAAGTCAAGGATCCTTCAATCAAGGGAGAAAGTTCCGTCTATAATTCTACCATCTGCATTCTGGTGGAGAGACAACTTGTCTGAGATCAACATTGTGAATTTATCCTTTCAACTACAACATATTTTTGCAAGTAGATTGAATAGGATCCGACGTGATTTTTTTCGAGAATATACTCCAAAGGCTCATGGAGATTAGGGTTGACGAATCTCAATGTCCGCCCCAAAATAGCGTCCGTTTTCCGGACGTCCGGACGCTAGCGGACGCAACGTCCCTCCCGCCTTTGGAAGGCGGACGGGCGGAGTGAACGAACGCTGTCGTGCTGCGAAATACTACATTATGTAAAAATGCGTGTTTATTTAGATTTGATTGGATTTGAATTAGCGGTTAGTTGTTTAGAAATTTAAATGACCAAGTAAAAGGTGGGGTCGTGGTGAGAACCACGGTTTTGGGGTCAATGCGGGAGCTTGTTAACGATCTTGGGGTGCCTGCATTTTGTCACTATAGCTCAGGGGTAGGGTAGCGGGTCGGTTGTATTTTCCTGCCTCACTAGCAGTGCCAAGCCGCGGGTTACCCGGACCAGTCGACGAGCCCGACGGGGATCGAAACCCGGACCGGTCGGTTAACCATCGACGACTTTAACCAGCCGACCAAGTCCACGACTTGGCGACTGGTTTCGACTATCGAACGGTTTTGTTACCTCCATCGACCTGTCACTTCACCATTTGGCGTTTATTTTTCCATCTAACTAGTTCCGTTACTTATTTTACCCTTATTAGAATTTTACTAAGTATTTGAGTTGATTTGGCCTTGTTTCATAGTTGGAAGGTGAAGACTGTTTCACCTTCTTTCTTAAGTTTTACTTCTAGTTAGAAAAATAAAAACCAAGCCATTTGGCTAAGGTTTGGAGGTCCACCCATGTGAAAGTGGTATGGGCTGGTCCATGTGGGACTTTGGCATCTAGGAAAAGACTTGGGAAGTTTCCCGAAGTCGGTTTGGTAGTGTGGAGTTGGAGTTTTGGAGGAGAATTGGGAACCGAATGTTTGAAGGGGGAGATCTCATGGTGTGTGGAGAATTTTGTAATGAAATTTGAAGCTTTTGTGTATCATGTTGTGATGTTTCCGAAAAGTCCTTGCTTGATTGATTTGAAGTATGCATTTGAGAGTTGTGCTTGTTTGAGTGGAAGAGGGTCTGTTGCCTCCCATTTGAAGGGGCAAAGACTTCGATCGACCAAAGAAGACGGAAAGGTCTCTTGTTTGCTTTGAGATTTTGAGGAAGTGTAGAAGAGTTTGTTAGCTTTCTAAAAAGCTATCATTTGAGTTATTTGGAGCATTTATGAGTGAGTTGTGAGTGTCGAAGTGAGGAAGGGTCTGCTGCCCTTGATTTTAAGGGCCAAAACTTCGGGAGTCCATGGAGGTTGGACAGAGTGTTAGATTGAATTGAAATTTGGAGGGAGAGTAGAAGTTTGTGTTAGCTTTCCAAAAAGCTATCACTCACCTGATTCGGACCTTTGGAGTGACGATGGTGCATGATCGAAGTTCAGCCAAAACACTGAAGATTTGAAGATAGAAGAATCGTGTGTTGTGGCTTGTGGCTTGTCATTCCTAGCCGGTTTTGGAGGCTTGTTGTCATTTATTGTTATTCCTAGCCGGATTTGGAGGCTTGTTGTTTTCAAATTTGCATTGTAAACCTGTTGCGAGCCGTGGTTATCCAATAAGCGCTCCATTTTGTGTTTGTGACGGCGAAGTGGGGTTAATGGCCCACATGGTCAATCTTATTTGTTGTTCCCACTGGTGAAAGGCGCTTCCTGGTCACCGTGGGTTTGAAGTTTAGGATCCTTTCCCCCGGACAGCTCAGCTCGTGGTCTGGCTGTCCCGTTTTTCCCGTCCGAAGCCGTGGTTTCTTATCACATTCCCTAATCCCTGACCCATTTAGAGCCATCACAGGATAGGCCAACGGGGAGCAGTTCCGAGACGGCAAAGAAGATTCAACGACCAAATTCACGAACATTTACGACAGTGTTTCACTGCGACAGCGTTTTATTCAGACAGTGTTACGATCATTCTTGCGCCAATTCTAACCGCGGCCAGAATCCCCGTGATTTCCTGAGGCAGATCGCTCTCTACCCGACAATGCGGCGGACGGACGGACGGGGCAGTCGGGCGGACAGACCAGACGGGGCGAACTTCGCATTGCCATTAGTCATTAGAAAATTTTATATTGTTATGTAATTTGAATGTTACACAATCACAAATGAATGCATCCACGTAAAATAAGATGTACATATAAAAATATTTTTATACGCAAATGAAAATATAGCATCTTTATATATAAATATATATGTATAAACAAAATATATGAAAACATAATTCCAATATCACTATTGAATCGTATACGATCTTTTTAAGATCTAAATCTTTCACATTCTTTTTTGTTTTTAAACAATAAAAGGACCATTGTTTTTAAAAAACAAAATTCTCTTCAAATCCTACTTTCCACCGGATGGACCACTACCTTCTCCCAAAACAAAAGGAAAATTTGCTGTACCGAGGAGTTTAACAGATGATTGACGAGTTGACCGTTGTTGACTTGGACGGACTATTCGCCCTCCAGATTGAACTTCGATGTCCACCTTATGAAATTGTTTCTTGGTTTTCGGAGAGAAGTCATCATCCTCTTCACGCTTCCTTTTTTGTTTTCTTTTCGGTGATAAATCGACATCGTCTGCCTTTAAGGTTCTCAAGTTGCTCTCCACACGATCTACCATCGGTTGAACAACTTCATCATCTTCTTTCCCTTGCCATACTGTGAGGCAGTCTCTATCCAATAGGAAAGCCTTCCAGTGCCCTATAATATCGCCAATGCGCCTATCAAATGCTGCTGCCACATCTACAGATGAATGTCCTATGTTTGTTTGTTCATTTGTATTGTAGACAACACGAACTTTTGCAACCTCTTTCAACTTCGACAATAGAAAGGCCCTACCTACGAGAAGGGTTGACACGACGTCCGGACGCGGACGCTGTGTCTACTGGGACCGCCCCGTCCGCCCCGCCCGTCCGCCCTGCCCGTCTGGCCCGTCCACCTAGACAACTTTATTTCCCCCAACCGCCCTACCTAAACTGCCCCGCGGTCACTCCCTTAATCTTTAAACAATTAAATGTTAAATGAAGTGCAATGGTTCGCGATTTGTTATTAAAACAATGTCTTTCATAAGTTGAAAGATTATAAAGTTTGACCACGAGTCCATGATAGTCTTGAAACTATGAAAAAATTCCAATTCATTTTCAAAGGGCAAACTAAAAAAATTTGTGACTTCAAATATATATATACTATTTAAAAAATCAAGATCAACACAAATGCAAACATAATCAATATGGGCGAAATGTATTCAATTTAATGTAGAATACCATACATTGGGCACATTTGGCTAATTGCACATATAATTTTTTTTATTCCAACTCTATATTTCTAAACTAATTTTTAATGCCTATATAACCTATTCAAGTATTCAACTACTACTTCTGCACTACCAATCTAATATAAATGGCGGAAATGTTCATCTAGCATTGGCCAACGATTTGTATTAGAAAATCGCGTAATCACATGGGCCAAACTAGTATTTTCATCGTCAGTCTTCGAAGAAATGCGCTTCAAGTAAGCATAAAACACTTTTGCAAAGTCATGAAAGGCAAATTGTGTCGCACTAGGTGTTTTAAGTAGCAAGTTGAAATACGCCTCTGACATGTTGTTTTCATTCATCCACCGAGCAATTTTTCGAACGGCATAATCTTCCGACTTACGTAAATACATCCGAATGACTTCCACATCTGCACCTGCTTTATGCAAATATGCAATACGTGGATCCACCCACCATCTCCTCTACAGAGTCTGTTTCATCTCATCTGCTGATGTGAATGTGTACAAAGATTTCATTGGCTGAGAAGCTAAGGTGGTCATGCTCTAATCGCAAACTCTAATATACACACGTGACTCATCCTCTGGAAAATGCAACAAAATGTTGTCCGGAGAAAGATCATTGTGCAAATGTCCAGCAAGATGCACTGCATACATTATATGCATAAACGCCCATGTCAACTCCGTGCGCTTCTTTCGATATCGCCCTAAACAGTGAGCTTTTACAACCTCTTCTTCGGTTGGATTTGTATACATCAAACGGATTTGATTGTTGTCTAGAAAGTCCTTATCCATATTCAACATTTGTCGAAGAGTTCCACCATTCCACTAATACGCATAACCTTCACACGTCGTTCCGTGCATTGCAGCAAACCGTATCACATCCGCGTGTGGAATTCGAACAGCCATTGATTCGTTTTGATGTTCTAACTTTGCAAGATCGGGTCGAGTTTGGTGGTGAATGGATTTCTTTGCCGCAAACTCCCAATGAGGAAGTATTCCTGGACATCCTTCAATACGGACCTTTCGAATCGTTGCATATCCACCTCTCATCGTTCTATCATCAACAGCAATCACGCATGTTGTATCTGGAAGTGCTATGAGGTGCCGTTTGGTCCTTTCCGCTTCAGCAACTCCATCATTGCTTTTCCACCAACCAATTGAACCAACTCGATTGTGCTTTTTGGCGAATGGAGCACATCGCCCCCTAAATAAGTTTGCTTTTAGAATCACTTCTTCAAACTGGGCGTCATTGGGTCGATATTCCTTGCCATATTTAACCAAAATGACTTTGGAATTCCACAAAGCATTATAAACCTTGTTCTCCAAACATTTGGTGAAGTACGTTTTATGCATTTCGTCATGCAACTTCGCTACATTCAATGCATCCAACAACATCTGTGTCATGTCTCCCTTGAATTTAGACATGCACTCCTCTTGATATCTGATGTACTTATTGTCTAAAGACAATGTTGTTTCCGATTCATAAAATTGAACGATGCGCTTGATCATGAATTTCTTGCGTTCGTCCGAAGGACTTTGGCGAGCTACCTCCAAGTTCGATGGTCCCTCTCCATGTTTAAGCTTCGCAACCTTCTTCTTCCCCTTCGGCATCATGACAAATGAAATTGATATAGATCAAATTTTTTAATTTGAAATTAAATTCACACATAAGTGTCCAAAAAATTGGCAACAAGGGGGCCCCAATAAACCACTCTTGCCTTGCCTCGGAAAGGAGCCAATGGAGGATGAACCACCAAGCTCTTCGCTCCACCTTGCATTCACAAGGGGCAAAGCAAAAGTGACAATGCGGATGGTCCGTCCGCCCATCTTATTGGGGCGCGAACGGCCCCAAACCGTCCGCCCGATCGGCCGGGCCGGGGGTGGCGGACGCATCGGCCGTCTGCCTCCCCGAAACCCTCGAGCCCCGTCTGCCCCATTGGACGACCCCAAACCGTCCGCTTGATCGGACGGGCCGCGGCTGGTGGACGCATCAGCCGTCCGCCCGATTCGACAGGTCGCGGCGGATGGCCCCAAACTATCCGCCCGATCCGATTTATTTTTCATATTTGAAAATAGAATCTAAAGAAGAACCACTAATTGTCTAATTTGGGCATTTCTTCATACGAATAAGAAATCATTTTAGTTTTTAGCAATCGTTGAATGAAAAATAAAAAAATTTCAAATATTCAAATAATTCAATCTTTCATAAATTAATTAGAAATACATTTATATCATTTACGAGTTTCTAAATGTAATAAATACACAACAATAATTTCAAAATACACACCATGCTAATACATATTTAACCTCGAATGCTAAATTCAAAAATAGACATAATATGGCTCTTACAAAATTACATTTCTTTTTCATATTTTTATTATTTATCAAAGTTGCTTATAGCCGTATACATCAACGCTATTATAAAATAATACAATGATGTCTTCAACAATATGCTTGCTTACATACATACTTGGTGTACACTATTACACAACACTTTTTGAAAAAGTGAACAAAATTGTTGTTCAAAATTGTTCTATTCATTTAAAATTTTGTACTATTTCTACCAATCTAGTGCTCTATACTTGTCGTGAGAGTAAAAATGAGAAAATCGAGCAAACACATGCTCACTATATACTTGCATGTTTTTTTATTCGGAATCTAAATCAGACTCAAATTGTTGACCGCTGCCTCTTCTTTATACTCCAATGAACGGACCACCTCCGTAGTTTCCGTGATATCCACTCGGTGCACCTCCTTGTCCATAGCTTGAACCTCCAAAAGTGGGGGGAGGAACCGGAGTAGTAGGCTCTGATCCTCTTTCATTTGAAGCCCCATAATAAGAGGCCCCATGATGCCCGTATGAATCACTTCTAGTTGATCCCGGATAGTATTGGGCGCTTCCGTAAAGAGAACAACTATACTGCGGGGTTACATGACTTCCTCCACTACCTTTGGAGCCTACTTGAGTGGGCGTAGTATAATATGAACCAGATCCACTAGACCTACCATAGTGCGTATTGCCATAGCTACTTGCTCCACCTTGAGAGCCAATTTCAAGGGGAGTGTTATAAAGAGAACCAACTGCATTTGAACCACCATAATGCGTGGATCCATAGCTCCCTCTTCCACCTTCATATCTATTTTGAGGATCGTAACCAGAGTATGAACCACCTCTTCCATGTTCAGATTCTCGCGTTCCATGTTCATGTGGGTAGGACCCACCATGCCTATCTTGCCGTCCACGATCTTGAAGGCTTCTGCATGTTGCCTCTTGCATTTGTTGCTCGAATTCAATTCGTTCTCGTTCTTCTACCCGCTCCTGTCTAACTCCAAATGTGACAGGCGCTTGCATATCATCGTCATCTGCCTACGCATCTTCAGCATCTCGTAGAACAACTGAAGGTTGTTGTAGATAACCTCGATTAGACCACTCTAGCATACAGTTGCTTGCGTCCCTCCATTGTGTATCTATAACGGCATTCGTGCGCGTATAGTTCTCCACATTGCGACCTGTAGCAGTACGCCAGTCCACGTCCTTGTGGAGTAGAATCTCTACCCAAACCATTGCCATAACATTATAATTCATTATATTTGGTTTGGCACTTTTAATGCCAAGAACTCGATGCACTTGTATGTATTGTTGTTTGAAGGTGGACATCGAAGTTCAATCTAGAGGGCGAATAGTCCGTCCAAGTCAACAACGGTCAACTCGTCAATCATCTGCTAAACTCCTCGGTACAACAGATTTTCCTTTTGCTTTGGGAGAAGGTAGTGGTCCATCTGGTGGAAAGTAGGATTTGAGGAGAATTTTGTTTTTTAAAAACAATGGTGCTTTCATTGTTTAAAAACAAAAAAGAATGTGAAAGATTTAGATCTTAAAAAGATCGTATAGGATTCAATAGTGATATTGGAATTATGTTTTCATATATTTTGTTTATACATATATACTTATATATAAAGATGCTATACTTTCATTTGCGTATAAAAATATTTTTATACGTACATCTTATTTTATGTGGATGCATTCATTTGTGATTGTATAACATTCAAATTACATAACAATATAAAATTTTCTAATGACTAATAGCAATGCGAAGTCTGCCCTGTCCGTCCGCCCCAACTGCTCTATACGCCCGACCGCCCCGGCCGTCCGCCCAGCCCATCCGCCCCTACCGTCCGCCCCGCGCGTCCGCCTTCCGACGGCGGGAGGGACGCTGCGTCCAGACGTCCGGACGTTCGGAAAATGGACGCTATTTTCGGGCGGACGTTGAGATTCGTCAACCCCGCCTACGAGGGTGTGGTTGTATGGCTTATACTGCTCATCGAACTCTTTTCCATGGTTCACCTCCACCCAATTGTCTTCTGGTCCTCTCTCCACTTTTTTATTTGGAAAACGAAAGAACTTTTCGTGTTGCAAGCTCCAATGTCCCCCCATGTTGCGACAAAACATTTCACGGGCCGCGTCATCTACGATTCCTCGAGCCTGCAATTCCGCCTCTCTATTTTGAGTCATCCACACATCGAAATCCAATGGTTGTTGAGATTCCTCGTACAAATCATGCCTCTGTTCATTTGCATTCCACCGGATTAGCTTCTCCCAATGTTGATAATTTTGAAATTTGTACGGCGCTTGATCAAGAGGAAGATTCCAACGATTGTACTTGTGGCCTGGAGGCATAGCTTCCAAGATATCAAACATTTCGTAGAACCTAGCACTCAATGGACTACGACACTCGGCACACACCGAACGAATGAGTGATGCTTTACAATGCAAATGACATGGAAAGTGTGGCGACATTGGCCCATGGTTACCGCACCTTCCGGTCCGAAGAGGCCTTGGCAAAAGCTACAATAACCATCCAAGATTGGAGAGGCTGGATCACAAGCATGCACCACTCGCTTGTCTTTCACATTGATGTGTGTTGAAAGTGTGTTGTAAGGGACCCATCTTTCCTCTACTTCCAAGGCCCAATTGATGGGTGGAGCTTGGTCCTTCTTTGTGTGGTTTAACCGTTCAAACATAGCATCCATGTCTCCCCAATATGTGATCTCCGTATATCCCTTTGAAGGATGTTGGTCAAACATAGTCTTGAACCAACTCAAAGAGCTTTGAATGGCATCGCAATTTCCATTCGACTCCATTGCCAATGTTTGAAGACCTGCCATTGCTTGAGATACTATAGAGGGTTTGTCTTGGAGTCTTTGTACCCATACTAACCATCGAGACTCCAAGCCGCTAGATGGCATAAACTTCTTCAAATCCAAGGACAATTGCAATCGATTCAACTTGGATTCAACGATTCTTTTTGCTTCAATTGCCTCCTCCAATTTATGCTTCAACTCTTCAAAGTCACAATTCTCCGTTTGCGTCTCCGCATTCACGTAAACGGATGAAAGCTTTTCCATTGATGATTGTTGTGTCGCTTTTAACATACTCATGTCGTGACTTTTTTGTACATTCACAATGGCAGGGTTGTCGCTTGCTTCGGCTTTATCAAAAAGAAGAGAGAGCTTATCTTCATTCTCTTGAGTCTCTTGACTGTCTCCGAGTACAATCACTGGTGAGATTGCAACCTCACTTGGATTCTTGGAGGTCCCTTGTAATTCTGCAATCCGTTTACGCATCTTCATCAACTCCTCCATTTGCCTTGATGATTGTTGATTTAAATGTTCAACCTCACTCTCCGAAGTCTTTAATTTCAACTCCAACACTTTGCACCTTGTTTCCACTCCTTCAAGGTTAGCAATTTTCTTCTCATATTCCAGCAATTGTAGTATGTGAACATCTTTTTTTTCGAAAAGTGGTCCGAAAGTCTTCGTGAGATACTGAAATGCTATAGCACCTTTCAACATCTCTGGTGCCATTAAAGAAAACTCCTTGGCCAAATTCATAAAAGTCGGAGCAGCTTGCGCTAAAAATTTAGCTGACATCGTCATTTTGAAAGTTGTATCAAGTATATGTGCAACATCCTTTGGATCTGCAAGTGGACTCATTAGAACAGTAGTAGCACCATCATCGGGGTTCGACGATCCGCCTATTTCTTCATGAAGGTTAGCAAACTGAACCGAGAGCTTCAAAAGATTTTCCAATTGTTTTGGATTGGACATGTCTTGCAAGGTTCGATGTAGAGGACTCGGCAATGACGCTGTAAACGGAAATTCCTCCGCCCACTTTTTACGCTCGGAACTCCATAATGAGGATATATTATCAAACGTCACGCCTTGTCCACGAGGCGTATGTACTTTGTCTTCTAAACTTAACGTTGGACTAGATTCAACGCCTTGATGCACAGGCGGAGATTTGTAGACCAAACTATCAAAACAATTGTTGGCTATCAGACTATCAATTGTAGCATTAGCCTTTGCCACTTTCTCCGCCAAGACTTCGTCTACTTTACTTTTTCAAATTTTCCCGCGTTCTGTGCAAACCTTGCCTTTGTTTACAAACTCCGTTTGCATTTGTGCCGCAACATTTGGTGTAAAGGTCAAACGCGTTGGAGCTGTGAAAAAGACTTCACCCTCCTGCGCCTCTACATCTTTCTCCACATCTTTCCCCACATTTTTCGAAGAGCTTTCATTGATTGCTTTTGTTGGAGATTGTACAGACCGTAATTCTTCAACATTTGAGGCTTTCTCCACACCATCCGTTTTCACCTCAATAGTATTTTTTAATACTTTTTTTGTTTCTCCCTCTGAATTGTACAAGTCGGGAATGTCCTTTTGATTGGCTTCAAGTAGAAGTGGGCAAACTATTGTTGTCGGAAACGTGCTCCAATCGATCTTGCGCTCTAATATAAGTTCCGCATAAACCATACACGCCACTCTATAATTAATATAGCCTTTACTTCTGCGCTTGTTTCCGAATAGAACACGCCACACCTCCTCAGATCGATGGACAAAATGTTTGTTGTTGCAAGTCCATGGTTTACAACAAAAATCCCGTGTATGATTCTTGTGCGACTCCTGAGGCCACAACTTGTCAATGTGGTACATTTTAACATAGGTCCTGCACATTTTTTATGTCCAATACTCCGCATCTTCATCTTCCCACCCGCTCTCTGCTTTAATTGTAGGGTCATTTAAAATGTCAAGCCAAAGGTCGTGCGTAGCCCCCTTCACTTTGTTTTATTTCTTCACTTCGCTTCCCGGAGTCACCCCATCCATATTTCGATCACCTTCGCCGTTCATGATTGTCAATTGGATTCAATAACCAATTGAAGTGAATAAAAAAATCTCACGTGATAGTCAAAAGTGATGGCATCAACCGCAACACAGTAACACAAGATAGAGGACCTCAACTCTTGGCACCGAAGGAGAATTGAAGTAAGAAGAAATGAAAAGTCACTCCACCCTTATAGGCGTCCGCCGCCGGACTTGCCCCGGACCGTGCGAAGCGGCCTCGAACCTCGCGTCCGTCGTGCGGACCGACGACGTCCGCTTTGGCAACGGACGCACCGTCCGCCCGTCGCCCCGTCCGCTCGCCCCGACCGACCGCCCCATCCGACCGCCGCGTCCGCCCGAACTGTCCGCACTGTCCGCCTTCCGACGCCGTCCGTGCTTTGGACACGCCGATTGCCCCACTTAAACACTAACCGCCGACGGCGTCCGCCCAACTGTCCATTGGTGCATCCTATGAGGCCATTATTACTCAAAAAGAGCGGTAACATTTCCAAAAAAAACAGCTTAATAATCACTGCTAAATGAGGATCAATATAATTGATTTATTATTTTTTTTTTTAAATGTAAACCCTAAACCTTATACCCTAATTACCCTAAACCTTTTCTTTTCTCCTCTAAATTATTTTACGAATGAGGGGAATGTGGTTAAGTTGAATATGTTTGGATTATTTACTTATATTATCCTTCTAAATAGGTTTTGAGAAGATTTGAAGATGGTGGGGATTTTTTTAAAGTTCATTAGGAAATCAAATGTTTTGCAGAAATAATCAATTCCTTTTTCATTGTAAGCAAATGAAATTTTAAAAAAAGGCCCCAATACATAATTAGAATAATAGTTTAATGGATTTCAACCTCATGATATTTAATGAAAGGTTGTGATTTCTAATTAGAAGTGCATCACGATCTTCAAATGAACATCCAGTCTTTCATATTTTTTAATGAAATTTTGATTAGATTTGAAAACAAAGAAAAAGAATCAATGTTTTAATTTTCAAATCATGTATGCCTATATTTTTCCTTAAAAGCATAGAAAAATTCGTTACTTGAGTTGGTGGAGTAGAATACATTATACACTTATACATGTGCTATATTTATTTTGAAGGGTAATTCCAATATTCTTATTTCAGATGTTTTTAGATATTAATTTTAAAAAAGAGGGTTCATTGTTTAAAGATCTAAAAAATTGACAAACATAATTTCTATTATAAATAGGAATTGAATTCGGAATTCGAATTTTCAAATGATTCAAATGAACAAGATATTGATTATAAAATATTTCTTCGTTTGAGTTTTCAAAATGAATTCACGAAACAATTGCAAACTTTTGAACTTAGGTATATGGTATTGTTTTTGGTTTGTACTTTGTAGAGTATAATACTTCAATTTTAATCCTAAATAAATGAAAAAATTCCACATGAATGAAATGTTTCTATGTATTGTACAAAGATTTCTACCAATTACTATGATAATTAGATACATTATTACATTTCATAAAATATTCTACATAGAAAGAAAAAATCATTTCAGTTTTCAATCATGATAAACGATGTTTTCTACTCTTTCTGTTATATGTTCATTTTGTATAACGTGTACATTGTACAATCTTTGAGAGCAGGGTAGTTCATTTTTCATTTTTGGCTCTCATTAAAATAGAAAATATATTTGTGTTTGAATTTTGAAATCATTATGTATTCTACGATCTTGCAAGAATGCATCTTGTTTCTTCCTTTGAATCCTTTTGATATTTTCTTTTTTTTCTTTTTTTTTCTCGTAGGGCTCTTGTTCTCTTGTTCTCTTGTTCTCTTCATTTGACCAGCCTATTTGGCTTCGCTCTTAGTTTTTTTTTTTTTAATGCAATGGTTTATGCATATGTTATAAAAAAAAAAAATTATTTATTTAAAATTAATATATTGATGAACAAACACATAAAGGCATTGAATGCTTTCACATTTAAAGTTATAAATCTATCATAAATCACTCTTGCAAATTTGAATGATTGAATCGAAAATTTGAAAATGTAATTACAAGAGCTTTCAATTCAATCAATTGCATAAATCATAAATGTTGAAATGCAACTCGTATGAGTTTAGCATCTATAAAGATTAATTCATGCCATCCACATGCAATTTTCCAATTTAATAAAATGCAATTGAGTACTTCAATTTTTTTCTTTTCAATTCTCTAAGTAACATTCACTTCATATCTTTCTCTATTTGTTTATTTATTTTTTGAAAACAATTGGAGAAACCATCTTTGTCTATATTTGAACATGCACTCTTATTTGATTGATGAAGAATGGATCTATGAAATATATAATCATTGATTTGTTCATGTTGATTTATCTAATATATTTTATGTATGTATATATATTTATATATATATATATCATTAAAGGAGTATGGAAGACAAGATTGACAGATTGTGTTCGAATGTTGTTGATTTTGAAACGATTTAGTACTATATCATTTATAAGAATATTATAATAGTGTTATGTTATAATATTCCTAAAACAATTGCAACAAATATTAAAATACATGCTAAGTTAGGTTTGTTAGCCTACCAATTGTTCATTAATAGACATAATTGAGTAGCCCCCTTAAATGAAACACTCAATATCTAATATCTTACAATCCAAATGGTGGATTTGTCTAAAATTTTTTCCACATCTTTTCCAACTAATTTACTACAAGATCCTACGGTTACATATGCCCAAATGTATTTTTCTTCTAAGACTTGGTATTTGCACTACTAATGGCAGTTTTGAAGTGTTTTTAGTAAAAAGAACTTTAGGAGTTAAACATCTATACCGTGAGATTTTGAAAAAAGAATAATTTGCTTCATTGGGTTTAAAGTTTAGGGTTTAAGGTGAGCCGTCCGCTCTGTCCGCCCGATCCGGTGTCCGCCCCGATACCCGTCCACCCCGTTCTCCGTCTGTCTTGTCCGCCCCGTCCGTCGCGATATTCGTCCGCTCGTCCTCCGTCCGCCCTGTCCTCCCGATTTGGAGTCCGCCTTGTCCGCCCCGTCTGCCCCGATACTCGTCCGCCCGGTTACGGCTGTCCGATTGACACGCGGACTGATGTGGTCTGCATAATCTGGACGTCCGCCTCGGGGCGTCTGCATATATATATGGGGAGGCCGACGGCTCATTCTGAACAATCGTTCTCTTTTGGAGTGGGCAGACTAGTGCCTTGGAAGCTCTGCGCGCCCCTTCCGCTTTGATTGAACGATTGTTGTGACATTGTTACAAATTTTCACAAAATTCACGCTTGTAAAATTCTAATTAATTAATTAAATCAAAATTTTGGTTCTTAAGCTTTCTAATTGTTTCATTCTCTTTGCTTCAGCTTCATCATGCCGAAAGATAGAACACCCAAAAAAAGTAGTCGAAAGGGAAGACCGCAATTGTTCGATTGGAATGCTTGGGCTAATCCATTGTACATGGGTGAACCAGGATGGGAAGAAGAACCAACAAAAGTGTGGGATTGCTCAATGTACATGAAGTATGTGAAAATGACTCACATTCAAAAACTTCGGCGACGTGAACGTGTAGAGCACCAAACGCCACGTTGGGAAGGACAAATGTCTACGTGCCAAAGTGAGCACTTCAAACAACGATACACACAAGTGCATCGAGTTCTTGGCATTAAAAGTGCCAAACCAAATATAATGAATTATAATGTTATGGCAATGATTTGAACCGAGATTGTACTCTATAAGGACGTGGACTGGCGTACCGCTACAGGTCGCAATGTGGAGAACTATACGCGCACGAATGCCGTTATAGATACACAATGGAGGGGCGCAAGCGATTGCATGCTAGAGTGGTCCAATCGAGGTTATCTACAACAACCTTCAGTTGTTCTACGAGATGCTGAAGATGCGTAGGCAGATGACGATGATATGCAAGCGCCTGTCACATTTGGAGTTAGACAGGAGCGGGTAGAAGAACGAGAACGAATTGAATTCGAGCAACAAATGCAAGAGGCAACATGCAGAAGCCTTCAAGATCGTGGACGGCAAGATAGGCATGGTGGGTCCTACCCACATGAACATGGAACGCGAGAATCTGAACATGGAAGAGGTGGTTCATACTCTGGTTACGATCCTCAAAATAGATATGAAGGTGGAAGAGGGAGCTATGGATCCACGCATTATGGTGGTTCAAATGCAGTTGGTTCTCTTTATAACACTCCCCTTGAAATTGGCTCTCAAGGTGGAGCAAGTAGCTATGGCAATACGCACTATGGTAGGTCTAGTGGATCTGGTTCATATTATACTACGCCCACTCAAGTAGGCTCCAAAGGTAGTGGAGGAAGTCATGTAACCCCGCAGTATAGTTGTTCTCTTTACGGAAGCGCCCAATACTATCCGGGATCAACTAGAAGTGATTCATACGGGCATCATGGGGCCTCTTATTATGGGGCTTCAAATGAAAGAGGATCAGAGCCTACTACTCCGGTTCCTCCCCCCACTTTTGGAGGTTCAAGCTATGGACAAGGAGGTGCACCGAGTGGATATCACGGAAACTACGGAGGTGGTCCGTTCATTGGAGTATAAAGAAGAGGCAGCGGTCAACAATTTGAGTCTGATTTAGATTCCGAATAAAAAAACATGCAAGTATATAGTGAGCATGTGTTTGCTCGATTTTCTCATTTTTACTCTCACGACAAGTATAGAGCACTAGATTGGTAGAAATAGTACAAAATTTTAAATGAATAGAACAATTTTGAACAACAATTTTGTTCACTTTTTCAAAAAGTGTTGTGTAATAGTGTACACCAAGTATGTATGTAAGCAAGCATATTGTTGAAGACATCATTGTATTATTTTATAATAGCGTTGATGTATACGGCTATAAGCGACTTTGATAAATAATAAAAATATGAAAAAGAAATGTAATTTTGTAAGAGCCATATTATGTCTATTTTTGAATTTAGCATTCGAGGTTAAATATGTATTAGCATGGTGTGTATTTTGAAATTATTGTTGTGTATTTATTACATTTAGAAACTCGTAAATGATATAAATGTATTTCTAATTAATTTATGAAAGATTGAATTATTTGAATATTTGAAATTTTTTTATTTTTCATTCAACGATTGCTAAAAACTAAAATGATTTCTTATTCGTATGAAGAAATGCTCAAATTAGTGGTTCTTCTTTAGATTCTATTTTCAAATATGGAAAATAAATCGGATCGGGCGGATGCTTGATTTGTTCGCCTGTGGCCGTCCGATCGGGTGAACGCGGCTGTAGGGTTTCGGGGAGGCGGACGACCGATGCGTCCGCCACCCCCGGCCCATCCGATCGGGCGGACGGTTTGGGGCCGTCCGATGGGGCGGACGGGTCGTCCGCATTGTCACTTTTGCTTTGCCTCTTGTGAATGCAAGGTGGAGCGGAGAGCTTGGTGGTTCATCCTCCATTGGCTCCTTTCCGAGGCAAGGCAAAAGTGGTTTATTGGGGCCCCCTTGCAGGGTTGACGAATCTCTACGTTCGCCCTAAAAAAGCGTCCGTAATCCGGACGTCCGGACGCACGGACGCCAGCGGACGCAGCGTCCTTCCCGCCATCGGAAGGCGGACGGGTGGGGCGGACGGCTCAAGGCGGACGCCCAGATCGTGCGGACAACATTAGTCCGCGTGTCAATCAGACGGTCGTAACCGGGCAGACGGGGCGGACAGGGGACAAGCGGACAGGTGGTTGCGAATGTCAGCGGACACTGCGGACACAACGTCCGCGTCTGGACGTCGTGTCAACTTTGCCCCCTCGTTGCTAATTTTTTGGACACTTGCGCGTGAATTCAATTTTAAATTAAAAAGTTTGATCGATATCAGTTTCATTTGTCACGATGACGAACGGGAAGAAGAAGGTTGCAAAGCTAAAACATGGAAAGGGACCATCGAACTTGGAGGTAGCTCGCCAAAGTCCTTCGGACGAATGCAAGAAATTCATGATCGAGTGCATCGTTCAATTTTATGAATCGGAAACAACATTGTCTATAGACAATAAGTGCATTAGATATCAAGAGGAGTGCGTGTCTAAATTCAAGGTAGACATGATACAGATGTTGTTGAATGCATTGGATGTGACAAAGTGGCATGACGAAATGCATAAAACGCACTTCACCAAATGTTTGGAGAACAAGGTTCATGACGCTTTGTAGAATTCCAAAGTCATTTTGGTTAAATATGGTAAGGAATATCGATCCAATGACGCTCAGTTTGAAAAAGTGATTCTGAAAGCGGATTTATTTAGGGGGGCGATGTGCTCCATTCGCCAAATGGCACAATCGAATTAGTTCGATTGCTTGGTGGAAAAGCAATGATGGAGTTGCTGAAGTAGAAGGACCAAACAACACCTCATAGCACTTCCAGATACAACATGCGTGATTGCTGTTGATGATAGAACGATGAGAGGTGGATATGCAACGATTCGAAAGGTCCGTATTGAAGGATGTCCAGGAATACTTCCTTATTGGGAGTTTGCGGCAAAGAAATCCATTCACCACCAAACTCGACCCGATCTTGCAAAGTTAGAACATCAAAACAAATCAGTGGCTGTTTGAATTCCACACACGGGTGTGATACAGTTTGCTGCAATGCACGGAACGACGTGTGAAGGTTATGCGTATTGGTGGAACAGTGGAATTCTTCGACAAATGTTGAATATGGATAAGGACTATCCAAACAACATTCAAATCCGTTTAATGTATACAAATCCAACCGAAGAAGAGGTTGTAAAAGCTCACCGTTTAGGGCGATATTGGAAGAAGCGCACGGAGCTGACATGGGCCTTTATACATATAATGTATACAATGCATCTTGCTAGACATTTGTACAATGATCTTTCTCCGGACAACATCTTGTTGCATTTTCCAGAGGATGAGTCACGTGTGTACATTGGAGTTTACGATTGAAGCATGACCACCTTAGCTTCTCAGCCAATAAAGTCTTTGTACACATTCACATCAGTAGATGAGATGAAACAGACTCTGTAGAGGAGATGGTAGGTGGATTCACGTATTGCATATTTGCATAAAGCAGGTGCAGATGTGGAAGTCATTCTGATGTACTCACGTAAGTCGGAAGAGTATGCCATTCAAAAAATTGCTCGGCGGATGAATGGAAACAACATGTCAGAGGCGTATTTCAACTTGCTACTTAAAACACCTAGTGCGACACAATTTGCCTTTCATGACTTTGCAAAAGTATTTTATGCTTACTTGAAGCGCATTCCTTCAAAGACTGACGATGAAAATACTAATTTGGCCCATGTCATTACGCGATTTTCTAATACATATTGTTGGCCGATGCCAGATGAACATTTCCGCCATTTATATTAGATTGGTAGTGCAGAAGTAGTAGTTGAATAGGTTATATAGGCATTAAAAATTAGTTTAGAAATATAGAGTTGGAATGAAAAAAATTATATGTGCAATTAGCCAAATGTACACAATGTATGGTATTCTATATTAAATTCAATACATTTTGCCTATATTGATTATGTTTGTATTTGTGTTGATCTTGATTTTTTAAATAGTATATATATATATATTTGAAGTCACAAACTTTTTTAATTTGCCTTCTGAAAATGAATTGGAATTTTTTCATAGTTTCAAGACTATCATGGACTCATGGTCAAACTTTATAATCTTTCAACTTATAAGAGACATTGTTTTAATAACAAATCGCGAACCATTGCACTTCATTTAACATTTAATTGTTTAAAGATTAAGGGAGTGACCGCGGGGCAGTTTGGGTAGGGCGGTCGGGGGAAATAGGGCCGTCAAAGTGGACGGGGAGGACGGGGTGACAGGCGGACGGGGCGGTCCCGACGGATGTTGCGTCCGCCGGGACCGCGAATGTCAACAGACGCTGCGGACATAGCGTCCGCGTCCGGACGTCGTGTCAACCCTGATGGAGATAGTTTTGTTTATTGTAATGTGTGACAAACTCAAGCAACTTAGGAGCGCTTGCACTCCACGTTTGAGGGCACAATAAATATGGACTAACAAGTTAAAAGTTCACCTTGAAAGGCACAGAGCACATAAGGAGCTCTACTAATGATGTACCTTCACAAGGTTGTCTTAGATGTATCTTCACAAGGTTCTAACCATCATACATGACAAAATGGATCACTCAAAGATAGCTTCTCCACATTTCTCTCACAAGAGCAAGCAAATGATTGTTTCGTAAAGTTGCCCGTCGCTATGACGAATATGATTGTTCATGGTCATGGAAACATGCGATATGCACACTATAATTTAGACATGTTTTTGATGGACTCCAAGCACACCGTGGGATCCATTGCAAAATTGTTGCGAGATCTTGAGTCTGAACTAATTCACTAAAGGTTTCTTTGCATCAATTATTTGATATGGAGGATATGATTCATCCATTGTCAAAAGCCATACTAGATGGCTCAAAGCTTTGTATTGAATCCCTACTGACTTGCCCTAAGGAGGTCGTTGAACCTCAACCTTTCCCTCCAACTTTGACTCTTCAACTTGATAATGCCTCTAGAGACAACAAAAACCGATGGGTTTTTGCAATTTGCTCTCTCCTTGTATATAGAGCCATTTTCTACGAGATATACATCAATTTCCTCATTGTTAGATACACTCATAAGGACATTGATGCTCTTTTTGGTCGTAGGAGCAGCAAGTTGAAGACGAATGACTACCCCATGCTTCCGAGGGTGATGAAGTTCTTCATGGATTGTAAAATACAACTCGTGATCCTTCATTTTATTGAGGAGGTTCTTGACTTCAAGCGATTTGTGAAAGGATACTTGCATATAAATGACGATTCTCTGTAGGGCAATTCTTAAGCTCAACAATTCAAGTTTTACAAGGATTCCAATGAGTGGCCCTTGATGCAGTACAAAATTCTTTGTACGGATGTTGATTAGTTGCCCAAGGAAGGTGGGGGAATTCGCTTGTAGGAGACAATAAATGAGTGCCCTAAAGTACCAAGGGGTACTCCTCAACCTTTGGCTCCACACCTTATGCGTTGCTTTGATGAAGTCTATAAGGGCTTGGACAAATACATTGCATTGTAGGGTACAATGGTCAATCAAAACTTATCTAGAGATCTCCGGAGGAAGAATGAATTAGTGAAGCGATACTGGGAAGGTGTAAGAAGTGCTCTCAATGAACCTCTTATGAGGCGTGAGGCATTGCGGGATGGATTTCGGCCTTATTCAATAGTCGCCAATGAGGTCAAAGATCAATTCCTTGATGATGGTACGATATGTGAGGAGTTTGTGGAGGATGCATCTTTTGTTGGTTGAAAATGTGATCGTCTCGCTTCTTCATTCAATGTTTACTGTGATATATATGTAGATTACTTTCTTGTGGTGCATCTTGTTGATAGTGACCTCTATCCATTTTGGCTTGCTTTGGCACTCACAAACCCTAATCCAAATCCAGAGCATGTCAATTCCATTTAGTTGTAGTATTGGACTCCTACATCTTTTCAACACATTGAGGAGGACACTTATTCAAGGTGGAACACTAAATAGGAAAATTCATGGTATGAAGACAAGGCTATCTCCCTTAGGTGAATGCATACAGATTGTATCATGATTGCTTAGAAGCCACGTGTTAGAGTAAAGACTTTGGATTCGAGAATCAAAATTTTGAAAGCACAAATTGTTATCATCAAGTCATGGGTGGAGTCCTTGGTGTCTAATAAAAGCAACAATGCATCTTTGGCGTGAAAATGAATACTTTGTAGGCATAGGAAGTTATTAGGGATTTTTAAAGTTTTACAGTTTCTTTTGGAAATAGTATGGAGACATGAAAAAAATAGGAAAAAATAGAATTTTTTTTAAAAAGAAAAAAAAGGAGTTTATGGAGTTTTCGAAGTTGACACTTAGATTAGTTTTATTATAATATGTTTGAAAAATTGGAAAGGAAAAAAAATTAGAAAAAGAATTGTGAAAAAAAAAATGGAAATTAGAAATAGATTTAGTTATCAAATTCTATTATCCATTTTTGTTTGTTGATCATTTTTTATATTATTTAAAGATTCAATCTTTTTTCAAGTTATTTGGATTGACTACATGTTAGACACTAATGTATTAAATTTGTATTGTTATTAAGAATACTATATTATGTATTTGGCTACTTCTTTATTATATTTTCATGGTTCATGTTTGTTTATTTTCTAAGAATACACAAGTACTAGAGGCACTTATGTAGCTAAGAATTTGTAATCCTAAACACATGCCAAATCATGTTCTTCAATGTTTTAGTTAATTACTTATTTTGAATGATGGTTCAAGTTTGAATCTCGGGAGACTCCTTAGAATGTACTATAGTATAGTAGTGCCATACAAATCAACCTAAAGATCAACCAAAAAATTATGTGTACTTTGTAATGAATTCATATAGGAATATGAGACATAGAATGTATAGAATAAAAAGTGAAAAGTGTTGGTGTTGCTTCTTATGCTTAAGAAAAATTTACAATTCTCTTGGCGCATCAAAGTCTCAATTGATTAAAGTGTTTCAAATTAATTACCTCTTTTCTATACTAAATTTAGGATCATGATTAAAATGAGACTCCAGATTCTCTCATTTTAATGAATATGGGCTTCATTAAAAAAATAGAAAAAAAACAATATAGGAAAAAGAATAGAAAAAAATAGGAAAAAAAAGAGTGTAAGGAGTTTTAAAAGTTGATAGGTTAGTTTTTTATAATATGTCAAAAAAATTGGAAAGGAAAAAAATTTGGAAAAAAAAATTGAAAATTAGAAATAGATTTAGTTAGCAAATTCCTTTGTTTTTTTAATGTTGATCCTTTTTTTTTAGAGTATTTGGAAATTGGGTTCACTACATGTTGGAAAATTATATAATGAATTTGTATTGTTATTTTCAATACTATATCGTTAATTTTGCTACTTCTTTATTGTATTTTCATGGTTCATGATTGTTTGCTTTCTAAGGTTATACTAGTACTAGAGGCACTTACGTATTCTATGAACGCTGAAGAGCTATGAATTTATAGTTTTAACAAGTGGGCGCTTCATCCGTTTGTTCAAAAAAAGAAAAAGAATTTCTAGTTCTAAGTGTACACCAAATCCTCTACTTCAATGTTTAAGTTAGTTACTTATTTTGAATGACGGTTCAAGTTTGAATCTCATGAGACTCTTTTAAATGTCCTACAGCATAGTAGTGCCACGCAAATCAACCCAAAGATCCAACCAAAAATTATGTGTACTTTGTAATGAACACATGAGACATCAAGTGTGTAGTCTATAAAGTGAATACTATTGGTGTTACTTCCTATACTTTAGAAGAATTCACAATTCTTTTGGCATACAAAAGTCTCAATTTATTGAAGTGTCTCAAATTAATGACCACTTTTTTATACTAAATTTAGGATCATGATGAAAATGAGACTCCACATTCTCTCATTTTAATGAATATGGCCTTATATAATAAAGTGCAATAGAGAAAAATAGAACAATATGTTTTGTAGATAAAAAAATATTTATATTGATGAATCTACCATAATTTTAAAATTTTATTTAATACATAAAGTTTTGAAAAGAAATCTATCATAATTTTCTGTAAAATCATTTGTACATGCATAAGTTCTTATTGTTGCTACATTTCTTTGGTTAGAAGTTTGTGGTATACATTTATAATTCTATTTATGCAATTCTTTTTGTTCTCTTACTTAATATTGACAACAATATTGAAATTTCTTTGTGAAGTTTTAAAAACCATTTTTTGAGATGAAAACTACTTGTAGTCAATAACATAGAAAACTCTAAAGAAACTAAATCCTAAATTTTGAATCCCAAAACCCTAAACATCCTAAAATTCAAAAAATTGAAGTTGATAATTGCAAGAGAAGTTGATTGCTAGCCCCAAGTGGGCATCTGCCTAATTGTCCACCCATCTGCTTGCTCATGCATTTGGCCCCAAAGCAGTCCTTGTCAATTTGCCTTGTGGATCGCAAGTCAACTAGGCAACCAAATGGACAAAGAGTTGGGCAAATGTCCACTATATACTAGCAATCAATTTCTTTTGCAATTTGTGATTGCAATTTTTGGAATTTGGGAGCATATGATATATTGTTGCTTTCCAATGGTATATCATACACCCCAAATTTTCAAAAATTGAAGTCATAAATTGTAGAAGAAGTTGGCTACTAGTATATAGTGGGTGCCTGCCTTGTTGTCTGCCCAACCATTTATCAGCTCATGCATCCAGCCCCAAAGCAAATCCCAAATAGTCTACCTAGACGTGAGTGACGAATGTGGTAGACATTAGGTCATCCACTTCAATTCAGCCTTTTGATCATATAGACGCAGTTCCATCATTGGATGGGATAGATGCCAAATAGTCCGCCCAATCATATTTGTTAGATTTGGTGGATAGTAGATTTTTTGTCTCATCTTCTCCATTTGATTAGATGGACATGGTTCCACCGTTGGATAAGGCGGAGGCCAAATAGTTTGCCTAGTCACAACTATTTGATCTAGCGGATGGTACATCAGATACCTTACCTTAGGTATTCAATGAAGTGGATGTGGTCCTACTATTGGATGGGGCAAACATTGAATGGTATGGCCATTGGATGGGGTAGACAAATTGGTGGATGATGACACAAATGAGTGTGAGCAAGGGGAACAATCCTTACGTACATTGGCGAACGGGAATTTATCCCTCTTGGTATATTCCAAAAAACTAAATGTTACAGTACACCCGAGGGTTCATGTCCACCAACATGATGCCCAAACATTTGAACAACCTTGGATCAAGAGTCACCACACAAATGAAAGATGAGTATGGACTATTCACAATTAGAGTTGCGGACAACTTCAGGTAGTCTTTTAACCCTAGTCCTATGCAACCTATTGTGTTATTCATTTGTTTTGCCAATTGATTTACTTTGCCATCGAAGACGGTTTTGGGTCAGTATACGTTTGCATTTTGACTTTTGAGCACAAAGCATTTAGGAAACTATAAAATAGTTTGTATGCACAGGAGTATTTTTATGAAATTTTGCATGTCCGTATCGCTAGCTTTACATGCATGAGTGTGACTATGTGACATTTTGTTGCCAACTATACTACTCTATGTTGAATGACTTTGCCAATTTTACTTGCACAATCTACCCAATTCACCTAGATTGTAATTCATCATAATCAACTTGTATTTGCCTACATGCAACACAAGGAAAAAAAATATTGTCAATATAAAAACCTCACAAGTATGGATGATCGCCACCCTTGAATTGTACAATCAATCCACAAATCACCACTTCAACAATAAGCCCCAATGAATTTTCACCTTTTCATCTACTTTTTTAAAATGTGAAAAAGACCTTGGTTGTTTGGTTAGACACAAAATTTCTCCATATTTGAAACTAACCACATCAACTCAGACCAATACAGATTGAAATTCTATTTAAACTAAGGTAGACCAACCCTTAGCTGCTGTATTCCTATTATTTCCATTTGACTTTTGTCCCCATTACTACCACAAAATTCATCTTAATTCATGTACTTTTCTAACAAAATTAGCGCATTAATTCCAACTTGTATAACGTGTCAATCTTTAATTGGTGGATATTCAAGTGCTAATAGATACACTCTAAAGCAGTTATAGGTTGTTAATATGGCATTTTTGACTTCACTATATGGATGGTTTTGTGATTCCAAGGTAGACCACTTCAAAAATTCACAAAAATTATAAGTGACTAGAATGTGATTGCCACTAGAAGAAATTTGTGTTTTTTTCGACAAGTGCTAAACCGTGTCTACATGTTTTTTGAAACATCATGAATATGTACTGAAGATGTCTAGAAAAACCCATCAAGATTGACATCGAAAAAACATGAGGAAATCTGAAAAAACATGCCATGTTTTTAGAGAAACATCACAACAAACACAATTTAAAAAGGTGACCAAAATGTGCCATGTGGTAGCCACATAAGTGCCACGCAAGCAAATAATGCTACATAGGATTTTTTTCACCTGACCGGAAGATGAGGTGGTAGTTGCTATCATGTTTTTGAAAATTTTCATACTGTTTCTAGTGACATCAACTTACACATCCATAAAAATTTGAATATTATTTTTAGTAACATTGATGTTTCAATTAACATTCTTGTCAAATAAAACATTCACTTGTTTTACATTTAACATCTATGTGTTCGAAATAACATCCTCAAAAATTCTCACTCACAAAGCAACTACAACATTTGGGAGCTCTTGTTCTGCAAAATATGCCCGTCTACTGAAAACATTCTAAAATACACTGGCTTCTTCTAGTATGTGGGTCCTACAGTCATTCTTGACAAGTCATTGAATATGACTAGGATATTGTAATATCACCATCCAGTTTGGACGACAAAATTGAACAGATGAAGCTAAAAAGAGATTGTTGACATGGAAGAGGAAATTTTGGAAAAAACACGAATAGTTGCCCTTTTTTTGTGAATTTCGTTGACATCATTTAATGTTAGCAATCATGTTTTAGTCACGTTTTAGTTACAACCTTATTTTATATTGGCTGACATAGACCTCCATGTCAGCGATATTTTGAAGTCATTCTATAGTCGCATTTCAATTGCATTTCATTAGTGTTGAATGACATGTATGTAGTCATTCTTCAGTCGTATAATTTGGAAAGCAAAGTTACTATGTACTTGCAAGCGAGTGAAGATTGAGATGTTTCAGAGTTACGCATCTATCGCCGTCTTAGTTTAGCCCCGCACAAAATAGACCATATGCAATACATTATACAATAGTACATCATACATAGTATATACACAATATATCATACATAGTACATCATACAAAATAGACCACATATAATACATCATATAAAATACACCACATATATTACATCATACAACTACACCATATATTGTACAAAATACACCATATTTGACAACTATGTTACATAGCTTCAAAGGCCACTTGATGTGAATAGTCATGCCTTGAGAAGACAAGATATTTATACAAGTGGGGTAGTGGGAGGTATGACAAATGATATGGGATATGTAAAAGATAGGAATTATATTAAAATAAAATTTCAGACGATATTTAGGCATGGTCCATTGGCTTTTTAAAAAACTTGAGACTAAGAAATGTTGGGATAACAATCTTTCACTTCCAAAAATTTATTTGAGATTTCAAGCCTTAGATCTAAAGTTATAAAGCCAATATTGTCTAATTACCATAAAGTGGAGAGGTCAAGGAGATCTTATTCCTATTTGCTTGTGAAGTAGTGTCTAAGTCACAGTGGAGTTGCATGTCAATCTTCTTTAAGTCAATTTCTTGTTGCATGACTTCAATGTGACTAAAATGCAGTGATACAAAAGTCTTCTTTGTGGAATGCATGTGCATTCCATCTTTTGAGAGTTGTTTGCAGGCATACACATATATAAAATGTATGCCTCTATTGATAATTATGTTCAATAAACAACTCAAATCTAAGTAAACAATCCTACTTTGATTATTTTGAAAAATAATGTTGAATTATTCAAATTGTATACTACTATAACTTACTAATGTAACAATTTACCACATAAATAACATGATGGATATGTCAATATAAAATTTAAAAACTAAACTAGTAGATATTAAAATCATTACAAGCAGGGTTGACAGGACGGTCGGATGTCCGGGACGTCTGGACGCGGACACTATGTCCGCAGCGTCTGCTAACATTCGCAGACACCGTCTGCCCTGTCCACCCCATCCGCCCCGATACCCGTCCGCCTAGTTACGGCCGTCCGATCAACACGCGGACTGATTTGGTCCGCATGATCTGGGCGTCCACCTCGGGCCGTTCGCCCCGCTCATCTGCCTTCCGACGGCGGGAGGGACGTTGCGTCCGCTGGCGTCCGAGTTACGAACGCCTTTTTCGGGCGGACGTAGAGATTCGTCAACCCTGATTACAAGGATTTATCCTATTATTGTAAGTGACACTAGTGTTTCTAAATCATAATAATTTTAGTTATTACAGATTAAAATATTCTTGTAATGCACTACTTTCTACAAAAATGTATTTTTTGGAGGTGATAGTTAAGTATTATGAAGTAATTTCCTAAATTCAAATTTTAAATTAAGAAAATCTACATAATTAAAGTCTTAAATGGTTCTAGGATTCTTTGACTTCGACTTTTGTTACACAATCCATACTCTAAAAGTTTCAAACACATTTATTTTGAATAATACAAGGATAAATATTTTAAGAAGGTAATTTTTAAGGTTCTTTGATTATTTTCCTAATTTTTCATATTTTGGGATTTTGGTAAAAAAATATTTCTACAACTATGATGAAGCAATTGCTTAACAAATATTTTATATTTTGAAGTTTTAGTAAAAATGGTTCTACAACTATGATAAAGATTGCACAATTTTATCAAAATATACCATCGTCTTTTTCCCTCCCCTTAACTACACTCCCTTGTATGTGACAAATATACTAGTCACATTTTAGTCAATAGCATAGTGCAACCTTGCTCGTCTGGACAGAGGTAGATACTAAAAAAAATTTACAAACTGCCCATGTTCCTACTACAAGTAACAATTGAGTTGTGTTTTTGTCGAGTCTTAGTGCACACGCTCAATCTGCATGACTTCGTGTTATTGCAACGTTACTACATGAAGTTTGCAATCTTGAACCACAACAAGGAGCTAGCCATGTCATCACACCACTTTCAAAGTCAGCCACCCTAAATCCAATAGTTAGTTGTGCATTAGGCAGCATGAGTCATGTTTAAGTGACATATAGGTGAGAGGAAGTCATCTTCCATAACTAAGTTCTCCATGTTGTTCCCTACATTCTCTGGTTGATGATGATGTCAACAGAAAACTATGGATGAATAACAGATGTCATTGTTGCTTCATCTCGTAGTCATAGCTCCAATTGCAAAATGATTAGGACGCTACGGGGAGCAAAATTTTGGTGCAATTATAGAGGGACCAATCATAGTGCAGTCATTTTAGACACCTAATCACATCTGCCAAGTCACATTTATCCCTGATTTCTTGTAGTATCTCAAGCAAAGCAAAATTTGGGATGTTTGCAAAGATGGAATTTGACATCACTCAAGACATCAACACGCAGAATTCTTGTATTAAAAAAACATTGTTTCTTATAGTGACTTAATCACCATAACTACAAATCTACAACAAAAAAGTTCTATCTCTAAAACAAACACAAAGCTTACTTGACTAGAATGAAAAATCAAAGAAGCCTCAAAGCCTAAGTATCCCAAACTCTAGTTGACAAGAATAAATAGTCAACTCCTACATGGGGTTCTTAAATGACTAAGGTCTCCATAAGAACATAATATGGGTTGAAACCCCAATTTTAGCCCAATAAATAATAAGTTGTGACATGCTAAACACTATCTAATACCTCATCACCTGACATATTTAATTGTCCTATTAATTATCAAAATCAACAAATTTTCACATTTGATGAAATTACTAGTTATATGGACTTTGTCATTGTCAAGTGGTAGAAGTGATACATGTATTTTGAACATTTGTGTCATTTCTTTTAAACATGTATATTTGGTAGTTGTAACACATGTCATAAGTCACCTACCATGACTCATGGTGGTCTAGAGTCTTTCCACAAGTTAGTATTCGGACCATTATCAAGCGTTGTGTCATAGTAGTAGACTAGTAGTGATGCATTACCTTGCAAACCATCTAAATTGAATGCAAATTTGTGCATTTTAGTTTGCATTGGGGGTTAGTTCTAACTCACTTATGTGCTTAATTTGTATGTAAGAAGAATGTTAAGACATTGATGGGGTCATTGGCACATCATTTGTAATTCATACTTATGCTTTGGCACATGTTGACATGATATGATATTGGTGAAATGCACTTGTGTATGACATACAATTACACATTGAAGAGAATTGCTATGATTCAATGACTCAATACTCTTAAATAGAAAACGAAAATGAAATAAGAATAATACACATCATAATTATACTTGCAATCCAAATAATCAAATTACGTAAATAATCCTCAATAGATTGCAATAAATTGTCTATACAATCCAAAGTTAAGTCATATACTATACATGAAAACTTCCTACTCACCACTATTATAATTTATCATTGGCTTTAATTTCCAACGATAGCTTCAATTTTGTAGAACACTTAAGACACAAATCCTAGTCAATTTTGAAGGAGCTTTTGCCTTAAAGCATGGTCCCATTATAGGGGTCACTTTGCATTCATCACAAACCACTTCATCATGAGCACCTTCAAGACTGGCCAAAGAAATTGGTGATAACAATTCTAATAACATATAGGGTACTAAATTTGGACCAATTTTCCAAAAAAAATCCATATTGAAGGAATGTACCCCGAATTCTTTGGAAAAGAACTTAAAGAAATAAACCCCACCAAATTAAATTCATTCAAATAATATACCTTCTACACATCCTCTAGAATTGTGGCCAAGCTTGAACATCCACTTCAAATCTAGAGTGATCAAAAGAAGATAAAATCACTCCTTCATTTCGCAAAGCCACCAAACCTAAATACCTGCTCAAATTTAGAATGGTCAAGGAAGACAAGTTCCCCACTTCATTTGGCAAGGTTGCCAGCCTTGAATACTACCACCTAGAAAAATTGGTCAGGGAAAACAAGTTCCCACTTCATTTGGCAAGGCCACCAAGCTTGAACACTCATTCAAATCTAGAGTGGCCAAGGAAGACAAGTTCCCTACTTCATTTCACAAGCCTACCAAACTTAAACAACTTCTCAAATCTAGAGTGGTCAAAAGGGACAAATCCTATACTTCTTTGGACAAAGTCACCAAGCTTGGAAATTCTTTCAATTTAAAGTAATCAAAGAAGACTAGTTTTCCACATTATTTGGCAACGCCACCAAGCTTGAATACCTACTCAAACCTAAAATCGTTAGACAAAACAAGTTCCCCACTTCACTTGGCAAGGCCACCAAGCTTGAACACCCACTCAAAGATAGAGTGGTCAAGTTAGACAAGTTCCCCACTTCATTTGGCAAGGCCACCAAGTTTGAACACTTATTCAAATCCAGAGTGGTCAAGTTAGACAAGTTCCCCACTTCAATTGGCAAGGCCACCAAGCTTAAACACCCTTCCAAATCTAGAGTGGTCAAGGAAGACAAGTTCCCCACTTCATGTGGCAAGGCCAGCAAGCTTAAACATTCTCTCAAATATAGAGTGGTCAAGGAAGACAAGTTCCTCACTTCATTTGGCAAGGTTGCCAGCCTTGAATACTACCACCTAGAAAAATTGGTCAGGGAAAACAAGTTCCCACTTCATTTGGCAAGGCCACCAAGCTTGAACACCCTTCCAAATCTAGAGTGGTCAAGGAAGACAAGTTCCCCACTTCATTTGGCAAGGCCACCAAGCTTGAACACCCTTCTAAATTTAGAGTAGTCAAGTGAGACAAGTTCCTCACTTCATTTGGCAAGGCCACCAAGCTTGAACACCCACTCAAATATAGAATGGTCAAGGAAGACAAGTTCCCCACTTCATTTGGCAAAGCCACCAAGCTTGAACACCCTTCCAAATCTAGAGTGGTCAAGGAAGACAAGTTCCCCACTTCATTTGGCAAGGCCACCAAGCTTGAACAGTCTCTCAAATCTAGAGTGGTCAAGGAAGACAAGTTCCCCACTTCATTTGGCAAGGCCACCAAACTTGAACACCCTTCCAAATCTAGAGTGGTCAAGGAAGACAAGTTCCCCACTTCATTTGGCAAGGCCACCAAGCTTGAACATTCTTTCAATTTGAGAGTGGTTAAGGAAGAGAAGTTCTCCACTTCATTTAGCAAGGCCACCAAGCTTAAAGAATCACTCAAAGATAGAGTGGTCAAGGAAGACAAGTTCCCCACTTCATTTGGCAAGGCCACCAAGTTTGAACACCCACTCAAAGATAGAGTGGTCAAGGAAGACAAGTTCCCCACTTCATGTGGCAAGGCCACCAAGCTTGAACACCCACTCAAAGATAGAGTGGTCAAGGAAGACAAGTTCCCCACTTCATTTGGCAAGGCCACCAAGCTTGAACACCCACTCAAATCTAGAGTGGTCAAGGAAGACAAGCTCCCCACTTTATTTGGCAAGGCCACCAAACTTGAACAGTTTCTCAAATCTAGATCAGTCAAGGAAGACAAGTTCCTCACTTCATTTGGCAAGGCCACCAAGCTTGATCACCCTTCCAAAGATAGAGTTGTCAAAGAAGGCAAGTTCCCCACTTTATTTGGCAAGGCCATCAAGCTTGAACACCCACTCAAATTTAGAGCGGTCAAGGAAGACAAGTTCCCCACTTCATTTGGCAAGGCCACCAAGCTTGAACACCCACTCAAAGATAGAGTGGTCAAGGAAGACAAGTTCCCTACTTCACTTGGCAAGGCCACCAAGCTTGAACACCCTTCTAAATTTAGAGTAGTCAAGTGAGACAAGTTCCCCACTTCATTTGGCAAGGCCACCAAGCTTGAACACCCACTCAAATCTAGATCAATCAAGGAAGACAAGTTCCCCACTTCATTTGGCAAGGCCACCAAACTTGAACAGTCTCTCAAATCTAGATCAGTCAAGGAAGACAAGTTCCCCACTTCATTTGGCAAGGCCACCAAACTTGAACACCCTTCCAAATCTAGAGTGGTCAAGGAAGACAAGTTCCCCACTTCATTTGGCAAGGCCACCAAGCTTGAACACCCACTCAAATCTAGATCAATCAAGGAAGACAAGTTCCCCACTTCATTTGGCAAGGCCACCAAACTTGAACAGTCTCTCAAATCTAGATCAGTCAAGGAAGACAAGTTCCCCACTTCATTTGGCAAGGCCACCAAACTTGAACACCCTTCCAAATCTAGAGTGGTCAAGGAAGACAAGTTCCCCACTTCATTTGGCAAGGCCACCAAGCTTGAACATTCTTTCAATTTGAGAGTGGTTAAGGAAGAGAAGTTCTCCACTTCATTTAGCAAGGCCACCAAGCTTAAAGAATCACTCAAAGATAGAGTGGTCAAGGAAGACAAGTTCCCCACTTCATTTGGCAAGGCCACCAAACTTGAACAGTTTCTCAAATCTAGATCAGTCAAGGAAGACAAGTTCCTCACTTCATTTGGCAAGGCCACCAAGCTTGAACACCCTTCCAAAGATAGAGTTGTCAAAGAAGGCAAGTTCCCCACTTTATTTGGCAAGGCCATCAAGCTTGAACACCCACTCAAATTTAGAGCGGTCAAGGAAGACAAGTTCCCCACTTCATTTGGCAAGGCCACCAAGCTTGAACACCCACTCAAAGATAGAGTGGTCAAGGAAGACAAGTTCCCTACTTCACTTGGCAAGGCCACCAAGCTTGAACACCCTTCTAAATCTAGAGTGGTCAAGGAAGACAAGTTCCCCACTTCATTTGGCAAGGCCACCAAGCTTGAACACCGTCTCAAATCTAGAGTGCTCAAGGAAGACAAGTTCCCCACTTCATTTGGCAAGGCCACCAAGCTTGAACACCCACTCAAATCTAGATCAGTCAAGGAAGACAAGTTCCCCACTTCATTTGGCAAGGCCACCAAGCTTGAACATTCTTTTAATTTGAGAGTGGTTAAGGAAGACAAGTTCTCTACTTCATTTAGCAAGGCCACCAAGCTTAAAGAATCACTCAAAGATAGAGTGGTCAAGGAAGACAAGTTCCCCACTTCATTTGGCAAGGCCACCAAACTTGAACAGTCTCTCAAATCTAGATCAGTCAAGGAAGACAAGTTCCCCACTTCATTTGGCAAGGCCACCAAGCTTGAACACCCTTCCAAATCTAGAGTGGTCAAGGAAGACAAGTTCCCCACTTCATTTGGCAAGGCCACCAAGCTTGAACACCGTCTCAAATCTAGAGTGGTCAAGGAAGACAAGTTCCCCACTTCATTTGGCAAGGCCACCAAGCTTGAACACCCACTCAAATCTAGATCAGTCAAGGAAGACAAGTTCCCCACTTCATTTGGCAAGGCCACCAAGCTTGAACACCAACTCAAATATAGAGTGGTCAAGGAAGACAAGTTCCCCACTTCATTTGG